>CM062818.1:554389052-555589052 GCA_031772625.1 Pinus tabuliformis
TTGGTGACAGGGACATCACTCTTATTGACTTGGAGGCGTTACAGAGATTTGGATGTGTTTAACACTAAATTCCTCCTCAACAATGACAAGATTTAAGGATTGATTAATTATTGGCCAGATGCACTCAAGAAGAAATAAGGATGATGGAAAGAGACAAGCCTTCAAATGGAAACAATCCTACCACCTTATCCGCTCATTCTACGAGGAGGAACAATGTTGGTCCAAGGAATCAAGGTCAAGGGTTCAAGTTGGGATTCAAAAAAGGAAGGAAAGGAAGGTGTTCAATTGTAACAGGTTTGGCCACTTCACTAGAGAGTGTCCTCACAAGAAGGATACTCCGAGAGATGATGACAACAATAAAAATAACTTCAAGGGAAATGACAATAAAAGGAACAATAGGTTCGATAACAAAGGAAAGAGGAATGCTCCGTTGCTCGAAATGGAAATGGTCGTCCTCCCAAGAAGTCGAGAAACTCGAGGTATGAAGAAGTTAATGTTGTAATGCAAATTTCTTTTAATCTTATTCAGCCCTCTCCACTACCTCTCCTCCAGATACATTAGACCATTGGTTGATTGATAGTGGTGCCTCAAGGCACTTCATTGTGTACAAAGAAGCTCTCTCAAATTTGGTTGAAAAAAAGATGAATATGGAGATTATACTTGGGGATAACGCCACTTATCCCATAAAAGGAATTGGGATTGTTACTCTTCACTTAAATCAAGGTCAAACCCTCCACTTACAAGACGTGTTATATGTATATTCTCTGAAAAAAGAGCTTGGTCTCTATTTATGCAATGGAAGACAAAGGTTTTAAGGTGGCATTCATTGATGGGAAGGTTAGTGTTTGGAAAACGAACCCAAGAGATGCATTAACTGTTGGATTTCGGGTTGAAGGTCTTTATCGGGTTGGAGGAAGTTCGTTGGGAGCAATAACTTGTGACACTTCTCTTCAATCTGAATTATGGCACCAAAGATTTTCTCACCTTCATTTCAAAGCCTTACCCGATGTAAGGAAGATGGTCACAAGTATGCCCTAATTCAACTTAAATCGTGAAGGTGTTTGTCAAAGTTGTAAAGTTAGAAAACCTACAAGGGAACCGTTCCCCTCAAGTGAGACTCAAACCACCAATATTCTTCAATTGGTCCATTATGATCTATCAGGTATGTTGCCCGTAACATCTTTGGATGGATATTTATACTATGTTATTTTCATGGATGACTTCTCTCACAAAACATATATATATTTCTTAAAGAAGAAGGATGAAGTATTCAAATGTTTCCGCTCTTTCAAAGCCTTGGTCAAGAATCAAACAGGGAAGAAGATCAAAATATTGAGGACCAATAATGGGACCAAATATGAGTCAAATGAATTCAAAGACTATTGTAGAGAAGTTGACATTAAGAGGGAGACCACTACTGCATATACTCCTGAACAAAACACAACAAAATGGTGTTGGCGAAAGGAAGAATCGAACTATCATAGAAGCCACCCGTGCCATGCTTAATGACCAAGGTCTATCGAAGTTCTTATGGGGAAAAGTTGCCAACATCGCTATGTATGTTCAAAATATATGCCCACATCAAGCATTAGACTTCAAGACACCCAAAGAAGTTTTCATAGATGATCTAGGTGGATATTGGTGGCCACCTGCCTATTCCACTTTGACCCCCACCATTGTTTCTTTCAGTTTTTTTTAGTTTCCTTATTTGTAGCACAATTTACCATTTTTGGCAATTTTCGGGTCCTGAACTTTCGGAGCCGTTTTGAGGCCCTAAATGACGTTTTTTGGGGAAAATGTAGGTCAACATGTGACCTAGACCGATGTTGGCCACTCGAAAGTTGTAGTCCTCGAATAGATATTTCTAACAAGGTATTGTACACGTCAAACGAAGATCGTATGCCAAAGTTATGACCCCGGGCAGTTGATGTACCAATTTACCCAAACGGGGTCCATAGTTTGGCACTTCATCTCCTAGTGTCATGTTTTTGAATGTTTAGGGTTTTCCATTGTTTCTCAATAATAAATAGGCCTTTGAGCCTCATTGTAACACAGTTCAGAGGCATGTAGCCGCCACATCTCTTCTTAGAGATAAGCTACCATTGCCCGAACTAGTCTTATTTCCATTCTGTTTGTAAGCATATTTCAGTATTTGATATCAATGAAATGAAGTGTTATTTTTGCTGCATCTTTGTATTTATGGTTATATCTGTAATTTTTGCATTCCTGTTTAAATCCAGATCAACCAGTAATAAACTTGATGTTTCTCATTTTAGAAGTTTTTGTTGTCCCGTATATTTTTATGTGCCGAAAGAGAAAAGAAACAAACTAAATGCACCTAGGAAGAAAGGGACGTTTATGGGCTACAGTGAAACTTCAAAGGCATATAAAATCTATGTGTCTGGACAAAGGGAAGTGGGATTATTTCATAATGTCACTTTCGATGAAGATTCTTCTCTTACAAAGATCTGAGATATTCCTATCCCTAGAAGGACAATGATGATGTTGATGCAGAAAAGCAGGATGAATCTCTGTCTGATGAACCAATGCCCGATGTTGAAGGTTTGATGGATCCCATTGATCCACCTCTAGTGAGCCCTCTACTTCTAGAAAAATGTAAAATTGCCTTCTTGCATGGTTCGCTTAAAGAGGAAGTCTATGTGGAACAACCTGAGGGGTTCAAGGTTCAAGATCGTGAGACACATGTATGCAAGTTGAAGAAATCCCTCTATGGGTTGAAGCAAGCCCCTAGGGCTTGGTATGAGAGGATCAATAGTTATCTTATGAAGCTAGGATTTATAAGGAGCGATGTTGACCCAAATCTATACTTCAAGGTTGAAAAGGACATACCACTCATTCTAAGATTTTATGTGGATGATCTCTTTATGATAAGTGATGACCCTCTCATTCATCAATGTAAGAGGGAGTTGGCTTCTGAGTTCGAGATGAAGGACCTAGGACTGATGCATTATTTCCTAGGGTTGGAGGTCTAGCAAAATCCAAGTGAGATTTTCCTTTCTCATGGAAAATACATTGTGAAGCTACTTGAGAGATGTGGGATGGTGTATTGAAAGTTCGTGACTACTCTCATGGAACTGAACTTTAAGAAGTTATGTAGTAGTTGATTGGGCCAGGATTGGCGAACCCTTCTATGTATCGTCAATTTGTGAGGGCCCTGATGTTTTTGGTAAACTCTCGTCCTAACATATGCTTTGCTATGAAAACGTTGAGTCAATATATGGTTGAGCCTCATCACATTCATTGGATTGCTGCTAAGAGTCTCTTAAGATATCTCTAGGGCACAATCCACTATGGACTGAGATACACTATCGGGAGCTTGAGGTTGCATGAATATACAGATGATGACTGGCTGGTAGTGTGGTTTATTGTAAGAGCACGTCTGGGTGTTGCTTCTCTTTGGTATTTTCTTCAATATATTGGATGAGCAGGAAGCAGAAATTGGTTGCAATAAGCACCGCCGAGACCGAATACATTGCTATGAGTATGGCCTGTTATGAAGAAGTTTGGTTGAGGAAGCTCTTCAGTGAGATATTTGAGCATGTGATAGATACCATTGTGATATTCTGTGACAACCGTAGTGGGATTCGACTATTAGAGAATCTTGTGTTCCACGACCGCTCCAAGCACATTGATATCAGGTACCATTTTATTCGGGATATGGTACAACAAGGAGCAATAAGGCTCCAACATATTAGAACAGATGAGCAAGTCACAAACATCCTCACGAAGTCTTTGGGGAAGGTCAAATTCTTAACCTTTTGAGAGAGATTAAGAGTCATGGAATGACCCTCCTATGAGGGTCCCGTATGAGTTGTACATAGAGCTCTGGGAGCTCTCGGGGGCTTGGGCTACTTCTTGGAGCTATGAGTGACCATAGGGTGAGTGGTTCACCTTCCCCTAGTGGTGCACTGAATACAAGGTGAGTGGTTCACCTTCCCCTGTGATACCCCATTATGGTTGACATGTGTGTCGGGTGAGTGGTTCACCTTCACCTACCCAGACACGTGCATGTAGGGTGAGTGGTTCACCTTCCCCTACGACTGACATATGCATAGGATGAGTGGTTCACCTTCTCTTATGACATATGAGCAGGATGAGTGGTTCACCGTCTCCTCTTGATGCCCCGACACACATCCTACCCATAGAGTTTGGGACTCATGGGAAGTACCTCTCATTTGGCGAATGAGTTTGGAAAATATGGGTAGGGACCATAACACTACTGATGGACGCATCACATACTGCCATATTCCCTATGACTAGGATGCATGGTGTTCAAGAACTTGATTTGGGATCAAGGACTGAATTTAATCAGTGGATAGTGGTATGATCTTATGATTCACTCTCGATCACTTCTTCTTCATTATTACTTCATGTTCAACAGAGCAGAGCAGGGCAGTGATGACAAGGATAGTACAGAATGACAAGGATAACATGATGACGGGTGGATTGGTAGGTGGAATTCTCCCTAGTTGAGAGGTAGTGCTAAAATTGGCAACTAGGGCCAACTTCCACCTTAAGATAGCTTATATGATGCAGATGATTATTGCATTGGATTCCTCTTTTCGAGAGGTACAATTTTGATATAAATATCATCTCATTCTGACAAGCATAAATGGAATTTTAAATTTATTCTTTCTCATGGACAAATTGTCAAGGTTGGCCTTAGTCAAATGTAGGCTCATGAAGCCCAATGGATGTGTCTCCTCACCCTCATTGAAGTGTATAAATAGAGGTGACCCTTCTCTCATTTGGGCATCATCTCAACTCATCACATCATCTTCTCTCTCCTCTCTTCACTGGTTCGTACAACTTGGAGGCCCTCTACTTCGCACATGTGGAAGAGGACGAAATTCTGGATTGGTTTTCGAGGCTGAAAATTTCAGAGATTAGGGCATGCGTTGACCAACGTTGATTCAGAGTATTTAACCAACGTTGACTTCGGTTTTGTGGGAAGAATTTCAATTTTTGCAGGCAACATTCTTTGGCATAATTTTCAAGTTGTTTGGGGACTGTTTGACCTTGTTGACTGTTGTGTTGAATTTCTGGTTTGAGCATATAAATTACAATAGGCTTTTATTGGGTTGACCGAGCTAATTTTGTGTTGACTTTGACTCCCTTGGGAGGCCGCATTCTTCCACTATTGACCAAGCTACTTAGAGGACATTTTGGGGCAGCTTTGACCACCATTGACTTTCTGGTTAGGGCTACATTGACTGTTGATTTGGCACGACTGTTTTGGGCATGTAATTATGATATTTGTACTCTCTCTCTGTTAAACTATTGAAGAATAATAAGAAGATTTGATCAAAGGGTTTCCCCACATTGGGTTTTTCCTTGGGATCCGCCACATCTTGTGTCCTCTTGTCCTGGCTTGTCTTTTGCACATGTTTCTATGTTCTATCTGCATTTACTATCAATGTGTTTAAGTTAGTGTGATTGCTATTGGATATAGTTGGAAATTGTCATTTGGATGATAAGGAACATTGAAGTAAATTGTGTTAAAGCATATAACATACCATTGTTATCTAAACTTAACACTCAAGCCTCTGCCCATAACTCATTGAAACTTCTAGAAATGATAAATGACATAGAAACAAAGCTTATAAACCAAAACTTGACCTGGCCCCTCCCAACCGGGACTGACATTCCATCAAACACATGGTAAACATGCAAACTAGAGGTCATGTATGCAAATATGACATAGAGATCTGATTTTTTTTTAGAAACATCAAGAAGGTCTAATGCCCTCTCATAATAGCCGCAATAACATCTATTAGGTCATGCATTCAATAACCATTCATTTACGAATGAATACATGATAAGAGCCATAACTTTAATTTGTCATAAAACCATGCTTATAAGCAACATATGACCAGATAAACAACAATGATGGGAAAATCATTAAATCCACATAATAACAAGTATAATTACTCATGAATTACAAGGAAATAGAGCTCTTATCAATCATATGAAAACGCCAACCAAGTCAAGGACTTCCACGTAGCACCCGACCATAGATTGAGCTAAACCAAATATTTCTTTCAGCCAATCACCCATGTTCCATATTCCAAGCATGAATGTGGGACCTCATGGGATAAACAAATGCATGTACAACCAAAGGAATGCAGAGGTTAAGCCACCTCCACCATCAAACTACCGTGATCTCACCTAAACTGTCTCCAAGATCACAAAACCAAACAGAGCTTGGATACCTCAAAATTCATTCAACATCCCTTGAGGAATTTTCTGTCTCCACCCACCTATTGAGGGCTTCTCAGAGAAAACCATGTCCACCCCCAACCCTTGGGATTTTCCTGAGACCACCTCACCCAGATTCAAAACCTTTCGGCAATCCAAAGCTCAACTGAGAAAGAATCCCATCACACCATGGCTATCCAGAAATGGCAAGGCAAAGCTAAAACCACTGTCAAAACCTGACAAAATCCATGCCACTGATAACAAAGAAACCAAAATACACACATGCATATGCCATGCATGCTAGAACCAACTAGGAAATCATACATGCAATTTGTTACCTGCAAGTATTCCCGTTGAAGCTTCCTAAACCACCTTTCCTTGCTTGATCCTTGCTTCCTTTGCCTTCCTTGTCCTTCCTTTGCTTGCTTTATTTTCCTTCTCCTCCTCGTACTTTTCTCCTCTTTGAGAACAACTCCAAAGATGAATTAACAAAAATCTAACACTAACCAAAAGCTATGAACTGATCCTCATAAGCCTTTTTATTAATGAGGCCTCTATTTTCTTCATTTTCCATTATTTTCCTTCAATTTCCTCCTCGCATGCAACATGTGACCTTTCACCTTCCTTTTCTCATAATTTCCTTTGTTTTCATAAATAAAATGTCAATTAATGCCACTTTTCCTTTTTAAAGCCTTTGCTAATTTTCTTTAGCCATAATAACCGGAATAGACACCCATTAGGATGTTTTTTTTCCAACATTCAACTTGGAATACATGTCCCATGACCATGGTCTTATTTTGTTTTTTACATTAATTTTTTACCAGGGCTATTACAAAACCCTCCCCTTTGGTGGAACATCGTCCTCGATGTTCTATGACCCCTATGACCAGAAAACCGCTAATATATACATACATATTGCCTGTGGAGCTTTACAAACCAGCTTTGACATCTATTGAAAACACGACAATCTTACCATTTACTGGAGCTTTATAACACATCTCATTACGATATTTACAATACAACCACATATACACTTATACACATTTGCTTCAACCAACAAATAATCATATTCTCTATGGAGCTTTATAAATCTAGCTCAATACAATATTTACAATAATATAAACATATACACATATGCACATTTGCTCAACCAAAAAATAAAAGGATACGATGCCCACATCAGCAACAAGGGAATCTGGAGGCTAACACCTCCACCATCAAAGTAATACCGGGATTCACCTCCTTCCTAGAAAGTCCAAGATCCACTGCCAAAATCAAACCTGCATCCAAATGTCCAACACTATGATCCTTGCACTATTTGTTCCCTCAATGAACAGTTACCGACTCATTGTTCTAGGGCACACTCCTAATGTGCATATGATTCCATCTGGCAATGCTAATGACCAAAACAAATCCGTCCACCGAATTTCCCTTCTCTGCTACACAGTCCCTCGAGCAATCCAGTCACCCCCTTCCGTGCAGTCATTCACCTTCCAGTTCCTCGACATCCCCTTTCCCGGGTGATCCATCCCTTGGCAAGGTTTCTTTGCATCAGAAGATCCAAAAACCAAGGCATATCCCTGCCACAAAACCAAGGCATATCCCTGCCACAAAACCAAGGCATATCCTGTAACACCCTCATTGTTGGAGAGGTAAATCCCCTCTGTGGACAGAAGCGATCCCACTAGCCCAAAATGGGTCTAGCAACAATCAAACAATGCTATCACGCAAGTTCCTAATTGCAAATTAAAAGTGGATTATAAGAACCTACTTGGATTCCAACGCTAGTGTTGTAGAAGAGTTGACACTCCCGTTCGTTTGCTCCGGTCGGTCACGATCCTCACGATCTCCGTGAATGGACACCTGCACATGCAAAGAACAGTACGAATACAAGCATAAAATCCAATAGATGCAATTATATATCGGTCAGAAAAGATATAATTCAAACATCATCATAATGAACAGCAAGAATGGAACCATAATGATAGTCATCTATTATTGATAATCAACAAAGGAGAATACAACCATAGTTTTGACGTCAAATCCTCCTTTGGCTGGGTGATCAGCTACATATGTCTTGCAAAGCTTGTCGGGATTGGGGACAAGCCTCTCTCTCTTTGATTATGAATGCAAAGAAAACTCTTACAACAATCTCTCAGACTTCTGACAGTATAATTCTCCCTATGCTCAAAAACTAGCTTGTCAAATGCACTAGAACAAGCTTTTATAGATGGAGGACGAGGAAGAGATACAATGAATCCAGACATCCATGGGATAAGAATTATCCTTGAAAAGCTATTATGGATAGAGATACGATGAATCTCGACATCCATGAGATTGGCATTATCCTTGAAAAGCCTCATGAGTCGAAAGGAAACAACTCTCGGGCGTGCGTTTGTTAAAAATCTTTTCCAAACTTGGTTGGTGCGGGTAAGACTCTGAGACAGAGCGCCAACGGGCGCGCCCTCTTTGGAGAATTTCCCCCATTGGCACGGGTGATACACTGTGGATCCGCGCTAATGGAAAAAGGGGACTTTTTAAGGATATTCTGCAGGAGATGTCTTCAAGGCATATGAATTCCATACTTAGGGGAACATAATGCAAGTGTTTTCAAGCCATGTCACTTCTCACAGGTCCCGGAATGAGTCCTCCAAAGTGCGGGAAAGGGGTAACAGGGACGGTGACCAATGGTGACAAATTACTGTGTAACAGATGCCCCCTAAAGCATGAGGCCCGAGAGAGAGAGAGGGGTGAAATGCTTTACAAGAACACATGCAGCTGCCGCCGGAGAATCTGCATAGAGAGATACAACTGATAGCTCAAGTACATGATATATGTGGTATGGGCGCAACCATCCATAACAGAGTACATAATAATCTAGATCCATGGTATGGGCGCAGCCATCCGGTGAGGATCGATGAATAGACTCAGGCATGGTCGCAACCATCCAATGAATGAGTCATGTAACAATAATCCACAAAATCGCAGCCTGGATTCCAACAAACAAAATCTAGGGTCTTGCGCTCCATCTCGACCCGAACAAAAGTACAAGTTCAAGCATGTGAATATATGAGTTGAAGTCGAACATGCATGAACATCGTCTGATTACCAGTCAATAATGAAAACTGTTAACAGACGCGAGAGGTACCACCAATAATGACAATGGCCCTCAAGGTACTATAGGTACAATCTACGGCATGTGAATCAGTGAGCTGGTGTCGAACACCTGTAGAATCATTCGATCGGAGGCCAATGATGAAAACCTCACGTCGAACACGAAAAAACCTGCCATTGAGGCATGCAGGCTCCAAGGCACCGGAAGGGAGTCTCTAGATCAGCTTCCTGGATAATGAGCTGAAGTCGATAGGAAGTGACCTTAATCGAAGGTGGGCCATAGTGTTTCCCACATCATCGACACGAGACAGAGAAAGAATATTGTGGTGGATCAAAATTATGTGAGCTATCAGAAGGAGGTTGTTATTCTGCAGAGGTCAACTTCTCTTGAACACATCGGCGGCACGACAGTGGAATTGACAGTATTTGACATCAATGGATCAAAGGTCATGGTGACGAGGCAATGAACAGATGAGAGGTCAAACAGGATTACCCAAATCCACGGAGGCAAGTGAAAAACGAGATGAGATGTCCCCACCCAGACACGAAAGCAGACAAGTGCCATGTTTAAGAGCGACATACTGCCGACACGACAAAAATTATGGTTCCATTTTTCCCCACCATTTCTGGCGAGTACCCCAGTTATTTTTATTAACAAGCTTGACGGGGATAGCATATGCTTGTAACATCATCTCGATGAACTCCAATGTCATCAAGTTTTAACGAGTCTGACAAAGGAAGAACTCGGCGTCTTTTCATGTTTAGAGAGTTTGAAAAGACAGCAGAAAAGAAAACTCCAAGGGTGTCCTTTTTCGTAAAGTTGTGTCTCTCGAGCCCGAAAAAGTATAAAACAATGCTCGAAAGAACCGCCCGACCATTACGATCGAGGAGTACTTTTCATGTGTAGTGACGTCGACCTGAAAAAGTAAAAAAGCGATCGATATCACGTCGTTTCGTAACCATTAACGAGCCTGAAATGACAAGGGCCCGACAATCTTTTCGTTTTTACACGGTCGGAAAAGAGTTTAAAGACGACCGCCTCTTATTTACGTTTAACGAGTCAAGAGGGGTAACTCGGCGATCTTTTCGTCTTTAATCGGTCAGAAAAGAGCTGAAAGTAGACCTCCATTTTTATTCTCTTTAACGAGTCAAAAAGGGAAAAATACTCGGCAATCTTTTCATATTTTATGAGTCAGAAAAGAGCTTAAAGGAGACTCGTCCTAGAGGAACGAGTGGTATAACGGGTAGCAACTGGTTCCGGTAATGGTGGAACTGCTCAAAACATGTAATGGTCAAGAGGCTGGCTAATAAAACCACTCATCGCTGCGGTTCCTCAGGAAAGGATAAACAACCAAGTGAAAGCATATGATCAGCCCAAAGAGATGGTGGCGATGGAATGAAACAACCAAGGCTCATCTAACAGAATTTAGCGGATAAACGGCAATCACGAGATGTAAATCAGGTATGGGTTCATTTTTACACAAGCTTGAACCATGGAGAACTCTGCTTGGATTCGGTTTCATGTTTACACAAGCTTGAAACGAAAAACTATGCTTGTTATAAGTTCGCATGCCCCCAGCATAATAACGCAAATCGAGGTACATGCCCCCAAGCTTCATTGCATTCAACAAAGTGGATGGAATGAAGGTTCACTCTCGAGATCTAGGAAAGACTCGACTTGTATTTTACGAGATCTTAATCAAAAGACTCGATTTGGAAAGGGAGTTGTTTCATTTTTTAATGAGGTTGACGCAGTAAAAGAACTATCCTCATAACCCTTGTTTCATTTTTTAACGAGGTCGCCACAAGATCAAAACTATCCTCGGACACCTTGTTTCATTTTTTAAGGAGCTTGATATAGGACAGTGAACTATGCTCCGACCAGACCTAGTTTCATTTTTTAAGGAGCTTGACATAGGAAAAGAACTATGCTCCGACCAGACCTAGTTTCATTTTTTAAGGAGCTTGACATAGGAAAAGAACTATGCTCCGACCAACCTAGTTTCATTTTTTAAGGAGCTTGACATAGGAAAGCGAACTATGCTCCGCGCAGACCTAGTTTCATTTTTTAAGGAGCTTGACACAGGAAAGGAACTATGCTCCACCCGAACTTCATCATAATGAACAGGAAGTCGAGGCTTCCAAGAGTGCCACTCCGGGTGGAAGGGTAACATCTCGGAAGTCAGGACCCAATGCCCCCAGGACACTATGCACGACGGCGGCATCGCTGGATACAGGCACGGGATAGGTGGCCACGTAGTTGATCTGTGGTGGGGCAGATGCAACTGGTGGATGAAAACCAGGAGGGGATGACAACTGCGCAGGAGGCACCCGGGGACGAACGAACGATAATTGATCTATAGTCATGATTCTTCCATCGTGTGGAAAGCAAACCACACGGAAAAGTGAAGAGACCAGGGCCCCCATGGCATATACATAGTCACGGCCAAGGAGAAGACTGAAATCTAAAGCACCTTGGGTAACCGATACGTCTATATAGATGGTTTTGCCTCCCAAAGTAATAGGGAACTTTGGAAGGATCCCTAATGGTTGACTAGTTCCTCCATCAAAAGCCGTCAGATTCGATGCGACTGGCACAAGCTGTGGGGAACCCAAAGCTTGCCAAGTAGTAGTAGGCATAAGACTGACAGATGCACCCTCATCCAAAACAGTGCCAGGTATCGCCTTATTATAGGTGTGGATCGTGACCCAGAAAGGCACATGGGATGGAAGGCAGGAGTTGGTCAAACGACTCCAGTCGAAGGAAACAACTGAACTACTTGGTGGGGGAATCGTATGATTGTCCCCCTGCTCTAAAGGGACCGAAGCAGGACTCTCGGGAGCAGCTGGGATAGGAGAGTCATTTCCGGACTCAGGAGAATCTGAGGAGACGAGAAGAACATGGGAATTATGCTCTTCCGAAACAGAGTGATCGGGTGGTGAACTCGAGTCGACACTCTTTCCGACCAATGGTTGGTCTGGAACAGGCTTGGCAGAGCCAGGTTCAGGAAGAGGAGGCTGGACAAGAGAGGAATCTTGGTCGATCTCTTTGTCAGCAGGGGAACGATCTGCGGCTGCAGAGAGACGTTGATAGCCAATGGGTAGTTGGGGTGAAGGAGCTGTGAGACTTTCCAAGACAACAGAGGCTTTATCCATGAGCGGACAAAGGTGAAGGGGATGATTGCCTTCACAAAGTCTACAAGGGATTCGAATCTTCCCTTTTCCCTTACCATTTCTAGCTGATAGAGTAGCATCGCCGTGAGCTTCAGAGGACGATGAGGGGCGGGCCGGATCGCGAGACCATACTTCTAAGACCTTGGGAATGCCAGGACAATCGCGAAGAAGATGGTCCTCCTTGCACAACCTACAAGGAAATTTGACCTTCCGCGGAGGAGCAGAAGGTGGCTCGACTTGAGTTGTACTTTTAACCTCTCGCTTAGGAGTCTTCTTCTTCTTCTTCTTCTTCTTAGCCACCTGGTTACTTGAATCCAGACTTTTGCCAGGCGAAGTAGAAGATGAGGACGCAGAAACAGGCGACGAAGGGGAGAGGTCCACCTTGGAATCAACATGATGTTGTTCAGGTGGAGGAGACGGTGGAACAGGATTCATCACACTCGGGACCACCGAGGTTGAAAACAACCATACGGGCAAACCGATGGTTAACCCAGGCAAAGACAAAGTTGCCATATACGAAGCACTGACATTTCCAAAAAAAGTAAATGGACTAGGGTTTCCATCTGGGGGAACACCTTGGCCGGTAGACTCGGGGAAGGTTGCCATTGAAAACGAGAAAGAACTCTACTCAAGCTAACGCAAACAAGATCTAACCGGGTAAATGTGAATCGTGGCCAAATAAATTTTAAGACGCGAGGACATAACTTGACCTTTTCATTTTTTAAGAGTCGAGAAAAGGACAAAAAGATGACTCTAGTCGCCTTCGAATGTTTAATGAGCCTGAAGTGACAAGTGCTCAGATGGACCTTTTATTTTAGGGAGTCCGAAAAGGATCAAAAGTGACTACTCTGGAGAAACTAGGAAAAGGGTTTACCAGACAATAAGTAAAACTACATATACACCTTGGCAATCGTATGAAAACCAAGGAATTTCCGTACGGCAGTCAATCTTGCTGAATGCTGTGTTCGGTGTGTTACGGCTTGTAAGGCGGCAGACGCAGCTTCCTGTGGATAAAGGATGATAACCTAGTGGGGTCTCCCCATATACTCGACGGTACGTGGGAGCTCAAATCCGTGCTAGATCACTATTGCGTCACGAAAGGAGGAATCACCCAACCTTGAGTGAAACAAAAGTGACTAGGTTTAATGACGTCGGTGCACGTCTCTAGCCTAGAGCTCTAAATGTGTGCGTTATGTTCCAATGCATTGTTAGATTTATTCAGTTCATTTTACGGTTGATCTTTGATTAGGTTTCAGTGTCCAGGTCCTACCGTATGTAATCTCTCACAATTTCCTAAATGCAAACTATATGCCAAAATATATCATTTCGTTCGATGAATGCTAACTACGAGAGGGTTGAGAGCTTTCACACAAACAAAAATGACCATAAAACAATCAACAATAACTCTAATGCCGCTAATGGCAATTAAAAAAACTTTTCTCTAAAGTTACTAATCGCTAATAACAACGAAAAGCTTTATTTTCCATTAACTAATGCAAAGCAAAAGAGATTGTTCGTTTCTTTTTCGATGGCAAAATGCATTAAACAAATTTTGAGAAATAATAACAAAGAGTAAAAGAAACAAATTTCACTCAATGAAAACACAATCAAGTCCCTGAAACACCAAGACAATCTTTCAAACCAAGAAAAATCACCAAGACCTCAATGAGCTATGTAATCTAAGCCCAAACGAAGCCAAGCGAAATCCAAGCGAAAAGAAGAGAATCACTCGAATAACGCAATAAAAAGTTTAACAATCACTGAACAAGTGCAAGAGAGTAACCAAAAAGTTCACTGGACCAACAGAAGACCAAAACTCCTAAGGAAGGCTCGATGCACAAAGCCACTAGATGCCCTAGGGATAAAATGTGAAATCGGTGGAAAATGGCAAACGCCCAAAGTATGCAAATGTAATCTATGCACACTTTTCATTCATTTCCTGAAAATGAGAATTCTAAATATGCAAGTGTGATCTATGCAAGAGAATTCTCAAACACACGATGATTCTAGTGTAATCTAAGAACCAATCAAGTGAAAATCAAGAAAAACGGGTGAGAGTTCCAAAGATCATAAACTGAAAACACTCAAAGGCGATTAACACTCATACACAATTTAGCCCCCCCGACTGTCATGCAAAAAAGAGCGCTAATCAAGTTTGCTAGCTTAAAAATAAAAACAAGCAGTCCAAGGCTTGGTCGACAGTATCCAGACAGACCAGGTAGCAAGAGACAACAAAGAATCCAAACCAGAAAGCTATCTAAACTCTCGTCCTAACATATGCTTTGCTATGAAAACGTTGAGTCAATATATGGTTGAGCCTCATCACATTCATTGGATTGCTGCTAAGAGTCTCTTAAGATATCTCTAGGGCACAATCCACTATGGACTGAGATACACTATCGGGAGCTTGAGGTTGCATGAATATACAGATGATGACTGGCTGGTAGTGTGGTTTATTGTAAGAGCACGTCTGGGTGTTGCTTCTCTTTGGTATTTGCTTCAATATATTGGATGAGCAGGAAGCAGAAATTGGTTGCAATAAGCACCGCCGAGACCGAATACATTGCTACGAGTATGGCCTGTTATGAAGAAGTTTGGTTGAGGAAGCTCTTCAGTGAGATATTTGAGCATGTGATAGATACCATTGTGATATTCTGTGACAACCGGAGTGGGATTCGACTATTAGAGAATCTTGTGTTCCACGACCGCTCCAAGCACATTGATATCAGGTACCATTTTATTCGGGATATGTTACAACAAGGAGCAATAAGGCTCCAACATATTAGAACAGATGAGCAAGTCACAAACATCCTCACGAAGTCTTTGGGGAAGGTCAAATTCTTAACCTTTTGAGAGAGATTAAGAGTCATGGAATGACCCTCCTATGAGGGTCCCGTATGAGTTGTACATAGAGCTCTGGGAGCTCTCGGGGGCTTGGGCTACTTCTTGGAGCTATGAGTGACCATAGGCTGAGTGGTTCACCTTCCCCTAGTGGTGCACTAGATACAAGGTGAGTGGTTCACCTTCCCCTGTGATACCCCATTATGGTTGATATGTGTGTCGGGTGAGTGGTTCACCTTCACCTACCCAGACACGTGCATGTAGGGTGAGTGGTTCACCTTCCCCTACGACTGACATATGCATAGGATGAGTGGTTCACCTTCTCTTATGACATATGAGCAGGATGAGTGGTTCACCGTCTCCTCTTGATGCCCCGACACACATCCTACCCATAGAGTTTGGGACTCATGGGAAGTACCTCTCATTTGGCGAATGAGTTTGGAAAATATGGGTAGGGACCATAGCACTACTGATGGATGCATCACATACTGCCATATTCCCTATGACTAGGATGCATGGTGTTCAAGAACTTGATTTGGGATCAAGGACTGAATTTAATCAGTGGATAGTGGTATGATCTTATGATTCACTCTCGATCACTTCTTCTTCATTATTACTTCATGTTCAACAGAGCAGAGCAGGGCAGTGATGACAAGGATAGTACAGAATGACGAGGATAGCATGATGACGGGTGGATTGGTAGGTGGAATTCTCCCTAGTTGAGAGGTAGTGCTAAAATTGGCAACTAGGGCCAACTTCCACCTTAAGATAGCTTATATGATGCAGATGATTATTGCATTGGATTCCTCTTTTCGAGAGGTACAATTTTGATATAAATATCATCTCATTCTGACAAGCATAAATGGAATTTTAAATTTATTCTTTCTCATGGACAAATTGTCAAGGTTGGCCTTAGTCAAATGTAGGCTCATGAAGCCCAATGGATGTGTCTCCTCACCCTCATTGAAGTGTATAAATAGAGGTGACCCTTCTCTCATTTGGGCATCATCTCAACTCATCACATCATCTTCTCTCTCCTCTCTTCACTGGTTCGTACAACTTGGAGGCCCTCTACTTCGTACATGTGGAAGAGGACGAAATTCTGGATTGGTGTTTGAGGCTGAAAATTTCAGAGATTAGGGCATGCGTTGACCAACGTTGATTCGGAGTATTTAACCAACGTTGACTTCGGTTTTGTGGGAAGAATTTCAATTTTTGCAGGCAACATTCTTTGGCATAATTTTCAAGTTGGTTGAGGACTGTTTGACCTTGTTGACTGTTGTGTTGAATTTCTGGTTTGAGCATATAAATTACAATAGGCTTTTATTGGGTTGACCGAGCTAATTTTGTGTTGACTTTGACTCCCTTGGGAGGCCGCATTCTTCCACTATTGACCAAGCTACTTAGAGGACATTTTGGGGCAGCTTTGACCACCATTGACTTTCTGGTTAGGGCTACATTGACTGTTGATTTGGCACGACTGTTTTGGGCATGTAATTATGATATTTGTACTCTCTCTCTGTTGAACTATTGAAGAATAATAAGAAGATTTGATCAAAGGGTTTCCCCACATTGGGGTTTTTCCTTGGGATCCGCCACATCTTGTGTCCTCTTGTCCTGGCTTGTCTTTTGCACATGTTTCTATGTTCTATCTGCATTTACTATCAATGTGTTTAAGTTAGTGTGATTGCTATTGGATATAGTTGGAAATTGTCATTTGGATGATAAGGAACATTGAAGTAAATTGTGTTAAAGCATATAACATACCATTGTTATCTAAACTTAACACTCAAGCCTCTGCCCATAACTCATTGAAACTTCTAGAAATGATAAATGACATAGAAACAAAGCTTATAAACCAAAACTTGACCTGGCCCCTCCCAACCGGGACTGACATTCCATCAAACACATGGTAAACATGCAAACTAGAGGTCATGTATGCAAATATGACATAGAGATCTGATTTTTTTTTAGAAACATCAAGAAGGTCTAATGCCCTCTCATAATAGCCGCAATAACATCTATTAGGTCATGCATTCAATAACCATTCATTTACGAATGAATACATGATAAGAGCCATAACTTTAATTTGTCATAAAACCATGCTTATAAGCAACATATGACCAGATAAACAACAATGATGGGAAAATCATTAAATCCACATAATAACAAGTATAATTACTCATGAATTACAAGGAAATAGAGCTCTTATCAATCATATGAAAACGCCAACCAAGTCAGGGACTTCCACGTAGCACCCGACCATAGATTGAGCTAAACCAAATATTTCTTTCAGCCAATCACCCATGTTCCATATTCCAAGCATGAATGTGGGACCTCATGGGATAAACAAATGCATGTACAACCAAAGGAATGCAGAGGTTAAGCCACCTCCACCATCAAACTACCGTGATCTCACCTAAACTGTCTCCAAGATCACAAAACCAAACCGAGCTTGGTTACCTCAAAATTCATTCAACATCCCTTGAGGAATTTTCTGTCTCCACCCACCTATTGAGGGCTTCTCAGAGAAAACCATGTCCACCCCCAACCCTTGGGATTTTCCTGAGACCACCTCACCTAGATCCAAAACCTTTCGGCAATCCAAAGCTCAACTGAGAAAGAATCCCATCACACCATGGCTATCCAGAAATGGCAAGGCAAAGCTAAAACCAATGTCAAAACCTGACAAAATCCATGCCACTGATAACAAAGAAACCAAAATACACACATGCATATGCCATGCATGCTAGAACCAACTAGGAAATCATACATGCAATTTGTTACCTGCAAGTATTCCCGTTGAAGCTTCCTAAACCACCTTTCCTTGCTTGATCCTTGCTTCCTTTGCCTTCCTTGTCCTTCCTTTGCTTGCTTTATTTTCCTTCTCCTCCTCGTGCTTTTCTCCTCTTTGAGAACAACTCCAAAGATGAATTAACAAAAATCTAACACTAACCAAAAGCTATGAACTAATCCTCATAAGCCTTTTTATTAATGAGGCCTCTATTTTCTTCATTTTCCATTATTTTCCTTCAATTTCCTCCTCGCATGCAACATGTGACCTTTCACCTTCCTTTTCTCATAATTTCCTTTGTTTTCATAAATAAAATGTCAATTAATGCCACTTTTCCTTTTTAAAGCCTTTGCTAATTTTCTTTAGCCATAATAACCGAAATAGACACCCATTAGGATGTTTTTTTTCCAACATTCAACTTGGAATACATGTCCCATGACCATGGTCTTATTTTGTTTTTTACATTAATTTTTTACCAGGGCTATTACAAAACCCTCCCCTTTGGTGGAACATCGTCCTCGATGTTCTATGACACCTATGACACCTATGACCAGAAAACCGCTAATATATACATACATATTGCCTATGGAGCTTTATAAACCAGCTTTGACATCTATTGAAAACACGACAATCTTACCATTTACTGGAGCTTTATAACACATCTCATTACGATATTTACAATACAACCACATATACACTTATACACATTTGCTTCAACCAACAAATAATCATATTCTCTATGGAGCTTTATAAATCTAGCTCAATACAATATTTACAATAATATAAACATATACACATATGCACATTTGCTCAACCAAAAAATAAAAGGATACGATGCCCACATCAGCAACAAGGGAATCTGGAGGCTAACACCTCCACCATCAAAGTAATACTAGGATTCACCTCCTTCCTAGAAAGTCCAAGATCCATTGCCAAAATCAAACCTGCATCCAAATGTCCAACACTATGATCCTTGCACTATTTGTTCCCTCAATGAACAGTTACCGACTCATTGTTCTAGGGCACACTCCTAATGTGCATATGATTCCATCTGGCAATGCTAATGACCAAAACAAATCCGTCCACCGAATTTCCCTTCTCTGCTACACAGTCCCTCGAGCAATCCAGTCACCCCCTTCCGTGCAGTCATTCACCTTCCAGTTCCTCGACATCCCCTTTCCCGGGTGATCCATCCCTTGGCAAGGTTTCTTTGCATCAGAAGATCCAAAAACCAAGGCATATCCCTGCCACAAAACCAAGGCATATCCCTGCCACAAAACCAAGGCATATCCTGTAACACCCTCATTGTTGGAGAGGTAAATCCCCTCTGCGGATAGAAGCGATCCCACTAGCCCAAAATGGGTCTAGCAACAATCAAACAATGCTATCACGCAAGTTCCTAATTGCAAATTAAAAGTGGATTATAAGAACCTACTTGGATTCCAACGCTAGTGTTGTAGAAGAGTTGACACTCCCGTTCGTTTGCTCCGGTCGGTCACGATCCTCACGATCTCCGTGAATGGACACCTGCACATGCAAAGAACAGTACGAATACAAGCATAAAATCCAATAGATGCAATTATATATCGGTCAGAAAAGATATAATTCAAACATCATCATAATGAACAACAAGAATGGAACCATAATGATAGTCATCTATTATTGATAATCAACAAAGGAGAATACAACCATAGTTTTGACGTCAAATCCTCCTTTGGCTGGGTGATCAGCTACATATGTCTTGCAAAGCTTGTCGGGATTGGGGACAAGCCTCTCTCTCTTTGATTATGAATGCAAAGAAAACTCTTACAACAATCTCTCAGACTTCTGACAGTATAATTCTCCCTATGCTCAAAAACTAGCTTGTCAAATGCACTAGAACAAGCTTTTATAGATGGAGGAAGAGGAAGAGATACAATGAATCTAGACATCCATGGGATAAGCATTATCCTTGAAAAGCTATTATGGATAGAGATACGATGAATCTCGACATCCATGAGATTGGCATTATCCTTGAAAAGCCTCATGAGTCGAAAGGAAACAACTCTCGGGCGTGCGTTTGTTAAAAATCTTTTCCAAACTTGGTTGGTGCGGGTAAGACTCTGAGACAGAGCGCCAACGGGCGCGCCCTCTTTGGAGAATTTCCCCCATTGGCACGGGTGATACACTGTGGATCCGCGCTAATGGAAAAAGGGGACTTTTTAAGGATATTCTGCAGGAGATGTCTTCAAGGCATATGAAGTCCATACTTAGGGGAACATAATGCAAGTGTTTTCAAGCCATGTCACTTCTCACAGGTCCCGGAATGAGTCCTCCAAAGTGCGGGAAAGGGGTAACAGGGACGGTGACCAATGGTGACAAATTACTGTGTAACAGATGCCCCCTAAAGCATGAGGCCCGAGAGAGAGAGAGGGGTGAAATGCTTTACAAGAACACATGCAGCTGCCGCCGGAGAATCTGCATAGAGAGATACAACTGATAGCTCAAGTACATGATATATGTGGTATGGGCGCAGCCATCCATAACAGAGTACATAATAATCTAGATCCATGGTATGGGCGCAGCCATCCGGTGAGGATCGATGAATAGACTCAGGCATGGTCGCAACCATCCAATGAATGAGTCATGTAACAATAATCCACAAAATCGCAGTCTGGATTCCAACAAACAATATCTAGGGTCTTGCGCTCCATCTCGACCCGAACAAAAGTACAAGTTCAAGCATGTGAATATATGAGTTGAAGTCGAACATGCATGAACATCGTCTGATTACCAGTCAATAATGAAAACTGTTAACAGACGCGAGAGGTACCACCAATAATGACAATGGCCCTCAAGGTACTATAGGTACAATCTACGGCATGTGAATCAGTGAGCTGGTGTCGAACACCCGTAGAATCATTCGATCGGAGGCCAATGATGAAAACCTCACGTCGAACACGAAAAACCTGCCATTGAGGCATGCAGGCTCCAAGGCACCGGAAGGGAGTCTCTAGATCAGCTTCCTGGATAATGAGTTGAATTTGATAGGAAGTGACCTTAATCGAAGGTGGGCCATAGTGTTTCCCACATCATCGACACGAGACAGAGAAAGAATATTGTGGTGGATCAAAATTATGTGAGCTATCAAAAGGAGGTTGTTATTCTGCAGAGGTCAACTTCTCTTGAACACATCGGCGGCACGATAGTGGAATTGACAGTATTTGACATCAATGGATCAAAGGTCATGGTGACGAGGCAATGAACAGATGAGAGGTCAAACAGGATTACCCAAATCCACGGAGGCAAGTGAAAAACGAGATGAGATGTCCCCACCCAGACACGAAAGCAGACAAGTGCCATGTTCAAGAGCGACATACTGCCGACACGACAATAATTATGGTTCCATTTTTCCCCACCATTTCTGGCGAGTACCCCAGTTATTTTTATTAACAAGCTTGACGGGGATAGCATATGCTTGTAACGTCATCTCGACGAACTCCAATGTCATCAAGTTTTAACGAGTCTGACAAAGGAAGAACTCGGCGTCTTTTCATGTTTAGAGAGTTTGAAAAGACAGCAGAAAAGAAAACTCCAAGGGTGTCCTTTTTCGTAAAGTTGTGTCTCTCGAGCCCGAAAAAGTATAAAACAATGCTCGAAAGAACCACCCGACCATTACGATCGAGGAGTACTTTTCATGTGTAGTGACGTCGACCTGAAAAAGTAAAAAAGAGATCGATATCAAGTCGTTTCGTAACCATTAACGAGCCTGAAATGACAAGGGCCCGAAAATCTTTTCGTTTTTACACGGTCGGAAAAGAGTTTAAAGACGACCGCCTCTTATTTACGTTTAACGAGTCAAGAGGGGTAACTCGGCGATCTTTTTGTCTTTAATCGGTCGGAAAAGAGCTGAAAGTAGACCTCCATTTTTATTCTCTTTAACGAGTCAAAAAGGGAAAAATACTCGGCAATCTTTTCATATTTTATGAGTCAGAAAAGAGCTTAAAGGAGACTCGTCCTAGAGGAACGAGTGGTATAATGGGTAGCAACTGGTTCCTGTAATGGTGGAACTGCTCAAAACATGTAATGGTCAAGAGGCTGGCTAATAAAACCACTCATCGCTGCGGTTCCTCAGGAAAGGATAAACAACCAAGTGAAAGCATATGATCAGCCAAAGAGATGGTGGCGATGGAATGAAACAACCAAGGCTCATCTAACAGAATTTAGCGGATAAACGGCAATCACGAGATGTAAATCAGGTATGGGTTCATTTTTACACAAGCTTGAACCATGGAGAACTCTGCTTGGATTCGGTTTCATGTTTACACAAGCTTGAAACGAAAAACTATGCTTGTTATAAGTTCGCATGCCCCCAGCATAATAACGCAAATCGAGGTACATGCCCCCCAAGCTTCATTGCATTCAACAAAGTGGATGGAATGAAGGTTCACTCTCGAGATCTAGGAAAGACTCGACTTGTATTTTAGGAGATCTTGATCAAAAGACTCGATTTGGAAAGGGAGTTGTTTCATTTTTGAATGAGGTTGACGCAGTAAAAGAACTATCCTCATAACCCTTGTTTCATTTTTTAACGAGGTCGCCACAAGATCAAAACTATCCTCGGACACCTTGTTTCATTTTTTAAGGAGCTTGATATAGGACAGTGAACTATGCTCCGACCAGACCTAGTTTCATTTTTTAAGGATCTTGACATAGGAAAAGAACTATGCTCCGACCAGACCTAGTTTCATTTTTTAAGGAGCTTGACATAGGAAAAGAACTATGCTCCGACCAAACCTAGTTTCATTTTTTAAGGAGCTTGACATAGGACAGCGAACTATGCTCCGCGCAGACCTAGTTTCATTTTTTAAGGAGCTTGACACAGGAAAGGAACTATGCTCCGCCCGAACTTCATCATAATGAACAGGAAGTCGAGGCTTCCAAGAGTGCCACTCCGGGTGGAAGGGTAACATCTCGGAAGTCAGGACCCAATGCCCCCAGGACACTATGCACGACGGCGGCATCGCTGGATACAGGCACGGGATAGGTGGCCACGTAGTTGATCTGTGGTGGGGCAGATGCAACTGGTGGATGAAAACCAGGAGGGGATGACAACTGCGCAGGAGGCACCCGGGGACGAACGAACGATAATTGATCTATAGTCATGATTCTTCCATCGTGTGGAAAGCAAACCACACGGAAAAGTGAAGAGACCAGGGCCCCCATGGCATATACATAGTCACGGCCAAGGAGAAGACTGAAATCTAAAGCACCTTGGGTAACCGATACGTCTATATAGACGGTTTTGCCTCCCAAAGTAATAGGGAACTTTGGAAGGATCCCTAATGGTTGACTAGTTCCTCCATCAAAAGCCGTCAGATTCGATGCGACTGGCACAAGCTGTGGGGAACCCAAAGCTTGCAAAGTAGTAGCAGGCATAAGATTGACAGATGCACCCTCATCCAAAACAGTGCCAGGTATCGCCTTATTATAGGTGTGGATCGTGACCCAAAAAGGCACATGGGATGGAAGGCAGGAGGTGGTCAAACGACTCCAGTCAAAGGAAACAACTCAACTACTAGGTGGGGGAATCGTATGATTGCCCCCCTGCTCTAAAGGGACCGAAGCAGGACTCTCGGGAGCAGCTGGGATAGGAGAGTCATTTCCGGACTCAGGAGAATCTGAGGAGATGAGAAGGACATGGGAATTATGCTCTTCCGAAACAGAGTGATCGGGTGGTGAACTCGATTCGACACTCTTTCCGACCAATGGTTGGTCTGGAACAGGCTTGGCAGAGCCAGGTTCAGGAAGAGGAGGCTGGACAAGAGAGGAATCTTGGTCGATCTCTTTGTCAGCAGGGGAACGATCTGTGGCTGCAGAGAGACGTTGATAGCCAATGGGTAGTTGGGGTGAAGGAGCTGTGAGACTTTCCAATACAACAGAGGCTTTATCCATGAGCGGACAAAGGTGAAGGGGATGATTGCCTTCACAAAGTCTACAAGGGATTCGAATCTTCCCTTTTCCCTTACCATTTCTAGCTGATAGAGTAGCATCGCCGTGAGCTTCAGAGGACGATGAGGGGCGGGCCAGATCGCGAGACCATACTTCTAAGACCTTGGGAATGCCAGGACAATCGTGAAGAAGATGGTCCTCCTTGCACAACCTACAAGGAAATTTGACCTTCCGCGGAGGAGCAGAAGGTGGGTCGACTTGAGTTGTACTTTTAACCTCTTGCTTAGGAGTCTTCTTCTTCTTCTTCTTCTTCTTAGCCACCTGGTTACTTGAATGCAGACTTTCGCCAGGCGAAGTAGAAGATGAGGACGCAGAAACAGGCGACGAAGGGGAGAGGTCCACCTTGGAATCAACATGATGTTGTTCAGGTGGAGGAGACGGTGGAACAGGATTCATCACACTCGGGACCACCGAGGTTGAAAACAACCATACGGTCAAACCGATGGTTAACCCAGGCAAAGACAAAGTTGCCATATACGAAGCACCGACATTTCCAAAAGAAGGAAATGGACTAGGGTTTCCATCCGGGGGAACACCTTGGCCGGTAGACTCGGGGAAGGTTTCCATTGAAAACGAGAAAGAACTCTACTCAAGCTAACGCAAACAAGATCTAACCGGGTAAATGTGAATCGTGGCCAAATAAATTTTAAGACGCGAGGACATAACTTGACCTTTTCATTTTTTAAGAGTCGAGAAAAGGACAAAAAGATGACTCTAGTCGCCTTCGAATGTTTAATGAGCCTGAAGTGACAAGTGCTCAGATGGACCTTTTCTTTTAGGGAGTCCGAAAAGGATCAAAAGTGACTACTCTGGAGAAACTAGGCAAAGGGTTTACCAGACAATAAGTAAAACTGCATATACACCTTGGTAATCGTATGAAAACCAAGGACTTTCCGTACGACAGTCAATCTTGCCGAATGCTGTGTTCGGTGTGTTACGGCTTGTAAGGCGGCAGACACAGCTTCCTGTGGATAAAGGATGATAACCTAGTGGGGTCTCCCCATATACTCGACGGTACGTGGGAGCTCAAATCCGTGCTAGATCACTATTGCGTCACGAAAGGAGGAATCACCCAACCTTGAGTGAAACAAAAGTGACTAGGTTTAACGACGTCGGAGCACGTCTCTAGCCTAGAGCTCTAAATGTGTGCGTTATGTTCCAATGCATTGTTAGATTTATTCAGTTCATTTTACGGTTGATCTTTGATTAGGTTTCAGTTTCCAGGTCCTACCATATGTAATCTCTCACAATTTCCTAAATGCAAACTATATGCCAAAATATATCATTTCATTCGATGAATGCTAACTACGAGAGGGTTGAGAGCTTTCACACAAACAAAAATGACCATAAAACAATCAACAATAACTCTAATGCAGCTAATGGCAATTAAAAAAACTTTTCTCTAAAGTTACTAATCGCTAATAACAACGAAAATCTTTATTTTCCATTAACTAATGCAAAGCAAAAGAGATTGTTCGTTTCTTTTTCGATGGCAAAATGCATTAAACAAATTTTGAGAAATAATAACAAAGAGTAAAAGAAACAAATTTCACTCAATGAAAACACAATCAAGTCCCTGAAACACCAAGACAATCTTTCAAACCAAGAAAAATCACCAAGACCTCAATGAGCTATGTAATCTAAGCCCAAACGAAGCCAAGCGAAATCCAAGCGAAAAGAAGAGAATCACTCGAATAACGCAATAAAAAGTTTAACAATCACTGAACAAGTGCAAGAGAGTAACCAAAAAGTTGACTGGACCAACAGAAGACCAAAACTCCTAAGGAAGGCTCGATGCACAAAGCCACTAGATGCCCTAGGGATAAAATGTGAAATCGGTGGAAAATGGCAAACACCCAAAGTATGCAAATGTAATCTATGCACACTTTTCATTCATTTCCTGAAAATGAGAATTCTAATTATGCAAGTGTGATCTATGCAAGAGAATTCTCAAACACACGATGATTCTAGTGTAATCTAAGAACCAATCAAGTGAAAATCAAGAAAAACGGGTGAGAGTTCCAAAGATCATAAACTGAAAACACTCAAAGGCGATTAACACTCATACACAATTTAGCCCCCCCGACTGTCATGCAAAAAAGAGCGCTAATCAAGTTTGCTAGCTTAAAAATAAAAACAAGCAGTCCAAGGCTTGGTCGACAGTATCCAGACAGACCAGGTAGCAAGAGACAGCAAAGAATCCAAACCAGAAAGCTATCTAAACTCTCGTCCTAACATATGCTTTGCTATGAAAACGTTGAGTCAATATATGGTTGAGCCTCATCACATTCATTGGATTGCTGCTAAGAGTCTCTTAAGATATCTCTAGGGCACAATCCACTATGGACTGAGATACACTATCGGGAGCTTGAGGTTGCATGAATATACAGATGATGATTGGCTAGTAGTGTGGTTTATTGTAAGAGCACGTCTGGGTGTTGCTTCTCTTTGGTATTTGCTTCAATATATTGGATGAGCAGGAAGCAGAAATTGGTTGCAATAAGCACCGCCGAGACCGAATACATTGCTACGAGTATGGCCTGTTATGAAGAAGTTTGGTTGAGGAAGCTCTTCAGTGAGATATTTGAGCATGTGATAGATACCATTGTGATATTCTGTGACAACCGGAGTGGGATTCGACTATTAGAGAATCTTGTGTTCCACGACCGCTCTAAGCACATTGATATCAGGTACCATTTTATTCGGGATATGGTACAACAAGGAGCAATAAGGCTCCAACATATTAGAACAGATGAGCAAGTCACAAACATCCTCACGAAGTCTTTGGGGAAGGTCAAATTCTTAACCTTTTGAGAGAGATTAAGAGTCATGAAATGACCCTCCTATGAGGGTCCCGTATGAGTTGTACATAGAGCTCTGGGAGCTCTCGGGGGCTTGGGCTACTTCTTGGAGCTATGAGTGACCATAGGGTGAGTGGTTCACCTTCCCCTAGTGGTGCACTGGATACAAGGTGAGTGGTTCACCTTCCCCTGTGATACCCCATTATGGTTGACATGTGTGTCAGGTGAATGGTTCACCTTCACCTACCCAGACACGTGCATGTAGGGTGAGTGGTTCACCTTCCCCTACGACTGACATATGCATAGGATGAGTGGTTCACCTTCTCTTATGACATATGACCAGGATGAGTGGTTCACCGTCTCCTCTTGATGCCCCGACACACATCCTACCCATAGAGTTTGGGACTCATGGGAAGTACCTCTCATTTGGCGAATGAGTTTGGAAAATATGGGTAGGGACCATAGCACTACTGATGGACGCATCACATACTGCCATATTCCCTATGACTAGGATTCATGGTGTTCAAGAACTTGATTTGGGATCAAGGACTGAATTTAATCAGTGGATAGTGGTATGATCTTATGATTCACTCTCGATCACTTCTTCTTCATTATTACTTCATGTTCAACAGAGCAGAGCAGGGCAGTGATGACAAGGATAGTACAGAATGACAAGGATAGCATGATGACAGGTGGATTGGTAGGTGGAATTCTCCCTAGTTGAGAGGTAGTGCTAAAATTGGCAACTAGGGCCAACTTCCACCTTAAGATAGCTTATATGATGCAGATGATTATTGCATTGGATTCCTCTTTTCGAGAGGTACAATTTTGATATAAATATCATCTCATTTTGACAAGCATAAATGGAATTTTAAATTTATTCTTTCTCATGGACAAATTGTCAAGGTTGGCCTTAGTCAAATGTAGGCTCATGAAGCCCAATGGATGTGTCTCCTCACCCTCATTGAAGTGTATAAATAGAGGTGACCCTTCTCTCATTTGGGCATCATCTCAACTCATCACATCATCTTCTCTCTCCTCTCTTCACTGGTTCGTACAACTTGGAGGCCCTCTACTTCGCACATGTGGAAGAGGACGAAATTCTGGATTGGTTTTCGAGGCTGAAAATTTCAGAGATTAGGGCATGCGTTGACCAACGTTGATTCGGAGTATTTAACCAACGTTGACTTCGGTTTTGTGGGAAGAATTTCAATTTTTGCAGGCAACATTCTTTGGCATAATTTTCAAGTTGTTTGGGGACTGTTTGACCTTGTTGACTGTTGTGTTGAATTTCTGGTTTGAGCATATAAATTACAATAGGCTTTTATTGGGTTGACCAAGCTAATTTTGTGTTGACTTTGACTCCCTTGGGAGGCCACATTCTTCCACTATTGACCAAGCTACTTAGAGGACATTTTGGGGCAGCTTTGATCACCATTGACTTTCTGGTTAGGGCTACATTGACTGTTGATTTGGCACGACTGTTTTGGGCATGTAATTATGATATTTGTACTCTCTCTCTGTTGAACTATTGAAGAATAATAAGAAGATTTGATCAAAGGGTTTCCCCACATTGGGGTTTTTCCTTGGGATCCGCCACATCTTGTGTCCTCTTGTCCTGGCTTGTCTTTTGCACATGTTTCTATGTTCTATCTGCATTTACTATCAATGTGTTTAAGTTAATGTGATTGCTATTGGATATAGTTGGAAATTGTCATTTGGATGATAAGGAACATTGAAGTAAATTGTGTTAAAGCATATAACATACCATTGTTATCTAAACTTAACACTCAAGCCTCTGCCCATAACTCATTGAAACCTCTAGAAATGATAAATGACATAGAAACAAAGCTTATAAACCAAAACTTGACCTGGCCCCTCCCAACCGGGACTGACATTCCATCAAACACATGGTAAACATGCAAACTAGAGGTCATGTATGCAAATATGACATAGAGATATGATTTTTTTTTAGAAACATCAAGAAGGTCTAATGCCCTCTCATAATAGCCGCAATAACATCTATTAGGTCCTGCATTCAATAACCATTCATTTACGAATGAATACATGATAAGAGCCATAACTTTAATTTGTCATAAAACCATGCTTATAAGCAACATATGACCAGATAAACAACAATGATGGGAAAATCATTAAATCCACATAATAACAAGTATAATTACTCATGAATTACAAGGAAATAGAGCTCTTATCAATCATATGAAAACGCCAACCAAGTCAGGGACTTCCACGTAGCACCCGACCATAGATTGAGCTAAACCAAATATTTCTTTCAGCCAATCACCCATGTTCCATATTCCAAGCATGAATGTGGGACCTCATGGGATAAACAAATGCATGTACAACCAAAGGAATGCAGAGGTTAAGCCACCTCCACCATCAAACTACCGTGATCTCACCTAAACTGTCTCCAAGATCACAAAACCAAACCGAGCTTGGATACCTCAAAATTCCTTCACCATCCCTTGAGGAATTTTCTGTCTCCACCCACCTATTGAGGGCTTCTCAGAGAAAACCATCTCCACCCCCAACCCTTGGGATTTTCCTGAGACCACCTCACCCAGATCCAAAACCTTTCGGCAATCCAAAGCTCAACTGAGAAAGAATCCCATCACACCATGGCTATCCAGAAATGGCAAGGCAAGGCTAAAACCACTGTCAAAACCTGACAAAATCCATGCCACTGATAACAAAGAAACCAAAATACACACATGCATATGCCATGCATGCTAAAACCAACTAGGAAATCATACATGCAATTTGTTACCTGCAAGTATTCCCGTTGAAGCTTCCTAATCCACCTTTCCTTGCTTGATCCTTGCTTCCTTTGCTTTCCTTGTCCTTCCTTTGCTTGCTTTATTTTCCTTCTCCTCCTCGTGCTTTTCTCCTCTTTGAGAACAACTCCAAAGATGAATTAACAAAAATCTAACACTAACCAAAAGCTATGAACTGATCCTCATAAGCCTTTTTATTAATGAGGCCTCTATTTTCTTCATTTTCCATTATTTTCCTTCAATTTCCTCCTCGCATGCAACATGTGACCTTTCACCTTCCTTTTCTCATAATTTCCTTTGTTTTCATAAATAAAATGTCAATTAATGCCACTTTTCCTTTTTAAAGCCTTTGCTAATTTTCTTTAGCCATAATAACCGAAATAGACACCCATTAGGATGTTTTTTTTCCAACATTCAACTTGGAATACATGTCACATGACCATGGTCTTATTTTGTTTTTTACATTAATTTTTTACCAGGGCTATTACAAAACCCTCCCCTATCGTCGAGCTTCCAAACTGTTTGTCCAACTAGGCTTCCAAGACTAGTAACTCAACCCACCAAGGGGTTCTAGAGAATTTGTATAACCAAGGCTTCCAGGACTAGTAATTCAACCCAAGTTGTTACAGGGCTTCCAGAGCGTTTGTCCAACCAAGGCTTCCAAGAACTAGTAAGTCAACCCACAGCCATAAGGAACATGAGAACCAACCAAAAAACAAAACGAAATACACCCACAACACCATGGATATCCAGGAAATTGCAAGGCTAGGCAAATCCACTGTCAATCTAGGAAATCCTCCATGCCAATGACATATCATAACCAAGAAACCACATGCATGTGCCACGCATGCCAAAACTAGAAAGGAAATCATACATGCAACTTGGTACCTGCAAGCAAAACTCGTTGTAGATGTTGATCCTGATGTCCTCTTGTGCTTTCCTGCTCTAAATCCCAAGTACGGCACACTCCTACAAGAGTGCTCCAAGAAAACTATAAGCGTCCAAGAATATGAGAGAGAGAGAGAGTAGAAAATGAGAGCTCCAAAACTAAATTGACAAAAAGTTGTACTGACAAAAAGCTGAACTAACAAAAAGCTACAAACTGATCCTCATAAGCCTTTTTATTAATGAGGCCTCTATTTTATTCATTTTCCATTATTTTCCTTCATTTTCCTCCTCACATGCAACGTGTGACCTTTCACCTCCCTTTTCTGCTATTTTCCATTACTTTCACAAATACAATGCCAATTAATGCCACTTTACCTTTCCAAACCCTTTGTCATTGCCTTTGTGATCCATGTGGCTCTAGAAAGGCTTGAAAATCGAAGTCTTAAAAATGTCGCCAAACCAATACCAAGTTATAGTGCTCGCCATTACAATTCTGGTGGCACAGATAACAGTCAAATCCGAGTCCATGTGACCAACATATGGCTCTTTAAAGTTTGACAAGGCAGGGAAAAAGAGGGGCCCACAGTGTGCCACATGGCATCCTAGTCAGCAAGTGGGACCCACATGGCAGCCCATCACCCACTAACACATGGCACCCTTTCATTGGCCTCTTTACTCCTGCAAAAAGACAAAAAAATATATATATATATTATTAAAATATCATATAAAGGCAAAACAAAATAAAACTAATATGGTTTAAAAACTATATAAATAAAAAATCATTTTAATTAAAAGTTTAATAACCATATTACAAAAAAATTATATGGAAAAAAGGTGTTATAACCGTAACATGCTAAATCGCGCCCAGTTTGTTTAATACAAAACAAAATGTATGCATACGAGGGAGGCCCGCAGGTTTGACCCCGAGACCTTTGCCAAACCAACAACCTAAATTGTCCAACAATTACCAACAAGCCATGGCTTGTTACCTTGTTAAGTTTGCCATGCTAATGTTATTTAACCTTCAGTTGTCATTCGATTGGGGCCAACGGTGGAGGAGCGCCAAGAAGAACCACAAGTTGCAGGGTGGAACCTTGACACGGACGCCAAGGCAGAATTATGTCGACACAAATTTCAAGACATAACCTTTTGCGGGGAATATTCCTTGATGCAAAGAGGAATCTAAAAGATTCTTTGGAGGGCGATTTTTCACAGTGACATAATTTGACAAGTGGGTATTCATCTTTGCACGTTTTCTCGCCAGGAGTCCAACCGTGCTGTCAGAATCTCCATCTTAGCAGCAAAAATGCAGGTGTCCAGCAACAAAGAATCTTTGGAGAATCATGTGGAACCTTAAAGATTTCCTTGTAAGTTGATTTTTGACCGAGGCAAAATGTTGTCAACTTTATAGTCATCTTTCACATAATTTCACAAGGAGCGCAGTGGCGTGTTCAGAATTTCAAGATTCTCGAGGGTCCAAAATTTGATGGTGTCAAAATTGGACAAGTTTACAGTTGATATTGCACCACTCATCGCTAGGAATTTAGTGGCGCAATCCATTTTAGTAGTTGAGCTTTGAATTTTTCAGCCATCACCGACAGTGGAGGTATAGGATACATTTATGTCTTTATTTTCTTTATTTTTGCTTAGATGATGTTTGTATTGTTGAGATCCCTGATTACTATTATGTTGAGGGATACATGTTGTCACATTATGTGATATTTTATTAGCTTGTCATGCTGAAGGAATGCATGTTTGAGTGAGAGTTCCTAGAGGACATCTTGTGGAGAGACATTCCACTCTCTTTGAGGGAATTTCCCATGTGAGTGAGAGTTCCTGAGAACGCCTCATGGAGAGACAAATCGCTCTGGTTGGGGGTATTTATCCTTGTAATGTCAAATACTATGCCATGTACATCACCATCATTTGCAACATTTAATGAAGCCGCCTCCCCACTCTTGAAACCAAGGCCCGAAGATGTAGCCTACACTGGGTGAACTCCGTTATCAATGTGTTATGTGTTCTTGATTTGATGGTTGTCTTTATGATTCATCTTCTTTACAATATGAACACGTGGCTTTTCATGCTCTTTTGATTGCATTTATGCTAACATCATAGAAGTAAAATATCTTGGATAATTTCGATAGTTGAAGAGATCTAGATTACTTTGCCAATTTCCATTGCCATTAATTAATCACAAGTGATCCCCATCACTATGCTTTTACCCAACATTCAACTTGGAATACATGTCCCATGACCATGGTTATTATTTTTCCTTTGTTAACTTTATTACATGGATTTTTTACCAGGGTTGTTACAGATCCCTTCCCCTTGGGGGATTCCCGTCCTTAGTGTTCGATGACACATATGTTATGCAACCAGCTCACAAAACAGAAGAAAGAGATAGATCAACGACTTCAAAAGTAGCCTCTTCGAGGGGGTAGCCTCCTTTACATTACACAAATGAATAATTCTTGGATGATACAAATGACAAAACATCCTTTCTATATATAGGAGTCTAAGGGGTCACTACATAATCAGAGCCGACATAAAAATAATAATGTCAGGGAACAACAATAATAATAGTGCGCTTCTATGGGGCATAATAATAATAATATGGGCACAACAATAATAATAAGGGGCTACAATAACAACAATAATAAGGGAATACATTAGTATTATAGGGACCTAACATGCCCCTCTCCTTCAAAAAAATGTTGTCCTCAATGCTTGATTAGTTATGTATGCTTCTATATAAAATTACCATCCTCCCATGTATAATCTTCAGCGGGTAAGTTCTTCCACTTGATGATATACTCTGAAATTTATCGATTTCCTAGCTGTCGAGTTCTTATTTTTATGACTGCTTCAAGTTCCAATATGATTTTTCCTTCTTCGTCAAGTTCTGACAATATTGTTTGAACTGGGAGCTTGTCACCTATAACCTTCTTTAAGCATGAAACATGGAAAACTGGGTGCACTCGAGAAGATGTAGGAAGTTCCAATTTGTATGCCATAGTACCAATCTTTTGCAACACCTTGTAGGGACCATACTATTTTGGTGATAATTTATTATCCTTCTTAGCTTCCTTGAGGGACATTTGTTTGTGTGGTTGTATTCGTAGAAATACCCAATCACCTACACCAAAACTTCTTTTGCTGCGATGTTGATCTACTTGTTGTTTCATTTTATCATGCGCCGAAGTGAGGTTATTATTTAAGAATTGGAGAATGTTTTGTTTATGCTCGATGTGATCTTCCATTGCTTGGACCTTAGAATTTTCTCTTAAATATGATGTGATGGACGGTGGATGATATCCATAAAGTGCCATAAATAGGGTCATTTTTGCTGCAGTATGGAAGAAAGTGTTATACCACCATTCAGCTAGAGGCAACCATTTGACCCATTGTGTCTGTTTATCAGATACAAAGCAACGAAGATATCCTTCCAAACATTTTTTCACTATCTCAGTTTGCCCATTAGATTGAGGATGATAAGATGAGCGATGAGCTAACTGAGTACCGAGACAAGAAAATAGCTTTGTCCAAAAAATTCCAGTGAAAATAAGATCTCTATCACTTACAATAATCTTTGGGTTTCCATGTAGCTTTTGAATTGTTTCCATAAATGAAGTAGCAACTGTACTGGCTTTAAATGGACGAGATAATGCACAAAAGTGTGCATACTTGGTAAGTCTCTCAACTACCACCATGATGACACTCTTTCCTTCATACTTGGGTAAACCCGTGATAAAATCCATTGAAACCTCCTCCCAACGTTGACTTGTAATGGATAAAGGTTGTAATAGACCTGTGGTCTTAATTGTCTCAACTTTATATTGTTGGCAAACCAAACATTCCACCACAAAATTTTGAATATTAGATTCAAGGCCATCCCAAAAAAATTCTTGTTAACCCCGTGGTAAGTTTTTAAAAATCCTGAATGCCCTCCTAAGGGAGAGGTGTGCTATTCCAGAAGAGTTTTTTGTTTGAGCTGGAGTTCTTATAGAGGTATAAGCGATCTTTGTACCATAACGAATCATTTTTCCAACTAAATGTATCAGATGGGATCTTGCTGCAACTTTTGAGTAAGTGCCCACACTTCTTCGTCATTCTTCCATTCATCCCTTGCTTCGTTTATCCAATCTGGTTGGATAATAGAAATGACACAAAGCAATGCTTCCACATCCTCATCCTTTCTTGAGAATGCATCTGTAACAACATTTTGCTTCCCTTCTTTGTAGATGATTTCAAAGTCACAACCCAACATATTTGTGACCCATTTTTGTTGTTCTTCTGAAGATATTAAGACTATCATGATTCGTTTTTACCTTGAAGTGTCTTCCCATTAGGTAAGGTCTCCATTTCTTAAGTGCATGTAGTATCGCCAACATTTCCTTCTCATAAATAGCTTTGTGTAAATACTTTCCTTTGATCATACGACTTTCAAAAGCAATGCGTCTTTCTTCTTACATTAAAACAACACCAATTCCATTTCTTGAGGCATCACATTCCACAATAAATGTTTTTGTGAAGTCTAGCATAGCTAAGACCGGTGCTTGGCACATTTTCTCTTTGAGATGTTCAAAGGCATTCGTTGCTACTGGAGTCCAAGAAAATGCATATTTCTTCAATAATGTTGTTAAAGGTGTTTCTATTCTCCCATAAATCTTAACAAACTTGCGATAATACCTTGTCAACCCGAGAAATCCTCGTAGATGCTTTATGGATGTGGGGATTTTCCATTCCTTAATGGATTTAATTTTGCTAGGGTCTACCTTAACACCTTCATGATATACAATATGACCCAAATATTCCACCTCTTGTACTCCAAAGAAACATTTGGAGGTTTTTGCATATAATTGTTTCTCCTCCAATAGTTTGAGCACTCTGTCAACATGTTGAACACGATCCTTCCAAGACTTGTTGTAGATTAGTATATCATCCAAAAATACTAACACAAATTTTCTAGGGAAGGGTTTGAAAATGGAATTCATCAAACCTTGAAATGTAGAAGGTGCATTGGTAAGTCCAAAAGGCATGACCAAAAATTCATAATGACCCTCATGAGTTCTAAATTTTGTTTTCAAAATGTCTCTAGCGTTCATTCTGATTTGATGATATCCTGAACAAAATTCCAACTTGGTGAAGTAAATTGCTCCATGTAATTCATCCAATAATTCATCAATTACAGGAATGGGAAATTTATCTTTAATAGTGAGCTTATTGAGCTCCCTATAATCCGGAAACATGCGCCATGATCCATCCTTCTTGTGCACCAATACTACTAGAGCAAAGAAAGAACTTTGACTAGGTTGAATTATACCAGCCTCTAGCATTTCTGCAACCATACATTCAATTTCACTCTTTTGGGCATAGGGATATCTGTAAGGCCTGATGTTTGGAGGAACACTTCCTAGTATCAAATGAATAGCATGATCATAATCTTGAATAGGTGGGAGGCCTTTGGGAGTCTCAAATACCTTGAAATGAATGTCCAAGAATTTTCAGAGATCTGGAGAAATAAATGATTTTGGTGTGGGAACCTCTAGCGAACATAATTGTGAAATTACGCCTCATTGTACTTTCTTTAGAAGCTTTTTCATGCCGTTAGAGCTAATTGTCTTCCCTGGTTTCACTATGATACCCCTTAATTCAACTTCCTTTCCTTCTGAAAAAAATTCAAGAAAAGTTCTTGAAAATTAAAAGCTGTCGTACCCAAATATTGTAGTCATTAGACTCCTAGCACAACATCAACACCACCCATTAGAATGGAAATCATTGGACTATTCAACACATATTATCCCATGGATAGCTTGATATTATGCACTTCCAGAGCAGTTTATGGTTCCTCCATTTGCAACCATCACTTGACACTCTGGTGCTAGATATAGGAAGCAATTCAATTCCTTGGCTATCTTACAATGCATAAAATTATGGGTATTGCCCGAATCAATCAACACTATTACCTTTTTCTTCTAGATTTGTCCTTCTATCTTGATAGTTTAAGGAATGGTAATTCCGGCCAATGCATTACAAGATATGGTCGGATCCATTTCTTCTTTCTCTAGGGTTTGTTCCTGGTGTGTATCCTCTTCTTTTGATGTTTCTTGTTCCTTTTCTTCCTTCTCTTCACAATCTATGTAAAATAATTTCTTCTCAGCACACTTATGACCTTTAGTATATTTAATATCACAACTGTAACAAAGCCCTCTTGCTCTTTTTTCTTCCAATTGTTGTGGTGTCAACCTTGTAGGTTGTGGAAATCTAAGAGCAACAACACTTCCATCTTTATAGTTGTGAGTGGTAGGCTTCCTTGTTGCCATAATTTTTCTTTCATTTTTTCTTGCCAACCTGAATGCCTTCTCCAATGAATCAGGTTCCCAAAGGAGAACCTCATGTTGGATGTTATCCTTTAAAGCCCTTATGAACACATCAATCCTATGCTCCTTTGGAATATCTTTTACCCTTATATTCAATTTTTGGAAGTCCTCAATGTGCTCCACCATTGAACCCTTTTGTTTGAGATTTATCAATTGGCTAAAAAAGGTGTTTCTTTTTGTATCCTCATAATGTACTATCATTTCTTCCCTAAAAATTGCCCAAGTGATTATTTGTTTACGAGAGCAAAGCCATCGATACCATACAAAATAATTTGGTTCCAAATATAAAGTTGCAATGCGTACCTTTTGTGTGTTTTGCACATTGTGGAGATCGAAATATTGCTCCATATGTACTATCCATGTTACGGATCCTTGCCATCAAACTTCCTCATATCGATCTTTGGAACATGGTGGGTCTTCAATCCAATGTTAGAGTCTATGAAATCATGACTAACATTTCTTTTGTTCTCGTCATGAGTTTCCTTTACTACCCGTTCGCCATTAGTAAGCATTTCTTGTAGAAACTTTGTAAAATCTATCTTCAAATCTTCCATGTTGCCTTTAAGTTTTTCTTCTAAACCATCCATCTTAGCTTCCATTCCATTCTTTAAACCATCCATCTTAGCTTCAGTTACTTTTTGTGAGAGCGAAATTTGTTGCACTTGGTCTCATAATTTTGATATATCATGTTGCATTTCTTCCTCTTCTTCATGTGTCATAATAAAGATTTCAGGTTACTTACTAGGTGTTTCCATTTTCTTTATTCAAGTCATAAATGAATGATAATTATGCTTCAAAATTCCCTTTGAATCACTTCAAACTAGTTTCTCAAACAAAACTTATGCAAATTGATAAAAAATAAATAAATAAAATAATAATAAATAAAAAACAAAAAACAAAAAACAAAAAAAACAAAACAAAAACAAAAACTACACACATTTAAAAAAAAAAAAAAAAATTCCGCTTTATATGAGATCGATCTTGAAACGACTGTAACTCTGTAATTTCGGATCTTCAAATTGAAATTTCGAGCTGTAATAGCCCTCTACGTCCTCTTTCCAACCCCACAAGTCTGAGCGCGATTGGATTCTCCAAGAAAGAGTTATGCCCAATCTCCCGCGATGACCTAATTATAGACTAGTTCAGTAGAGCAAACTTGTACAATGTGCCACATGTCACTGTTTCAATCTTCGGCTATGAAAAATGTACCCAAAAAACTACAGTCTATCCTCTTTCTATCACTTTTTACGAAATTTGAATCCAATTCTCAGAGAGAGAGTTATGACGATTTTCCCAAGATGACGCATTTGAGATCGAATTCGGGAGCCTGTAAAAACCCTAACTTCCCTAGTTCATATCTCCGAATATATAGCGATCCAAGGTCTGAACTTTTGTCACGAGGTTCATCACCATTTTGGCTCAAATGGGTTTTAATTTCAACATTTAAATATTCGTATAAAAACAGTTGTAGCGAAAATTCCACGAAGTCCTGTTTGAAGTAGCGAAACCCTAGAATCCAAAGCTCTGATACCAATTGTTATGCAACCAGCTCACAAAATAGAAGAAAGAGATAGATAAACGACTTCAAAATTATCCTTTTCTAGGGGGAACCCTCCTTTACATTACATAAATGAGCAATTCTTGGATGATACAAATGACAAGGCCTCCTTTCTATATATAAGAGTCTAAGGGGTCACAACATAGTCATAGCCGACATAACAATAATAATTTAAGGGCACAACAATAATAATAGTGGGCTTATATGGGGCACAATAATAACAATATGGGTACAACAATAACGATAAGGGGCTACAATAACAATAATAATAAGAGAATACACTAATATTATAGGGACCTAACAACCTACAACTAGCAAGACTGCTGAAAAGAAAAACATACTTCCCATGGAGCTTTATAACTTAGCTCGTTGCCGTATTTACAATGATAATCCTGCTAAGAAGAAAACTAACATGAGAAACATAACCACATGACGACCATAATGACATGACACCTATATCACTTATTGGAGCTTTATAACACAGTTCATGGCAGTATTTACATCCATATACATATACCAAAAGTCACACCAAAACATATGCCAAAAACATTTGCTCAACCAACGAATAGAGAAGGATACATACCCCACATCTAATTCGCCATCTACCATGTAGCTTCATTGGGCCCAAAGTTCTTCCATTGGACTTTAACCTTCTCTATTGCTCGGTTCTGGAGCATGAGCATGAGCATCTTTCTCTGCAAAATGCACTGAGGTTCCGGCTGGAATTCTCCTTTTGGTTCCACCTGCAATACAAACTAGTCAATCACATGATCAACATCTTTAACATACTTCTTAAGCATTGACACATGGAAAACATCATGGAATTTCATTGTCAGAGGCAGTGTAAGCCGATAGGCTATGAGTCCAATCCTCTCAAGAATCTTGAAAGGTTTGCGAAATCGAGGAGCCAACTTGGCACATGATTCAATCCTTAAGGATCTCTTCTTAGGTTTGATGTGCAAGTACACCTTTTCCCCAACCTGAAACTCCTTAAACAGCCTGTGTTGATCTGCATAAATTTTCTGCATGTCGTGTGCTACCTTTAGATTCTTCTTGATTACCTGCATTTCCTATTCCATCTCTGCCAGCTTGTCCATTCCTATCAACACCCTGTTAATTGGAAACTGATGACAGTATTACAACTCTGCCCATCTAGTGCCTCAAATGGACTCAACCTCAAAGATTCCTGGTACCCATTGTTGTAAGCGAACTCAACCAGTGGAAGATACTTTTCCCGCTTCCGCTGCTGATGCATCACATACCTCCTCAACATATCCTCCAATATCCTATTGACCCTCTCTATCTGCAGATGATAAGTTGTGTTGAAGGCCAACTCTATACCCAAACTTGCAAATAACTCTTTCCATAATACATAAGTGAACTTGGCATCCCAGTTTGACACAATTTTCTTCGGTACAACATGCAACCTCACTACATCTCTGATGAAGACCTATGGTACATTATTAGCTAAATACGTAGACTTCACTGGAATGAAGTGTGCTACCTTTTTCAACCTGTCCACCACAACCATGATGGAATCATGTTGTCTAGATATCCTTGGAAAATTTGTAATGAAGTCCATGGAAATGACCTCCCATTTCCACTCTAGAATCAAAATCGGTTGTAGTAGACCACCTGGATGCTTACACTCTGCTTTTACCTGTTGACAATCTAAGCACCTAGCCACAAACTCTGCCACTTCTTTCTTCAAGTTCGACCAATAGTAGAACTTCTTCATCGTTGTCAATGTCTTATGATATCCTGGGTGACCTGAATATGGATTAGCATGAAATTCCCTCAAGATAAGCTTCTTGAGCTCACTGTCGTCTGACACATATATCATGTCCCTAAATTTGACCAAGCCATCTGCTATGAGATGGTAGTCCACATCCTGATCACATGTACCCTCTTGTAATATATGCATAATATCCCTATACTTGTCATCCTGTTGTCCTACCTACAAGATTTGATCCTGTAAATATGTCTTGTAGGAGCTCATAAATGCTATGTGATTTACCTGTACTCTCATGCTAAGAGAATCTGCAACCTTGTTCGCTTTCCCTTTGATGTACTTGATCTCAAAATCGAACTCACTGATCGTGGCCAACCATCTAGCTTGCCTGGCATTGAGATTCAGTTGGTCAAATAGATACCTCAATCCATTGTGATCATTCATCAATATGAATCTCCTGCCAAGAAGGTAGTGCCTCCACATCTTCAATGCATGGATGATCGTTTCCAACTCAAGATCATGTATCAGATAATTTTGCTCATGCTCATTCAGTTTCCTTGATTCATAGCATACTACCTATCCTTCTTGCGTAAGTAACTCCACCAAACCCTCTCTTTCAAGCATCTGTACATACCACAAACTCTTTGTCCGAACTACAATCCTTAAAACTGGATCATTTGTCAACAACGGTTTCAACTACTCAAAATTGGTTGTGCATTCCTCTGTCCATTCAAACTTCTTACCCTTCCTTTGCAACGACATAATATGATAAGAAATCTATGAGAAGTTCCTGATGAACCTCCTATAATAACCTACTAACCCCATAAAGGACCTTACCTCATCCACATTCCTTGGAGCTGCCCACTCCATGATAACCCTTATCTTTTTTGAATCCACTGCTATGCCTTCCTTGGAAATCACATGCCCCAGGTAGTGTACCTCTGTCTAAAAGAAAATGCATTTACTGAGCTTAACATACAACTGATTATCTCTCAACAATATCAATATTGTTGCTAAATGTTCAACATGTTCTTCCTCATTCTTAGAATATACTAATATATCGTCAATGGATACAATAACAAACTTTTCCAGATAAGGACGCGACACACTATTCATCAAGCACATAAAATTAACTGGAGCATTAGTTAAACCAAATGGAACTACAACAAACTCATAATGCCCATACCTGGTCTAGAAAGCAGCGTTATAGATGTCCTCTTCTTTGATGTGTACCTGATGGTATCATGATCTCAAATCAATCTTCAAGAACATTTTTGCTCCCTTCAAATGATCAAACAAGTCATCAATCCTCGACAACAGATACCTGTTCTTCATGGTCACGTTGTTCAATTACCTATAATCAATACATAACCTGAGAGTACCATCCTTCTTTACAAACAACACTGGTGAACCCCAAGGCGATACACTTGGCCTAATGTATCCCTTGTCAAGCATCTACTTCAACTACAACTTTAACTCTACCAACTCTGGTGTGTTCATCCTATAAGGTGCCTCTGATGCTGGCGTTGTCCTTGGTACCAACTCAATAGAAAATTCCACTTCCTTGTGAGGCGACAACTCTAAAATCTTTGTCGGAAACACATCCTAAAACTGTTGTAAAACCGGGTACCTGCTTAAGACATCTACATCCTCAACTTCCTTACCTTTGTCACTGGAAATATGCACTATGAATAACACACACCCTTTCCTGCGACTACGCTTCGCCTGCATAACTATCACCATTCTAACTGATGTTGCCTTCTTCTTACCCTGCAAGACTCTTTGTTCCCAATTGTCATCCAACCACTCAATAGCCTTGTCATAACAATCCACCATGGGTATATGAAGATACAACCAATCCATACCCAACAACATGTTGTTTGCTCCCAATGGAAGTAGATTCAAAGTGCTGAAGTAGACATACCAGTCAACTCAAATGCACAAGCTATTACCTGTTAAATTTTCTTATGGTTATATTGTTCTTTGCTTTGACAATTGAATTTCTTCATTAACACATTAAGTTCACCCCTTAACATCATGACATTATTTAGATTTACATCATTATTCATCAGCATATGCAATTATGTAGAAAGAACAATAATATCATCATCAATGTAGTGAAACATAAAGGAAAAATAGAAGAAAATCATGCACACATAGAGACACCAAGATTGGTCGAAGACCACAGAAAAATCCACTATGGGGAAAACCCTTGCAAATTCTTCTTCTTATAGATTGTCATCAAATGATTCAGCAAACAAGACTACAATTATCCATATCTTCACAACAACTAGAACATCCATGAAATGAACCTAAACATGCTTGTATTCAAAACCCTGATTTTGAGGACTGTAATGGATTGTCATTATCTATAGCCTACTGCTCAACATTATTGTCACTGAGTGAAATCTTCAAAGTACTGAAGTTTCATCTTTTAGTCCCGGACGCATGGAGGAGGAGTTGTGCAAGCGACTATGGTAGTCTTGGACACTCCCTGGTAAACTATATGTCTGTGTCTAGGGAAAAATACACTTAGATCTACCTCAAACCCCCAGACGCACCCTTCAAACTACTGTGCAAACGCCTGAGGCTTCTCAGATGCACCCTTGACCACTTTGTGTGTGCTTCTAGGGACCAAACTGCCTAATCTACTTAAGAAACCCTAGATGCTCCCTTAAGGTTGTTGTGCGAGCGTCTGAGGCTTCTTAGATGCACCCTTGACCACTCTGTCCATGTGTCCGGGGTCGAGAATGTTTAGTTATGAGCTAATGACCGAGAAACATAAACCCTAGATTCGCGCGAGCTTTAACCCTGTAGTTTCGGACCCTTGTGCAAACTTTCTTTGTCAGACCTATGCGAACCAAGACAACAAAAGAGAAGAGAGATAGCTTGATCAATGTGTCCAAATGATCTTGAGGTATCTTTTATTTATAGGCTTCCATAAGGGTCCACTTGATGTTGAGGTTGACCTGTCCAATTGTACATATGCATAGGGCTGACATGATCTAATATACATGAGTGGATTCATAAATTCAAAAACCAACTTCTACTTGTCCAAATGAGGTGATCTTTAGGTCGATGTTGCTCCTCTAAAAAGAGGAATTCAATGCAATCATTATCGCCATCATGTGAGTTGTCCAAAGTGGAATTTGACCACAACTGCATAATTTTAACACTCCCTCTCAACTAGGGAGAATTCCACCTGCCAATATCTAACCATCGATTAACATGACTTCCTGACATCATATGTCCCATCACAAGTATCTCATCATATCAAATCATCAATGTACATCTCTTGCTTATTCATGCTTATCTCTTGATTGTTCCTATTCATATGCTGAATATTATCGAATCTAAAAGAAGAAGAATCATGGGGAGCAAAAGCTACCACCCTCTGTCCATTAGGCTACAACCCATAATCTCTATCAGTGAGCTACTACCCGGAATATTTGTCAGTGGGCTACTACTCGGAAATATCTGTCATCGAGCTACTACCCGGAAATATCTATCATTGGGTTACTACCCGGAAATATTTGTCAATGGGCTACTACCCAGATTATCTGTCAACGAGCTTCTACCCAGAATATCTGTCAATAGACTACTACCCGGAATATCTGTCAATGGGCTATTGCCCGAAATATCTGCAACATGCTACTACTCAAAATATTTTTCAATGAGCTACTACCCAGAATATTAGTCATCGGGTTACTACCTGGAATAAGAGTCAACAGACTACTACCTGTATCATCATTGAAGAGCATATCATCAGAGAGCATATATAAATTTGGAACCACATAGGGGAGCTACTACTCAACCTGGAATCTCATGGGGCAACTACTACTACAACCCCATATCGAGCAAGTGGTGATATAGGGGAGCTACTACTCAACCCATCCTATTGCCTATCGATCTTCCCAAAAATGACCATCAATAGTCATGTGGTAGAACACCTACATCATAATACTAGCTTGGACGAGATAATCGACTTACAAAATGTAAGGATCTCATGCCCCTAAGCCTCCTCAACCGTTGGCCAGACGGGGAGGTATAATCCCAACAAGCCCAACTTGTGGGTATGATTCTAGTTGGGGTATACTCTGCAAAGACCAAGATAGGGTGAGCTACTACTCCAACCCTATGGGTAACAGAAAGGGGTGATACCCTATTGTTAAGATTTCTCTCAACCCCAGAAGCCCTCTATATCAATTCCATACCCTGGGAGCTCAGACAAGGGAGGAAGAGCTTGGCTTAGTGTCCTCGATAAACACTACTCTCATCATACTTGTATCAGGTAATCATCATGTATCAATAACAGTTGTCTCCTGTTCATACAGGACATCAAATCAAATATCATGTTAGAACATAAATAATCATATAAATCACAAAAGGATACCATAATCATCCTCCCTCTCAAGGAGGTGTCAAACACAAGCCAAGGCTTGTCTCGTACAACTGCACTATCTCAATATATGAAAGTATCTCAGTCCCAACTATATATATGGGATTCTCTGCCTCTCTATGTCATCGCAATGTATCCATGTCATATTCAGAACTTTCTCAAACATCTCTTCAAATGCTTCTTCATCCTGCTTCATAGCTAGCCATGCTAGCAACATTGTACTCAACCTCGGTCATGCTACAGACCTCTCATCATGGAAGATATCATACTAAGGCAACACTCATATGTGCTCATTTCATCAATAACGATCCCAATCAACATCAGCATATCCATACAATCATATATCATAGGAAGAATATCTCAGACCAAGAATAGATCATCTCATAAAAATATCTTGAAGGATGCTTGGCAACAACTCAATGTGTATGAAGTGGCTCAATCATGAATCAACTTAGGTTCTATGCATATCATGTATATACACAAATGGATGTTCAAAATGATTCAATCAATTTTTGGTTGCCAATTTAATTGGAGTGCCCAAGGATTTGTATTTCCTCTTTCCAATACTTCTTCAATAGCTTTGCAATATAGATTATCTTTTCCCAATTTCAGAAATGCCATGATTTCTTATTTCGAGCTTCAAAAGCCATCTCCCTCTTACTTAGATAATTATAGGCTCATCACCTGTCAAGAGTATACCATCAGTATATAAAACAAATACCAAAATCAAAGTCATACCTTGGAACATTTTTGAAGTAGAGGTTTGGGTCAACACGTCATCCTGACTTCACCAGATAACAGTCAATGTGAACATATCTAGATTGGGGAGCTTGCTTCATGCAATGCTCTCTGGAAAAATAACACTTTACCAAACCAACTTGCTCAGCTTTTCATAAACCAATGTGGATCATAATTAATATCAAAATCATCAATATCACAATATCAAGTTCTTTAGACTGTTGATTTGGGGTAGCATCGGATGTGCTCTAGCCACAAAATTTGGTGGAGAGGTTAAGGCACATGAGATCTCCAATACTCATAAAGGGTTTAGACAAATTCTAAACGGTTTGGGATATATTAAAATAATTAATATTTTTAATGGAGTCCCTAAGTCTAAACTTAGGGAAATTAAAATATTAATGTGAATTAATATAAAGCTGTGTTAGAATGGTCCAAAAGTCATGGATCAAGCCAGATCTAATCTTAGCTGTTGATTAGGGACTTAATCTCGACTGTTGATTTGTCAACGAGAAAAGTATAAGAGGGTGCTTGAGGGTCACTTGGAGAGCACACTAAGAGATCAAGATTTCAACTTTATGGGGCTGGGTTTGCTGAGAAAGTTGAGAGAGTGATCAGAGTTGCAGTTGAGGGTCAGTGAATACAGAAGCAGAGAGGCAAAGATAGCACCAGGAGGATCAGCGCAGTAGCCAGAGAGAGGGACGTAGAAGTAGCCAAGGGTTCATGCAGAGGCAGCAACGGCTCACGCAGAGGCAGCTAGGAGTTGCGCAGTGCCTCAGAGGGCCAGCGTGGGTGACGCAGAGGGCCAGAGGAATGATGCATTGCCTCTAGAGGCTGACGCAGGCCAAGCTAGGGTGACACTAGGCTAATGCTGGACCAGAGAGAGGTTGACGCAATCCCTAGAGGTTGACGCTAGGGTTTTGTGGGGCAGATTGGAGCTGTGGAGTTGCCGGAGTGTTTATCCGGGGTTTCAGTCGAAATATCTGCTTCCGAGTAGAGAGGTACTACTGTCGAGAGTTTTCTTTGTTGGGTATGCTAGATTTGGCACCCAGATTGTATTATGAAACTGCTTAATAAATCAAACCCTTAGATAGATGCACCAGTTTTCCTACATTGGGTTTTTCCGGGGACATTAGTCCAAAAACAACAGTGTCACTTATGTTCTTGTTTCTATTTCCTTCAGTTGATGATTTGTAATGAGTTGAGCATGCATTTGTATTTATTTCCAATATTTACATGGTAAATAACTTGTTGATTAATAGAACAAGTAGGTAGGAATAAATCAGTGAAGTGCATGAAGGGTTTCTAACGTGTCAGACTTAGAAATTCCGACATGGTATTAGAGGGTGGTTGCAGATGACAAGAGAATTGAGGACATCAGCCGAATAGAGCAGCAACAACAGAAAACAGCTGTCCTGAGTGACAAAAGTTGTTCCTAGCAGAGTAGCAACAAGGAAGGGGTGACGCAGTGCCTGCGTCATCAAGATTGAGCCAGGAAGAGGCAGCGCAAAGGTTGAGGGAGGCAAAGGCAGGCTCATGCAAAGCCATGCAGAGGTCAGGAGGGTTGACATAGCTAACTTAGGAGGTTGATTTGCCGGTGCCAGGATTGCGCATAGCCTAGGAGCTCTAACCTTCAGTTTGATGGGGTTTAGGAGGCTGTGGGTAAGTTGCAGAGTGGAGCTGGTGGGGTATTGTAGTCAGAACAATACCTAACAAGGCAAGACCAAGGTAGAGGGAGTTGTTGCCGAGGTGGATTTCTAGCCAAGGAATCCAGATCAGTGTTGCAGTTGCACCTATGATTGAAGAGGGGTATCTCGACATTAGCAGAAGGGTTTCTAGGAGGGAAATCGAGGCTTAGAGGAGTCATACCGAGAACTTCCAGGAGGGAAGTAGAGGAGCAGCGAAATGGCACTACACGGAGTAAGAGACCAGGATAGACTGGATGGAGCCTCAAACTTCATAGTCTGGAAGGCCAAAATCTTATCCGTACTAGACAGGAATCATGTCAAGCACTTCGCCTTGAGGACGATAGCTATCCTAGTTGACCCAACTAATAACGACAGGTACGAGGATGCAATGGTGAGGGCTAAGAGTATCATCCTTGATGGGGTCAAGGATCATATAGTACCACATATTGCCGAGAAGAACATGACACAGGAGATGTGGGAGGCCCTGACCAAGTTGTATCAGCATACTTTCGTGCAGAGGACGATGCTACTAGAAAATCAGCTGCGATCATACCAGATGAAGAAGGGAGAACAGATCGACCCCTTCCTCGGTCGATTGAAGGAGATTCGGGATCAACTGACTTCCATAGGGGCAACGCCAGATCCATAATTGATGGTGAGAACAACCCTAAATGCAGTCTCAGTTGATTGGGAGGTGTTTGTCCAGAGCATACTGGGTAGGGTGACCCTTCTAGATTGGGAGGAAATGTGGGTTGCTCTTTGCCAAGAAGAGATCAGAAGGCTGAGCAAGGCGGGAAGTAGCGGCAAGGGGATCAGAATCAAGAAGGAGGAGGAGGAAGATGTTGCCCTAGAATCTGAGGGAAAGTAGGAGAAATAAAAGAAGAAGGACCTCTCCAAGGTCAAATGCTTCCATTGTGGGGAGTTGGGTCATTATGTGACCCAGTGTCCAAGGAAAAAGAGTAAGGGAGAGGCCTTTAAGACCAAGGCAGCGCCAGCAAGGGCAGAGAAGGAAGTGGAGACAGACGATGATTGTGCCATGAGTGCTCATGTGCCACTTCAGAAGAAGTGGGGAGACATCAAACTGTAGTCAAGCAGACTACAGGCAATGAGGGGCAGGATCCTCGAGGTACCTAGCCTCTTGGATTAGACCTTGCTATGGGAGCCTCGAAGAGGAGTAGAAGTACTAATGATGTTAATAGAGACAGATGCGAATGGAGCAACAGAGGGAGCTACAGTGCAGGATTCCCAGGACAACGCGAGGCTAGCAGGTTGGAACATTGCGAGAGGAACAAGAGTGTTGCACCAATGCAGGATGGCATAGAGATGTGTGCAACAGTGTGAGATGCATGGAGTTGTTGCAACAACGCAGAGGTCAGAGAGGGAGCACTTGTTAGTGACAGAGGGAGCTTTAACATCATGAGTGTTTCTAGCCTGATGAAGATGTGAGAGTTGGGAGATCAGTTACTTACTTCTCAGTAACTGGGTTGTAGTGCAGCAGTTAGCAGTGGTAGTGCTATGGGCAGCACGATGCAGCATGATGAGAGGGGTTGCAGTGCAGATGCAACAATGGCAGTGGTAGGGCCATGAGTAGTAGCACAGATGTAGAGGGAGTTGCAATACATATGCAACAGTGGCAGTGGCAGGGTCAAGGGTAGCAGTACAGATGCAGCAGTGCAGAGGATGTTGGGCAGCAGGCCTAGCATCAACACAGGGACTGATGCCAGATGATCAGAGTGATGCTCAGTGAGGAGTATTACTAGAGCACAATCGTCGCTAAGAGGGAGTGTTGATTTGGGGTAGCATCGAATGTGCTCTAGCCACGAAAATTGGTGGAGAGGCCAAGGCACATGAGATCTCCAATACTCAGAAAGAGTTTGGACAGATTCTACACAATTTGGGAGATATTAAAATAATTAATATTTTTAATGGAGTCCCTAAGTCTAAACTTAGGGAAATTAAAATATTAATGTGAATTAATATAAAACTGTGTTAGAATGGTCCAAAAGTCATGGATCAAACCAGATCTAATCTTAGCCGTTGATTAGGGACTTAATCTCGGCCGTTGATTTGTCAATGAGAAAATTATAAGAGGAGGCTTGAGGGTCACTTGGAGAACACACCAAGAGTTCAAGATTTCAACTTTCTGGGGCTGGGTTTGTTGAGAAAGTTGAGAGAGTGATTAGAGTTACAGCTGAGGGCAGTGAATACAGAAGCAGAGAGGCAGAGATAACACCGGGAGGATCAGCGCAGTAGCCAGAGAGAGGGATGCAGAAGCAGCCAAGGCTTCACGTAGAGCCAACAAGGGCTCATGTAGAGGCAGCCAAGAGTTGCACAGTGCCTCAGAGGGCCAACATGGGTGATGCAGAGGGGCAGAGGACTGACGTAGTCCCTCCAGAGGCTGACGCAAGCCAAGCCAGGGTGACGTCGAGCTAACGCTGGGCTAGAGAGAGGCTGACGCAGTCCATAGAGGCTGACGTTGGGGTTTCGTGGGGCATATTGGAACTGTGGAGCTGCCAGAGTGTTTATTCAGGCTTTTAGCAGGAATATCTGCTTTCGAGTAGAGAGGTACTACCGCCAAGAGTTTTCTCTGTTGGGTATGCCGGATTTGGCACCCAGATTGTATTCTAAAACTGCTTAATAAATCAAACCCTCAAATAGTTGCACCGGTTTTCCCGCATTGGGTTTTCTGGGGACATTAGTCCAAAAACAACGGTGTCACTTGTGTGCTTGTTTCTATTTCTTTTAGTTGATGATATGTAATGTGTTGAGCATGCATTTATATTTATTTCCAGTATTTACATGGTAAATAACTTGTTAATTAACAAAACAAGTAGGTAGGAATAAATCAGTAAAGTGCATGAAGGGTTTCTAACGTGTCAGACTTAGAAATTCCAACATAGACCAGGTGACAGGTAGAGCTCATATCAAGTCTTGAATTCATCTATTATCATGCAATATCAAACTTCATTAAGTCATTCTCATGATCATAATACAAGTCATTTCTGTTACTAGATGCAAATGCATATACCAAGGATAGATCATGCAGGTTCCAAGCATACAATTGTCAATACTTCAACCAATGTGCTAAGAATGAGAAGGCCAATACAAAACCATTATCAAATACCAATATAAGTCATGTCAGAACTCCCAACACTGCTCATCTATATCAATCAACCAAATCATGTCAAACTCTTGTAATACAAACTTCAAACATAATGACATATTTGTATCTCGGTCACCTGCAAACACAAGTTCAATCTACATATTCATATTATAGTAAACATTCAAACTTCCTTGCTCTCATATCTTTCTGTTATCTGCTACACATCTGTAGAACTGACATCCTCCAAGTGAACATCTGATTTCATGTACAAAACTTCATTTTTTTGTGATTTGCAACCTTAGTTGCACCCACAGGCCTTCCTCTGTGCGACTCGGACCCACAGTCACACTCTTCAAGATGATATGTGAGTGATTATGGTTGGACCAACCTAGACCTTATCTTTAGTGCCTTGGTCACACCCTTGAGCTTGCATTCATGCGACTGTGAGGCTATAGTCACACCTGTAGCCTTTCTTATGTGCAATTGAGGCTTTGAGTGGGATAAAACCATCTTACCTTAGTTCATACCTATGTTGTAGATCAACAATGTCAGATACCCATAAATCATACTTCAATAGTAAATAATATACATATAATGAAAATGATAATATGAGTAAGATTCTCGAGGAGAGATTCTCCCTCTGAATGAGAATCCACTTCATTCATCTTCTTTCATGTCATCAACTTTTCTATACTAGAGTCATGCAACAACATATCTGTTAGATCATAAAATGAAAAACATATCCATCATGGTCATCAACATCATGACATTAATCCTTCATCAAGTGATTAGAGTAGAGTGATTAGGGTATCAAACATATGTAACAATATCAAGTCAATCCATCAAGTTAGGACAATCAGTTTTACCATATGCCATAGTTACTCATCACATCAAGACATGACTGTAGTTAGTAAAAATATCTAGAATAACAACCTCATAGCTGTATCTTTATCATCAATGTTACTGTGTTTATCATTATCAATATGATCAAGTAAGGTCATTCAATATAACTTTATCAAAACAACAATAGTTTCAACTCTTTTTCCCATACTTTCATCATGTTCAACACAAGCAATATAAAGAGTCAATGAGCTATCCTTCTATGTGAAATGCATCATGTCTTATGCATGACAAGTTTCAAGAGTATCATCTTCAGGGTTCTAGCCTTCTTTATGAGATCAAGAGATCCAATAGATAGATGTTATCCAAACATAAAGTATACCATAAAACATCAAAGATCAACATTTCGAGAAGATCAAAAAGTTCAATACCAGGTGCACCATTTCATCATGGGAAATATAAATCCAAATCATTTTCATGAGTCATAGACATTATCATCATACCTTAGGACCATTCTGATCCAGGAGGATCCTCTAGTTGCTCCAAGATCAAAGGTTTCAGTTGTTTTTGGAAATAATGCCAAGCAGTAGAGCCCGCTGTTCTGAATTTGACAACACTTTCGATTTCTCATTTGGTCTACGGATGAAGGAGAAATCTTCTGATGAAGTTTGTGGTGAACCGGTGCAAAAGGGGCCTCGTTGGCCATGTGGCGTTTCCGCATCTCAAATCAATGAGGTCGAAGTTCATGTCATGGGTGCGTTAGGGTGTTAATGGTGCAATTTCAGATATTAAGGTCTACGGTTTCCAAACCATATAATATGGCAAATATAAACCTATGGTATAAAACCATATGACAAACCATATAATGGTGCGCAATTTAAAATGTTTAAACAAAACCTATGATAAATGTTTAGTGGCATGAACCAATGGCGGAGTTATAACAAAGTCAAGACTATGATGTATAAACCATGGCAGAGTTATTACTATGCCACGCGGATTTCCACCAAACCGTTGAGAATTGTTGTAACTTGGCGGAGGTCCAGTCATACGGTGGCAGATATGATAGCCATGACCGCTGGAGGATGAGTCAACATGCAAAAAGCGTGCCGGAGTACAATACTCTTGCCATAGGATGCCAACTTTTTGACCGCACAAGGATGCTAACGTTTCGACCGCCGGGTATGCAGTACGCGTAGGTGATGTCGTTAAAACAATCAACACAGTTGGATCGCCATGGGTCAACATTTGTTACAACCACCGGGGATTCATATAGTTTTCGGTCCAATGGAAAAATGTTTAAACTATATATATCGCGTTGAACCAAAGGTTGAAAAAGCCATGTGTTAATGTTTATGGTGTTAAGGTTATGCAATAACATAGGGTTTTTTTTATTAAAAGTTAATGGTTTGTTAGATGCGAATACCTAAGGTTATAATGAATCTCGGTTGGGAGGTGTTGCGGTCCATTTAAAAATTATATAATATAGTTTGTAAAACTATATATAACATATTCCATAGCACCGAGATATGTTATTGTGCCACCAATGTATTGTTGTTCAAGCACTTAAACAACGTGCCATGAATAACGTGGAAGGTTCGACCTTGGAACCTGCCCGAGGCTTATAAAAATCTCAACCATTACACCAGTGGAAAAACAAGTAAATAGTGAGTTGCAAAACTTTATTGATTGCTTTTGTTCATGTAATCATATCTTGGCCATCCTTGAGCCAAATTGAGAACAGAGACACGCATTAGAAAGATGAGACAGAAGGATTTCTTTATAGAGTAACCAGCAATGCCTGCATGCACATGTCAATTGGTGAAATCTCATGTAAATATACTCTTTGGATCATTTCCTAATAAAACAGACGCCCATTTGGAAGTGGACCCAGAGACGTAGTCCAGGAGGGATGAACTCCGTCAACAATTTGTTGTGTTTGCTTCTTCTATTTCTGCTGGTATGTTATTTACTGCTCTCAAGTTTATGTTTAGGGCATATTAATAATCAATTTCCCGCTTTCATTCACACACATGCAACCTTAGTTAATGTTGGTAAAGTTGCACAAATAATCAATCTTGTAGATTTCAGATCATATTTTGGTATCAGAGCGTGGTTGATCATGTTTAAGAAGGATATTTGCCAATGTGAATGTTGACTAGATCCAAGTCGCGATGTGGAGAAGGGAAACTTGAAGAGACCAATCGAGAGATTGGAAAGAGGAAAGTCATTCGAAATATGGCAGGGGAAAATGAAGGAGAAGCTCCTAAGACAAAAAGCGAGGAGCAATTTCAGTAGATGTTCCTTAATATGCAACAGATGATTGCAGAGCTTTATGAAGACAAGAATACTAGAGATGCAACTTTGGTTTTCAAAAATAAAGAAGGAGAAAAAGGGTAAGGAGAAAGATGATGGTGACGAATCTCCTCCTTCTCCATCTTCATCTTCTAAAGGCACGAAAGAGAAAAAGGACAAGAAGAAAATGGATGGTAATGAACCTCCTTCTCCTCCATCTTCATCTTCATCTTCTTCTTCTTCTGACGATTCAAGTTCAGATTCTAAATCAAAGAAGAAACATAAGAAATATCCTTTTTTGAAGCTTGATGTTAAGTTTTAATTGCCGAAATATGATGGTGAATTGAATTCTGAAAAGTTAGATAACTGGATTAAACAACTTGAAGTTTATTATAGAATTTAGAATATTGTTGATGATTCTGTGAAATTCAGTTAGCTACACTTAGAATGGGGGGAACAACTTTGATTTGGTGGGAAAGTAAAACTCAGTCAAATTTAAAGCATAAAGGTAAAATTATCTCTTCATGGTCTAAGTTAATTAAAGCTCTTAGAAAGAAGTTCTATCCTTTACGATATATGCAACAAGATGTAATAGATTGGTAGCATTTGAGGTAGCGTAAAGGATAGACTGTGCAAGAGTTTACTCAGGAATTTAGGAAAAAGGCATTAGCACTTGATATTCCATTAAACACACGTGAAACTTTGTTAAAGTATATTGGAAGTTTGCATTCTTATTTGCAACATACTTTGCTTATGTTTAATCCAACTGACTTTGATGAAGTATGTGTGCAAGCCATTCATATTGAATCAGGTGGCAGACCTTTTCAGTGGAAACCATTCAAGCAGTCAGAACACAAAGACTCCAAAGAAGGCAAAGGAAAGGGTAAGTTGAAAGGAAATAAATCAGTGACAACAAAGAAAGAAGGGGAAAGACCTACATGTACTATGTTGTCCTTTGAGATAACCTAAGGTCAATTAGTTATGCCAAAGCATCTATAATGTTTTGTTGTTTTGAGTGATACGATGACCAATGAACTATTTAAAACCAGGTGCTTTAAACTTAGACAATTTTTTTATAAAATGAAAGGTTGTTATTTAACTACACATGGTTAGTTTGATTTTAATGTGATGGAGAAGTAGAGTATGGAGACGTATAATTGATTTGATATTCAAACTAAATATTTAACCATTTACAAGAAGAAATTAAGAAAATGGTGCTTTCTTAATAACCGAAATATAATCAAACTATTACAAAGATCTAGTGTAATTTATGTTCAAAGAGGAATTTACAATAACAAATAGTTATGTAAATTAATCTCTTATTTAAATTACAATTTCATAGAGGATCCAAAATGAAACTTATATTCAATTAAATTTTAAATCGGATGACTACAAAAGAATTAATTTATATGAAGAAAACATAACGAATAGTCAAGATGAAATACAACTCACTGAGAGACAAACCATATAAGGCAAATCCAAATTCTTTTATTATCTCAAAAATGCTCTAGCTTATTACAAATCTGCTTGATAACTTGTTCAAGGGCTCAACCCTTAATAACTCAAAGGAGGAGTTATTTATACGAAACTTTACAAAATAACTACAATCTGTTTGGAATAGAATACCAAAATAGTACAAAATTACAAAAATAGAACATTATAATAGGAATCGAAAAACTGCTAAAGAGGTGGCTCTATCCTTTTGGAATTTTTTTATCATCTGGCCTGAAAACACTGATGAGTTGTTCTGTTTCCATAATGAGGAATTACTCAATTGTTTCACACCAATGATCCCATTTTTGTTCACTTGGTATTTCTACATTTACCATCTTCCTGAATGTTTCATCAACTTTTGTATATCTTTTGAAATTAGGCTTGGTGAGAAACAAGTGCTTGATTTCATATAAGATGGTTAAATCATATTCCAAGGCTTCTAGGAAAGCCCTCCCTGTTATCTATCATTTCACTTCTGCAAATTTGGCTCTGTCTATAGCAATATCATATAACTCCTTGCAATAATCATCTAATCTAATCAACTTATCATTTAAACCTACTAATCTTGGCAATCCTTTCTGATTTAAAACATTAAATTTGGAATGAAATCTCTTGACAAAAATCTCCAAGGTTTGACACTTAGTTTCCAATTGATTGATCAAATTCCTTTTTTATAATACCTTTTTGATCTCTAAAATGGTGGTTGTTATGTTAGAGATGTTTATTTCTTCTAATTCCTCTTTGCTCTTTGAATTCAGAACCTTGATCATATCTGTGGCTTCTGCTGGCTTGGTATTCAAGGCTACTTTTTGCTCTTCAATCACTGCTCTGCACCTAGTGATGAGTTCCTGCTGCTAAAAAATAATCTGTATGGATGGCCATACATCTGTCATAGATTGACTGATTTTTGTCCAAATACTCTCCTTGGCATGAGCCAAAGTGTCTTCCATTAGTGACTCACTCTCTAACTTCTGGATTTTAAGCTCTAATTTGTGAGTCTTCTGCATTTCTTCCAGATACTTAGTATCATTTTGCACTTTCTGCAATTCCAGATTTTGAAATTTCTGAAGTAGCTTCTGGTTTTCCTGCTTCTGGATTGACAGTTCCTGTGCTAATCTGGCTGGGTCAACTGTTGTTGATGTAGACTCAATGGTTGCAGATGAGGAAGTAGGCTCTGTACCTACAACTGCTATTGGGACTGCTATAATGGGCACTATGGCAAATTGTGTTGTTTCCTTCTCCTGCAATAGCTCTTCAATTTGTGCCTCCATCTTCTTTAACTATATATTTTGCTCAATGACCAGCTTGAGCATATCCTCCTTTTGTTGTTCACTTTCTGCCATATCCTTGGTCAGGGGATCTTCTGTTGAAGGCAACTTCAATTGTTTCTTCAATGCAACAATGTTTGCATCTTTCTTCTTAAGAAGTAGTTCTGCAACTTTTACATCCTTGGGATCATATCCCACTTTAATCACAAAATCCTCTAGTGATTTTATCCTATTGTCTTTAGCTAGAGAGGAGATATTTTCTAACTTAAGTTTGGACTGAATATTTGATAGAGCAGTGCTAAGTTTAGAAAGAGACATGGTTGTAGTTGTCATAATGGAAAATAGCATCTCACCAGTTTGTCTGTGCATGTCCATCTGGTCAATTGGATGGATTTGACTAGTGTCAAATGAAAACACAATCTTCTTGTAATCAGATGGTGATTTAGGAAAAGGAATCTGGGCTTGTAAGAAAGCCATTTGCATTCTGCCCTTCTCACTGTCAAAAGCATAAAGGAGCCTATGTTGAGAGGTTGAAGTTTGCTTCCAAAACTGATTATATACATTGGACTTTAAAGTCTCATTTTTCTGCTTAATTTCTAGGAACCTTGAAAATATATTTGAATCATCCGAAGTGCTGGTTCGTGTTGATTGAATAATTTATAAAGGTTATCTGACATGTGAAGTTGCAGGAGGAGTAGTTGAGGCACTAACTGTGGGAGGAGTGGTTGAAGTACTAACGCATGCTAAAGTATATGCTTATGGATCTCCAAGATCAATGATCACTAGTGGAGTCTCTTCTGCTGATGTGATCAAGCTAACTTTAGGTTTCTTTTGCTGAAAAATGAATCCTTTCAGAACATCTTCAGTGGATGAAGTTTCTTCTCTCAGCCTTTTCTGTTGCTTACTCTGAGAAACTGGAGTCTGGTTAGTGGGAGTAGACACAACCTGCTCATCTGCTTCTTGAAGAGTCCCATCAACCCATGTTTCTTGATTCATAAATTTATTAATTTCTGGCCTTGGAGTATGGTTGTGAGGAGTCATTTTGAAAATAACCCTTAAGGCAGAAATGATTCCAAAAGGATCATAGGACCAGGTGAAACTAGACTAGAAATTTATCTTCTTTAATAATGCATCTGCCTCAACACCAACTGATTTGGTGTTGCAAATAAATGACCCAATCTGTGCTTTGAGCTTGAACTGAGACTTTCTTTTACCTTATACAAAATGTAGTTCATCCATGTGAATCATCTGCCTAATATATTCTAGAGAAAATATTCTCAAAGGAACATATTTAGGTAACTTGTATGGTGCAAGCTCACAAACATATACTCTTATTTTAGTGTAGTTTTGGTATAAACACCAGTCACCAGTCTTGGTTTGTTCACTTAGGTGTAGGATCCTTTTAATCTCATTCCCAATTCTGGGCTCTGTTTGACTATTAAGGAGTTGTACCACTGGATGTATGAATGCATCCACAAATTCTGCAAATGATGAGGTGGTAGAAGTTGCCCTGACCATTTATGTCCAGTGAATCACTGATTGATTCACTCCTTGTTCATCTTGCTTGCTGAGTTTAATTGGTAACTAATCACCTTGTTGAAAAAGAAGCATGTGAACAATTACAGAGCTGTAATTGAACACTCCCTACACAGTGAAGTTCATGAATATTATCAGCCAAGAATTGGCTGTAATTATACATGAAAGCTGGTTGTTGGTCTTTATTGAAAATGGATAGGAAACCAAGGATTACCTCATCAACAGATTGGTCATCAGGGTATCCTAATAGATAGGAAAGAAGGGAAATGCAATGTCTAGAGGCTTCAGGAAACATGGCAGATGAATAAGGTGGATTTCTTTTTGGAAATTCTGCATCCTCAGGCAAAAGATTTCGAATATTTGGGCTCTCTGTGGGAAAGTTAACTTATGGTATAGATCCATAAGTGTTGCTGGTGAGAATTGAGTCAAGGAGTCAATTTGAGGAACTAAGAGCATTTCATTTATAGTTTGAGCAGAGATAGTTATCAGAATGTCTCCATTTTGAGCTATGACTGCCCTTTTCACAGGGTCATACTTGGCTTGACACCAGGTAATAAGATCAGGGAATTCATGTGTCTTTGGGAAACTGTAAAAAGGCAACAAGGACTCCCAAAACCTAATTGGATCTTGCTGGTCAAGATAATTTTGTTTAAGCCACAAGTGTAGTTCATGAAAATCAAACTCACACTTGGCTTCTGCAACTTTGAACAGTGAATCGACAATTGGGATATGGTCAAGGTCAGGCTGGGTCGAGGTAACAATACTCTCCTCTGTGGTCTGCTTCTTGGATTTTGCTTTTGGGGCCATGGTGGCAGACAGGAAGAAAAATGATTATAAATGACAAACTGAGCAAAAGGAAAGAAGTTCTGCAACATTGTAAACCTACAAACAATTTGAGAATAATTAGAAGAAAATGACAAAAGGGGCGGTTTTGTTTTATTTATAAGGTGCAGGAAGGAGTAACGGTTTTGTTGATAACCGTAGTAGCTTTAAATGCAAGGGAGCGAGACTGCAACAGATGGATACAACGGTATGTTGAACGGGGGGACAAGCGTGTAAAGAGGTAACGGACGAGAGGAATAATCAACGGATAGGTGAGGTGTCAAGTCGGGGTTAGTGGAGAGATAACAGATTTTTAGCGGGGTGAAAGAGACGTTGGCGGAGAAAACCACGAGTGGTTTGCGGGGGGGCGATGTGAGGGTGACACCTAAGGTCGGGGAGTTTGCCATGAAACTACTTTATGAACCCCCCTGTCACGTTAATGTAAAACAATGGTGGGGGGTGCAAAATATCTCCCCGCCGTTGATCTCGGCGGGGAGTAGATCAACCGTCAGATCATGCGCCTTGGTTATTTGAAAATGACAAGAATTTTTGTCGTTTATTGCCGGCGTCAAACCTAACTTGTGCGTTACAATATAAAATGCCAAAGTTTTTAAAATCAAAGAATTAATCCCGATCAAGGAACTAATTATATATTAACATAATTTGATATTTTCTAATGTGGCATTTTGACTAACAACCTTTGCATTTATAAAAATATGAAATGAAGCCTTTCTTTCCTTTTTTCTTCCCTAACATCTTATTTAACTTTTTCCTTCTTTGTTTAGGGTAGCTGACACCTATCATTTTATTGATATGGATGCCTATTAAACATTAAATTTTCCTAACATTTTAACTCTTCTTTCTTTTGCATCCATATCCTAACTTATCATTTTATAACTATTATTGAGTAATATACTAACTTATCAAAACCAAATTATGTTACAACATGCTCATTGTCAGAGGGCCGAACATGATGAGTCCAAGCATTGGAAGCTTCATCCAGAACTTAAGCCAAAGAAGTTCCTTAAGGAGAAGGGTGAAATGAAAGCGAATGTTGTAGTCCAACAAGATTTGGTATCTGACTCTGGTGACGAACAAAATATTACTGCAATGAGTCTAACAGGTATACTTTCTGAAGCTAGTTCTAGTTCTACTTACTCTGCATCATATTCAAAAAATAATAATGTGACTGATGAAAAGAAGAGGGTTGAACTTTTTCACATAAGGATTATTTCCAAGCACGCTAAGATAAACACATTATTTGACAACGGATCACAATCAAACTTAATATCTGAGGAACTAGTAAGGAAATTGGAATTGGAAACTAAAAATCATCCAAAACCATACCCTTTAGGATGGTTGAAAGAAAACACTCAAATGCATGTCACAAAACAATGTCATTTAAGGTTTGCAAGCACAACTAATTTTGTTGATGAAGTTGAGCTAGATGTGATTCCTCTGGATATATGTGGATTTGTGTTGGGTAGTCCGTATCTTTATGATAGACATGCTATTTTTCATAGAAGGGAGAACAAGTATAATATTTTTAAAGAAGGAATTGAATGCATTGTCAAGACATACAAAAGTAAGACAAACTTGGATTTAATCAATGCCAGTCATTTGAAAAGGTTAATAAATTCAAGTAAAAGGTATTTTCTCATTATTGTTAATAAACAGCCTAAATACAAGTATGATGCTTTTCAAGCGTGTGATTCTCATATTAAGGACAAATTGGTTGAAATAGTAGATTCTTATGGAGAATTGTTTAAAGAACCAAAAACTCTCCTTCCAAAATGAGAAATACAACATGAGATTCAATTTCTATCTGTTGCACCTCTTCTGAATATTGCATTTATTGTATATCCGTCATTAAACTGGATTTAAGAAATGGTTATCATCAGATGTATATTGCAGAGAATGATGTTTGGAAAACTGCATGTGAGACTAGATAGGGGCTTTATGAATGGTTGGTTATGCCGTTTGATTTATGCGATGCTCCAACAACTTTAATGAGAATGATGAATGATGTGTTTCATTATTTTCTTGATAAGTTTGTCATAGTCTATCTCGATGATATTCTTACTTTCAGTTCAAGTTGGGAAGTTAGAAGTTTCGTGGGTGCAGATTAGTATTGGAGGAAGTTTTTTTCATTTCCCTTTTATTGCATGACCACTTTATGCTTTAACAAGTTTTAAATCCTTCTTTCAGTGGGGAGGAAAACAACAAAAAGCATATGAAACTGTAAACCATAAAATTGTAACAACTCCACCAAACCTTCAACAACCATTTGAAATGGAAACTGATGCTAGTGGGTATGCAATGAGTGCAGTTTTGTTTCAAAAAGGGAAATCTATTTGTTTTCATTTCAAAGCATTTTCTAAAGCAGTTTCAAACTATGCAACTGATGATAAGGAATTATGTGAATTAATGGAAAGTGTTAAACAATGGAAACAATATTTAATGCACAAATAAATTGTGATTCAAACAGATCATCAGCCACTTCAATACCTTCAAACTCAAACTAAGTTGCAGTAGTCTCAACATTATAGATGGATGGGTTTTCTGCAACAGGTTCACTTAGTAATCAAGTATCAGGAACATACAACAAACAAAGTAGCTGATATGATGTCAAGATTTTCTTTGAATATTTCAGTTATTTTGCAAAATAGTTCTTTAACACATGAAAGTTATATAGAACAATATGTTGCAGATATTGTTTTCTTGTGAATCACTAACTCATGATGCACAGGTGGAAAAAGTAAATTACCATGTTCATAACTGGTTATTTTACCATCTTGGCAAGTTGTGCATACCACATGGAGAAAGAACGCATGTGATCAGGGAAGCACATTTTTCTTGTGTTTCAGGTCATGTTGGTGCATGCAAGTCAATGGCACAACTATAGAGGTTTTGCTATTTGCCACAGTTGAATGAAACAATAAACAGGTTCAAAATGTGTCATGATAAGCATGGGAAGGGTCATCATTTTCAAGTTGGGGATCAAGTATGGCTTTACATCAGCAGAGTAAGGATGAAAGGTGAAGGTAAAAGGAGGGTATACACTTCTATGCATGGAGATGTCAAGTATCATTGAGTGAGACTCAAAGGCATGAATCCAGGGAAAGTAATATGGATGGAGATCGAAAGGGTGAGGGAACTGTAACCTCACCTCATGTCTTCTTAAAACCAAACTTTTGGTGGTCCAAAAGCTTCCAGTGGAGAGGAATGATCCAGGAGGATTCTCTAGTTTCTCAAAGATCAAAGGTTTCAGTTGTTTCCAGAAATAACGCCAAGAAGTAGAGCCTGTCATTTTGAATCCAACAGTATTTTTGGTTTCTAATTTGGTCTCCGGATGAAGGAGAAATCATTCGATGAAGTTTGTGGTGAACAGGTGTAGAAGGGGCCTTGCTGGCCATGTGGCATTTCCACAGCTCGACACATGGCAACCGTCAAATCAATGAGGTCGAAGTTCATGTCATGGGTGAGTTAGGGTGTTAATGGCGCAATTTCAAATATTAAGGTCTATGGTTTCCAAACCATATGATATGGAAAATATAAACCTATGGTCTAAAACCATATGATGGTGCACAATTTAAAATGTCTAAACAAAACCTATGATAAATGTTTGGTGGCATGAACCTATGGCGGAGTTCCAACATAGTCTATACTATGGTGTATAAACCATGGAGGAGATTATTCATGGCAGCTTTATTACCATGCTACCCAGATTTCCACAGAACCGTTGAGAGTTGTTGTAACTTGGTTGATGTCTAGTCACACGATGGTAGATGTTAGTTTCAGTCTTTGAAACCTTCCTCCAGTGATCAAACATGCTCTTACAAAGTGATTTTAAGGTGTCAAGGTCAAATTTTGTCATTTCAGTGAGTCTTCAAGCAAAATTTGGTCACTAGGTATTAGGTCTAGGGTTTGTTTTCACTCCTTTCAAAGTTGTCCAAATGTCGGTCCATGTCACCATTCAGCTGAGTGTACCATCATTCATAGGGTTGTCATCATCATGTCAGGTTCCAATGGGTCATTTTACACCTTGTTCATGCTTCAGTTGTGCCTAGGTAAGGTTCATTTCCCTCTCCTAGGGTTTTGAAGGTAATGTCTCTTGGATGGTCAAATCATAAGCAAAACTTGTATCTTGATTTTCATACACCTTCCCCTATCCTTAATGTACCTTATTAAACACTTCCCATCACTGATATCCCTCAAATTCCTCATTTTCGCACAAACCCTAGTTTCTTGCTATAATTTGACAATTTTCTAGGCTAGGCCTGTGTTTTGTCCTTTTGGACTCCTTCCCCTCACTAAATCTTTGAAATTCCACTTTCCCCTGCTTCCTAACATCCCTCCCTACTTCCCAAAATTTTCTCAAGAATTTAGAAGCCCCTTATCCCCTTCATTTCACTTCATTTCGACAAATCCCCTGTTCCACACATCGGGATAGGTTTTACTCCAATGATGTTTCTGAGCAATAAAAGATGAATTTGGGAAAAATGAGAGAGGTTTTTGTCCAAAATAGGCCAAGGAAGAAAAACCTCCTTCACTTTTTACACAGGTGTCATGGTTTTAGAGAAATGTAAAAAATACAGTTGCCTCAGGAGAATTGATGCACTTCTGAATTGACCTTGGGAAAATAAAGATTTCTCCTAGCTTGGTTGGCCAAATGACTTGCTTGATGAGTCAAACGATAACTAGACACAAAGAGATTTCCAATGATCTATCATGAGCTCAATTTGGAGTTGAGGAAGAGCTTCACAAGTTGACTGCAACAACACTTTGCCTTTAGGCAGCCTCATTTTGCACATTTTGAACAGTCTTGGGAGATTTGGCTTTTGACAAGGAAAATGAACTCCAAATTGAAAAATTCAAGTTTTGTTGAAAAGTAGACTCAATAATATTTCCAACGAGCTATCCCGTGCCCAATTTGGACACTGGGAAGGTCTCCAAAAGTTTCCTGGTGTTTTAAAAGGTGAAAAAACAAACTCTACTTGCTGCACAGTTACACTATAAAATTGCCTAGTGTTTGCAAAATTGTCATTTTTGGTGTCTTATTCCCCTATATCATTTTCACATCCCCTTCACTAAATTTCCCTCATTTCATTTCCCTTTCCCTCTCTCATTTTCACTCATCCTACCCCCTATCCCCAAAACCCTAAAACCCTAATACCTAATTCTCACTACTCCTAAACCCTAATTGGCATCTCTAAACCCTAATACCTAATCACACTACTCCCAAACCCTAATTGGCATCTCTAAACTCTAATACCTAATTCCTACTATCTTCAAACCCTACAAGCCCTACTCACATCACCAAACCCTACACACTCTCCCTAAAACCCTACACACTTATCCTACTCACTCCCTAAACCGTACTCACATCCCTAAACCCTTGGTATACAGACATTGTCGATCCACTTGGAGACCCATGAGGATGTCATTGTGCCCCGAAACCCACTTGGGGACACCACATTTTATTTTCTTGGATATCAAGGGGCCACCTCCTTGATATGTATGTTTGGAGCCTATTCTCTCATCTTGGAACATTTTGGACTCCACTAGGCCTCTTAAATGGCCCAACGACTCATTGTATCTACTATTTTTCCCTCTTGAGAGGCTAATCTTTGTATTATGGAGCTATCTTAGTAGGATTGTCACCAAGTTTTGTTATTCTTGCACATTATTTTATTATTAAGGGGCATTATTAGGCTAATAGGCTATTTGAACCTCCTTTTGGATTGTTTAAATAGATGAGATGCTCATTCATTTCTCTCATCATCATTTGGATTGTACTATCTCTTCTTGAGAATTTTGGCTAGCCTTTTTGATGGAGAAATTGGCGTCTTAAATGCATTTTGATGTTTGGAAAAGCTTAATATTGTCTTGGAGCTTCAATTTCTTTGCATCTTGATGATTGGAGTAATTTCTCTATACTTGCGAGTATCATTTTCATGCTTATTTGTAATTTTGTCTCATGGAATTGTCTATGGAATATTTTCATTCATGAAGTTTGTGTAGTTGCTCTTTAACTTATGTGAATGTGTTGGGATTGTCTTTGTGAGGATTTTTTCATACGATCATTTGAAGTATGGTGAATTATTTCCCTAGAGGTACATGAATGTTCATGAATTGCCTTGATAAGTCATTAGTTGCAATATAAATAATTATAAATTTCCCTTTGTAACCTAGTTACTCCTTAGGGCATACGAAGTTACTTGGGAACTCCTTGGTTGGAATGAAGCCTATCTAAATGTTGATTTCATTTGCTTCCATTCTCCCAATTGGCAAGGCATTGGTCCAGTCCTAAGGTGATCACAAAATAATATTATTCTCACTTTCTCTTTCTCTTTCTAAGCGCTAACCTAGTAGGCCTACTTGGGCATCATCTTAAAATGTTTTTTAACCATTGAAAATCCTTAAAAATTGGTCCACTACTGCGGTGGGATTTTCTTGAGAGGTCCTCCAAATTTGAGGTGGATCCCATAGTGGAATCTCAAGATGTTCCAAGCCCTAGCTTGAAGATCGTTCTCTTCCCTAATTGTCCTTGGGTTAGTGTCTTCATTTGGATCATTTCATTTGTATTCCAAGAGAAAATTTCTCCTTTTATCCTATTCTTCTCCCTAACCTGGTCAATTCCATCAATTGTTGATCAACTCCACACCCTTGACCTAGTTTGGGTCCACTTAGGTTCTTTGTGGTCCCCCAACTTTGTGACTCAAATTCCATAAGGCTTACACAGAAACCATTTCTCCTTTAGACTCTTAGGTTTAGGATACATCTTGTTAAGGGATATCCTCCAAACCTATGTTTAGGTATCCCCTCAACCCTTATTAGAGAGCCATCCACCTTGCTTCTATAGCAAGTAAACCCCTTTTTAGGCTCTCTTGTCTATAGGATTTAGGAATTAGCCCCAAATCCTACCATTGATCCATCTCTTCTTATGATTCCTCTTATACCGAGACTCCTCCCATCAGTGAAAGTCCATAAAGAGCAAGGAGCCTTAGTTGAGGTGACAGTGGGCTATCACTTATTGTTGCCACTTGACCTAGTAGTTGCTCTATAGGATCCCCTCCTAGGAGGCTAGTTTGAGCGGTAACACCTTGCAACTTCAAAACTCTACCCTCAGACTTCTTAGTGTATTTGCTAGATCATGAGATTACTCTTCTCCTTGCTTCCCAACTAACTTTTCCCCATTCCTTTCCCATTCCATATAATTCACATCAGGTCTATAAGGGGAGTCATGTGAACTGTAATCCACCATTCTACTCTTCATATCTGATATTTTATTTCCTACAGTCATATCATGTTAGAAAAACCAAATAGAAGACATAATCAAAATCATACCTCAATGTTTCTCAGGGGAGGCTATCACATTTGCACAGTTCAACTCAGATTAGTACGACACAATATAACAAGTATACTAAGTCATACATGAATATCATAATCATAACCATAACAATGCATGCATAGAAAATACATAGACAACTGACATGAATGCATAAAAATCACATTTACCCTGAGGTCTAGTGTTGCAACTTCACTCTGATACCAATCTGTAACCACGTATCAAAGGTAAGGTTGTAGGGAACGAAACTGCTCTGATACCAATCCATAGCACCTCCTCCCACATTTACCCACTTTTACATTCCCTCCAGGGTAAACATGAGCTAAGTGTTACTATAATTCGACCCGAACTCCAAGTTCTAGTTATGGAAGTGGAGCCTACTAACTGGAAACATACTGCTATTCTCCAAGGAGTCTAGATTACCCAAGGGTCTGAAAACCAACCCTGGTGAACAATCCCTAAGCTGGAACTTCTTTTCATAAGCTTAACGCCCCAAACGCACCCTTAACACATTGCGAATGCGGTTGGAAGGCTCCAACCACACCCATAATCCTTCCTGCAAGTGGTTATGACCAAAATCTTCCAATTTTGTGCATGCTGTCAAGAGATCTGTGCCACTTTTTCAGGGCCAACATATAGGGCACTACCTAGAATTACCCAGAACTTTCCAGAATCAGGTCTAAGATGATAGCAAGTCTAAACATTCAATAATAGGGCTAGATCTTGTTCAAGACATGCCTAATACATGATATACATTTCGTCAAACATACGGTAAACATGCTCAAGTCATGAATGCATATTTGATCATGATCTTCTTAATTTCATCAGAGAATTATCAAGAAGGTCCAGTGCCCTCTCAACCTAGCCACAACAACACTTGTTAGCCCATACATCCATCAATCATTCACTAACTTATCAATCATGAACAAGATCCATAACAAGAACATATCATATAACTATGCATATAACTAGAATAGAATCCATGACAAATCAACCAATCACAATAAGAGAATAGATCATATTAACATATGCAAAATTTTATGTTTGTGGAAAAACCTGTGAACAATTTATGAAACCAATGTTTCGGACTAGCTTGGTGAGTCCATCATCAGGGCAATGTGATTTGTATTTTGAGAAGAGAGAGCGTGAAATTATGGAGCTATTAATAGTTATTTTAAAATTTTGATATCTCTTGTTTTTTTTTTTTTAATGAATTAATAATTTATGAAATTGATTCATAAATTATTAATTCATTATAAATATATATATATATATATAATATATATATATATATAATATAATATATATATAAATATATATATAAATATATATATAAACATATATATATATTTAATTGTTTAATTAATTAATTTTATTTATATATTTATTTAATATTAATTCATTATTATTATTAAAATTTTATTTTTTAATAATAATAATGAATTAATATTAAATAAATATATAAATAAAATTAATTAATTAAACAATTAAATATATATAATTGTTTAATTAATTAATTTTATTTATATATTTATTTAATATTATTATTATTATTATTATTATTATTATTATTATTTATTATTATTATTATTTTTAAATGAATTAATAATTTATGAATCAATTTCATAAATTATTAATTCATTTAAAAAAAATAGGAGATATCAAAATTTTAAAATAACTATTAATAGCTCCATAATTTCACGCTCTCTCTTCTCAAAATACAAATCACATTGCCCTGATGATGGACTCACCAAGCTAGTCCGAAACGTTGGTTTCATAAATTGTTCACAGGTTTTTCCACAAATATAAAATTCTACCAACCTGTATGGAATCTCTCTTTAACAACATATGCAAAAGCCAACCAAGTCAAGTATTTCCCCGTACTACCCAATGATAGATTGGGCTGAACCAAAATATCTCTTTCATCCAATCACCCTCCTGCCATATTCCAAGCATGAATGTGGGATCATATGGGTTAAACCAAAACAAAAGCAACCAGTGCTTCCAGAGGCCAAACCACCTAAACCATCAACCACAATGATTTCACCTAACCAGTCTAGAAATCACTAATACCAAACTAGATTGGTCTCTTCCCAAACTCTCCAGGGCTCTAGGGGCTACTATCTCATCCCACATCGTCCAGGGAACCCAAGTTGTTATACAGATCTAGAGAATTACCATCTCAACCCAAAGCCTCCAAGGAACCCAAGTTGTTCCAGGGCTCCAGAGATTCCATCCCAACCCACATCCATTAGGGAACTTGAGAACTAATCATAAATCCAGAAAAAAGAACCCACTACATCATGGCTATCCAGGAAATGGCAAGGAAAGGCTAAAACCACTGTCAATCTAGGAAAATATCCATGCCAATGACAATAAATAACCAAGGAACCACGTGCATGTACCATACATCCAAATCTCAACAAGGAATCCAGACATGCAACCTGTTACCTGCAATGTAATCTTGTTGTAGCTACTGATCCAGCTTTCTACTTGCACTCCCTTACTTTCCATTACTTTGCTTTGCTTACTTTCTTGCTCTCTTCTCTTGGAGCTCTCTCTCTCTAAAATTGATCCAAAGCCGGAGCTGAAAAAAAGTTGTGAACTATTTCTCTAATTCCTTTTTATCATCGATGTCTCCTTTTTCATTCATTTTGCTCATTTTCTCTCTAATTTCCCTTGCATGCATATTTGTGTCTCTTAATCTTCCTTTTCTCCTATTTTCCTTTATTTCTTACATTAAATTTTCATTTATTGCATCTTTGCCTCATCCAATGCCTTTGCCAATTTCCATAACCATTAATAAATCACAAGGGATTCCCACTATAATGCTTTCCCGCCGTTCAACTTGGAATACATGTCCCATGAACTTGTTTTTATTTTAGTTACATGAAAAATCAACAGGGGTTGTTACAATAGATCCTTTTGTCATAATCTTTTATGTGGGGACAATCTCGAAATAAATGTTCTTCTCCGCAACCCCAACACTTCAAGGGCCCCCTTTTCTTTTCTTCCATGGTCTCCATCAAATTCTGCCCACTTTACACAAGGTAGTTATGTTGGAATTTTCTTTTGCATGGGTAACTAGTCTTTGTACCATTTCCTAATGTCTTATGTTGTTGTGGTTTGAATCTCTTCTCCTTCAAGATAGTCTTGTATTTCTTCTTCCAAGGATTTTACAACTTTGGTCGATGCCTTGATTTCTCATAACAATACTTAGACTTTCTTATCATATTGTCAAGGTTTCTAAGTTCATCAAACGCTATCCAGCATTGGTAGGATTGAGGCAATCTACTGAGAATACATTGAATTTTCACTTTGTCATCCTTAATATATAACATGTAGTGCAATGGAACTATAAATATGTTGACATAATCATTCTTAGTTAGTTATCCCAACTTCAAGTCATGGAACTCCTAAATCCTCCCATCGTAGTATTTTGCTGACAAGTACTTCATCCTGAAGTATTTCTCGAATCGTTTTTAGCTGATATTTGTCTCATTGATTCTTTTTACATGTAACACCCTCCTCCCACACTTACCCAAGATTACTGGTCGACCAAGGTAAATATTCGATGAAGAGTTACGATGATATGTTTCAACTCTCCAAGTACATTTAGGGAAGTGGAATTGACAAAAACAAGACCAAACTAACCTTCTTCAGGAGCTACAGGACCCCCAGGGGCTAACCAACCACTCCAGGTGCCCAACTCCTTAGTTGATTTGCTTTTTAAATGAACTAGCCTCTAATCGCTCCCATGACAAGACCTCTAAGCGAATGTAACCCTCCAGTCGCTCCCACAGCAAGGCCTCCATGTGACTACAATATTTTACAGGCAATTCTATGCTAACAACCCTAAAATTTGAGCCACTTTTTTAGGGCTAGGGCTCAAGTATCTACTCGGAACTTGATGAAATTCCCATAAATGATAAATAGCAAGAAGATAAGGCCTATAATGCAAAACTTGAATAAGGTCCTGACCTAACTCATACTAATCATGATAGGAATTTGGTCAAACACATCATGAACATGTAATTTAAAGGTCTTAGAAACACATTTGAACATAGGGGTCCCATACTTATCTAAGAATCGTCAAGAAGGCTTGATGCCCTGTCACATTATATGCATTATCATCTATTAGGTCATTTATTCATTAACATTTCATCTACTAACCAAAACATAATGAGTGCCATAACTCAAGACTGTCATAAGACCATACTTAAAACCAACATATAACCAGATAAATAACAACAATAGAACAAACATCATAACCACATAATAAAAAGTACATTTGGACATAGAACATAAGAGGAAAATATCTCTTATTAACATATGTAAATCCAACCAAGTCATGGACTTCCATGTACCACCTGACCATAGATTGGGCTGAACCAAATCTCTCTTTCAACCAATCACCCTTGTGCCATATTCTAAGCATGAACGTGGGATCTCATGGAGTAACCAATCAAAACCAAACCAGGGCTTCCAGAGGCCAAACCACCTCAACCCTCACCCAATGATTCCACCTCACGGTCAGACATCACTAACCATCACCAGATCGTCTCTACCCAAGATGTTTAGGGCTCTAGAGAGTTTGTTCCAACCTGACTTCCAGCACTAGTAACTCATCCCACAATTTCCATCAGGATCTAAAGCGTTTGTCCAACTAAGGCTTCCAGGACTAGTAACTCAACCCACCAAGGGCTTGAGAGCATTTTTCCAACCAAGGCTTCCAAGACTAGTAGCTCAACCCAAGCTGTTATAGGGGTTCCATAACGTTTGTCCAACCAAGGCTCCGGGAACTAATAACTCAACCCACAACCATAAGGACATGAGCACCAAACAAAAAATAAAGATAAAACCCACAACACCATGGCTATCCAGGAAATGGAAAGGCTAGGCAAAACCAATTCTAATCCAGGCAATCCTCCATGCCAATGATAGATCATAACCAAGAAACCACATGCATGTGCCATGCATGCTAAAAATAGCAAGGAAATCATACATGCAACTCGATACTTGCAACAAAAACCCATTGTAGCTACTGATCCCACTGTCCCCATGTGCTTCCCTGCTTTTCCTTTGCCTTCTTGCTCCAAATCCCAAGTATGCCACACTCCTCCAAGAGTGCTCCAAGAAAACTCTGAGTGTACAAGAGTATGAGAGAGAGAGAATATAATGAGAGTTCCAAATACTGAACTGACAAAAGCTGTGAATTGATCCTCAGAAGCCTTTTAATCGATGAGGCCTCTATTTTCTTCACGCTCCATTATTTTCCTTCATTTTCCTCCTCACATGCAACCTGTGACCTTTCACCTTCCTTTTCTCCTATTTTTCATTATTTTCATAAATAAAATACTAATAAATGCATGTTGCCTTTCCAAAGCATTTGTCATTTCCTTTGCTAATTTACATAGCCATTAATTAATCACAAGTGATCCCTGTCACTATGTTTTGCCCAACATTCAACTTGTAATACATATACCATGACCTTGGTTATTATTTTGCCTTTATTAACTTTATCACATGAATTTTTAACCCGGGGCTGTTACAAAACCCTCCCCCTTAGGGGAACACCGTCCTCGGTGTTCAATGACAATTATAAACCAACAAACCGCTGAAAATAGAACACACTGCCCATGCATCTTTATAACACAACTCGTTGCAGTATTTACAATGCACAACCTGATGAAAAGCAAACCAACATGAGAAACATAGCAACATGACAACCATGCCTCTTATTAGATCTTTATAACACCACTCATTACGGTATTTATATCCATATACATATATACATATACCAAAAAAGTTGTGCCTTAACCGACAAACAATGAAGGATACATAGCCCGCATTTGATCAACCATCTCCCATGTATCTTCATCAAGCCCAAAGTGCTAACATTGCACTTTAACCTGCTCGATTGCTCGGTTCCGGAGCATGAGCATCTTTCTCTGCAAAATAGCTGAGGTTTCAGTTGGAATTATCCTTTTGGCTCCACCTCTAATACAGGCCAATCAATAACACGATCAACATCTTTCACATATCTTTTAAGCAATGAAACATGGAAAACATCATGGACTTTCACCGTCGAAGGCAATACAAGTCGATAGGCCACTGGTCCAATCCTCTCAAGGATCTCAAAAGGCCCACAACACTGAGATGCCAACTTCACACATGACCCAATCCTCAAGGATCTCTTCTTGGGCTTAATGTGCAAGTACACATTTTCCCCAAACTGAAACTCCTTAAAAAACTTGTGCTGATCTGCATAACTTTTATGCCTATCCTGTGCTACCTTTAGATTCTTCTTGATTACCTGGATTTCCTGTTCCATCTCTGCAAACATGTCTGATCCTATCAATACCTTATTCACTAGATCACTCCAACTGATGGGAGTATTACAACTCTGCCCATAGAGTGCCTCAAATAGATTCATCCTCAGTGACTCCTGATACCCATTGTTGTAAGAAAAATCAACCAGTGGAAGATACTCTTCCCACTTCCACTGTTGATGCATCACATACATCCTCAACATGTCCTCTAGAATCCTATTGACCCTCTCTGTCTATCTAGCTGTATGCGATGATAAGTTGTGTTGAAGGCCAACTCTATACCCAAACCTGCAAATAATTCCTTCCAAAATCTGGAGGTGAACTTAACATCCCTGTCTCACACAATCTTCTTCGGTACTCCATGCAATCTTACTACATCTTTGATCAAGACCTGTGCTACATCATTAGCTGAATAAGTAGACTTGTCTGGAATGAAGTGCGCTACCTTTGTCAACTTGTCCACCACAACCATGATAGAATCATGTTGTGTAGATGTCCTCGACAAAACTGTAATGAAATCCATGGAAACGACCTCCCATTCCCACTCTGGAATCAGAATCGGTTGTAGTAAACCACCTGGACGTTTACACATGCTTTTACCTATTAAAAATCCAAGCATCGAGCCATAAAATTTTCCACTTCCTTCTTCAAATTTGGCCAATAATAGAAGATATTTACCATTGTCAATGTCTTATGATATATTGAGTGACCTGGATATGACTTAGCATGAAATTCCCTCAAGTTAAGCTTCTTGAGCTCACTGTTTTTCGACACATATATCCTGTCCATAAATTTAACCAAACCATCTGTTATGAGATGATAGTCCACATCCTGATCACCTGTATCCTACTGTAACCTGTGCTTAAGCTCTCTATACCTGTCATCCTGCTGACTTGCTTGTAAGATATGATCTTGTAAATTCGTCCCATATGAAATCATAACTGATATATGATTCATCTATACTCTTCTGTTAAGAGTATTTGCCACCATATTCTCTTTCCCTTTAATGTACCTGATCTCAAATTCAAACTAACTAATTGTTGCCAACCATCTAGCTTGCCTAACATTCAGATTCATTTGGTTAAACAAGTATCTCAATCCACTGAGATCACACATAAATACAAAACTCCTGCCAAGAAGATATGCCTCCAAATCTTCAATGCATGAATTATCGCTGCCAACTCAAGATCATGTGTAACATAATTCTGCTCATGCTCATTCAATTTTCTTGATTCAACATACCACCTATCCCTCCCACATCAATACTCCACCAAGTTTTCTCTTGCATGCATCTATACACACCAAAAACTCTTTATCCAGATTTGCAATCTTTAGAACTGGAGCATTTGTCAACAACTGCTTCAACTGTCAGAAACTAGCTGCACATTCTTATGTCCATTCAAAATTCTTACCTTTCCTTTGCAATGATGTAATAGGATAATCAATCTGTGAGAAGTTCCTGATGAACCCCTTGTAATAACTTGATAACCCGATAAATAACCTTACCTCATCCACATTCCTAGGAGCTGCCCATTCCATGATAACTTTTATCTTTTACGGATACACTGCGATGCCTTTCTTGGAAACAACATGCCCCAAGTAATGTACCTTTGTCCGAAAGGAACTCTATTTTCTAAGCTTGGCATACAACTGCTGCTCTCTTAGCAATTTCAACATTGCTGCTAAATGTTCGACATGCTCTTCCTCATTCTTAGAATACATCCATATATCATCAATGAACACAATAACAAACTTGTCCAAATAAGGTCGCAACACACTATTCATCAAGCACATAAATGTAGTTGGAGCATTAGTTAGACCAAAAGGAACTACAAAAAACTCATAATGTCCATACCTGGTCTGGAAAGAAGTCTTGTAAATATCCTCTTCCTTGATGCGTACCTGATGGTATCATTATCTCAAATCAATCTTTAACAACATTTCTACTCCCTTCGATTGGTCAAACAAGTCATCAATCCTCAGCAACGAATACCTGTTCTTGATGGTCACCTTGTTCAACTGACTATAATCAATGCATAACTTGAGAGTACCATCTTTCTTCTTCACAGACAACACTGGTGCACCCCAAGGCGATATACTTGGCTTGATGTATCCCTTGTCATGCATTTCCTTTAATTGAAACTTTAATTCCACTAACTCTAGTGTGCTCATCCTACATGGTGCCTTTGATCCTGGTGCTACCCCTGGTACTAACTCAATAGAAAATCCCACTTCCCTGTGAGGTGGTAACTCTGAAATATTTGCTGGGAATACATCCTGAAACTAATGCAAGATTTGGCACCTCTTCAAGACTTCTGCATCCTCGACATCCTTACCTTTATTACTGGAAATATGTACTGCAAATAGCACACACACTTTCCTGCGACTGCACTTTTCTTGCATAGTTGTCACCATTCTAATAGATGTATCCTTCTTCTTACCCTGCAAGATCCTCTATTCTCCATTGTCATCCAAGCACTCAATAACCTTATCATAACAATCCACCTTGGTCCTATGAAGATACAACCAATCCATACCCAACAACATATTGTATGATCCCAATAGAAGCACATTCAAATGTGTTGATGTAGGCATACCATTCAACTCAAATGCACAAGCTCTTACCCAGTGATGAACTCTCTTCTTAGTACCTGTAGCCAACTGCACTAACTAAGACTCTACATGCACTTCTTTATTCAAACCACACTTATCCACTAGGTCAACATATCATAACTATAATTAGATCTAGGGTCAATCAAAATAAAAACAACTTGATCACAAATCTTACCTTCCATCTCGATAATAGATGCTTGGTGATCCACCTGCATGTTATCTAATGTTGCATAGTTCTAAGGAATGCTCTACCCAACATCCCCAATTGTTTGCGCCTCCTGAGCACTGTAGATCTGTGGTCTACCACCCTGATGCTGTGGAAAATATATACTGCGATGATCTTTGGCACAAGTCCAAGAGTGTAAAGGATTCCTGACATCACCCTTATTCTACTTCTCAAACTGAAATCCCTTCCCTCTGTCATTTGCATTGAACTTCTTAGGCAGTGATGCATTCTCTTTGTCACCTGTGTCCTGAGGTCTTATTCGCTTCTTATCCTATTTTCCTTTATTCTTCTCATTACCTTTCCAATGTTGCTTAGTTTTAGACCCGTGCTTCAATTGCTCATAACAATGCTTTAGCTTTCTGATGGCTTCCTCCAATGATCTAAGCTCATCAAACTCGATCCTATCTTTGAATGTTGCCGACAACCCACTGATGAATATCTGAATCTTAGCTTTCTCCTCCTTTAGATAAGGCACATACATCAACAAATCCAAGAATATGCTAGTGTACTCCTCATTGGTCATGGATCCCATCTTCAGCTCATAGAATTCTTTTGCCCTGTCATCATATTATCTCTCAGATAGATACTTCTTCCTAAAAAGTCTCTTGAACTTGCTCCAAGTCAACTCCTCTTCATGAATACCTTTGACATTCTTTACATCTTCCCACCAAATGTTTTCTTTACCTTTAAGACTGAATGTAGCTATTCTGGCCTTCATGTTCTCTAAGTAATCATGCAATCTGAAGAACTTATTCATTCAAATCAACCACACATTTGCATCTTGTGACTTCTTCATTTCTCCATCAAATGTAGATGTCTTTGCTTTCTTGAACTCATCCAACAAATATCTCGTGTCACTCCTCTTATAAGGATGATAGCGATGATGACCATGGTACCTTTCTGAACCAAAACTAGAGTAAAGCCCATGTTCATTTCCTCGTCTACCAGGTGTATCCAATAACCTGCCATCTCTAACCGTTGTCATCTCTATCCTACCTATGCCCACCATGAGACCTACTACCATAATATCCATTAGTCTTGTCCTCCTATCCATGATTGATCTTAAGCGGTTTTTGTCTCTACAAGTCTGGCAAGCTCTAAAGGATGAGTTCATTAAAGTCTATTTGTTCTCCTATGCCCTGAAAGTCTCTCTTGTGACTGAATGATTTTTTTCATTATCTTCTTTACAACTCCGCATTTCTTCCTTTAAACTTCTCAAAGTGTCTATTATGTTAGGAGAGTACCCATCACCATGCTTCTCATCTGATCTATAGGGAGAATCTCATGAACTGTAATCCACCATTTTTCTAGTCATATTTGATCTTCTTCTTCCTGCAAGTATATCATGTCAGCTAAACCAAAACATAAACATAACCAACATACCTTAGTATAGTTTAGGGGAGGATATCTCTTATGCAAGATCAATCAGATTAGCATAATACATGTATAAACATAATCATAGCAGTTTATAAACATCATCTCAATCATCATCCAACTTTCCATGCATGATGTCACAACTATAACACCAACTAGACACAATGCATGAACGACAATATATAGACACTGACATGCATATACAACCGACATGCATTCATGACAAACACATCCCAAGAACAACACCTTCAACTCTTACATGGCAACAAAAATGTAACAATGACTATTACAATGCATACATAAAAAAACGCATATACCACAAGCATAATGAACACATATGCAACTCACATGTATGCACAACAAATATATTCCACCCATCCAGTCCAAGGGTTGAAACATGCTATGATACCAATCTGTAACACCCTCCTCCCAAATTTATCCAAGATTATCGGTCCACTAGGGTAAATATGTGACAAAGAGTTACTATGATATGATTAAACTCCCCAAGTACATTTAAGGGAGTGGAATAGACAAAAACAAGACCAAACTGACCTTCCTCAGGAGCTACAAGACCCCCAGGAGCTAACCAACCACTCTAGGTGCCCAATCCCTGAGTTAGCTATACTTTTAACTGAACCAACCTCTAGTAATTGCCATGAAAAGCCCTCCAAGCGACTATAACCCTCCAGTCGCTCCAACAACAAGGCTTCCATGTGACTGCAGTCTTTTTCAGCCAATTCTGTGATAGCGAACCCGAAATTTGAGCCACTTTTTTTCAGATCTAGGACTCAGGCCTCTGCTTAGAACTTGATGAAATTATTAGAAATGATAAATAACAAGAAGACAAGGCCTCTAATGCAAATATGAACAAGGACCTCACCTGACTCACCCTAACCATGACAAGCATTTTGTCAAACACATCATTAACATGTAATGTACATGTCATAAAAACTAATGTGAACATAGGGGTCTCATACTTATCTGAGAATTGTCAAGAAGGTCTGATGCCCTTTCACATTAGCCGCATTATCATCTATTAGTTCATTTATTCATTAACATTTCATCCACTAACTAAAACATGATGAGAGCCATAACTAAAGACTATCATAAAACCATACTTATAACCAACATATAACTAGATAAATAACAACAATAGAACAACCATCATAGCCACATAATAACAAGTACATTTTCACATAGAACATAAGAGGAAAAGAGCTCTTATTAACATTTACAAATCCAACCAAGTCAGGGACTTCCACGTACCACCTGACCATAGATTAGGCTAAACTAAATCTCTCTTTCGGCCAATCAACCCCTTGCCATATTCCAAGCATGAATGTGGGATCTCATGGAGTAACCAATTAAAACCAAACCAGGGGTTACAGAGGCCAGACCACCTCAACCCTCACCCAGTGATTCCACCTCACGGTTGGATATCACTAACCATCACCAAATCGGTCTCTACCCAAGCTGTCTAGGGGTCCAGAGTGTTTTTTCCAACCCATCTTCCAGGACTAGTAACTGAACCCAAAACTGCCACCACGATCCAGAGCGTTCATCCAACCAAGGCTTCCAAGACCGGTAACTCAACCCACCAAGGGCTCTAGAGCGTTCGTCCAACCAAGGCTTCTAGGACTAGTAACTCAACCCAAGCTTTTACAGGGTTTCCAGAGCTTTTGTCCAACCAAGGCTCCAGGAACTAATAACTCAACCCACAACCATAAGGGCATGAGAACCAACCAGAAAACAAAGATAAAACCCACAACACCATGGCTATCTAGGAAATGGAAAGGCTAGGAAAAACCATTATCGATCCAGGAAATCCTCCATACCAATGACATATCATAACCAAGAAACCATGACAGACATTTCGTCAAACACATCATGAACATGTAATGTATAGGTCATAAAAACACATATGAACATAGGGGTCTCATACTTATCTGAGAGTCGTCAAGAAGGTCTGATGCGCTCTAACATTAGCTGCATTATCATCTATTAGGTCATCTATTCATTAACATTTCATCTACTAACCAAAACATGATGAGAGCTATACCTCAAGACTGTCGTAAAACCATACTTATAACCAACAAATAACCAAATAAATAACAACAATAGAACAAAAATCATAGCCACATAATAAAAATTACATTTGGACATAGAACATAAGAGGAAGAGAGCTCTTATTAACATCTGCAAATCCAACCAAGTCAGGGACTTCCACGTACCATCTGACCATAGATTGGGCTGAATCAAATATCTCTTTCAACCAATCACCCTGTGCCATATTCCAAGCATGAATGTGGGATATCATGAAGTAACCAATCAAAATAAAGTTAGTGCTTCCAGAGGCCAAACCACCTCAACCCTCACTCAGTGATTCCACCTCACAGTCAGACATCACTAACCATCACCAGATTGGTCTCTATTTAAGCTGTCCAAGGCTCTAGAGAATTTGTTCCAACTCGACTTCTAGGTCTAGTAACTCAACCCACAGCTGTCACTAGGCTCCAAAGCGGTTGTCCAACCAAGGCTTACAGGACTAGTAACTCAACCCACCAAGGGCTATAGAGCATTTTTCCAACCAAGGGTTCTAGGACTAGTAACTCAACCCAAGATGTTACAGGGCTTCTAGAGCATTTGTCCAACCAAGGCTCCAGGAACTAATAACTCAACCCGCAACCATAAGGACATGAGCACCAGAACCTACAACACCATGGCTATCCAAGAAATGGAAAATCTAGGAAAAACCACTGCCAATCCAGGCAATCCTCCATGCCATTGATAAATAATAACCAAGAAACCACATGCATGCGAAAACTAGCAACAAAATCATACATGCAACTTGGTACTTGCAAGCAAAAACCACTATAGTTGCTAATCCCACTATCCCCTTGCGCTTCCCTATTTTTCCTTTTCCTTCTTGCTCCAAATCCCAAGTATGCCACACTCCTCCAAGGGTGCTCCAAGAAAAATCTAAGCGTCCAAGAGTATGAGAGGAAGAGAATAGAATGAGAGTGCCAAAGACTGAACTGATCCTCAGAAGCCTTTTTATCAATGACGTCTCTATTTTCTTCAATTTCCATTATTTTCCTTCATTTTCCTCCTCACATGAAACCTCTGACCTTTCACCTTCCCTTTCTCCTATTTTCCATTATTTTCATAATTAAAATGCCAATAAATGTCTCTTGCCTTTTCAAATCCTTTTCCATTGCATTTGCCAATTTCCACAGCCATTAATTAATCACAAGTGATCCTCGACACTATGTTTTTCCCAACATTTAGCTTGGAATACGTGTCCCATGACCCTGGTTATTATTTTTCCTTTATTAACTTTATTACATGTATTTTTAACCCGGAGCTCTTACATTACACCCTTGAGGTCTTCCCACTATATGGAAACCCTTCTAATAAAGTTTAATACACCCACTTGGGCTTTCATGTTCCTTGAATAATTTTGCGCATGGCTGTACTTCTTTAGCCCCAATAACCATGCCTATACCTCTTCGCCTTTCTTGATTTAAACATCAAAGGTAGGTGGCCTCACCTTCTTGAATTCTTCATGCAACATAATTTTGAAGTGATTTTTTTCTTTTTTTTTAATGAAAATAAACCATTTCTTGATAACTAATCTAAGTTGGATATCCCATTGTTATAGTAATCATTGAATTGTTTGTCACTAGATGTGCCTATCCTCTTACTTTGGTGCCTTTTCTAGGGCACTTTTCCCTATGTTGCCAATAACTAGCCCATGTTTTTGAATCTTGGATGGGAGTTGCACCTTCCTAAAGGAATTTCTTTTAGTATTATTGGTATTGTATCCATGTTGTAGTTGCTTCTAGATTTCAGATACACTTTCTAGCAACACCGCATTCAATTTTGCTTGCCTTTCATATTCCCAAATTATCCTCTTCTTGTCTACTTTGCAATTATGTAGTCCCGCCTTTAGGCTCCCCATATTTTTTTCCAAATTTGGAGGTGTTTCCACATTTCTCCTTCGTTCCAATTCCTCATATTTGACATATGAAATTTCTTCTAGAGGGCACTGTACCATCTTTTATTTTCTACATCATTGCTTGCACTCTTATGACTTATATCTTCTCTCAATTGTTATAAAGCAAGCAATTCAATTGTTTGTTATAAGTCACAACCATAACAAAACCAATAATAACTTTTAACCTTTAGGTGTAATTTTTAGCCCATAGTAGGCCTGTGTTGTAACTTCGCTCTAATACCACTTGTAAGGAACCTAACCTTTTAACATCTTTAAGAAAAATAGGGTCTTGTATGTAAAGAGGTATATCTAAATAATTAGTCATGTCTTGCTTATTAAGAGCTTTCCACTATCTGTGGATTTGATAAGTTCCAGTCTCATAAACACAAGCTATGGTCTACTACAAATTACTTAGAGTATTGATTTTCCATCTCTATACCATGGCTTGGAAATGGCATGGGGATGATTGGCTAAAAGAAATATTTGGTTCAGTTCAATCTATGTTTGGGTGGTAGGTGCAAGTCCCTGACTTGGTTGCCTTTATGCATATGTTATTATGTCTTATTTCTTATTGAGATCAATGAGCACATATATTGGTTATTGTATGACTGGTTTTTTATGGATTCATTCTAGTTAAATGCTGGTTATAGGAATGGTACATTATTTTTGTATGATGTGCTCTTTTTATGGATATTGTTCATGGTTTGATAAGTTATTGAATGGTTATATGAATGTATGAGTTAATAAGTGTTGTTGTAGCTAGCTTGAGAGGGCAACAAGCCTTCTTGAAATTAACAAGTCAGTGAAAAAATATGCGTCCATGACATGTAGCCACTATGTTTACTATAATTTTGTCTAAATGTTTATCATGTGATTGCCGTGTTTGGGAAAGATTTGAGCCTGGCTCTAGGTTATGCATACTTGTGATTGTCTTAGACTTGATTCTGGAGAGTTTTGCGCAGTGGCCTGCAGGCTAAACCAAAAAATGTGGCAGTAAATTTGTAGTCGCAGGCGCAAAACTGAGGAAATTTGGTTGTATCCGCATAGAGGACAACTTGTGCATGTGGTTAGATCCTTCTAGCAGCATGGACCGCTTGCCATGCATGTGACTGGGTTGTAAATCTTGGTAAAAAGAAAATTCTAGCTCAGGGAAAGATCATCTATTGATGTTGTCTGACATCTGGGTGATTACGTGTCCCTAGGAGGTTGCAGTAAAGTTTCAAGACATTGGACCCCACTTCCATAACTAGAACTTGGATGTTGGGTCATGCATATTAACTCTCCTCTCATGTTTACCTGAGTGAGCTTATAAAGAGGGTAAATGTGGGGTAGTGTGTTACAAAGTGGTATCAGAATGAGGTGGTAGCACTGGACCTCGGGTTAAATGCAAATTATTATGCTTACATGTCAGTTCTCTATATGTTTGTCATGCATGCATGTCGACTATTGGTTGTTATTGCTATTATATCCATGTGCATGATATGCTTATGATATGTTTTATCGTGCTAATATGGATTGGCCTGTGCAGATGCAGCCTCACCAACAATAAGTGTAGGTATGATTTTAGTTAGCTAACAATGGCATATTACAGGAAATAGAAGGCCAAGAGATGAAGAGCATAATAGTTGAGTATAGTTCATATGAATCCCTGTATAGACTGGAAGAGACATTGGTGGGATGGGAGAGATCAGTTGAGCACCAAGGAGAGGGAGACTCTCCTTATCTAGTAGATACATTGAGAAGCTTGAAGGCATATATCATAAGGTGCAAGGTAGATAATCAGACATTGATTGAGGCACAATAAAGTCTTGCGAAAGCTCAAGAGAAGCAAGTCGAGGATAATGCAGTCATTCTCCAGTATTTCAGATTTGCAGAAGGAGGTTCAGTTAGGATTCAGTCATGAGGACGGAGAGGAAGAAAATACCAATGGTGCAAATGGAAGAAGGTCTCAAAGAAGGAATAGGTTGGACAAGGATAATACAGTGAAGAGTGGTAGACTGTTGGATACACATGAGAGGAGGGCTAGCACTCGTGGATTTTATTCTTTTTTTGCTTCCGAGAGACATCATCGTCATCACTGCCAACATCCTTATAGGAAGCGTGAGAAGTTATAATTGCGAGAAGAGTTCAAGAAAGAAAAGCTTCCTACCTTTGATGGTGAGTTGACCAAGTCAAAATATGCAAAAACATGGTTGCTTGGGATGATTTTTTTATATTTTTATATTTTATATAGATATATATATATATATTTTATTTATTTATTATTATTATTATTTATTTATTTATTTATATTTATTTATATTTTATATATTTGTTTTTATTTATTTATTTATTATTATTATTATTATTATTATTATTTATTTATTTTATCTATTTATCTAATATTTTTAATTTAATTTAATTATTTTTATTTTTATTTTTTTATTTTTTTTTATTTTTTATTTTATTTTATTTATTTTTAAATTTAAATTTAAATTTTATTTTATTTTATTATTTTATTATTATTATTATTATTTTTTTTGTTTTTCAGATTGTGCATTGATTATAGACTGCTAAATAAGGTGATTGTAACGCCGCCTCTCATATCTACCCACTTTCACCGGCTTGCCCATGGTAAACATGAGCTGAGGGCTACTATGACATGACTCAACCCCCTAGATAACCTTAAGGAAATGGAGTCGACAAAACAAGTCCTTATTGACTTCCCTCAGGTGCTACAGGATCCCCAAGGGCTAAACCACCCTTCCTGGTACCCAAACACTTAGTTAACTTGTTGTTTCACTGATATGGAGCCCTATACATTGGCATAACACTTCCTGAATTCGATTGTAATCCTCTAGTCACATAAATGAGCCTGTAAAGGAGTGATTGCAGCCTTTTTCACCCAGTTATGTGCGAGTGACTGCAAGATCTAAGCCACTTTTTCAGGGCTAATCACCAGACCACTGCCCAGAACTTGATGAAACTTTCCAGAATGATGTATGACACATACAAAATTTTAACACAAAACTTAAACTAGGATTTGACCTAATCCAGTCTAACCATGATAGTCATTCCGTTAAACATATTGAGAACATGAGATCTACAGGTCATGGATGCATATCTAAACATGGAGATCTGGAACTTATCTGAGGTTTACGAAGAAGGACTAATGCACTCTCACAATAGCTGCAATAAAATCTATTAGGTCACCCATTCAATAATCTTTCATTTATCAATCAAACATGATAGGAGCCATAACTTGGAACCATGCTTATAACCAACATATAATCTATTAAATAACAATGATAGAACAACCATTAAGCGAGATAATAACAAGTACATTTACTCATGAAATACAAGAGGAACTTAGCTATATTTGACATATGCAAAAGCCAACCAAGTCAGGGACTTCCATGTACCACCCGACCATAAATTGGGCTAAATCAAATCTTTCTTTCGACCAATCACCCCCGTGCCATATTCTAAGCATGAATGTGGGATCTCATGGGATAAACCAATCCATAAAAAACTAAGGGAACCCAAAGGTTAAACCACCTCTACCCTCGCACTACCGTGAACTCACCTAAACCGGTCCCCAGATCACAAAACCAAACCAAGCTTGGATGCCTCATAATTCCTTCACCATCCCTTGAAGAATTTTCCTGTCTCCACCCACCTGTTGAGGGCTTCCTGGAGAAAACCATCTCCACCCCAACCCTTGGAATTTTTCTGAGACCACCTCACCCAGATCCAAAACCTTATGGAAATCTAAAGCTCAACCAAGAATGAATCCCATCACACCATGACTATCTGAGAATGGCAAGGTACGACTGAAACTGCTGTCAAAACCTAGCAAAACTCATGCCAATGACAACAAATGAACCAAATATACACATGCATATACCATTCATGCCAAAACCAAATAGGAAATCATACATGCAACCTGTTACCTACAATTATTCCCACTGAAGCTGCTTGATTAAACTTTCCTTGCTTGATCTTTTCTTTCCTTGTCCTTGCTTTGCTTTCTTGCCTAGCTTCTCCTCTTGATGCTCTTCTCGTATCTGAAACCAATTCCAAAACTGAATTGACTATAGAAATTTCTACAAATCTATCTCTAATTCCATGTAGAAATTTCGTGTAGATTCAAACTGCTAATTGTAATTTACTAAAACAATAGACTTGAACTTACTCTACTAATTAGCGGAAACAATTAACTCTCTATGCTTCCAAGAGTAGATTCTAGGTAAATCGACATCTAAGAACTCCTGCCATCTGTATATTGCATTATTTAGAAAATATAAGATTATAATGCTTTGCTCAAGCTCGAGCAACCTCTTCTCTATCTCTATCTATCTCACAACTTCCTAGACAAGCCTTGGATGAATACAATATGCTTTTCTCAACCTTGAGTTTAGCCTACACAAGTATTTTCTATCCTCTGCCTGAATGACTGCCTTTGGCCAATACTTAGCCAAATTCCTAGCCTTCCAAGCTCCTACTTCCTTGCGTTGTTCCCTTGGGAATTAACTCTTATTTAATGGAGAAATACCTCAATTATGAATTGCGCAATCCTCATAGGCCTTCCTCTGACTGCATTCACCATTGGTTTAATTTAGATGATTTTACAATTGGTAGTGCAATGTCCCTGAACTCTAATCTCAACTGGGTATTTCTTTGATTTGACATGCATGAGTTAATTATGAGTGAATCTTCAGTTTACTGGTTGATCAATGTAGGCAACACCCCACTATCTGACAGGTTACACCCCACTACTGCAGGTTACACCTCACTACTGCAGTTTACAACCCACTACAACAGGTTACACCCCACTACTGCAAGTTACAACACACTACTATAGGTTAGACCCCACTACTGGACGTCCCACTAATTCCTCCATCAGTTGGAACTAGTTTAACTAACTTTAACTCGGTTGGACTCAATTAAATAATTACAACTCAAAATAAACTCAACTAGTGCTCCTAATTGCAAGAGACACTCCACACGACTAGTTAGACCCTCAACTCGAATTAACTAAGTTAACTAAGTCAAAATAACTTAGTTAACTATTAGAAGTTGTATGAGATGTGGAATTATAATTTATTCCCAATTTAATTCTAGGATAAATTAAATTACAATCTTTCTTGATGCTATTTTTAACATTTCTTGTTGCTATTTTCAACACTCCCTCTCAACAAGAAAGGAATTCAAATCTATCCCAATCTGGTACCTTTGGAATGTTATTCATGAAACTCTGTCACTGTTGTTGTTGCTATTGCAACATCTGTAACAAAAAGCATCCAAACAAAATAAAGTGAATCAACTGTGTTTGCAACTGTCTACTAGGAAAATTGTGTTGTTGCTGACTCTGCTACTGAGCCTCCTGCTATGCTATCAACACTGCTCTGCACTCCTCAGTATCTGATTGACACTAATCCTCCTGCTACTGAATACTGTGGGCCCCCGTAGCAAGGTAATGATCCATGATCCATGAGACAAAAGACACCTCAATGGATCTTGCCCAATTTTTGCACTCTTGGGACTATTGTTTCACATTGCCCCACCTCTCTCCTAGAGGTATGGATGCATGTGCTCCCTATGCCCAAAAATTCCACCCTACTAGAGGTCTATGCTTGAGTGGATGTCTCCACTCGATCTCCCCTCTGCTTCTCCAATTGTGGTTTCTCCACAACTTGCTGAGGTTGCTTTTGAGGTTGCATGTTGAGAGGTCTAACATGATCCCTCTCAACCACCAAATCTCTAGTCTCTTCCTTGCTCCTTAAGGATTTGCATGCATGAGATAAATCTCATCTACTCATACCGCTATTGCTACTGCTCTGCTGCTACTTCTGTACTGCTACTGTAGCTACTGCAATAATGGGTCTGATCTCCCGAGATTCTGAAGTACTATCCATAGGCTTGCTCCCTCTGAAACTAGACTCCCTTTGAGTCTCGATCTCCCTATGGGAAATATCTCTGCTCCTAAATCTACCAATATTAATGATCAAAACTGTTTTTTGTGTCACTAAACATTAACACATTGATCTTCCCACTAACGACCTTCTTGCTCCATTAAGAAGTCTGCACATAAGGTCTTCTGGATCTGTCGTGAACTAGAGCTCTATCAATTTGCAAGGAAACCTTCGAATTCTTTTATTTTATTGTTATTTTAGATCTGATACCATGTAGAAATTTCTACAAATATAGCTTTGATACCATGTAGAAATTTCTACAAATCTAGCTCTGATACCATGTAGAAATTTCTACAAATCTAGCTCTGATACCATGTAGAAATTTTGTGTAGATTCAAAATACTAATTGTAATTTACTAAAACAATAGACTTGAATCTACTCTACTAATCAGCGGAAATAATTAAACGATCGTGAAATCACGAAGCATACAAGAGAAAGAATCCAATCAACACATTACACAATGATTTCCCGGGTAAATCCACAACTAAAAACCCCTGCTATCTGTATATTACATTAGTCAAAAGATATAGAAGATTACAATGCTTTGTTCAAGCCCGAGCAACCTCTTCACTATCTTTATCTCTCTCACAACTTCCTAGACAAGCCTTGGATGAATACAATATGCGCTGCTCAACCTTGAGCTCAAACTACACAAGTATTTTCTATCCTCTACTTGACTGACTGCCTTTGACCAATACTTAGACAAATTCCTAGCTTTCCAAGCTCCTACTTCCTTGCGTTGTTCCCTTGGGAATTAGCTCCTATTTAATGGAGAAATTCCTCAATTATGAATTGTGCAATCCTCATAATCCTTCCTCTGACTACATCCACCATCAATTTAATTTAGATGATTTTACAACTGATAGTATACTGCCCCCACACTCCAATCTGAACTAGGTCTTTCTCTGATCTGACATGCATGAGTCAATTATGAGTGGATCTTCAGCTTACTGGTTGATCACAGCAGGAAACACCCCACTATTCGACAAGTTACACCCCACTACTGTAGGTGACACCCCAATATAGTGGTTTACACTCCACTACTGGAGGTTACATCCCACTATTGGACCTCTTACTAATTACTCCATCAGTTGGAACTAGTTTAACTGACTTTAACTCAGTTGGACTAAATTAAATAATTACAACTCGAAATAAACTCAATTCATGCTCCTAATTGTAGGATACACTCTACATGACTCTAGTTAGACCTTCAACTCGAATTAACCGATCTAACTAAGTAAAATTAACTTAGTTAACTATTACAAGTTGTCATGAGATGTGGAATTACAATTTATTCCCATTTTAATTCATGGAAAATTAAATTAGGATCTTTCTTGATGCTATTTTTAACATTTCTTATTGCTATTTTCAACGCTCACAAAAGGCTAAACCAAAAAATCTAGGCTGACAAAAGCCGTGAACCGATCCTCAGAAGCCCTTTTATTATTGATGCCTCAAATTTCTTCATTTTTCCTCTATTTTCCTTCAATTTCCCCCTCACGTGAAACCTATGACCTTTCACCTCCATTTTCTCCCAATTTCCTTTATTTTCATAAAATAAATGCCAAAAATGTCTTTTTGCCTTTTCAAAGCCTTTTCCATTGCCTTTGCCAATTTCCCTTAGCCATAATAAACAACAAGTGATGCCCACTAGGATGCTTTGGCCAACATTTAACTTGGAATACGTGTCCAATGACCTTGCTTTATTTTGACTTTATTAATGTTATTCAATGAAATTTTAACCTGGGGCTGTTACAGTGACAATAAGAAATACGTATCCATTGCGTTGAACTAATGATTTGTTTGATCAGTTGAAGGGAGTAGAAATATTTTTGAAGATTGATATGAGATAAAGATATCATCAGGTGAGCATCAAATAAGAAGACATCTACAAGGCTGCATTTCATACAAGGTATGGGCACTATGAGTTTGTGGTGATTCCTTTTAGTCTTACAAATGCTCCAGCCACATTCATGTGTCTGATGAACAATGTGTTCTGCCCTTACCTGGATAAGTTTGTGATAATGTTTGTTTATGATATATTGGTGTATTCAAAGAATGATGAGGAACATGCAGAACACTTGGCATCAGTATTGAGATTGTTGATAGAGCATAAGTTGTATGCCAAGATCAACAACTGTAGTTTGTTTCAGTCTCAAATTCATTAATTGGGACATGTTGTTTCCAAGGAGGGGATAAAAGTGGATCTGGAAAATATTAAGGTTATCATGGAGTAGTCAACTTCAAGGAATGTGGATCAAGTCAGACCATTCATGGGATTACTAGGTTATTACAGGAGGTTCATCAAGAAATTCTCCAAAATTGGCTTTCCTATCACATCTTTGTAGAGGAAAGGGAAGAATTTCAAATGGATTGCTGAGTGTGCCATCTAGTTTTGATCAGTTGAAGAAATTTCTTATTGATGCTCCAATTTTGAAGATTACAGATCCTAATAAGGAGTTTATGGTTTTTACAGATGCATGTAAGGAAGGACTTGGTGGAGTCCTAATGCGGGAAGGGCAGGTGGTTTCCTACGAATCACGGAAGATGAATAAGCACAAGAATAATTATGTGACTCATGATCTTGAATTGGCACGCGTTGAAGATGCATAGATGTTATCTCCTTGGCAGGAGGTTCGTTTTGATGAGTGATCATAGTGGACTGAGGTACTTGTTTGGCCAACTCAATCTGAATGGAAGACAAACAAGATGGTTGGCTACTCTTAGTGAGCTTGATTTTGAGATCGGGTACATCAAAGGCAAAGAGAACTGGGTTGCAGATTCTCTTAGTAGGAGAGTGTAGGTGAATCATATTTCAGTTGTGAGCTCTTATGGGACAAATTTACAGGAGAAGATCTTACATGCAGGGAAACATGATGAGAAATACTAGTAATTGAAGTAGATATTACAACAACAAGGTGAAGGTGATAGGGATGAGGAGTATCACCTCATGACAGATGACTTGGTTAGATTTAGGCGTAGGATCTATGTGCCTAGAAATGGTGAATTGGAGAAGCTTATCTCGAGGGAGTTTCATGTCAAGCCATATTTAGGCCACCTGGGATACCATAAGACTTTGACAGCTATCAAAAAGTTCTACTATTGGGCAAATTTGAAGAAAGAGGTGGTTGAGTTTGTTGTAAGGTTCTTAGAATGTCAGTAGGTGAAAGTTGAGTGCAAGAATTAAACTAATTTGTTGCAGCTTGATATAATTTGAGAATGGAAATGGGAGGTCATTTCCATGGACTTCATTACAGGTTTGCCTAGGACATTAAGGCAACATGAATCCATCATGATTTTGGTTGACAAGTTGAGCAAGGTAGCTCACTTCATTTTTGTGAAGTCTACTAATTTAGCTACTGAAGTGGCTCAGATATTCATCAGGGAGATAGTGAGGTTGCATGGAGTTTGTTACACAGTAATTTGTCACCATTTGTCACCGTCCCTGTTACCCCTCTCCTGCACTTTGGAGGACTCATTCCGGGACCTGTGAGAAGTGACATAACTTGAAAACACTTGCATTATGTTCTCCTAAGTATGGACTTCATATGCCCTTAAGAAATCTCCTGCAGAATATCCTTAAAAAGTTCGCTTTTTCCATTAGCGCGGATCCACAGTGTATTACCCGCGCCAATGGGGGAAATCATCCAAAGAGGGTGGGCCAGTTGGCGCTCTGTCTCAGATCTATACCCGCGCCAACCGAGTTTGGGAAAGCTTTTTAACAAACGCACGTGCGAAGGTTCTTTCCTTTCGACTCATGAAGCTTTTTGAGGATAATGCCAATCCCATGGATGTCGTGATTAATCTTATCTCCCTTTCCTCTATCCATAATAGCTTTTTGAGGATAAACCCAATCCCATAGATGGTGTGATTGATCTTATCTCCTTCTCCTCCATCTATAAAATCTTGTTTTGTTGCCTTTGACAAGCTAGTTTGAGCATAGGGAGAATTATAATTTCATAAATCTAAGAGATTGTTGTAAGAGTCTTCTTTGCATTCATAATCAAAAAGAGAGAGGCTTGTTCCCAATCCCGACAAGCTTTGCAAGACATATGTAGCTGATCACCCAGCCAAAGGAGGATTTGACGTCAGAACTATGGTTGTATTCTTCTTTGTTGTTTATCAATAATAGATGACTATCATTATGGTTCCACTCGTGTTGTTCATTGTAATGATGTTTGAATTATATCTTTTTTGACCGATATATAATTACATCTATTGGATTTTATGCTTGTATTTGTGTCGTTCTTTGCATGTGCAGGTGTCCATTCACGAAGATCGTGAGGATCGTGACCGGCCGGAGCAAAGGAACGGGAGTGTCGACTCTTCTACAACACTAGCGTTGGAATCCAAGTAGGCTCTCATCATTTACCTTTAATTTGTAATTAGGAACCTGCATGTTAGCATTGTTTGATTGTTGCTAGACCCATTCTGGGCTAGTGGGGATCGCCTCTGTCCGCAGAGGGGATTTACCTCGTCAACAATTTGGCAACTCCACTGGGGAGTTAGCTTGTTGTTTGATTTGTAAAATTTGGACGGAGCCTGAAGTACGACCAGATAGCCTTCGAAACGCTATTGCTCTGCATTAGCGAAGTAGATCATCGCCACTTCAGTCAATCTCCGGTTTGGTTTACGAACCGAACAACTTGGAGTTTGTCTTGCCCTTTGGTTTTCTCTTGTTTTGCTTGCTTGGTCAGCGTTCTGGGTTGATTCTTTGGTTGTCTCTTGCTTCTTGGTCTGTCTGGGTACTGCTGGCCTAGTCCTGGATTATTTGTTTTTTATTTTAGCATAGAAAAATCAATTGGCGCTCATTTTTGCATGACAGTCGCGCCATTGGCGCCGCTTGTCAATGTACAACCCGCGCCAATCCTCAATTGGCGCTACTTTTAGCCTGAAAGTCGCACCAGCCCAGGGAACCTTTTAGAGTTTGCTTGTTTTGAGCCTTCCAAGCTTGGTTTTTGTGTCTAGATACTTCCTCTCAATCACTTGAGTGTGTTAGAGTCTTGTTTGACTGGTTCTTGGCATTTACCCTTTGGGTGTTTGCTTTTTTCTATCGATTTCACGTTTTAGCCCTAGGGCATCTAGTGGCTTTGTGCATCGAGCCTTCCTAGGAGTTTTGGCCTTCTGTTGGTCCAGTCGACGTTTTGGTTACTCTCTTGCACTTGTTCAGTGATTGTTAAAGCTTTTTATTGTGTTCTTCGAGCAATTTACTTCTTTTCCGCTTGGATTTCGCTTGGCTTCGTTTAGGCTTAGATTACATAGCTCATTGAGGTCTTTGTGATTTTTCTTGGTTTGAAAGATTGTCTTGGTGTTTTAGGGAATTGATTGTGTTTTCATTGAGTGAAATTTGTTTCTTTTACTCTCTGTTATTAACTCTCAAGATTTGTTTAGTGCATTTTGCCATCAAAAAGAAAACGAACAATCTCTTTTGCGTTGCAATAGTTAATGGAAATTAGAGCTTTTCATTGTTATTAGTGATTAGTCACTTTAAAGAAAAGTTTCGTTTATTGCCATTAGCTGCATTAGAGTCATTGTTGATTGTTTTATGATCATTTTGTTTGATTGAAAGATCTCAACTCTCTCGTAGCTAGCGTTCATCGAATGAAATTATATATTTTGGCATATAGCTTGCATTTAGGAAATTGTGAGAGATTACATACGGTAAGACCTGGAAACTGAAACCTAATCAAAGATCAACCGTAAAATGAACTGAATGAATCTAAAAACGCATTGGAACTTAACGCATACATCTAGAGGTCTAGGCTAGAGACGTGTTCCGGCGTCGTTAAACCTAGTCACTGTTGTTTCACATTAAGGTTGGGTGATTCCTCCTTTTGTGACTCAATAGTGTTCTAGCACAGATTTGTGCTCCCAAGTACCGTCGAGTATATGGGGAGACCCCACTAGGTTATCATCCTTTATCCACAGGAAGCTGTGTCTGCCGCCTTACAAGCCGTAACGCACTGAACACAGCATTCGGGAAGATTGACTGCTGTACGGGAAGTCCTTGGTTTTCATATGATTGCCAAGGTGTATATGCAGTTTTACGGATTTGTTTGGTAAACCCTTTGCCTAGTTTCTCCAGAGTAGTCACTTTTGATCCTTTTTGGACTCCCTAAAAGAAAAGGCTCACCTGAGCATTTGTCACTTCGGGCTCACTAAACATTCGAAGGTGACTAGAGTCACCTTTTCGTCCTTTTCTCGACTCTTAAAACATGAAAAGGTCAAGTTTGGTTCCTTTGTCTTAAAATTTATTCGGTCGCGATTCACATTTACCTGGTTAGATCTTGTTTGCGTTAGCTTGAGTAGGCTTCTTTTTCGATGGCAACCTTTTCGGGGTTCACCAACCTAGGGATCCCCTCTGATGGAAACCCTGGTCATTTCGCTCCTTTTGGGAATGTTGGTGCTCCTTACATGCTAACGTTGTCCCTCCCAGGGTTAACTGTTGGGTTGCATGTTTGGTTGTTCCCAACCTCTTTGGTCCCTTCGTCTCAACTTCTGGTCAATCAGTCCCTCCACCTGAACAACATCATGTTGATTCTAAGGTGGACCTCTCCCCTTCTTCGCCTGTTTCTACGTCCTCATCTTCTACTTCGCCTGGTGAAAATCTAGATTTGAGTAACCAGGTGACTAAGAAGAAGAAGAAGAAGACGAAGAAGAAGAAGTCCCCTAAGGGAGAGGCTAAAATTGCAGCTAGTCCCTCGAGTACGCCTCCTATCGGGCCACCTTCTGCTCCTCCGTGGAAAGTCAAATTTCCTTGTAGATTGTGCAAGGATGACCACCTTCTTCGTGATTGTCCTAGCATTCCCAGGGTCTTAGGGGTATGGTCTCGCGATCCGGCCCGCCCCTCATCGTCCTCTGAAGCTCACGGTGATGTTACCTTATCAGCTGGAAATGGTAAGGGAAAAGGGAAGATTTGAATCCCCTGTAGACTTTGTGAAGGCAATCATCCCCATCACCTTTGTCCGCTCATGGATAAAGCCTTCTTTGTCTTGGAAAGTCTCGCAGTTCCCTCACCCCAACTTCTCGTTGGATATCAACGTCTCTCTGCAGCTGGAGATCGTCCCCCTGTTGACAAAGAGATTGATTCAAATTCTTCTCTTGTCCAGGCCCCTCTTCCCGAACCTGGCTGTGCCAAGCCTGTTCCAGACCAACCATTGGTCGGAAAGAGTGTCGACTCAGGTTTCCCTCCCGTCGATCACTCTGTGTCGGAAGAGCATAATTCCCATGTTCTTCTCGTCTCCTCAGATTCTCCTGAGTCTGGAAATGACTCTTCTATCCCAGCTCCTCCCGAGAGTCCTGCTTCGGTCCCTTTAGAGTAGGGGGGTAATCATACGATTCCCCCACCAAGTAGTTCAGTCGTTTCCTTCGACTGGAGTCATTTAACCACCTCCCGCCTTCCATCCCATGTGCCTTTCTGGGTCACGGTACACGCCTATAATAAGGCGATACCTGGCACTGTTTTAGATGAGGGTGCATCTGTCAGTCTTATGCCTGCCACTACTTGGCAAGCTTTGGGTTCCCCACAGCTTGTGCCTGTCGCACCGAATCTGACGGCTTTTGACGGAGGAACTAGTCAACCATTAGGGATCCTTCCAAAGTTCCCTATTACTTTGGGAGGCAAAACCGTCTATATAGACGTATCGGTTACCCAAGGTGCTTTAGATTTCAGTCTTCTCCTTGGTCGTGACTATGTTTATGCCATGGGGGCCCTTGTCTCTTCACTTTTCCGTGTGGTTTTCTTTCCACACAATGGAAGAATCGTGACTATCGATCAATTATCGTTCGTTCGTCCCTGGGTGCCTCCTGCGCAGTTGTCATCCCCTCCTGGCTTTCCTCCACCAGTTGCATCTGCCCCACCACAGATCAACTACGTGGCCACTTATCCCGTGCCTATATCCAGAGATGCCGCCGTCGTGCATAGTGTCCTCGGGGCATTGGGCCTGACTTCCAAGATGTTGGACTTCCAGCGGGAGTGGCACTCTTGGAAGCCCCGACTTCCTGTTCATTATGATGAAGTTCGGACGGAGCATAGTTCGTTTTCCCATGTCAAGCTCCTTAAAAAATGAAACTAGGCTTGGTCGGAGCATAGTTCGTTTTCCTATGTCAAGCTTCTTAAAAAATGAAACTAGGCTTGGTCGGAGCATAGTTCGTTTTCCTATGTCAAGCTCCTTAAAAAATGAAACTAGGTGTCGGAGCATAGTTCGTTTTCCTGTGTCAAGCTCCTTAAAAAATGAAACTAGGTGTCCGAGGATAGTTTTGATCTTGTAGCGACCTCGTTAAAAAACTAAAAAGGGTTATGAGGATAGTTCTTTTACTATGTCAACCTCATTAAAAAATGAAACAACTCCTTCCTTTCCAAATCGAGTCTTTTGATTAAGATTTCGTAAAATACAAGTCGAGTCTTTCATAGATCTCGAGAGTGAACCTTCATTCCATCCACTTTGTTGAATGCAATGAAGCTTGGGGGGCAAGTACCTCGATTTGCGTTATTATGCTGTGGGCATGCGAACTGATAACAAGCATAGTTTTTCATTTCAAGCTTGTGTAAACATGAAACCGAATCTAAGCAGAGTTCTCCATGGTTCAAGCTTGTGTAAAAATGAACCCATACTTGATTTACATCTCGTGATTGCCTTTTATCTGCTAAATTCTGTTAGATGAGCCTTGGTTGTTTCATTCCATCGCCACCATCTCTTTGGCTGATCATATGCTTTCACTTGGTTGTTTATCCTTTCCTGAGGAACCGCAACGATGAGTGGTTTTATTAGCCAACCTCTTGACCATTATATGTTTTGAGCAATTCCACCATTTCTGGAACCAGTTGCTACCCTTTATACCACTCGTTCCTCCAGGATGAGTCTTCTTTCAGCTCTTTTCTGACTCTCTAAACATGAAAAGATCGCCGAGTTATCCCTCTTGACTCGTTAAACAAAAATAAGAGGCGGTCGTCTTTAAACTCTTTTCTGACCGTGTAAAAACGAAAAGATCGTTGGACCCTTGTCATTTCAGGTTCGTTAACGGTTACGAAGCGACGTGGCTTCGATCGCTTTTTTACTTTTTCAGGTTGAAATCACTACTCATGAAAAGTACTCCTCGATCGTAATGGTCGGGCGGTTCTTTCGAGCATTGTTTTATACTTTTTCGGGCTCGAGAGACACAACTTTACGAAAAAGGACACCCTTGGAGTTTTCTTTTCTGCTGTCTTTTCAAACTCTCTAAACATGAAAAGACGCCGAGTTCTTCCTCTGTCAGACTCGTTAAAACCTAATGACATTGGATTCCGTCGAAATGACGCCTCACAAGCATATGCTATCCCCGTCAAGCTTGTTAATAAAAATAACTGGGGTACTCGCCAGAAATGGTGGGGGAAAATGGAACCATAATTATTGTCATGTCGGCAGTATGTCGCTCTTGAACATGGCACTTTATTTGCATTTGTGTGTGGGTGGGGACATCTCATCTCGTTTTTCACTTGCCTTGTGGGTTTGGGTGATCCTGTTTGACCTCTCATCTGCTCATTGCCTCATCACCATGACCTTTGATCCATTGCTGTCAAATACTGCCAAGTCCACTGTCGTGCCGCCAATATGTTCAAGAGAAGTTGACCTCTATAGAATAACAACCTCCCTCTGATAGCTCACATAATTATGATTCACCACAACATTCTTCCTCTGTCTCGTGTCGATGATGTGGGAAACACTATGGCCCACCTTCGATCACGGTCACTTCCTGTCAACTTCAGCTCATTATCCAGGAAGCTGATCTAGAGACTCCCTTCCGGTGCCTTGGAGTCTGCATGCCTCAATGGCAGGTTCTTCGTGTTCGACGTGAGGTTTTCATCATTAGCCTCAGATCGAATGATTCTACGGGTGTTCGACGCCAGCTCACTGATTTGCACGCCGTAGATTGTACCTATAGTACCTTGAGGGCCATTGTCATTATTGGTGGTACCTCTCGCGTCTGTTAATAGTTTTCATTATTGACTGGTAATCAGACGATGTTCATGCATGTTCGACTTCAACTCATGTATTCGCATGCTTGAACTTGTACTTTTGTTCAGGTCGAGATGGAGCGCAAGACCCTGGATTTTGTCTGTTGGAATCCAGGTTGCGATTTTGTGGATTATTGTGATTATTACATGACTCATTCACTGGATGGCTGCGACCATGCCTGAGTCTATTCATCGATCCTCACCGGATGGCTGTGCCCATACCTTGGATCTAGATTATTATGTACTCTATTATGGATGGCTGCGCCCATACCACATATATCATGTACTTGAGATATCAGTTGTACCTCTCTATGCAAATTCTCCGGCGGCAACATTTTCAGTTGCATGTGTTCTTGTAAACCATTTCACCCCTCTCTCTCTCGGGCCTCATGCTTTAGGGGGCATCTATTACACAGTAATTTGTCACCATTTGTCACCGTCCCTGTTACCCCTCTCCCGCACTTTGGAGGACTCATTCCGGGACCTGTGAGAAGTGACATAACTTGAAAACACTTGCATTATGTTCCCCTAAGTATGGACTTCATATGCCCTGAAGACATCTCCTGCAGAATATCCTTAAAAAGTTCCCTTTTTCCATTAGCGCGGATCCATAGTGTATTACCCGCGCCAATGGGGGAAATCCTCCAAAGAGGGTGCGCCAGTTGGCACTCTGTCTCAGATCTATACCTGCGCCAACCAGGTTTGGGAAAGCTTTTTAACAAACGCACGCGCGAAGGTTCTTTCCTTTCGACTCATGAAGCTTTTTAAGGATAATGCCAATCCCATGGATGTCGTGATTAATCTTATCTCCCTTTCCTCTATCCATAATAGCTTTTTGAGGATAAACCCAATCCCATAGATGGTGTGATTGATCTTATCTCCTTCTCCTCCATCTATAAAAGCTTGTTCTATTGCCTTTGATAAGCTAGTTCGAGCATAGGGAGAATTATACTTTCAGAAGTCTAAGAGATTGCTGTAAGAGTCTTCTTTGCATTCATAATCAAAGAGAGAGAGGCTTGTTCCCAATCCCGACAAGCTTTTCAAGAAATATGTAGCTGATCACCCAGCCAAAGGAGGATTTGACGTCAGAACTATGTTTGTATTCTTCTTTGTTGTCCCATCATCGTCCTCTGAAGCTCACGGTGATGCTACTCTATTAGCTGGAAATGGTAAGGGAAAAGGGAAGATTCGAATCCCCTGTAGAATCTGTGAAGGCAATCATCCCCTTCACCTTTGTCCACTCATGGATAAAGCCTTCGTTGTCTTGGAAAGTCTCACAGATCCTTCACAACAACTACCCATTGGCTATCAACGTCTCTCTGCAGCCGCAGAACGTTCCCCTACTGACAAAGAGATCGACCAAGATTCCTCTCTTGTCCATCCTCCTCTTCCTGAACCTGGCTCTGCCAAGCCTGTTCCAGACCAACCATTGATCGGAAAGAGTGTCGACTCGAGTTTACCGCCCGTCAACCACTCTGTTTCGGAAGAGCATCATTCCCATGTTCTTCTCGTCTCCTCAGATTCTCCTGCGTCCGAAAATGACTCTCCTATCCCAGCTGCTCCCGAGAGTCCTGCTTCGGTCCCTTTAGAGCAGGGGGGCAATCATACGATTCCCCCACCAAGTAGTTCAGTCGTTTCCTTTGACTGGAGTTGTTTGACCACCTCCAGCCTTCCATCCCATGTGCCTTTCTGGGTCACGGTACACGCCTATAATAAGGCGATACCTGGCACTGTTTTGGATGAGGGTGCATCTGTCAGTCTTATGCCTGCCACTACTTGGCAAGCTTTGGGTTCCCCACAGCTTGTGCCCGTCGCACCGAATCTGACGGATTTTGACGGAGGAACTAGTCAACCATTAGGGATCCTTCCAAAGTTCCCTATTACTTTGGGAGGCAAAACTGTCTATATAGACGTATCGGTTACCCAAGGTGCTTTAGATTTCAGTCTTCTCCTTGGTCGTGACTATGTTTATGCCATGGGGGCCCTTGTCTCTTCACTTTTCCGTGTGGTTTGCTTTCCACACGATGGAAGAATCGTGACTATAGATCAATTATCGTTCGTTCGTCCCTGGGTGCCTCCTGCGCAATTGTCATCCCCTCCTGGCTTTCCTCCACCAGTTGCATCTGCCCCACCACAGATCAACTACGTGGCCACTTATCCCATGCCTATATCCAGTGATGCCGCCATCGTGCATAGTGTCCTGGGGGCATTGGGCCCTGACTTCCAAGATGTTGGACTTCCATCGGGAGTGGCACTCTTGGAAGCCCCGACTTCCTGTTCATTATGATGAAGTTCGGACGGAGCATAGTTCGTTTTCCTATGTCAAGCTCCTTAAAAAATGAAACTAGGCTTGGTCGGAGCATAGTTCGTTTTCCTATGTCAAGCTCCTTAAAAAATGAAACTAGGCTTGGTCGGAGCATAGTTCGTTTTCCTATGTCAAGCTCCTTAAAAAATGAAACTAGGTGTCAGAGCATAGTTCATTTTCCTGTGTCAAGCTCCTTAAAAAATGAAACTAGGTGTCCGAGGATAGTTTTGATCTTGTAGCGACCTTGTTAAAAAACTAAAAAGGGTTATGAGGATAGTTCTTTTACTATGTCAACCTCATTAAAAAATGAAACAACTCCTCCTTTCCAAATCGAGTCTTTTGATTAAGATTTCGTAAAATACAAGTCGAGTCTTTCATAGATCTCGAGAGTGAACCTTCATTCCATCCACTTTGTTGAATGCAATGAAGCTTGGGGGGCATGTACCTCGATTTGCGTTATTATGCTGGGGGCATGCGAACTGATAACAAGCATAGTTTTTCGTTTCAAGCTTGTGTAAACATGAAACCGAATCTAAGCAGAGTTATCCATGGTTCAAGCTTGTGTAAAAATGAACCCATACCTGATTTACATCTCGTGATTGCCTTTTATCTGCTAAATTTTGTTAGATGAGCCTTGGTTGTTTCATTCCATCGCCACCATCTCTTTGGCTGATCATATGCTTTCACTTGGTTGTTTATCCTTTCCTGAGGAACTGCAGCGATGAGTAGTTTTATTAGCCAGCCTCTTGACCATTATATGTTTTGAGAAATTCCACCATTTTCAGAACCAGTTGCTACCCTTTATACCACTCTTTCCTCCAGGACGAGTCTTCTTTCAGCTCTTTTCTGACTCTCTAAACATGAAAAGATCGCCGAGTTATCCCTCTTGACTCGTTAAACGTAAATAAGAGGCGGTCGTCTTTAAACTCTTTTCCAACCGTGTAAAAATGAAAAGATCGTCGGACCCTTGTCGTTTCAGGTTCGTTAACGGTTACGAAGCGACGTGGCTTCAATCAATTTTTTACTTTTTCAGGTCGAAATCACTACTCATGAAAAGTACTCCTCGATCGTAATGGTCGGGCGGTTCTTTCGAGCATTGTTTTATACTTTTTCGGGCTCGAGAGACACAACTTTACGAAAAAGGACACCCTTGGAGTTTTCTTTTCTGCTGTCTTTTCAAACTCTCTAAACATGAAAAGACGCCAATTTCTTCTTCTGTCAGACTCGTTAAAACTTGATGACATTGGAGTCCGTTGAGATGACGCTTTACAAGCATATGCTATCCCCGTCAAGCTTGTTAATAAAAATAACTGGGGTACTCGCCAGAAATGGTGGGGGAAAATGGAACCATAATTATTGTCGTGTCGGCAGTATGTCGCTCTTGAACATGGCACTTATCTGCTTTCGTGTCTGGGTGGGGACATCTCATCTCGTTTTTCACTTGCCTCCGTGGATTTGGGTGATCCTGTTTGACCTCTCATTTGCTCATTGCCTTGTCACCATGACCTTTGATCCATTGATGTCAAATACTGCCAAGTCCACTGTCGTGCCGCCGATATGTTCAAGAGAAGTTGACCTCTGTAGAATAACAACCTCCCTCTGATAGCTCACATAATTCTGATTCACCACAACATTCTTCCTCTGTCTCGTGTTGATGATGTGGGAAACACTATGGCCCACCTTCGATCAAGGTCACTTCCTGTCTACTTCAGCTCATTATCCAGGAAGCTGATCTAGAGACTCCCTTCCGGTGCCTTGGAGCCTGCATGCCTCAATGGCAGGATCTTCGTGTTCGACGTGAGGTTTTCATCATTGGCCTCCGATCGAATGATTCTACGGTTGTTCGACGCCAGCTCACTGATTCGCACGCAGTAGATTGTACCTATAGTACCTTGAGGGCCATTGTCATTATTGGTGGTACCTCTCGCGTCTGTTAATAGTTTTCATTATTGACTGGTAATCAGACGATGTTCATGCATGTTCGACTTCAACTCATGTATTCGCATGCTTGAACTTGTACTTTTGTTCGGGTCGAGATGGAGCGCAAGACCCTGGATTTTGTCTGTTGGAATCCAGGCTGCGATTTTGTGGATTATTGTGATTATTACATGACTCATTCACTGGATGGCTGCGACCATGCCTAAGTCTATTCATTGATCCTCATCGGATGGCTACACCCATACCTTGTATCTAGATTATTATGTACTCTGTTATGGATGGTTGCGCCCATACCACATATATCATGTACTTGAGATATCAGTTGTACCTCTCTATGCAGGTTCTCCGGCGACAGCATTTTTAGTTGCATGTGTTCTTGTAAAGCATTTCACCCCTCTCTCTCTCGGGCCTCATGCTTTAGGGGGCATCTGTTACACAGTAATTTGTCACCATTTGTCACCGTCCCTGTTACCCCTCTCCCGCACTTTGGAGGACTCATTCCGGGACCTGTGAGAAGTGACATAACTTGAAAACACTTGCATTATGTTTCCCTAAGTATGGACTTCATATGCCCTGAAGACATCTCCTGCAGAATATCCTTAAAAAGTTCCCTTTTTCCATTAGCGCGGATCCACAGTGTATTAGTCGCGCCAATGGGGGAAATCCTCCAAAGAGGGCGCGCCAGTTGGCGCTCTGTCTCAGAACTATACTAGCGCCAACCGAGTTTGGGAAAGCTTTTTAACAAACACACGCGCGAAGGTTCTTTCCTTTCGACTCCTGAAGCTTTTTAAGGATAATGCCAATCCCATGGATGTCGTGATTAATCTTATCTCCCTTTCCTCTATCCATAATAGCTTTTTGAGGATAAACCCAATCCCATAGATGGTGTGATTGATCTTATCTCCTTCTCCTCCATCTATAAAAGCTTGTTCTGTTGCCTTTGACAAGCTAGTTCGAGCATAGGGAGAATTATACTTTCAGAAGTCTAAGAGATTGTTGTAAGAGTCTTCTTTGCATTCATAATCAAAGAGAGAGAGGCTTGTTCCCAATCCCGACAAGCTTTGCAAGACATATGTAGCTGATCACCCAGCCAAAGGAGGATTTGACGTCAGAACTATGGTTGTATTCTTCTTTGTTGTTTATCAATAATAGATGACTATCATTATGGTTCCACTCTTGTTGTTCATTGTAATGATGTTTGAGTTATATCTTTTCTGACCGATATATAATTACATCTATTGGATTTTATGCTTGTATTTGTGTCGTTCTTTGCATGTGCACGTGTCCATTCACGAAGATCGTGAGGATCATGACCGGCCGGAGCAAAGGAACGGGAGTGTCGACTCTTCTACAACACTAGCATTGGAATCCAAGTAGGCTCTCATCATTTACCTTTAATTTGTAATTAGGAACCTGCGTGTTAGCATTGTTTGATTGTTGCTAGACCCATTCTGGGCTAGTGGGGATCGCCTGTGTCCGTAGAGGGGATTTACCTCGTCAACAATTTGGCGACTTAAAAAGTTCCCTTTTTCCATTAGTGCGGATCCACAGTGTATTACCCGCGCCAATGGGGGAAACCCTCCAAGGAGGGTGTGCCAGTTGGCGCTCTGTCTCAGATCTATACCCGCACCAACCGAGTTTGGGAAATCTTTTTAACAAACGCACGCGCGAAGGTTCTTTCCTTTCGACTCATGAAGCTTTTTAAGGATAATGCCAATCCCATGGATGTCGTGATTAATCTTATCTCCCTTTCCTCTATCCATAATAGCTTTTTGAGGATAAACCCAATCCCATAGATGGTGTGATTGATCTTATCTCCTTCTCCTCCATCTATAAAAGCTTGTTCTGTTGCCTTTGACAAGCTAGTTCGAGCATAGGGAGAATTATACTTTCAGAAGTCTAAGAGATTGCTGTAAGAGTCTTCTTTGCAGTCATAATCAAAGAGAGAGAGGCTTGTTCCCAATCTCGACAAGCTTTGCAAGACATATGTAGCTGATCACCCAGCCAAAGGAGGATTTGACGCCAGAACTATGGTTGTATTCTTCTTTGTTGTTTATCAATAATAGATGACTATCATTATGGTTCCACTCTTGTTGTTCATTGTAATTATGTTTGAGTTATATCTTTTCTGACCAATATATACTTACATCTATTGAATTTTATGCTTGAATTTTTGTCGTTCTTTGCATGTGCAGGTGTCCATTCACGAAGATCGTGAGGATCGTGACCAGCTGGAGCAAAGGAATGGGAGTGTCGACTCTTCTACAACACTAGCATTGGAATCCAAGTAGGCTCTCATCATTTACCTTTAATTTGTAATTAGGAACCTGCGTGTTAGCATTTTTTGATTGTTGCTAGACCCATTCTGGGCTAGTGGGGATCGCCTCTGTCCGTAGAGGGGATTTACCTCGTCAACAGAGTTCCCAAGAAGATTATATTAGATAGAGATGCCACATTCACTTCCAGGTTTTTGAAGGAGTTGTTTGTAGGCTTGGGGACATAGTTATCCTTGAGTACAACTTATCATTCACAGACAGATGGACAAACAAAGAGGGTTAATAATATCCTTGAGAATATGTTGGAGATGTATGTCATGCATCAACAGAGGAAGTGGGAGGAGCATCTTCCATTGGTAGAGGTTTCTTATAATAACGGGTACCAAGAATCCTTGAAGATGAGTCCATTTGAGGCTCTCTATGGGAAGTCAACTGGAGTGATCCAGTAAATAGGGTGTTGATTGGACCAAATATGTTGGTAGAGATGGAACAATAAATGCAGGTTATTAAAATGAATTTAAAGGTTGCATAGGACAAGAAGAAGAGTTATGCATATCAAAATAGAACATTCAAGGAGTTTCAGGTTTGGGAGCATGTGGACTTGTGCATCAATCCCAAGAATAGCTCCTTGGATATTGGGTCATGTGCCAAGTTGGCACCTCAATATTGAGGGCCTTTTGAGATCCTTGGGAGGATTTGACCAGTGGCATATAGACTCGCTTTGTCTACGTCCATGATGTTTTCCATGTTTCATTGCTTAAAAGATATGTACAAGATGTTGATCACATTATTGATTGGTTTGTATTGTAGGTGGAACCAGAATGAGAGTTCCAACTAAAGCCACAATGCATCGTACAATGGAAGAAACTCATGCTCCATAGTTGAGCAATAGAGCAAGTTAAAGTGCAATGGAAGCAATTTGGGCCTAATGAAGCTACATGGGAGATGATTGATTAGATGCGAGAATTATATCCTTATTTATTTGTTGGTTGAAGTAGATGAGTTTTTGGTATATGTGTGTGTGTGTGTGTGTGTGTGATTGTAAATACCACATCGAGCCGTGTTTATAAAACTCCAATAAGCGGTATGTTTGTCATGTTTTTAGCAGTTTGTCATTGTAAATACTGCATCTAGATGTGTTATAAAGCTCTAATAAACAATATGTTTTTTTGGTCATAAGTGTCATAAAACTCTGAGGATGGTGTTCCCTGAAGCGGGGGAGGGGGGGTTGTAACAACACTGAGTTAAGTTTCCATTTAAATAAATTAAACCAAGGTCATAGGACATGTATTCTGAGTTGAATGTAGGGGAAATATTACATTGGTAATCACTTAAGGTTTATTCTTGGTTATGGAAATTAGCATTGGAAAGAGGAAAAAGGCAATAAAAGGCGATTTAATACAAGAAATAAAGGAAAATGGGAGAAAAGGAATATGAAGAGACAAGAATATGCATGCAAGGGAAAATGAAGGAAAGGTAAAGGAAAAAGAAAATAAAATGGAAAGAGAACATTCACACACACTCTTGGAAATTATACCATTCACTTAGAGAAGAGAAGAGCAAGAGAGACAACAAGCACTTGAACATAAGGAGGACTCAAGCAAGCAAGGAAGAAAGGAATAAGAAAGGGAACGCGGGAGGAAGTTGGGTGACAACAAGCAAGGGAAAAGAATAGTTGTGGATTTTCAAGTAACAGTGTGCATGTGTGATTTAACATGATGGGATGTGATGCATGGTTTATTTTTTATGCTTGCTGTCATTGGCATGGGATTTACCTATATTGACAGTGATGTACAACCTTACCTTTGATATTTCCTGGATAGCCATGATGTAGTGGGTTCCCTATTTTGGTTAAGCTTCGGATTGCCGATACATTTTGGATCTTGGTTGAAGTGGTCTCAGGAAAATTCCCAAGGGCTGAGGGTGGAGATGGTTTTCTCCTAGAATTCTTGATAGGTGAGCAGAGACATGAAACTTCCTCTAGGTATGGTGAAGAAATTCTAAGGCATCCAAGCTTGTTTGGTTTTGGTGATTTTTGGACCGGTTTAGGTGGAATCACTATGGTTTAGGGTTGAGTTGGTTTGGTCTCTGGAAACCCTAGTTGGTTCCATTTTGGATTATTCCATGTGACCCCACATTCATGCTTGGAATATGGCATGAGGGTGATTGGATGAAAGAAAGATTTGGTTTTGCTCAATCTATGGTCGGGTGGTACGTGGAAGTCCCTGACTTGGATGGCTTTATGCATATGATATTATGTGTTATTTCTTATTGAGATCAATGAGCACATGTATTGGTTATTGTATGACTGGTTTGTCATGGATTCATTATGGTTTAATGCTGGTTATAGGAATGGTACATTCTTGTTGTATGATGTGCTCCTATTATGGATCTTGTTCATGGTTTGATAAGTTAATGAATGGTTATATTAATGTATGAGCCAACAAGTGTTGTTGCAACAGAGGGAAACAAACCTTCTTGATGGTTCTCTGATGATATTAATGAGTCAGTGAACATATATGCTTTCATGACCTGTAGCCATTATGTTTGCCATATGTTTTTCTAAATGTTTATCATGTGATTGGCATGTTTGGGAAACATTTGAGCCTAAGTGTAGGTTATGCATACTTGTGATTCTCTTAGACTTGATTTTGAAGAGTTCTGGGCAGTGGCATATAGGCTATCCCTAAAAATGTGGCACTGAATATGTGGCCACATGCACAAAATTGAGGAATTTTGGCTATATCCACACGAAGGATGACTTGTGCATGCGACTGGAGCCTTGAGGCTGCATGGACCACTTGGCATGCATGCGATTGGGCTATAAAGGTTGGTAAAAAAAAGTTGTAAGTCAGGGAGAGATCATATTTGGATGTTGTCTGACATCTAGCTGATCAGGTGTCCTTGGAAGGTTGCAATAAAGTTTCAGGACATTGGACCCCACTTCCATAACTAGAACTTGGATGTTGGGTCATGCATAGTGACTCTCGTCTCATGTTTACCCAAGTGAGCTTGTAAAGTAGGTAAATGTGGGGTGGGGTGTTACAAAGAGAATTTTTATTCCATTAATAGTTGATTTCTAATTCAAGGTATGATGAAGATTTATAATTCCTTTGGCTTAATATGGAATTGACATGTAACATTTAAAAAAATATTAATTACTAATATATATATTCCTCAGAAAAGAGACCCATAAATTTATTCATCTGAAAGAGAAACAAAGTTTACATTATGTATGTAATGAGTGCATTCAAGTAATCCACCTCGAGGCAAATAAAATAGGACTAAAGGCCACACAAGATGCAGGCACACCGACCCACCAAGAAACCCCAAAAAGGGCAATAAAAAACCAGAAAAAAACCATAAAGGGTGTAAATATATACAAATCAGTAAACCCCAATGAAAATGTTGGCGAAGTAACTATTGATAGGATGGGAACAATATTCCCAACAAGCCTCCACAAAAATGGGACCAAAGGAGCCTCCAAAAAGAGAATCAACAGGTGCCCAAGTAAAAACCCCACGACACCTAAGTGAGAAGTAGCCACAAGGAAACAACAACAAAGCGAGCACGACAACACAACAGGGAAGAAGCACGAAATAGGTCAATTGGTAGAGGCAACTTTCCCCCTCAACTCCACACACACATCTGAGCGCCATCAACATAGCTATGAAACCCCAAGCCAAAACCACACCAGAGAGAAACAGGGTGTAAGTAAGATGATGACCCACAGGCGACAACATCAAGCAAAGGAAATGTCAGTACCCATGCAACACTGATGAGCCTGAGCAGCTTCCACAGAGAGGAAGAGAGGGTTGGAGAGAGAGAGAGAGAGAGAGAGAGAGAGAGATGTTTTTCTACTTCCAAATATAAGGGGGCATGTATTAGCATTTTAACGTGGGTAATCTAAATCATAAATATTTCAATGTCAACTATGCATATATTACATAAAATAGGTAATTTTTTCTTCTTCTTATAGTTATAACATTTTATTAGTGTGTTTCTTCAAATTAGAGTAGTTCCATCTTAAATCAAGATTTATGAGACCTAAGAAGAATCAAATATCTCGAGGTGCAAATATTTCCTCACCTTTTTTTATTCAAAAAAGGTTTACATTTTGAGAGATTTGATCCCTCTTGGCGCTTGGTAGATATGAACTTAAAATGGATCTATGCTGGTCTGTAACCCATGCCATGTTCAATTATTCATGTGCCATCATCATATGAAGACAACCTTGAACACTTGCTTGTTGTATACACATGTTTTTATTTGTTTGAGGGTTGGCATGTGTATTTGTATCACGTTTAAGGAGAGTATATCAATTGCATAAGGTCAAGGTGCATTAAGGCTTGGCCTTACATTTGTTATTTTTTCACTTTGCAATCATACCATCTCCTTAAGAAACTTACACCTCTATGAAGAGTACCTTATTTGACACCAATGCCAGATTCAAAATTTATAGCCTAGCTTGTTCTTGCACGAGATCAAAATTTCAACATTTGTGATATGGGCCAAGTATGTGTCGGTCCAAATGTTTCAAAGGGAAATATGACATATTTATCTATATATACATCTATATCTAACTATCTATATATAAAGAGAGAGATATTGCATGAAGCTAAACATGATCAGGCTCGCGACCTGGATTATGTATAACATGTTTCCCAAGAATATTATTTTGATGTATTTCCAAAGAGATCATTTTCTTAGTGAAAGGCAGTTTGTGTGTTGTATGCAAAGTAACATTATTTGGTGGTACACATTCTCATGTCTTGCTATAAGTGACTTCTTGAGCATGAGGTTCCATTCTCCATTAATTTAACCTATTGCTAAGCCAAGAGGATAAGTGCAATTTTGATATTCCTTAACTTCAAAGTGGATTAGTGAACATATTACATTACACTATTAGATGTTTTGAGAAGACTAGAATCCACTTAGTCTTCTTATAAAACTTAAGGATAAAATTGTGAATCCCATTTTCAACCCAATAGCCTGAATTACAATGGCATATTTAGGCAATGATGAGGTAAAAATGATTGTCAAAGAATCATATACAACATGTAAGACTAAAATAGAAATATAACAAATACATTTACAGTTGGAGGACATCAAGTAGAATTAAATGTAGAGAATTATTTGACAAGTTCTTTCTACAACTAAAGTGGGGTATGCACTTCTACACCCAACCATAGGCTCAGTTGGTCCTACCTTACATATGGATAGCCACCCCCTAGCCAATCCATGACACCACCAAAGAAAAAGTCAAGTTCTCGAGGAAGTTTTTAGTTGTGAAATCCACCCTCCTTCACAAGCAAAAGATGGCAGTCACCCCTACCCACCAAACCAGAACTTCGAAAAATTGTTTAGGTTCCTTCCTAGCCAGTTGTAGCTACACAAAGGAGTCCCTTCTCTTCCAATGCAGTCTCTTAGTGACCTCCCTCTCTGCGATTTCTCTACAACCTAGCCAACATCAGATTCGTAGCCCTCTTTTCCCCAGTTTAGCTTTGAGTTCTCCTACCCCAAAATTGTAGTCAATTTCAAAATTTAACTTCCTCAAACACTCAATAATGGTCCACAATCAGATTCCACACCATTTGGGCATGATAGAACTTCCATAGGAAGTTCTATCTACTTGAAATTTCTAGCAGAAAACCACTTGAAATTATGCTTGTTTTTCACTCGTCGGTGCTCTTTGCTCTTAGTGAACTCTTCTTATACACTTCTTAGGCATTCAACACACTCTCCATACTCAACAAACTTTCCCTGTTGACCCCCATGTTCATTCCATTGCAATTTCCAAGGAAAACCCATGATATTCTTGGTCTTTAATAAGGGATTTCATGGGTCAAATCATAGAACTCAAGGTGGGTACTTGTTGTACCCATATCTAACCATTTTTTAACTTCCCACTCCATCTCCATACTTCCATAACTACAGGTGGTTGGATGCCAAACTACTCATCTCTCTTCAATAATTGATTTTGGGGAAGTGGTAAAGAGGGGAATAATTTCAAGTTAGAAAATTTGGCAAGATGGGTTTTTGGCTATGGATGGTTTCTTAATAGGAGAGGCAATTTATCAACCCCCTTATTGATTCCACTCTTGGTATCATAGATAGTACCAATTCTCCACTCTTCATTCAATTGGTTGGCAGTATTTCATCAATTAATGGAATATGTTTACATAATTTAAAATTGTTCCATCATAACTTGAAAATCACCAAAGCACATGTACCACGCTTGATAGTGAAAGTAATACTTATGATTACAAAATGAGAGAAAATAGGTCATTACACTCCCCTCCCCCTTAAAGAAACATTGTCCTTCTATTCTACCATTTGCAAAATTGACTTTATATAGTAAACAAAAAATGTGTATGACATTTTCATGACATCTTCCAATTCCCATGTGGCTTCATTTGCTCCGTTGTGCTTCCACTACAGATTGACCTGCATGACGACTGAGTTCTGTAGCAATGACTCCTTCCTGTCTAGTATGCATTGAGGCTTGAGCTAGAATTCTCCTTGGCTTCCACCTAGATTATAACACAATCAATGATGTGATTAGAGTCATAAACATATTTCTTAAGAGAGGACACATGAAATACAACTTAGTTTTTAACGTTGGGAGGTAAGGCAAACATAGATGCCACAAGTCCAACTGTTTTCGAAAGATTGAACTATCCACAGTAGTAGGGTGTTAATTTGGAACAATTTTCCATCCTCAAGGAACTTCTCTTGAGCTTAACCTAGAGATATACATGACCCCCGACCATAAATTCCCTGTTGATTCTATTTTTATTTGTGTAGCTATTGCAGTGATCTTGTGTTACCTTCAACCTTTGCTTAATTTGTAATACTTCATATTCCATTTCCAGTAGCACGTCAACTCCAGTTGTATTATGATCCATTGGATGGTCCCAACTAATTGGGAGTATTACAGTTTTGGTGATATAGTGCTCCAAATGGGCTCATTTTCAATGATTCCTGATAACCATTATTGTATGAAAAATTTACTAATGACAAATATTCCTCCCATTTAGTAAGTTTTACTCATCACATACATGCACAACATATATTCTAAGATATGATTTGTCCAATATTTCTACCCATCTGTGTGTGGATGAAAAGCAACACTAAATGCTAATCATGTCCCAATCCCTTCAAACAATGTTTTCCAAAATCTTGAGGTGAACTTAGTGTCTCTATCAAATACAATTACATTCTTTGTTCTAGTAGTCTAAAAATTTATTCATAGAGATCAAAACAATATCAATTTCCTTACGAGCGAATTTCATTGGAATGAAATGAGTTGCCTTGCTAAGCTTGTCCACTACTACCATACTGGCGCATGCCACTTCATCGTCTTTGGCAATCCTGTGATGAAGTCCATGGTTATAATTTCCCACTTCCATTATGGAATTGAGAGAGGTTAGAAAAAATTTGTCATGTGTTTGTGCTCAATCTTAACTTCCTTGCATTCCAAACATATAGGAATGTATTTCATGATTTCGTTCTTCGTCCTAGGCTAGTGGTATATCTTTTGTGTGGATGGCTAGTGGTATATCTTTTGTGTGGATGTAATCATCTCCTAATAGTCAGGAATCCTAGAGTAAGGATTTTTATGTATTTCATCCATGACAATATTTTCGATATTGAATATGACACATACATCGTGTCATGGTACATCAATAATCCATCCTCAATCAACTAATATCCTACACACTTTAGCATTCAATCCTTTATTGTAATAATTCCTCATTTTGTTTAAAATGTGCATCATTTTTCAAGGCATATTTTATCTTAATTATTAGATCAATCTCAATGTTTTTTATTATTTCCACATGCATTACCTATATGCTACGACTTAATGCATTTGCCCCACATTTTTTTACCTTTTATTTTTCAAATCTCAAAATCATATTCACTAATGAGTACAACCATCTAGCTTTCCAGGTGTTTAGACTGGGCTGATCAAATAAATATTCATCCATTATGGTTGTTCATCAATATCAAACTGCAGTCGAGCAAGTAATTTCTCCACATATTAAGGGCATATATAATAGCTGCGATATCTTAGTCATGCATGACATAATGCTTCTCATGCTCATTGAGAATATGGGACTCTTATAAAATTACATTTCTATAATTCATGAGGACTCCTCCTATCCCTTCTTTACATGCATCAATGCACACCAAGAAATATTTATTTGGATTTAAAGTTTTCGACACAAGTTCATTGGTAAGGAGATGATCTAGCTATTGAAAATTTTCTCCACATTCCCTTAACCATACAAAGATCCTTCCTTTCTTCTACAATGAAGTGAATGGGTGTCCAATCTTTGAGAATCCTTGGATGAATCTCTAATAATAACTTGCTCATCCCATGAATGATCTCACTTCAACAACATTCCTTAAGGAAAACCAATCCCTAATGGACTTTATCTTGTCAATATCTACTATTATCCCTTACTCTAAGACCATGTGACCTAGATTGTGAACTTACATCTAATATAATTCATGCTTTCTTAACTTAGCATATAATTGATGCTTCCTTAGTACTTGAACTTATTTCTAGTAGAAGTCATGCTTGCTAAACTTAACATATAATTGATGCTCCCTTAGTACTTGCACTATCCTGAGGTGTTTCTCCTTCTCTTCCATAATCTTTGAATAGATGAGCATATCATTGATAAACACTAATACAATGGCTCCTCTTGGTTAATGTAATAAATCATTGATCTATGGAAAAGGATACTAGGTCCTAATAGTCACTTTGTTCAGTTGTTGATAATCAATAAAGTGCCTTCGAGTGCAATATTTCTTCTTCACAAATAAGGATGGTTCTCCCCAAGGGGACACACATGTCCTAATATATCCCTTGTCCAAAATCCCTTTTAACCGTACCTTCAACTCAACTATCTTAGATGTGCTCATTCTGCAAGGTTCTTGAGATACTGATATTGCTCCTGGAATGAACTCTAGGAAAAGTCCCTGTCATTCTTAGGTGGCAATCCTAGTATCTCTTATAGAAACACATTTTTGGAATCTTATAATAAGGGATAATCTTCAAGCTTTTCCTCTTTTTTGTTTATTGATACTAGTACATGAATGGTATACAACTTGAATTATTTCCTATATAATTCCTTAAGTTGCATCATTGATACGTGTCTTACAACCATTTGTTTTGATATACTTTTGAGGGTCCTAGGTTGTCCATTGTCATCCAAACATTCCAAACTATTGTTATAATAATCTAACTTGACCCAACCCCAGGGGGAAAGTCAATTGGTGAGGGTTGTGAAAATGAAGAGTTATGTACATGGAGGTTCAAGGTTCAAATCCCCACAGTTCACCTGTGCCTATGGAAGGGGCATACATAGGCACCTAGAAGTTATAGTGGTAGTGGTTGGAATCGACCTCGTGTCCCATGAGTACGAGACCAACCTATTTTTTTATTCCTCTAGATACAAATAATAATAATAATAATAAGAACAACAACAACAATAATAATCTAGCTTGACCCGATACACTTCTAACTAATGAATGTGTATCAAGATGTTGTGTGAGCCTAATGGAAATATATTCAATGTTACATGCATGTGCATCTTATTCATTTCAATCGGACATGCTTCCACTAATTTGGTCACCTTCCTTTTGGTCCCTATAAATAGATGAACTAGTCATACCTTCTTATGCTTATTTCTCTAAAGGACACAAGCATTAACAACTTGGGGCACAATATAATTAAGTTTAGCTCCAAGGTCAATCAAGATACACATAGGTCATTGAACGATTATATATTCTACTTCAACCATGGATGGTGAGTGGTCTACTTGTCAGTTCACCGCAACTGTGTGGATTTGAGGCATTGCTCATGCTATATCATTAATGATAGTAGCTTATTTCACTTGATATATCCTTTAGTTATTATCTTTGGTTATTATCTTGTCTTTGGGGATAGTATCGAATTATATTTTCTTCTACACAACCCCAAAATTGCCAAGGTTCCTTTTTCTTTTCTACCATGGTATTCATTGAATTGTCACCACTTTTCACGAGGTAGTTATGTTGGAATATTCTTTTGGATAGATAACTCATATTTATACCCTTTCCTAAAGGTTTGTGTTGCTACATTTTGAATCTCTTCTCCTTCAAGCTAGTTTCTTCTTTCTTCTTCAAGGGATTTTGTAACTCTACCCAATGCCTTGATTGCTCATAAGAATACTTGGAATTTCTTATCATATAGTAAAGATTCCTAATTAGATGTCCCAACAAAATCTCTCATCCTTATTATGTGGCATGTAGCACAACAATTCTAGAAAGCTATTGACATAATCATCCATAGATAGATGTTCCATCTTCAAGTCATGGAACTCCCTTATCTTCCCATTGTAATATGTTTCTGACAAGTGCTTCCTCCTGCAGTATTTCTTGAATTGTTTCCAAGTGATATTCCTCTCGCTAATTCCTTTTACATTCCCAAGGTATTCCCACCATATGGAATCCTTTCCATGTGTTGAATATAGTGACTCAAAATTTCATGTTCATGAATAGTTTTACACATGGAAGTAGTTTTTTAGTCCTAGTAGCCATGGCTCCGCCTCTTCACCTTTATTTGAAGGTAGGTGCCTTTGACTCTTGAATTCTACATGTAGCATAGTTTTGAAGTGGTTTTTCTTATTTTTCTTATGCAAATAAAATTTTGAACCTTTGCTTGACAACTCATCTAAGCTGTTGTTCCACTATTGGGGTGTGATTTTGTTGTTTTTTCTTTGGCACTTCAGAATCTATTCTATCTCTAAATCATGATCACAAACACACTAAAATACCACAACACAAACACTTTTCACAACAGAGAATGTAAAACAGTGAATCAATGTAGCACATAAGACAAATTTTCAACCCAAAACTTGTTATGTTACAGTATTTAATACAACAACCATAATGCTCCCATACCAAGGATCATGGCCCTTACAAATAGCCATGATACAAGAACAATTAGGGCTTGATGTCAACAGCTTATGAATATCAATCTATCCTTGAACAATATACACTCGACTTGCTTGCTGAAGGAGATCTCGACTCAACCCTTTTGGTCCACGTACCTTGAATACCTGGCACGTCATTTTCCATATCTTTTGCTGCTCACAAGTACTTATGCAACTTCATAGTAGCTTAAATATTCAACTGACCAATCTGCCTCTATCAATCACTGTTGCTGCTCCAAGATGACTGATCTTAGGCTCACAAGAAACTACCTTCTAGCAATACTTTACCACACCAAGGTCACTGCTCATAAGGTTTTCTAAGTTTTCCCTCTTATTAGTGATTTCCCACACCAAATCCCTAAATTAGGGCATCACCAATCAACCCTCTTGACTATCTTCTTTGTTGCTTCAATATAAGTCCTTAGGGTCTTCTAGTATGCTCGCTTACAAACCTCTTGCTCCACCAAGGGACTATACTTAGGGCTTATCAAAGTATGCTACAAAACAATAGTTTGCTACCTCAAACACTGTTCATAAGCTCATCATTTACCAACCTACACATCAAGGATATGCCACATGCATTCATTGAACTTAGGGTTTGTCTAAGCAACCCTCACACTAATGAATAACCACTTGTATTCACTATTTTTGGAGCTACTATATTCACTGTCCAAAACCAGACTTCAAACACTATCATCGACCTTGCAATCATCGACATAAAGACATAATCACATACCTTCCTCATGTCACTGTACAACCATGAATAACCTTTACCTAGGCACTCAAGACATGGGTATTTTCAACCCTCTTTAGGGCTCATGTGACTGGCTCAGGAATGCCCTTACTGTGGAACAATTTTTTTTTTCAAAAATTTGCATAAACCTATCTTGATGACCCTTCATTCTTGTGCTGATATCTATCCAGGTCCGTCCTTTATTCTATCTTGTCCACAACCCTCACAACCTACCTGTACACTAGAAATCAGGGTCTCGACCCTCCTTCACTTGCTTAGAATTTCCTCGGCCTTGTTCATAGAGATTTACCCTCAAACATATGCTCAAAACCATAGAAACTAACTCGACCAATCCATATCACAAGAGATGAAGCAAACTCATCCTTCTCTTCAACTCTAGCTCAGTTCCTCTAGGTTTGTGGTTATATCATATTAGTCTTCTCTTTGATGAATGCACTTGTGATGTGTCAATTGAACTCCATTTCACCTCTACTTATAGTAATCTTTGGTGGTGTCATTCTTCCACGAAAGTTCATGTATTGTAGGCCAAGCCGACATGAGCCTACACATAAAAACACAACTAACATTAGAGATGAAATTATTTCTATTTGAATTTGACTACACCATTGAAGCCCTAGGTGCCCCTCATGCTTTCAATGAATAAACAAATTAATCTCTCTTCTTGGTCTTGTGCCCATAACATTGGGTACAAAATCCACTGGTTGGGTATGCTGCCCACAAACCACTTTTGTGGATCAACTCCTCACAAACCTAGCACCCCAAGGGTTGTGGGAATACCTCCCATGCTACACAAATCAACATATTTATCACTAGACATACATGTTCACTTAATTTGGTGCCTTTTTATAAGAGTAATTTTGTTGTGTTACTCGTAGCTGGCCCATGTTTTCGAATCTTTGATATGATTCTCACCTCCCTAAAGGGATTTCATTCAACGTTGCTAGCATGTGGTCTCTTTTTTGCAGATGCTTATAGATTTTAGATAGATTTTGTAGCATAATTACATTCAATACTACTTGCCTTTCCAATTCCAAATTATTGTCTCATTGTATACCCTATAGCTAAAGAGTCCTGCCTTAAGGTTCCTCACTTGTTTTTTCCACATACATATGTGTTTCCACATTCCTCCTTTCTTTTGATTCCTCATATATGATATACAAGATTTCTTCTAGAAGGCACTATACCATCTTTTATTCTCTACATTGTTGCCTACACTCTTGTCACTTCTTGTATTTTCTACAACATTGTTTGAACTATTGTCACTTACTTATATATACTCTTCATTGTTGTAAAGCAAGAAATTTAGTTGTTAGTTACAAGTCGTCATCATCATAACAAAATCAAAATAGCTTTTAAATTTTAATGTAATTTTTAGCCAATAATAGGCTAGAGTTGTAACTCTAATTTGATACCACATCTAACGAACCCAACCTTTTAACATCTTTACGAAAAATATCGCCTTATATATAAATAAGCATAAATAAATAGTCATGTTCTCCCTATCAAAAACTTTGACCATCTGTAAATTTAATAAATTCCAATTCATAAACTTAAATTATAGTGAACCAGAAATTACTTAAAATACTATCCTTCAATCTTTAAATCACATCCCTTGAAAAAAAACATGACTTTTATCATTACACCTACAAAATAGTTAGATATTACATCTAAACTATTTTATAATTTTGATACATTATATCTTACAAATCACCTCTAAACTATTTTATGAAGTCGATACATTGTACCTTACAAACATTTGAGATACCACACTGACATTGTTCATCCCCTTTATCAAATCACGACATAATTGATCCTTGGTCGAACCATCTCACACATGGTCAATTAGAGGGAGGGTTATCAACAACAACACAAATATCGGTCAATTGTTGAGTAGTTGGAGGGGGAAGGGGATAATTCTACCCAAGGGCCTGAAACCACCATACCACTCTCAAGCCAAAACTACTCATCCCATGGCCCGACACAACCATTCAAGGTTATCGAGCTTACTCTCCTATCACTGGGCTCACTCTCCATTCCAAAGTATATTCTTCTATTGTATCACTAAAGACAAGTGATACGTTGTTGTGTGTTGCTAACTTCTGCAGTGTGAGGGTTTTGGTATCGTAAGAACTTTAGTTGAAAAGCGAATTCAACTCATACTAGGATTTCAAGATCTTCCTAATGAATTTACCTTTTCATTCAAGAATATTACAAACTTCTTTCATCATAATAATAACATAGATATCCTAATATATTTTCATATATACTATTGCAGGTATCAAGCACAAGAAAAATCATTCATATTGATATCATTTTTATCTTCTAACTAAAATTAGTTAGAATTCAATATCATTATTTGAAGGAAAGAGTAAGGAGAAAGTTCCTCCTCTCCTACGTACATTTAAGGAAATTATTGTGATGACATTTACTTTTTAGCTAGATATTTTAAATCCAACCTCAAAAGTCCATAGATACAATTGTAGAGGTACCACGCCAATATACATATGTAAGCATATTAATTGTTGGTCTATATCTATACCAAGCATGAAAATCAAATAACCACCATGTTCACTTACAAATAGTTAGTTGGAATACATTGCATGAATATAACTATTTTAACAAAAAAGACTTCAATAATTTAACCTATTAGGAAACAACGAGGCTAAATCTATTTGTACATTTATTGACTTCAGAGTGGATTAATGAATATATTACATTACAACATAAGATGTTCTAATAAAGCTATGGCTATGGCTACTTTCTTAACAGGCCAAGTGATTTCTCAGCCCCCTTACAAATTTTTCTTGTGGTATCATGGCTAGTAAGGATTCTCCACCCTCTAGTCAGTTGGTTGACAATATTTCATTAATTATTGAGATACATTAACATAATTAAAATTGGTCCATCATAATTTGAAAATCACCAAAGTGTCTATTCCACAATTTACAACAACGCCAAATCATAATTACAATTAAAAACTAGGAGAAAATGAGGTGTTACATGATATTTGGCTCATGTTTTTTTCTTTTCTTATAGTTTCATTAGCCACAGGTATTTCCAACCCCTTCTTTACATAGGACAATGCCACCAAGGAATTAGTATGAGTGACTAACAACAACTAATCAAAATATGAGATAATGAAATGAAGGACATGATGAAAAGTCTTTAATTATAATTGTTACAGGTCTATTTGGGCACATCACTCTCGACGATCAAATCAGTGTAAACAGGGTCTATCAAAATCTAATTCAGTTGCTACATGCCCTAGACATGCCACCTCATTGAGTGCTTTCATCCATGAGAGTTTCCTGACTTCAAACCCTGCTGAAGTGCTTTCTTGGGTCACCAGCGCACCCCTGGTCAGGGGTAAGTGCTCTGTAGAGTAGGTAGCTCCATTCAAGGCTGCATGCCACTCAAGCCTGCGTTGGGCGAGAATCCTCAAAATGGTCATTGGATCCTGAGTATATTCCTCCTTTCTAGAGCCTTCTAGAAGGAACCCAACTCCTATCCTATCAAGATGAGCTTGACTTAGGATAGCCTTGGATCATCTAATCCTCTATCCTCTCATCCCTTTGAACATGGAAACTAATCATCCAATTATGGAACACCATTTGATGCCATATTAATGACAAAACCACTTGCATTCATCTATAAATTGGCCTCCCATCATAGAGCCAAGGGGCTTGGATATTATAGATAAATACTATTGGTTTAGGGAATCATTGTCAAAGTAATGTTATGTTGCTAGATTGATGTTTCTATTGGTGTGATGAGGACTTGGACTAAGCTGGATGAGTGAGATGAGATCGAACCACATTGGGTGTGACTTCTCCTTCTATCAATAAATAAAGTTGTTTGTTCCTTTTCCAATACTTTTGTCTATATCTATGATGAATGTATGTTCAAATGTTGTTGATTCCATTTGTTTACAATAAATAGATCATATGCTTTGATTGTTGTCGTCTTCTATTTACATTGACAGGTACCAATTGAGCGAATTTAGTTTGAGCGGGAGCGATGGGAGCAACTCAAAGGAGATCAAAGGAAGCGAAGGATCACAAGTAGGTCCTTTTGTCTTATTTGTTTATTGTAGGAAAAGGTTACACATCTTTACTTCAGTTGTTTTAAGTGTAACTACCCACTTAGGGAAGATATACTTATCAGTAGGTATAAATTCCATATAACAAATTGGCGACCATACTGGGGAATGACCATCGTTCCTGGTAGTTATCCCTTGTCTTAGCAGCACCAGTAGACTTTTCTTGAGTTCATTTACCTATATTCAGTCATTTTGAAGCTTGTTTGGTCAAAATGTGTGCTTATTTGTGTGTTGAGAGTGCTCTCTGGCACCAACGCACTGTTTTTCTTGACACAGTGCCCTGCAGAGCAGCCTTAGCCTAGAGATAGTGCTCTCCAACACATTGTCTCCCACTCAGGGCTGTGCTAGTCCCTGTCAAGCCAAAACCCCATCTTTTTGCTTGATTTTTTCTAAATTGTTTCACATCTTGTTCGCTGAATGGTCAATGTTTCTCTGTCCCTGAAGTACAAATTAGCATTTCTTTTCCATGCCCACTTTGGCTTTGTTTTTTCAATATTTCTTTATGTTTTCTTTATCATTGTCAAATCAATCCCAAAGTTAGCTTACATTGATTAGTCTTTACTTTTCTAAAAAAGAATTGTTGTAAAGTCTTCATTTATTTGAAATAAACTATCGTAAAGTCTTCGTTTCTTTTGAAAATCAATGATTGATCGTTTGTGCATTTAGTTTCTTTATGTTCATCTAAACATTAAAGGAGTGAAAAGAAAAGCATGCATAATGCATTTAGAATTTTGTGTGTGCTTGTAGGAATGGTATAGGGAAAGTTGCATTAGATGTGCTCTGTGCTCTTTGTTTAGAGATTGTAATTGCTCTATCCCTTTTAGTTACGATTTTCATTGTTTAAATCAAATGAAAAGAATGTTTCCCATCTTAGTTGCATTCTAGGAGTTTCAGAAACATCACGAGGTGAACCTGAAAGGAAAACTTTTAAACAAGGTCAACTAAAATGTATCTCAATTAACCTAATGGAGCATTGTAACTTAACACATAACATTTAGAGGTCTAGGTTAAAGACGTGTTCTGACATCATTAAACATAGCAGATGTTGCTAACCGTCTGTGATACATTCCAAGTGTGATACCTCATTCCACGTACGTAAGTATATCGTAGCTCGTCCACGTACTTTCAAGTATATCGGGTGGTTTTATAGTATGAAAAGTATAGGGGAATGCTTTCACTGTGCGGTTTTGCATTAGACAACGCTAACACGGATTAGGCCTCCATGTACTTTCAGGTATATTTGGGAGGACTACATTAGGTTGCTATCCATCCATAGGTAACCGAGTTGGCCACCTTGTATACTGCGATACAATGAAAACAACATTCAGGGAGCTTACCTGCATGTATGTTAAGTCCTTGGCTCCTCCGAGGTGGTATATTGTAGTTCACAGTTACTTGGTAATTATTTTGGCTAGATTACCCTCTTTTTGTTTATTTCTTTTTATAATAAAATCAATCAGCAATCGTGGAAGAAAATCAACCTTTACCTCGTCATTCGTGTAGGACAGCAAGTAAACCGCCTTTATTGCCTGAAGCTACACCTAGTCAGCAAAATCGGCCTCGTTTAATTAAGTCCAGTGCATCACAAACTTCTGGTTCTTCATCTGATTTACCAGAGTCACCTATACTGGTACATACTATGATTCTAGTTACTCCTACTATTACTAGTTTATCTGCTACTGAGGTGGAACCTTTATAATTACTTGAGGACACTAAAAGTGAACTTAGTGAAATAGTAATTGAAGTTGTCCAACAAAAATTTGATCCTCAACCAAAAGTTGTTCAAGAAATTCATCATGAACCCGTTGTTATTTTACCAGAACACTTGGATCCCGAAGTTGAACAACCAGAAGTTGTTCCCATACCAAAAGACGATTGAATGGTTTATCCTCATACTTTTGTAACTGTTGAGACTTCTCCTTTACCATAGAGTCAAACACCAGAAATTTATTATGAACCTGATGGTGAAATCATTCCACCCGGTTTGATTGCTATTGAAGAGGAATTTGAAGAAGAAACTTCACCTAGAACTCCAACTCGTTTTGGACCAGGGCTTTATATTTATCCTTCTTTTCCTTGGTTATCTTATAGTGCTCCTCTTGATCCTGTTTACTTCCAAACTCCCATAGATTCATTAGGACATTTATTGGGTCATTTGACTATGGTTGAAACAACATCCCAGACTGTATCATCTGTTACAGCTACGACAACATCTACTGTCGCTACTTCTTCGATGTTTACCACAACACCTGAGTCACATCTGTATGGTGGTCTATCCATCCCACTAGGTTACCAATCATTATCTGGAACTCACTCCGGTGTTTCTTCTAGTCCATGGTCTTCACCCATGTTGTCCATAGGAATTTTACCTGGTTCTTCACTTACGGATACTGAACAGTTTGATCCATCAAGTCAATATCAAGCTGGTCCATCTGGTTACCATCCAATGTATCCACTTAACACTGGATTACCTCCATATGGAGAACAATATGCCCAATCTGCTTATTCTCCATACTCTGGGGGCCACCATATGGCTATATACCATCATCTTTATGTCCAAATTATTCTGGAATGAATGTTTGTCAATGGAAGACTACAATTTCTGTTCAACCAAGAATTGTGTATTCATCACAACCAATACAAACTGTTTCATCCATATGTACTATGCCTTTCATTACGACTTTACCATAGTCACAAGCTCAGTTGATTGTATCTCAACCTTTGCAAGCTGATCCTTCAACCTCTTATCATCAAGTTTCAGGTCTACAGACTCAGTCTTCTCAGGCCATTTTACAAAAACCGTTTGTGTCTGAAATCCAACAACCTTAGGACAGTTTACCATTAACTGGGATGACTCAGACTTATACTGGTCCAATTTATCCACAACCTGGTCAAACTTATACTGGTGGGAAACAACCATTGTATCAAAAACCATGGAAACCACAATACCAACAACAACAATTCCAACAGTACCAAACTTATCCTGGACTTGGTCAACAAGCCTATGCTGGGTTTGGTCAACAACAAGCTTACCCAGGTTCTAGTCAACAAGCCTATGCTGGTTTTGGTCAACAACAAATTTATCCTGGTTCCCAACAACAACCTTATACTGGATATGCTCAACAAACCTACCCCTATCAAGGTTACCAACAACAGATTCCTTATGCTAGTATGCAAAGGCCTATTGCCCAGGCAATTCCATCTTACCCTAGTTACGCTCAACCTGACCTAAACCAACAATTTCCTTTTGTCGCAACACTTGAATTACCGGATTTAAATCGGCTTACCAATGATCCCATTCTTTATTCAGCTTGGTGGCCAGTGATTCCACACAAATTGCCTTCTGATATTCCTAAGTTCAATGGAAACCCTGGAGAATATCCATCTAATCATGTTATGACTTTTCATTTATGGTGTTCATCCAACTCCCTAAATGATGATTCAGTAAGACTACGTCTTTTCCAGTGAACGCTCACTGGTCCGGCTGCAAAGTGGTATATTGAATTACCACAAGCTTCATTTGACAACTTCACAGCCTTAGCCACTACACTTTTAACCCATTTCCAGTTACCCATCAGATATGAAACTGGAACAAAAATGTTGACCAACTTTAAATAGATAACTGCTACTCACATTTCTGATCATATTCATGAGTGGCATCATCGTCGTCGAATGGTCAAAACTTTTGTTCTTGATCAACTTTTAGCCGAGTGGTTTATTAAATCCTTATTTCCATCTGTCACCGAGGATGTGGCTAAAGGAGGAGTTTTTACTGAAGAGAAAGTAATTGCTCGTGCCCAATACTTAGACTTGATTTACACCCAGTTTGGCACGCTCTATGATAAGCTTCCAAATGCACCTATGCCAACTTTTACTGTTCCACCACCTCCATCCAGTAAGGACTCTCATGCCAGTGACAGTGTGATAGGTTCTTCAAGCACTCAAACAACAAGTAGACCATCTAGTCAAACACTTTCTATTTCAAATAAAACCTCTAATACACCTAATAATACACTTGCTTCCGAAATAAATGCCGTGTCATCTGACAAAGGTAAAAATGAAAAGCAACGTGGAAGCAAGAAAAAGGGGAAAACCAAAAAGAAACAAAATTCCCCCCCTCAAGAGAAATCATCTGATTCCTCTTCTTCGGTTAGGAAACCTCGTTACCCATGTTTAATTTGTAATGAGGAGTACTTTACATGAGACTGTCCTCACCGCTTTGAAGTCGCAAAACTTCTTAAGACTTGTAGTACATCCGCTGTGTTGACATACCCTTTTCCAAACCCAGAGACTCATTTGGTTGCTACAGATCATGCTTCCACTTCACAAGTGCTTATCCTATCCGCCACTAAGCCTAAGATTGATGTTTTGGTGACTACACGAAGTAAAGATTATGGTAATCCACCGTCGTTGTCGAATAACCAGGCTATAAATCAACCCAATACTTTGACTTCGACTTTGTCTGACTCCATTCCACCACCCATTGCACTAGAGCTAACAATAAAACCACCTAAGGGAGTTGTTCATAAATCTACATTCAACCCTTGAGCTCAAGCAGCAAAAAATTATAACATAGTAGAAGGTTTGGTTCAGTCACCTTCTGCTATATCGACGCTTGAGGTTTTTCAAAATTGTCCCTCCGAAAAGCATGCTTTATTGTCAGCAATTGGTGGAATTGATCCAACGGATTCCAATCTCGTAGTTTTTAACCATGCGGGTTATACACCACAATCACCAGCACAGTTAGCATTCTTGATCCAAGTAAATACTTTGAATCACCTCATTCACCGAACCATTGTTGACGAAGGTGCATCTACTTGTACATGTAAATGAATTGCTGGAAAACACTTGGCTCACCGCCTTTGTCACGATCACCTACAACGTTAAAATATTTTGACGGTCGCACTTATACACCTTGTGGAATTTTAAGTAACTTGCATATAGAACTAGGGGGAAAAACTGTAACTGTTGATGTTGAGGTAGTTGACAGACCCCTTGTCTACAATATTTTACTAGGAAGACCGTGGGTTTACACTATGGCTGTTGTGGTTTCGACATACTTTCGTATGATCACTTTCCATCATAAAGGTAGAATCACAGTAATTGATCAACTCGCCTTCTTCGCCTCTAGTTCACAGGCAACTGGAAGCGTTCTGTTAGTTCACGAACCTCCGCTATCTCTTCAAAACATTGGAGTAGGTCTCTTCAAATATTATTACCTAATGGGCACCTTTTCACTACCGTCACCATCACAAACAGCGGAAGTTGCAAAATTTGAGACCTATAACATGATATCTTCCACTTCATTTGACTCATGGAAGATTTCCTATAACTCCAAAGTTGATATGCATAATGAAACCATGCTGCTAAGCCCAATTGAGCTCGCATAGCAATCAATATTTTTGGCTTGCGCAACCAATCCAAATCCATCATCACCGATTATATGGTTGATCATTCATTAGAATATGGTACTTCCTCTGATCCTTTTTCACATACATTTTCTACTGATGAAGGAATCATCCAATCAATGATGACAGAAGAAGAACCATGGGCAGATTATCATCATCGATCCCATCTTCCAGATCACATAAAAGATATTCCAAATGAACTAAATCGCCCTTCAATCGTTGATTTCCTTTCAAAATCTATATTTATAGACATAGTTTATTCTGAATGAAACTTATCGAATATTGAAGAAACCATTTCTATCGATATTTTGACCAAACCTAGAATTGTAGAAAACATCCATGTTGGAAAATCTTGTTCTCCATCGGAACTTGAAACTTACTGTGCTCTTTTTCGTGAATTCCGCGATATATTTTCTTGGTCATATGAGGAAATGCCAGGTACTTATTCTAGTATAGTTGAACACAAGATTAAAATGTATCTTGATGTCAATCCGGTACGACAACGCCTCCGTCCTGTTCATGTTCATCCGAAGAAGGCTGTTGCCATAAAAGAAGAAGTTGAAAAACTTTTGCATGCTGGTTTCATATACCCATTCCTCTTAGCGATTGGGTTACAATATTGTTCATGTCATGAAGAAACAAGGAACAATACGAGTGTGTGTTGATTATAGGGATGTTAATCATGCTTGTCCAAAAGACAACTATCCCACTCCCTCTATCGACCAGATAATTGATGAATGTGCTGGATGTGAAATATTTTCATTTATGGATGGATTTTTCGGCTATAATCAAATCAATATCCGCCCAAAAGACCAATCTAAATTTGCATTTATTTGTCCCTAGGGCACATTTTCCTATAGGAAACTCCCTTTTGGTTTGAAGAACACTGGGGCAAATTTTTAGAGGGCAACGAATTATGCCTTCCACAACATAAAACACATCATTCAACCCTATCTTGATGACTTACCTGCTCATTCACGGAAATAGGCTGATCACCCACAACATTTGAGAGCCATCTTTTTACGGTGCCGACAATACAAAATTCTACTCAATCCACATAAATGTGTGTTTTGTCTTGGTTCTGGTCGTTTGCTTGGTTTCGTAGTGTCCAAAGAAGGAATTCAACTTGACCCCTTGAAGGTTAAGGCAATTCTTTATCTGCCTCCACCTTCCAATTTACTTTAGTTACAGAGACTCCAAGGGAAGGCTAACTTTCTAAGGAAATTCACTCCCAACTATGCCAAAATGGCTAAAGGATTTACTTGTCTTTTGAAAAAGGGAATTCCCTTCCATTGGGACCAGGTTGCACAAGATTCCTTTTATTCTCTCAATGATATCCTGATCCGAGCATCATTAATGTATCCCCCTAATTATCAGAATGACTATTTCCTGTATCTCACGGCTACAGATACAACCATTGCTATGGTTTTAGTCCAAGAAGAAGATGGGATTGAACATTCGATCTATTATTTCAGTCGCAATCTCAATGATATGAAATTTAAGTATTCTTATGTGGAGAAGCTAGATTTGGCTTCCGTTCAAGCTGTACAGAGATTTTGCCATTATATCCTGCTCTGAAAGACCACTGTCATTTCAGATTGCAACCCTATGACATACATCTTGTCACGTCAATTGCTGGGGGGAAAATATTCAAAATATTGCTGGGGGGAAAATTTGATTTGGAATTCATCAAATCCATGTCAAAGAAATCTCTAGTTTTTGTTGAGCTTCTTTGCGACCTTCCCTCTACCGCCATCGACTCAACAACGGAACCATCAATTCTAGATGAGTCTCTGTTTATGATCTCGTCATTTGACCCTTGGTATGGAGATATACTGATCTATCTCCAAACCCAAACTTTCCGGTCCGATACCTCTCACTTGCAACAACGACATATTTAATATCAAGCCAAATCTTATCTGATCATTTGCGACACCATTTACTGTCACGGTATCGATACGAATTTTTGTAGGTGCCTCACACATGAGGAAGTCAAGAAAGTTCTAAATGATTGACATTCTGGTGCTTGTGGTGGAAATTTATTTAGTTATGCTACCACACAGAAAATTCTCCGTGCTGGTTACTTCTGGCCTACCATATTTAACGATTGCATTACTGCTATGAGAAGTTGTCATGCATGCCATATTTTTTACCATAAAACTCGATTACCACCTGCACCACTACATACTGTCGTTGTTGTTGGACCATTTGCAAAATGGGGCATTGATTTCATGACATGTAACCCTCACTCGACCAGGGGGCATGGGTATATTATTCTCATCGTTGACTATTTTATGAAATGGGCTAAGGCGATGCCTACATTAAACAACAGTGGTGAGAGAGCTGCACTTTTTTTATTCAACCATGTGTTTGCACGGTTTGGTGTACCACAAGCTATAGTTACAAATCATGGTTCGAATTTTCACAATCACATGATGACTGGATTAACTACCAAGTTATGACTCCCACATGATAGTTCTACTCCTTATTATCCACATGCTAATGGAAAAGTTGAAGCCATCAACAAAGTCCTTAAGCAAATGCTTCAACGAATGGTAGGAGTTCACAAACGAAACTGGCATTTGATCCTGTACTCAAATTTGTGGGCTTTCCGAACCTTAGTAAGAAACACAACTCGATTCACACCTTTCTAATTGGTGTATGGTCTGGAGGCAATCTTGCCAATACAATATGAGATTTCATCACTAAAACTCACAATTGACTTGTTACCTGACACTTTTGATGAGGAATCATGTTTCTTAGAACTCATCCATCTAGATGAAACACATCGTGAAGCCGCATTGGCCAACGAAGCACATAAGAAATGAATTAAGGCGTAATATGACCGCAATGTCAAGCCTCACATATTCTCAGAAGGAGACCTGGTCTTGCTTTGTGATCAAGAAGCCAATAAATTAGGAATAGGAAAATTTGAACCACTGTGGATGGGCCCCTACATTGGCAAGCATGTTTTGGCAAAAGGTGCTTACGAATTGGTTGATTATGATGGGATTCCATTGTCGTAGCCTCGAAACGGGTTGTATCTTAAACGTTACTATGCTTGATTGTGCGTAGTAAAAACACTGTATATATGCTTTGATTGTGTGTGTGTGTCACAGTGTGACTTTTAGAGTTTTTATGTGGTTAGTAATCCACTTTGCATTTGTTGCAGATGTCAGAATCTTTGGAACCATTTGTTGGTTATGCCGATGGTGCTAGTCATAGTACGCAGAACCTATCCTCTGTAGCATGGGCCATATTCGCTCCAAGTGGTGAGTTAGTGAGTTTTCAAGGGATTTGTATCAGTCGTTCTACAAACAATATCGCTAAGTATAGCACATTGATCGAATTCCTCTCTGATGCCATTTCACTTGGCATTTTCTGAATCATCATTAGGCTAGACTCACAACTTGTCGTACTACAACTTACGAATGTTTATACCATTTGAAATCCAACTATTCATCGTATATTCCTTAGAGTTCATCTCTTGGAAAGACATTTTGATTACATTCAATATCAACACATTTCCAGAAACTTTAACACATTGACTGATTCTTTAGCGAATTACATGTTAAACAAACATTTACGACATATGTAAAGAGTAAATTTTTAATTCACATCAATAGTTGAATAGGATTACACATAACCATACAAAAACACTGAAAGTAAAATAGATAGATGTTCAATTTTTTTACAAAAATTTGTTTCCAAGACATGTTGGTCATATGACCTCAAAACCTAAAAATGCATACAGTAAATCATCCTAAGTAGATCTAATGACGCTCATGATAACAGTTCACTTCATCCAACAGCTAGGTATACCAATAGTATGGCGTTGTAGTCTCATCGATAACTCGTCGATCTGAACATCCAGTATACTTAGGGTTAACCCCTCTATATGATGCTGCAACTCCACTAATGTCTCGATCAGATCTAAATCCTAGAGAACTGCTCTTCCGACATTTCTCCCCACTAGCTCACCCGCCTCTTGTTGATGACCCATTGGTCAAATAGTGCCAACATCTGTATACATGAGAACATTTTTAGTTTAGTTTTGGAAACATAAAAAAACACAAAAACATGTAAAAACTCAAAAAATAAAAAATACATGGTCAAAGCAATTTACCTATAGCACCCCATTGCGTACCTACTAGTAATCTCAAATTTGGATCTCTATGGAAATCCATCCATGCATATGGATGCTCCTCTTTGCAAATATGTTGTCGGCGGAGCCAATTGAAGAATGTGGTAGAAAATGAGAATGATGACTGACCAGCATGTCTAGCCATCAACTCTACCCATCTTTGTATCTATGGATCTCTAAGACCAGCTAAACTCAGTGTCACATGCTGAGGTTGCATCAATGGAATTCTCTCAAAGTAAAAGCGATCAAGATCGATCCATAGCTGAAATTTTCGTCTTACAACTTTTTACTTTAGTTAGCTGCTCTTTCATAAAAGAGAATACTGCCTCACACCAGTTGAACATAGTTGGCTCGAGACACTCGAGCGCATACTGCATGTATGATCTATTCGCGACATGAAGTTTCACACTACCTGCCAACTTTGCGATAGTAAATAGGATTGTTCTTAAGGGCAAATCATGAATATCCCTAATGTTTATCTTTCCATATTTGCTAGGTTGTGTACCTGGCCAATAGAATTGTCGAACGTAGTCCCTCACTGATTCACCCCCATGGGCAGAACCTGAAAGAGAAATGGGGGCACCACGTCTCGACAATCCTGTGAGAAAGTAAATATCATCGATCAATATAGGAGCACTTTGTCCCCTATTGGAAAAACCTGTTTTGTTGGATCCCACGAATGAACCAAGAACTGCAATAGTTCTAACTGTTGCCTCATCCCGAATAACCTGAAATATTTGAGTAACCCACAATCTCTGAGGGCCTCAATAGTACCAAGATCATTTAGGGCAACCATATTCTGTTCTTCATGTTCTATTTCACGCCATAGCCATTTTGATTCGATCAAAGTCTCAAATCACACCATAGGCTTAGTTAGGATCCATTTCATGCAAAAAACTGAAGAAATTTGGGTAGAAATGATGAATCAAATTTCTAAATTGCGCCCAACGCACCCCTGATCTTTAGACAGTGCGATGTAGAGAAGTTTCCCTTATGTTTGACTGCTCTACAATGCAATTATTTATGCATAAGGGTGCGTTGATCCTAGGGCGTGATACATTTAACCTAGGGACCCCAAAACCCTAAATTTTTTGCCTAAAATTGAAAATGCATGACCTTAAATGAAAGAGAAGAGGTAGATCTCCTACCTGGTCTAGATGACATGAAGAATGATCCACAGAGTCTCCCATAATCAGCTGCTGAAGTTTGAGGTAAAAAACTGGTTCAGAGTACAAAACTAAATGGTAAAATTAATTGGTAAATTATTGTTTTATGGTTATTTCATGTTCATTAAATGAATAAACTATAGTTTTTACTAATGAAATAGGTATGCTTAATCTGTTTGGTGGTTCTTTGAGCAGGTTTACGGTTGACATAGTGAATTTGACGTGCATGATCGTAAAATGTACTTTTGACCACAGAGCATACTTTTATCTCTTTTTCGAGCTCTGTTAAACATCGAAAAAGGAACCCCCCTAGAGTCCTCTTTCAACTCTTTTTAGACTCTCAAAATATGAAAAGATTGTTGGGAACTTGTCCTTTTCAGCTCATAAATGGATTTGAAATGACATCTACTCAGTATAAGTTTAACCCTTTTCCGGACTGAGATAGATTACTTACGAAAAAGGAATACGTTGATTGAACATGGTCAATAGGTTCTCTCTTGTATTATTTTACGCTTTTTTGGACTTGAGAGACAAATTTACAAAAAATAACTTGTGTAGTTTTCTTTTTGTCCCTTTTCAATCTCTCTAAATATGAAAAAGACCGAGTTCTCATTGTTGTTAAACTCGTTAAAGCATCAAATAGCGACAAACTTGTCCATCATGACAAGACCGAGTTTCACCTTTGCTAGACTCGTTAAAACATCACATAGCGATGGATTCACTTGAAGGGTAGAATTATACATCAAGCATATGTTATCCTCCTCAAGTTTGTTAAAAAATAAAGAGGTATTGGTCAGCAATGACTGGGGAAAATGGAAAAAGGGATAAATCACTTTATGGTAGCAAGTCGCTCTTGAACATGATACTTTCACTTCATCTCTGTGACTATTTGGGTTGGGTTATCTTCTTGATGGTTATCATACCTATGGTCTATCACACCATCCATCACTTTGGTTTTGGGTCAATGCTGGCAATTCATTCATTGTCACCGACATGTTCAAGAGAAGTCACTTAGTAAACTTCATCCTTTGCAATACTCATAAACCTTCATTTTCATGACGCCATTCCTGAAAATTTTGTCATCAGTCACACTCTGTCTTCAAAATCATTACACTCGTTTCGTGTTGTTGATGGGGGATACATCAAGGCCCTCCTGCGATGAGTCGCTTCTTGTCGACATCAGCACATTATCCAAGAAGTTGACTTAGAAACACCCTTCCAGTACCTTGAGGCTTGCATACATCAATGGCAAGTTTCTCACTTCCGGCGACATGTTGACATCACGGGCCTTCGACCGAAAGAATTTGTATGGTGTTCGACATTAAAACATCTATTCATACCATGCAGAATGTACTGTAGAACCTTGAGAATCATTATCATTATTGGTGATTTCTCTCGCGTCTGTTAACAACTTACATCACTGGCTGGTAATCAGATGGTGTCTTCCCATTTTCGACTTTAGATCACATTTTCACATGGTTAGACTCATACTTGAGCAAACGATTAGACAAGATAGAGGACCCCAGATCTAGTTTCATCCATCCAAGCTACGATTTTAGGAGAGTACTAAATCATCTGTATGATGGCTTTACACAGATAGTCATCTTATCATGGATCTATATCTATAGACGATTATCTGATTTATGTACATGTAACGAAAAGTTTATATTCTAAGCATGGGTATTCCTTCCCTCAACAATTCATGAAAAAATCAATGATATCATGATATCATGTATTGTAATTGATGCAGGTCACCGTTTGCTTCAGATCCTCCTCATCACATCATAAAGCATATCACTCAACATTATCATTTTTGACTTCATGCTTTAGGGGGCAGTTGTTATAGTTCTATTTGGGCACATCACTCCCGACGATCAATTTAGTTTAAACAGGGTCTATCAAACTTTGATTCAGTTTCTACATGCCACCTCATTGAGTGCTTTCATCCATGAGAGTTTCCTGACTTCAAACCCTATTGAAGTGCCTCCTTGGGTCACCAGCACACCCCTGGTCAGGGGTAAGTGCTTTGCACAATAGGTAGCCCCATTCAAGGCTGCGTTGCAGAGCACCTAAGCCCACTCAAGCTTGTGTTGGGCGAGAATCCTCGAAATGTTCATTGGATCCTGAGTATATTCCTCCTTTCTAGAGCCTTCTAGAAGGAACCCAAATCTTATCCTATCAAGATGAGCTCAACTTAGGATAGCCTTGGATCATCTAATCCTCTATCCTCTCATCCCTTTGAACATGGAAACTAATCATCCAATTATGGAAAACCATTCAATTCCATATTAATGACAAAACCACTTGCATTCATCTATAAATTGTCCTCCCATCATAGAGCCAAGGGGCTTGGATATTATAGAGAAATACTATTGGTTTAGAGACTTGAAATCATTGTCAAAGTAATGTTATGATGCTGGATTGATGTTTCTATTGGTGTGATGAGGGCTTGGACTAAGCTGGATGAGTGACACGAGATCGAACCACATTGGGTGTAACTTCTCCTTCTATCAATCAATAAAGTTGTTTGTTCCTTTTCCAATACTTTTGTCTATATCTATGATGAATTTATGTTCAAATGTTGTCGATTCCATTTGTTTACAATAAATAGATCATATGATTTGATTGTTGTTGTCTTCTGTTTATGTTGGCAGGTACCAATTGAGTGAATTCAGTTTGAGCGGGAGCAATGGGAGCAACTCAAAGGAGATCAAAGGAAGCGAAGGATCACAAGTAGGTTCTTTTATCTTATTTGTTTATTGTAGGAAAAGGTTAAACATCTTTACTTCAGTTGTTCTAAGTGTAACCACTGACTTAGGGAAGATATACTTATCCATAGGTATAAATTTCGTATAACAATAATAACATGGGAATCTATCGTCATTAGAGGCTCCTATTTGTTTCCCTCCTAGATAGTGAAAGAAATACCTTAATAAGGTCACATTGGACTAAGGGAAAATGATAACCACCAATGTGAAGTAAGGGAACAAGTACACAAAAGTAGTAACCTATAATCCAATTTCAACTTGTGATCCATGCTAGAATGTCTTAAACATTAAATGAAAGCATTTGAAGGCGAAAAATCATAATGTTCATCACAATAAATGAACCATCTTCATTAAATGAGCAGGATAGACCAATTCATGTAATGATTGAAGAATGAGTGAGCAGGGGCATCATTGGCCTTAGGAAATCCTCATAGACCAAAAACAAGTTTATGTTTGAGTTTGCAATGTAGAAAATAAGTGTTGTTACTCCCATGTATTTTGGGTTGCTGACACTTTGATTATGTTATATGTTTATATTCCCAGCTGATAGTTGTTGCTATTCCTGTAACTACATTTTATAAAAGCCATAATTACTTTTTAGTTGTTGACGCTCCTAGGATCGTGTGTTGAAACTCCTGTTGCGTGGAGTCGCTGACACTCCTAGGATCACGTGTTAATACTTATGTTGCGTAGAGTTTCTGATATACAAACTGACAATTACTACTACAAGTTACTACTACCAGACATGCTATAGGAGTGAGATGTAAGTTACCAACTCTTAGTTGTCCACGTAATTGTAGGCAATTGAAACCATTCTGTTTTGGAATGTGAAGAGGTTGGCAACATGGGAAATGATTTGGTTCAGTTGGAATGTGAAGAGGTCTACAACGTGAGAAATAAATTGTGTGAACAAGGAGGAGAGGGGGCTTTTGGCTTTTTGGCTTCTGGTTCTTGGACTTTTGGCCTTGGTTTTGACTGCTGCACGATCGAGAGAGAATACGACAGGCTGTTGGAGTAGTTAGCGAGGGTCTTTTAATGGTGCATGGAATCATTGTGTGATAACATATGAATTACAAGTACTTTGAGGACCCAACTCTCAAATTTGAATTTCTTGCATGTAACAACACATTTTGAATGAATAAAAAATATTTGAAGTCTATTCTAAGTTCTTACAAGCAAGTTTAAATTACTCTTTGTTTATGCTCTATGATTTAGTCATTTGAATTAACTAATACAGTTGTCAAAACCAAATGGTTGGGGTTGTGATCTTTGTAACAACAATTATGGTCCTGTATTTCATGTGTGGCTGCTACAAAACCTTGGATTACACCAGGTGGTATCATAGCAGGTTTCGCTCTAGGATTTGCACCTTGATTTTCTTCAAGTAACAGGGTACCAGAAAACCTTGTTTGCTAGTTGCTCGATAAGAGTGCCAAAGGTATGAGTTAGGAAATAAAACTTGGGTTGAGGTCCATGGATGTTAGTGAGACACTTACAACTTGTAAGGATGCCACCGTGGAGAAGAGGAGGAGGGAATTGAGAACTGGAAGCGTTAAGACGAAGAATAGAAGAGTTGGAGCATGGAAAAATGGAGATGTAGAAGTAGATTCAAAACCCAAAGAAGAAATAAAGGAAGAACATGACATTGAGGAGAGAGACCTAACAACAAGGTTGATTTCATACTTGAGCAATAAAGGCAGTGTAAGAGTTGAAGTTTCTTATTATGATGGAAATTTGAGATATGACGTTGTCATCGATTAGATTGGAGAACTCAAAAGGTACTTTGAGTATGAAAATGTTCAAGACCCAAATCGGGTGAGATTTTCAATGACGAGGTTGAAGGGTCATGTTGAACTTTGGTGGGATATGCTACAGAAAGACATAGAAAATAATCAACTAGAAATTATCAAGATTTGGAAGAAGATGGTCACAAAGATCAAGGATAAATTTTTACTTGTTGATTAATAACAGATTTTGTATAGACAAGTCCAAAATCTAATACCGAAGGAAACCTCTATTCTTGAGTACATCGAAGAGTTTTTCAGACTATCACTTCAATCCATTATAAAGGTACTATAAATCCAAAGAGTTTCAAGGTATGCGAGTGGACTGAAATACTTGATTCAAGGCAAAATGTGTATGCATTCTTTCTAGATTGTTGATGAAGCCTATCACATTACCTTGAAGGTAGATGAAAATTTGAATAGGAAAACATAGCAGAAGGGCAGAGAAAGAGGTTTTAGAGGCATAGGTAAGACAAGGACTACTAGAGGTCATGAAAAGGAAGAAGAATCCACCACTGGTCAAGGAGGTAAAGGTGGAAATAGTGTTGAAGGAGGCATAGGATGTCTCGGAAGAGGAAAGAACAAGTAATTAATTATTTGTTATGGCTATGGATTTGAAAGTCATAAGAAATATGAATGCTCGAAAGGAAAAAAACTAGGGAGAAGAGGTGAAGCCAGAACACAAGTTACAAAATTCGATGAAGCATTTGTTGCTGGAGAAAATGTGGCTGTCCTTCACCAAGAACAGGGAGAAAATTTAATATTTCACAGAGTGTTAATCAAGCCTGAGAAAAATATAGTGGGAAAACTAGAACAAAGAAGGAACGAAAGTTTTCAAAACTAAAAGTAAGGTCCAAGAAAAGTGTTGTAATTTGGTTATAGATGGTGGAAGTACTAAAAATTTAGTGTCCAATGAAGTCATGGACAAACTAAAACTCAAAAGTTTAGGCCATCCAAATTCTTATAGAGTCTCATGGTTACAAAAGGGACAATAGGTGACTGTGACTAAGTAATGCTTATTACAATTTCAAATTGGAGCTCTTCAGGAGCAAGTAGTGTGTGACGTGGTTGAGATGGATGCACTCCACATACTTATGGGAAGACTATGGCTATTTGACATGAAAGTTTACCATGATGGACAGGAAAACACATACGAGTTCAGGAAAGATGGACGATGATATAAGCTCACACCAATAGTAGAATAAACCATAGAAAGTTTTGGAGGTACAAGCATAAGTCACAACAAGATCATCTTGTGTTCAACCAAGGATTTTGTACATGAAGAAAGAAGGGAAAATTTTGTTTAGAAATGATTTCGAAGGTTGTGCAAGAGGAGGTGAAATTAGAAACCATACAAACAAAAAAGTAAATTCTTGTTAGATGAATTCAGGGAGATTGTTGTTGATGAATTGCTTAAAGGACTATGTCCCGTGATAAGTATTTCTCATCGGATTGACTTGATTCTTGGATAGAGCTTACCAAAAAAGGCACCTTATAGGATGACTCCAGCAGAGAGTGAGGAAGTGAATAAGAAGGTACAATAGCTACTTGATAGAGGGATAATAAGAGAAAGTTTAAGTCCATGTGTAGTACCAACAATATTGACTCCAAAGAAGACAGGTGAATGGAGAATGTGCATAGATTCTAGAGCCATTAATAGGATAACCATCAAGTACCGATTTCCCTTGCCAAGGATGGAGGATATTATGGATTGTTTGAGTGGGGCTGCATATTTCACAAAGATAAACTTGAAGAGTGGATATCATCAAATCCATATCAAGTAAGGTGATGAGTGGAAAACTAATTTCAAGACGAAGTATGGATTGTTTGAATGGTTTGTTATGCCATTTGGGCTAACTAATGCCCCTAGAACATTCATGAGGCTCATGAATGAGGTCTTGAAACCATTCTTGGGAAAAATTGTTGTAGTATACTTGGATGACATTTTAATTTTCAACAAAAACAAAGAGGAGCACTTGGAACATGTAAGGCAAGTGTTGCAATGGTTGAAGGAAGAGAAGTTGTTGATCAACTTGAAGAAATGTACATTCATGCAAGATGAGTTAGTGTACTTGGTATTTGTGCTTTCCAAGGAAGGTTTGAATATGGATTCTGAAAAGGTGAAGGCTATTTGGGATTGGGCAACACTTCCGTCTACTTTTGATGTGAGGAGCATGGATTAACAAGCTTCCACTGGGAATTCATTAGGAATTTCAGCCAGATTTGTGCACCTCTTATTGAGTGCATGAAAAAGGGGAATTTTAAATGGACAATGGCAACAAGGAAAACATTTACATATCTGAAAAAGAAGGTGGTGAAGAAACCTGTTTTGATGCTTCCAAACTTTGATAAAGTATTCCAAGTTGACTGTGATGCAACTAGGAAAAAAATCAAGCAGTTTTGAGTCAAGAAGACAAACCAATAAAATTCTTCAGTGAGAATTTAGACAATGCTAAGAAGAGGAATTTTGTATATGACAAGGAATTTTATGCTATTGTACAGGCTTTGAAGAAGTGGAGACACTATTTGCTACCCAAAGAATTTGTCTTGTTTACTGATCAAAAGGCATTACAATATATCAACAATCAAGGTAAGTTAAATCAAAAGAATGCTATATGGATTGAATTCTTGCAAAGTTATACGTTTCTTTAGAATCATAGATCTGGAAAGTCAAAAAAGTTGAAGATGTTTTGGGTAGGAGAGTGTTGCTACTTGACACTTTTTTAGTAGAAGCAGCGGGTTTGGAAAGCATGAAGGAGTTATATGTAAAAGATGTTGACTTTGGAGAAGCTTGGAGAACTTGTAAAGAACCTTGGAATGTGGACAAAACCATGTTCTTGGATTACCATATCGAAGAAGTGTTTTTTATTTAAAAATCAACAATTGTGCATTCCTCAATGGTCATTGAGGCTGAATCTTATTAAGGAGCTACACGATGGAGGATTAGGTGGTCATTTTGGCATGGATAAGACTGCAACGTTGGTAAAAGAGAGGTATTTTTTGCCTAGCATCAACAAGGATGTCAAAAAGTTTTTTGAGTGTTGTAGAGTTTGCCAACTAGTAAAGAGTAGAAGTCAAAATATGAGGTTGTATACTCCATTATTGGTACCAGAAAGGCCTTGGGAAGATGGAAGCAAGGTCTTTGTCTTGAGGTTGCCAAGGACACAAAGGAAGCATGATTCGATGGTTGTTCTAAATCATTTTTCGAAGACGACACATTTCATAACATGTAAGAGGACAAGTGATGCTACTGAAGTGGTTCTTTTATTCTTCAAGGAAGTAGTGAGACTTCATGGTTTACTAAGAACAATTTCTTCATATAGAGATACAAGTTTCCTAGGTCACTTTTGGAGGATTCTATGAAATAAAATGGGATCTAAACTATTATATATTCAACCTATCATTTGAAAACATATGGATAGATTGAAGTAGTGAACATTAGTCTTGGAAATTTGTTGGGAAGCTTGAGTGGTGAAAATCCCAACTAGTGGGATATGGTCTGGGCATAAGAAAAGTTTGCATATAATGACTCAGTGAATAGATCCATTGGTAAGAGTCCCTTTCAGATTGTTTATGGCCGGTCACTGACAAGTGTTGTGGACCCGATATAATTTCCAAATTTAGAGGGAAGGAAGAGTGTTGACACAAGTGATTTTGCACACAACATGTAGGAAATGCATGAATAAGTGAAGAAAATATTACAACAAAGTAATAACCAATACAAGGAGAAGGAAGATTTGAAAAGAAGAGAAACAATTTTTGTAGAAGGAAAATTGGTAATGGTGCATATACGGAAAGAAAGATTTTTTAGGGGTACCTACAATAAGTTGAAATATAAGAAAATAGGCCCATGCAGAATTGTTCGAAAGATTTCTGAAAATGCTTGCAAGCTAGAGCTGCTGAGAGACTTGGATATCTCTTCAATATTCAATGTGGCTGATCTATATGAGTTCCATGAAGGAGAAAACAATGAAGAGATAAGTACACCCATTGACTGGAAGGAACAATTACCAATTAAACCTATTGAATAAGTGGAAGAAATTCTAGCCACAAGGGTTGGAAGCAAAACCTGTCGTAGGGAGAATTTGGAGTATTTGATCAAATGTAAACATAGGGGATCTAAAGATGCAACGCGAGTGATCGAACAAGAATGAACTACCACATGAGATGGTATCTCATGTTTTTTTTTACCAAGGGTGTCTGATGTAAGAGCATCCTTGGCCTTGGGCAATCCTCATCAACCAAAAAAAAGTTTCTGTTTGATTTTATAATGTAGGAAAATAAGTGATATTACTCCCATGTATTTTGAGTTGCTGACACTCAAATTATGTTAGTTGATGATACACCTAGTCAATAATTGCTATTACTCCTATAACTATGTTTCATCAGAGCGATGATTACTTTCGAGTTGCTGACACTCCCAAGATTGCATGTTGATACTCCTATTGCGTGGCATTGCTAACACGTCTAAGATTGCATGCTAATACTCCTGTTGCATGAGTTTCTAACACACACAAACCGATTGTTGGTATTATAGTCCACACTACTAGGCATGCTACATGAGTAGGATGTAAGTTAGAAAGTTTGGATCATCCACGTAACTATAGGCAATTGAAACAATTCAGTTTTGGAATGCATAGAGGTTGATAATATGGGAAATGACTTGGTTTGATTGGAATGCAAAGAGGTTAGTAGCATGAAAAATACATTGCAAGAATAAGGAAGAAAGGGGGATTTTGGATTTTTGGCTTCCAACTCTTGGAATTTGGCCTTGGTTTAAACTGTTGCACGATTGGGAGAGAGTGTGGCTAGCTGTTGTCTATTGTATGAGTTAGCGAGGGTGTTTTTAATGGTACATGGTATCACAATGTGATAACATATGAATTACAAGTACTTTGAGGACTCCAATCTTAGATCTGAATTTTTTGTACGTAATTGCACATTTTGAATGAATAAAAAATATTCAAAGTCTATCCTAAGTTCTTGTGACAAGGTTTAAATTACTTGCAATTTATGCATTGTGATTTAGTCATTTGAATTAATTAATAAAATATACAAAACCAAATGCCTAGGGCTGTGCGCTTTGTAATAGCAATTTTGGTTATGTAGTTCATGTGTTGATACTATAGAACCCAAGATTGCACTAATGAGAGAGAGGTGTATGAGGCGTGTTATTTGTTGATCAGAGTAGGGGATGCTAGCTGGTAAGCTACATCTTAGGAGATACATTTTATCTTATGGTTACCCATATATGTGGATGGGTAACATACCCAAAATCATCTATGAGAACCAAGAGAGTTTCATGTTGAAGAGACAAATTGTGGACAACATTACATTGGTACAAGAAGCTCTTCATTCAAACAAATTCAAGCAAAAAATGTATGATAATAAAACTGGATATGGCCAATTCCTTTGATAGAGCATGTCACTCTTTTCTTTTGGATGTTCTCTTTAAATTTGGTTGTATTTTTTTTCATCCATTGAATTTCAACTTTAATTTTCTACCCCTAGATTTTGTTGTTGGTAAATGGAAGGTCCACTTCCTTTTTCAAATGAAGCAAATGGCTATGACAAGGTTTCCTTTTATTATGTATCCTTTACATAACAATGGAAGAATATTTAAGAATGAAACTAGAATTAGGAAGGTAGTCAGGCAATCTTCAAAGGATTATAATAGTAAGAGGTGTCAAAAACATTAATCACCTGCAATTGTTGATGACACTCTTTTGTTGGTTGGAGCTTCAACTAGCTCCAACCATTATAACAACCAAGTTCCAAGAGTTTATGGATATTTGTGCTCTAACATGTGGGGGTGAAATAAATAATATTAAGAGTCAAATTTATGGGTGGAATGTGAGAGAGCAAAGGACATTTTCCACAATTTCCAAAATTCTTCTAATTCCTCATTAAGAAACTTGGACTTCTTTTAGATATCGAGGAATGCATATTAGCTTGTCTATTCCCACAACATAATCTTGGAAAACAATGCTTAACAAATTCAATTCAAAGTTCTAGCAGTACGGGGTGTATTGACTGAAGTTAGCATGAAGAGTAGTGCTAATCGAATTTGTTCTCTTGGTGTTGCCAATTTTTTAGTTTTCCTCTCTTTTAGCTCCAATGAGTGTCACGTGTTAATTAAATCAAGATTTAAGAAGAATTTTATGACAAGGGAGAAAAGATAACACCAAGAAATATCATTTAGTGGACTAGACAACTGTAAGAGCCCCAAAAGGACATGGTGGGATAGGCATCAAAGATCCATCCCTAATGAACTTGGCTCTTCGTACAACATTAATTTGGAGACTCGTCTCTAGTCAAAACTCTTGGTAGAAAAGAGTTCTTTTGAAACTGATATTTCTCATGCAAACAAAAGATATGTCTAGATACCCTTTAAGAAGTTAAAAATGGTTCATTAATATCGATAATTATTAAAAACATCACTTCCTCTTATATGATCTAAATTGTACTGGTTTCTAAGAAATGCACAACACATCAGCATTTGGTTGGATAGAATAATGAGAAAGGCATTGCTGGATAGCTATCATGAGCTTCACCCACTAAAATATTGGATGGTAAGGAAAAAAATTAAAACTCTTGCTAATATCTCCTCATAGAATGAATAATCGGTAAGTGAAAATATTGGAATATAGAGTTGCCTTCTCAACACTTGTAGAATTTAACATCCTAGCTCTTTTTTTCCTTGAAAGAATGTGTGCTTAGAGAGATTCATTATAGATTGGAGAGCCTAGACAACACATTCTTATAATGTGAAGCAAGGTTATATCTCCCAATTACAAAACATAATACTATCACCAAAATTAATCAATTGGAAGATGATTTGGCATACAAATGAAATTTAAATGGTAAATATATTTTGTTGGCTCCTAGTTCATGACAAATTACTAATAGCTGAAATCTCCACAAGTAAGGCCATCTTGGGCCCTTCCAGATATGCATGTGTCAAGAAGAACATGAATGAATTTATCATGTATTTCTTGAGTGTGACTCTTCCATCAAAGTTTGGGAAGTGGAATTTAAAGGTTTAGATCATAGCATAAGCATACCAAGTTCTTGGAAAAAAGTTCACAAAATGGAGATTGGAGTACATCTTAAAAAGGAACATTAAAAAATAAACAATTATTTAGAATGGTATGGTCAACTTTCCCAAATTTCCCATGCTATAAAATTTGGCTAGGAAGGGATTTTCTAATTTTTCATCATGGGCTAGATATCCCACCTTTTGTGGCAATAAAATCCAGGAGTATGTTAGCTAAAAACAAGATTTCTAAAGGAAAAGATCACAAATCTCATCAATGTTTAAATCTAAATGAAGTGAAATGGTTTTGGAAATTTCAATTATTAGGTAAAAATCTATTCAAACTAGTTTCTAGATCATGTTGGTAGCTTTGATAGAGTAGATCTCTAATTTTGAAAATTAGAAGAAGGCTCAATGGTCTCATTTAATATTTTTTGATGGAGTAATGAAGGGGAATCCTAGGGTGGTAGGTGTGTGAAGGTCATTATCGACCCAAGAGAGATAATAAAAGAAATTTTTTCTTGGGGATTAGGGATCACTTCCAATCATAAAGAAAAGGCATATGCACTTTGAAAAAGGTTTAAAATCACTAAAGGAATAGAAGTGTATTTAATCATTGTGATTGGTGACTCCAATATCATTAATAATCATATGATAACAAAAAAGTACCTATGGACAATTATCTAGCATCAATTCTATATCAAGCTATGCAACTCGAAGGCTCCTTCACAACCATTCAATACTACCATGTCTTGCAAGAACATAATCCTGGGGGAAATTAGTGGGAGATTATGGTTAATGGTGTATTATCCTACCGGTTTATCCCTGTAACCACCTCCTCCCAGATTTACCCAATTTCACTAGTTTGCTAGGGTAAACATGAGACGAAGAGTTACTATGACATGACCCAACCTCCAAGATTCAGTTGTGGAAGTGGGGTTGACAACTGACACTTCACAAATATCCTTCAATGTTTACAAGAAACTTAGGGGCAAAAGGACCACCCTATGTGACCCAAACTTGAGTTAGTCTACTTTTCATAGACCTAACACCCCAACCACATGCACAAGCCTGCATGAGTGTGGTTGTGACCCTCCAACTGCATGCACAACACTGCCTCCATGCGGTCCTGATATCTAAACCAACCTCCACACCACTACCTAGAACTTCTCGAGACTTTTCAGAATGATAAGTAACTTAATGACAATGGTAATCATACAAAACTTGAACAAGAACTTGACCTAACCAGGCCTAACCATGATAATCATTTCGTCAAACATATAGTAAAGATGTAACTACAGGTCATGAATGCATATTTGATCATAGGAGTTTTAAACTGACCTGGAATCACCAAGAAGGTATAATTCCCTCTCATGATAGCTACAATAACAGTTGTTATCCCATGCATTCAATAACCATCAAATACTTATCAAATCCTAAACAAGTCATAGCTAGAGTACATTGTAAATCCATGCTTATAACCAACATATAACTTGATTAATAACCATGATAGGACAACATCAAATCACCATAATAACAAGTACAAGTGCTCATAGAATACAATAGAAAAATAACTCTTATAAACTAATGCAAAAGCCAACCAAGTAAGGGACTTCCACATACCACTCGACCATAGATTGGGTTGAACCAAATCTCTCTTTCAACCAGTCACCCTCGTGCGATATTCCAAGCATGAATATGGGATGTGAAGACATAAATAACTAGGGATTCCCGAAGATTAAACTACCTCCACCCTCAGGCTACCGTGATCTCGTCAAAATCGATCAAGAGATCACAAAGCCCAAAACAATGTTGGATGCATTAGAGTTTATTCACCAATACCTTAAGGAATTTTCCTATATCCACCCACCAGTTGGGGGCTTCCTGGAGATTAAACCACTTCCACCCACAACCCTTTGAAATTTTCCTAAGACCACCTCACCTGGTTCCAAAACCTTCCAATAATCCAAAGCTCAACCAGAAAATAATCCCATCACACCATGGCCATTTGGAAATGGCAAGGCAAAGCGGAAACCACTGTCAAACTAGGAAAAAACCATGACAGTGACAACAAATGAATCAAATACATAATGCATGTACTATGCATTCACAAACTAGCTAGGGAAATCACACATGAAACCTGTTACCTGCAAATCCTCCTACTGAAGATGCTTGATCCAACCTTCCTTTCTTGTCCTTTGCTTTCCTTAATCTTCCTTTTCCTTCCTTTGCTTGCTTGTTTGCTTTCTCCTCTTGGCGACCTTCTCTCTTTGAAACTAATTCCAAAACCAAATTGACAAAAAGTTGTGAAGTGATCCTCAGAAGCCTTTTTATCATTAAGGCCTCTATTTTCCTTCAATTTTCCTCTCATACAAATTTGTGACCCTTCATTGCCCTTTTCTCCTATTTTCCTTTATTTTCATAAATAAGTGTCAATGAATGCCTCTTTGCCTTTGCCAATTTCCTTAGTCATAATAAATCAAAAGTGACACCCACTAGGATGTTTTTTTCCCAACATTCAATTTGGAATACGTGTCCCATGACCTTGGTCTTATTTTTCCTTTATTAAATTTATTACATGAACTTTTAACCAAAGGCTATTACAAACCCCTCTCCCTTGGGGGAACACCCTCCTCGATGTTCTATGACACCTATGACTAGGAAAACCGATAAAATCAGAAAATACTACTAATGGAGCTTTTTAACTTAGCTCGATGCAGTATTTACAATAACAACTTGCTAAAAATCCAGAACCAACATGACAAACATGAAAATCATATCACTTATTGGAGCTTTATAACACAACTCATTGCAATATTTACAATAACAACCCTATATATATATGTACATATACCAAAACTCCTTTGCCTCGACTGGAAAAAAATGAAGGAAACATAACCCACATCTAATCAGCCATCTCCGATGTAGCTTCATCGGGCCAAAGTGCTTTAACTGCACTTTAACTTGCTCGATTGCTCGGTTCCAAAGCATGAGTTTTTTCTGTTGCAATATGCACTTAGGTTCCGACTGGAATTGTCCTTCAGGCTCCACCTGCAATACAGACTAGTCAATCACATGATCAACATCCTTCACATATCTCTCAAGTAATGAAACATGGAAAACATCATGGAATTTCATTGTCAGAGACAATGCAAGTCTATAGGCCACTGGTCCAATCCTCTCAAGGATCTCAAAAGGTCCACAATACCTAGGTGCCAACTTGGCACATGACCCAATCCTCAAGGAGCTCTTCTTGAGCTTAATGCGCAAGTACACATGCTCCCCAACTTGAAACTCCTTTAATACCCTGTGCTAATCTGAATAACTATTTTTCCTATCTTGTGTTACCTTTAGATTCTTCCTAATAACCTGCATTTCCTATTCCATCTCTACCAACATGTCTAGTCCAATCAGTACCCTGTTCACTGGATCACTCCAGATGATGGGAGTATTACAACTCCATCCATAAAATTCCTTAAATAAACTCATCTTCAAGGACTCCTGATACCTGTTATTGTATGAAAACTCTACCAGTGGAAGATACTCTTCCCACTTCCTCTGCTAGCGTATAAAATACATTCTCAACATATCATCCATAATCCCGTTGACCCTCTCTATCTATCCATCTGTCTACGGATGATAAGTTGTACTAAAAACCAACTTTATCCCCAAACCTACAAAAAACTCCTTCCAAAATCTGGAAGTGAACTTGGCATCTCTAGCGGATACAATCTTCTTAGGAACACCATGCAATCACACTATCTCCCTAATGAAGACCCGAGCTACCTCACTAGATGAATTAATAGACTTCATTGGAATGGAGTGAGTTACCTTGGTGAACCTGTCAACCACAACCATGCTAGAATCATGTTGTCTAGAACTCTCCGACAAACCTGTAATGAAATCCATGGAAATGACTTCCCATTTGCACTCTGGAATCAGAATCGACTGCAATAAAGCACTTGGGTGCTTGTACTTTGCTTTTACCTGTTGACAATCCAAACACCTTGCAATGAACTCAGCCACCTCTATCTTTAGATTCAGCCAATAGTAGAACTTCTTCACCGCTATCTAGGTGTTATGATATCCCAGGTGACCTAAATACGAATTAATAAGAAATTCCCTCAGGATAAGCTTCTTGAGCTCATTGTTGTTTGACACATAGATCATGTCCCTAAATATCACCAAACCATATGCCGTGAGATGATAATCCACATCCTTATCATTTGTACCCTATTGTTGTAACCTATGCTTAAGCTATTGGTACCTGTCATCCTATTGTCCTGTCTGCAAGATCTACTCTTGTAAATCTATCCCATATGAACTCATAACTGTGATGTGATTTACCTACATTCTTCTGCTAAGGGCATCTGCAACCATTTTCTCCTTACCCTTGATGTGCATGATCTCGAAGTTAACTCATTGAGCATGGCTAACCATCTACCTTGCATGTTATTTAGATTAGGCTGGTCAAACAAATATGCCAACCCATTGTGATCACTCATCAACGCAAAACTCCTGCCAAGACGATAATGTCTCCACATCTTCAAGGAATGAATGATCACTGCCAACTCAAGATCAAAAGTCACAAAATTCTGCTCATGCTCATTCAATTTCCTTGAATTGTGGTATACCACCTGTCCCTCTTGCATCAGGACTCCACCAAGTCCTCTCTTGAAGGCACTTGTACACACCACAAACTCTTTGTCTCAATCTGTAATATTTAGAACTAGAGTGTTTGTAAGCAACTACTTCAACTACTCAAAACTGGTTGCACATTCCTCTATCCATTCAAACTTCTTTCCTTTTCTCTATAAATATTTAATAAGATAGGATATTCATGAGAAGCTCTTCATGAACCTCCTTTAATAACCCACTAACCTCATGAATGTTATTACCTCATCCACATTCCTAGGAGCTTCCCATTCCATGATAGCTTTGATCTTTTCTGATTCCACTATTATACCCTCCTTGGAAACAACATGCCTCAAGTAATCAAATTATGTTTGAAATAAACTGAACTTACTAAGCTTGGCATACAATTTATGCTCTCTCAACAATCTTAACATTGTTGCTAGGTGTTTTGCATGCTCTTCCTCATTCTTAGAATATATCAATATGTCATCAATGAATACTATCACAAACTTGTCCATATAAGGATGCACCACACTATTCATCAAACATAAGTAACTGGAGCATTAGTCAAACCAAAAGGAACCACAACAAACTTATAATGCCCATACCTGGTTCATAAAGCAGTCTTGTAGATGTCCTCTTCTTTGATGCATACTTGATGATATCATCATCTCAGATCAATCTTCGAGAACACTGTTGCTCCCTTCAACTAATCAAACAAATCATCGATCCTCGATAATTGGTACCTATTCTTGATCGTCACCTTGTTCATTTGTCTATAATCAATGCACAACCTAAGAGTATTGTCCTTCTTCTTGAAAAACAACACTGGTGCACCCCAAGATGACACACTTGGCCTAATGTATCCCTTGTCAAGAATTTCCTTCAACTGCAACTTCAGTTCCACTAACTCTAGAGTGCTCTTCCTGTAAGGTGCCTTTGATGTCACTCATGGTACTAACTTAATAGAGAAATCCACTTTCTTATGAGGAGACAACTCTGAAATATCTGTTGGAAATACATCCTAAAACTGCTGCAAAACTAGATACCTCTTTGAAGACTTTTGCATCCTCAATGTTTTTAGCTTTATTATTGGAAACATGCACTGCAAACAATACACACCCTTTCCTGTGACCTTGCCTTGCCTACATAGTTGTAACCATTCTCACCGATGTAGGCTTCTTCTTACCATATAAGATTCTCTTCTCTCCATCATCATCCAAGCACTTGATAGCCTTCTCACAATGGTCCACCTTAGTCCTGTGAAGATACAACCAATCCATTCCTAGAAGCATACTTTATGATCCCAATGGAAGTACATTTAGATGTGCTTATGTAGGCATGCCATTAAGCTCAAATGCACAAGCTCTTACCCAATGATGAAATTTATTCTTAGTACCTATAGCCAACTGCACCAACCAAGACTTTGTATGCACTTCTTTTCTCAAACCACACTTATCCACGAGGTTAGGATTAACATAACTATAATTAGATCCAGGTCAATCAAAATAGAAACAACTCGACCACAAAGCTTACCTTCCATGTTAATAATGGATTCCTGGTGATCTGCCTGCTTGTTATCAAATGATGCATAGATCCGAGGAATGCTTTGGCCCACATCCCCAACTATTTCCTCCTCCTACGTACTGTAGATCTGAGGTCTGCCACCCTGATACAATGGAAAATCCTTCTTGCAATGATCTTTTCCACATATCCAACACTGCAATTGTTCTATGCCACTATCCTTATTCTACTGCTCTCCAGGCTGAGGTCCATTTCCCTTATTAAACTTCTTGTAAGGAGCAACATTTCCTTCTCACCCACATCCTGAGGTATTCCTCACTTCGGTGGCCACTTTACTTTATTCTTGTCATTCCCTTTCCAACCCTGCTTAGAGTCAATATTATACTTCGATTGCTCATAATAGTGCTTCAACTTCCCGATGTCTTCTTCCAACGACTGAGGCTCATCAAACTCAATCCGATCCTTGAATGCTACTGGCAATCCACTGATGAACCTTTGAACTTTTGTCTTCTCATCCTTGAGGTAAGGCACATACATCAACAACTCCAAGAAATTAGTCATGTACTCCTCATCTGTCATAGATCCCATCTTTAGCTTGTATAACTCCTTGGCCTTTCCATCATAGTACCGCTTTGACAACTACTTCTTCCTTAAGAGTCTCTTAAATTCATGCCAACTCAACTTATCTGTCCTAATGTCGATGGCACGCTTAACATATTCCCACCAAATGTCTACCTTTCCTTTGAGACTAAAAGTAGCTATCATGACTGTCATGTTCTCTGTATAGTCATGCAGCTCAAATAACTTCTTCATTCCAAGCAACCATGATTCTACATCTGATCCGAATGGAAAATGGCATCCAGCCATGGTATTCATCTACCCATTGTATTCAGTCACCCATGGAATTTACCCATGGTATTGTAAGTGACATCCACCCATGTTATTCATCCACCCATGGTATTTATCCACCCATGGTATTGTAAGTGGCGTCGACTTTGTATTCATCCTCCCATGGTATTAATCCACTCATGGAATTTACCCATGGTATTGTAAGTGACATCCACCCATGGTATTTATTCACCCATGGTATTTACCCACCCATGGTATTTGTTCACCCATGGTATTTACCCACCCATGGTATTTACCCACCCATGGAATTTACTTGTGGTATTGTGACAAAAAAATGCTATAAGTAACAAGTCACATTTTTTAAAAGGACACATTTTCCACCAAAATGTAGCCTTTACAGTTATTATCTGTTTTAATAATAAAAAAATATGATTTTTTTTATTTTCTGTTCTCCTATTTTCTTCTGGCATTTCAATTTTCAAATCTTGGAGGATCCCCCCCCAAGATCCATTTCAATCTTTTAGATCTTGGGGGCCTCCCCCCAAGATCTGGATCAGTGGTATCAGAGCTAGGTTACGGTTCTATGGGAATGAGGGTTTTACGCATATTTCAGTTTCAAATTTTTGCAACAATATTCAACAAACTTCATGCATGTGCAACTACCTCAATAGAGCATTTTCTTGGGCAAAGCAGAATTTTTTTATTTTTTTTTCTCATTTTTTTGCAAGATTTTTTTTGGGCGGAGGGTTTGCATATCAGATCTGAAACTTTTGGTGAAAATTTTACTAAAATAAATAACAGATCTGGATTCCTTGCAAAACAATATTTAAATTCAAAATGAAATCTACCAAATTGGAGTCCAGATGAGGGAGATATCGTTGATTTAAAATCAACTATGTTGCAGAATTTTTTCCAATGACAATTCATGGACGAAGGCTCTCCTATCATTTTTTACAGGTTTTGTACATAATTTCAGAAAATTAATTATAGATTTGAGCTCCTCTCGAAAATTCACCCAATTTAAAAAAAAAATTGGTCGAATCAGAGTTCGGCTGAGGGAGATATCGCTGACTTAAAATCAACTAATTTTTTTTTCCCAAAACTTTTGTGATGGCGAGATAGTTACAACGTGAGTCTGAGTTTCCAAAGTGTCTAGGTAGGGATATCAATCACATGGGAAGATGCAGAATGGTCATTCTATTTCCAAAAATAGGTTATAACAAAGATTTTGAGTTATGCCCATTTTATGTCTAGAGCAACATTCAAAGTGGGTTCCCTTTGGAGATGTGTCCTCCCACCCCGATTTAGTAGGCACATGCTTCACATTCATTAGTTTCAACATAGCAGCATCCGGCTTGGGTTCTTTGGAGATGTTCCCTCCCACCCCAGGTTATTTAGGCACCTACCACTTCATCAACATTCAACATCACGGTTATGAGTCAACCACACAAAATCCTTGTCATAGAAGTCCATTTGCTAGGGTGCACACTCTTAGTATCACAGTTGGTCACAAGCATTACAGGGTATCTCTATCCTCGGATATTCATTTTTCATGGTTATGGGTCATCCACAAACCCACACTTCATCGAATTCCATTTGCTAGGCCGCACACTATTAGTATCACAGTTGGTCACAAACATTACAGGGTATCTCTACCCTCGGATCTTCATTTGTCATGGTTATGGGTCATCCACAAACCCACACTTTATCGAAGTCCAATTGGTAGGCCGAAAATTTTCAGTATCACAGTTGGTCATAAGCATTACAGCGTATCTTTATCCTCGGATCTTCGTTCATCACGGTTATAGGTTAACCACACAAAACCCTTCTCTTCAGTGGCTCTTCATATTCAACAAAGACTTCTCAGGAGTGAATTTCACACAATGGGGACCATTGCTTCTTAAGGAGGGAGCAATGATCCGAATGGAAAATTGCATCCACCCATGGTATTCATCCACCCATAGTATTCATTCACCCATGGTATTTTAAGTGACATCCACCCATGGTATTCATCCACCCATGGTATTTATCCACCCATGGAATTTACCCATATTATTGTAAGTGGCATCCACCCATGGTACTCATTCACCCAAGGTATTTTTCCATTGTATTGTAAGTGGTGTCGACCCTGGGTATTCATCCTCCTATGGTATTTATCCACTCATGGAATTTACCCATGGTATTGTAAGTGACATCCACCCATGGTATTCATTCACCCATGGTATTTACCCACCCATGGAATTTACTTGTGGTATTGTGAAAAAAAATGTTATAAGTAACAAGTTACATTTTGTAAAAGGAAAAATTGTCTACCACAATGTAGCCTTTACAGTTATTATATGTTTTAATATAACTATATATATATATATATATATTATTTTATTTTGTGGTCTTGTTATTGTGTGTTCTCCTATTTTCTTCTGGCATTTCAATTTTTTAGATCTTGGGGGTTCCCCCCAAGATCCATTTCAATCTTTTATATCTTGGGGGCCTCCCCCCAAGATATGGATCAACATCTTCTGACTTCTCATCTCTCCATTGTATGTAGGTGGCTTGGATTTCTTGAACTCATCTGGCAAGTATCCCATCTCACTCCTCCTGTAAGGATGATAACCATGATGACCATGATGCTTTTCCGAACCAGATCTAGAATAGAACCCGTAGCCACTGCCTCTCCTGTCAGGTGTATCTAAGAAAATACCATCTCTGACTGTGACATCCCCATCCAACCCGTGCCTTGATCGAGATCTGCTACCATATGCCCCATTATTTCCATCCTCCTGTCCATAATTGATCCGTGGTTGTCCCTATCTTTGCAAATCTCAAAAACTCTGAAGAATAACTGCATTAAATTTTACTTGTTTTTCCTAAGCCCTATAAATTATTTCCCGTGATTGAATGATCCTGTCATTATCTACCTTGCAACTTCTGATTTCTGCCTTTAAACTTCTCAAGGTATCTGCTATGTCAGGAGAATACTCATCTCTTGTTTGCTCGTATGATCCATAAGGAGAATCTCGTGAACTGTAATCCAACATTCTCCTATTCAACTCTGATCCTCTTCTTCTTCCCGCTAACATACCACGTCTTATAACCAAATATAAACACAATCAACATACCTCAGTGAAGTTAAGGGTAGGCTATCTCGTCTACAAAATCAATCCATATTAGAACGATAAATATATGTACATAATGACAATGACACATCAATCCATATTAGTACGATACATATATATACATAATGACATTGACACATCAATCCAACTATAATATACATAATGACACCGACACATCAATCCATATTAGTACGATACATATATATACATAATGACATCGACACATCAATCATCATACATGACAACACAAGACTGTAACACTAACCACGTACATGTTAACCATAGCCACTACCATGCATGCATAAAAACCACATAGACACTGACATGCATGTATGACATGTGAAAATTCAAGAATCCCACCCGAATTACCTACTACAACAACTAATGATATTACTCCTGTTTGATAAATTCCTTTAAACGAATTACTTGCAGTTTCCTCGGAAAATATTGTAATACATACACTGCAGTGTTCACTTAAATTATATGCGGAAACAAGAGACTGAGCAAGAAAGAAAATACAACACAAATGACATCGATATTTTTGGACAAATGTCCCCAGCAAAACACAATACGGGAAAATTAGTGCAGCAGATATGAGGGTTTTATTATTATGCAGGAGAAAATCTGAGTACAATTATTGGATGCTCAACTAGCAATCCGATATAGAGAGAATCTGGACAAAATGAATGGTGAAATGATCTCACCCCGTCACTGGGAGAATCTGAGTCTGATCAAGCTGCACTGGAGCCTTTGTGTATTCTTTGCACATAACTACGTCACTCCTACACAGTTCCTACATCACCCCTATTGGGTATCACGTTGCTTCTTCTCTGAACCCTTTATTGGATGGATAATACAAATCTCTATCTCCCGGTTCCACAATTCGGCTCCTGGCTACTGAAACTCGATTTCCTAAGCAGGAATTAGATTTCTCTCTAAGTCCTGCGCTGCCACTACGTCAGATTTGCGTGGCCCAGCATTTGCCTCTCTATAGACATCATTTTGTCCTCTCTCTACCTCGTACTCTTTGGCCCAGGAAAACTTCCTTCTTCCAGATACTCACTGCCCCTCACTGCAAGAAATCTACTCGATCAAAATTTCATCCTAAGAACTTCTCACTTCAGAAATTCAATCTCTTGATATCTCAACGTGTTTTCCAAATGACCCTCAAGCTCCCTTAAATAATCTTCTCATTGAAATTCAATGACCTAGATTAAAATCTAATCAATGACTAAGATCATTTTAGCTTGATCATTGTCTTCTTCTAGAAGTTCCACCCACAATTAGATTAATACCCATTAATATTTTTAATTTCCTAAGTTTAGACTTAGGGTCCCACTAAAAAATATTGTCTATGGCTAGAATTTCCCAAAACGCTTTCTGGGTTCTTTGGAATACATGTGCCCAAGCCTCCTTGCAAAATTTGAGTCTTATAGCACATCCGATGCTACCATAAATCAACACTCCCTCTAAGCAAGGAATGTGCTCTAGCAATATACGTTGCTACATACTTCTCTGACTCTGAAGCATCGTCCTCTGTGCTACTAATCTTTGACATGTTATCCACCAACTACTACGCTACTGCTGTAACTATATTGTTGCCAAAACTGCCACTGTCAACGCTGCATCCATACTACAACTCCCTCTCAAGTGCTGCATCTGTGCTGCTGCTAGCACTATCACTGCCAACTGCCACTTCACTGCAAACTGTCGCTGCTACTCTATCAACAACAGAAAAACATCTAAAATTATTGAACTAACTGTGTTTAGTATGATACCACATGAATTATGAATCCTGATTGTTGTTATTCTCTTCACTAACCCTCTAAATATACTACACTGCTTCTGACCTCTACTCTGTGCCATTTGCACCACTGCCAACTCTGCTCTGTTCTGTTCAGTATCTGGCACTCCTAGCCACTACAACTATCTCCCTAACACTCCTTGGCACCATCCGACACTAGTCCATCCTGCTACTCCTGATCTGTGCTCCCGTAGCAAGGTATTGATTCGAGAGGTGGACTCCTCAAGGATCCTTCCCATCTGTATATCATTCGAACTACATCACCAAATTAGCCTACCTCCCTCCTAGAGGTATCTCAGTTGTCATGCAAAACTCCTCCTCTTCAATCTTCGTGGGCGCAACCTTCAGATTGTGTTTCTCATCCTTGTCCTTCTTCTTGAGAGGACATTGAGTAGCGTAGTGACCCATCTCACCACACCTGAAACACTTGATCTTTGAAACGTCTTTCTTACGTCTCCGCTACTCTTGTTGTCCTTTCGATGCAAGGGCTACATTATCCTCCTCCTCCTTGGGTTTTGACCCACTGTTGCTGCTTCCGTCAAGTTTGACCTTGACTAAGTCTCTCCTCAACTCCTCTTGTTTTAGAGCGGCCCACATCTCATCCCAATTCGGTAATGCTACTCTGCTTAGGATACTTTGGACAAAGACTTGCCACTCATTTGAGATAGAATTGAGGGCCAGTCTAACCAACTCTGAATCCTGAGGTGTATGCCCCATAAACAGACAACTCATCACGGGTCTCCTTCAACTTTTTGAGGAATGGATCAATATGCTCCCCCTTCTACATCTGAGTAGATCTTAGATTCTGCTCCAAGTACATCGTGCTCAGAAGATCATTGATATAGCGTTTCCAAGGCATCCCACATCTCCTTAGCAATCCCTCTGCTAGTTACATGACACACTCCATGATCCTTTACTCCATCAAGGATCATCCTCTTTGCCTTTTCCATTTCTGATCTGTAATTCTTCAATGGATCTGCATCTACAAGGACAACCAACACCCTGTCGAAGTATGTCTTGAGGGCATGCTCATCTAGAAGGAATGACATTCTCGCCTTCCAGGACATAGTTGGATGCTTCGTCCAACCTGTCCTGATCCCTCAAGCCACTAGTTTCCATTTCTGCCAAAAAATAGGAAGTCGAATGACCTCCTCTCTCTTCTAGGCTAGCCTACACACTCCCTTGCTACTGCTCATCTCTAGAGAAATCGAATTCCTTGGCTAGGAATTCTCTAAGGAAGAAATTCCCTTAGTCGTGCTTCTCCTCTTTCTTCTGACGATTTTCTGCCCAACAAACTACCTGCAGAAAAATATGTGTCCCACTAGCTCTCCTCATGATGAGGCTTCAATGATACTTCCTCTACCTCGACAAAAATTCAATCTAGAAGCCCTTCTCTCCGTCGACTCTCTCAGAGAGAGACTGCCTCGAAATTTTAGCCCTTCATCTAAGAACTGCACAAACCCTCTCGTGTTTCGAACGGCCACCTCTAGTTCTTTTCGATTTCCCTCTTTTTCTCAGCGTTGGATCTACCGACTCTGCTCTTCTTGCCTCACCTGCACCTATGATACCATGTGAAAATTCGAGAATCCCACCTGAATCATCTACTGTAGCAACTGATGATATTGCCCCTATTTGATAAATTCCTTTAAACAAATTACTTACAGTTTCCTTCAACAAATATCGTAATACATACAGTGAAACCTTCAGTTATATTATATGTGGAAACAAGAGACTGAGCAAGAAATAAAATACAAATGACACCAATATTTTTGGACAAATGTCCCCAGAAAAACCCAATGCGAGAAAACCGGTGCAATAGATCTGAGGGTTTTATTATTCTGCAGGAGAAAATCTGAGTACAATTCTTGGATGCTCAACTAGCAATCCGATACAGAGAGAAACTGGACAAAATGAATGGTGAAATGATCTCACCTTGTCACTACGAGAATATGAGTCTGATCACGCTAAACTGGAGCCTCTGCATATCCTCTATGTAGCCTTTGTGCAGAACTGCATCACTCCTACACAGTTCTCGCATCACCTCTGCTAGGTATCACGTTGCTTCTTCTCTGGACCCTCTGCTGGCTGGAAAATATGAAAATTTGCCTCCCGGTCTCACACACTGGCTCCCAACTACTGAAACCAAATTTTCTCAGCAGGAATTTGATTTCCCTCTAAGGCCTGTGTTGCCACTGTGTCAGTGCTACGCGAGCCAGCGTCTGCCTTTCTCTAGATGTCGTTCTACCCTCTCTCTGCCTCGTACTCTCCAGACCAGGAAAAATTTCTTCTTCCGAATACTCACTGCACCTCACTGTAAGAAATCTACTTGATCGTAATTTCCTCTTGATAAATTCTCACTTTAGAAATTCGATCTCCTAATCTCTCAATGTTTTTTCCAAATGACCCTCAAGCTCCCTTAAATAATCTTCTTGTTGACATTCAACGACCCAGATTAAAAGCTAATCAATGGCTAAGATCATTTTAGCTTGATCCTCATCTTCTTCTAGAAGTTCCACCCACAATTAGATTAATACCCATTAATATTTTAAATTTCCTAAGTTTAGACTTAAGGTCCCATTAAAAAATATTAATTATTTCAATAAAATTGTCTTTGGGTTGAATTTCCCAAAACGTTGTCTGGGTTTTTTGGAATACATGTACCCAAGCCCCTTTGTAAATTTTGAGGCTTAGAGCACATCCAATGCTACCAGAAATCAACATGACAATCACTTTTACCCCAAGGTCCAGTGCTACAACCTTGCTCTAATACCACCCTATAACCTCCTCCTCCCACATTTACCTAATTTCACCAGCCTGCTAGGGTAAACATGAGACAAAGAGTTATTATGACATGGATCAACCTCCAAGCTTTAGTTATGGAAGTGGGGTAAACAACTGACACCTCACAAACATCCCTCAAGGTTTACAAGACACTCATGGGCCAAAGGACCACCCCAGGTGACTCAACTCTGAGCTAGACTATTTTTCACTGACCTAACACCTTGACCACATGAACAATCCTGCATGAGTGTGGTTGTGACCCTCCAACTGCATACACAATGTTGCCTCCATGAGGTTGCATCCAAAATTCTCCAGTTCAAAGGGTGCAGTCTTGAGATATGAGCCACAATTCTAAGCCAACCTCTAGACTATTGCCTTGAACTTCCTAAGACTTTCCAGAATGACAAGTAACTCAATGAAAATGTTAATCATACAAAACTTGAATAAGAACTTGACCTAACCAGGCCTAAGAATGATAGTCATTTCATCAAACATATGGTAAACATGTAGACTACAGGTCATGAATGCATATCTGATCATACAAGTCTAAAAATTATTTGAGAATCACCAAGAAGGTCTAATGCCCTCTCATAATAGCTGCAATAACACTTGTTAGACCATGCATTAATTAACCATCAAAAACTTATCAAATCTTGAACAAGTCTTAGCTAGAGTACATTGCAAATCCATGTTTATAACCAGATTAATAACTGTGGCTGAACAACCATCAAATCACCATAATAACAAGTACAAGTGCTCATAGAATACAATAGGAAAATAACTCTTATTAACTTATGTAAAATCCAACCAAGTCAAGGACTTCCACGCACCACTTGACCATAGAGGGCTGAATCAAATTTCTCTTTCAACCAATCACCCCCATGCCATATTCCAAGCATGAAGGTGGGGTATCAAGACATAAAAAACCAGGGCTTCCCAGAGATTAAACTACCTCCACCCTTAGGCTACAGCAATCTCGCCAAAACCGATTAAGAGATCACAAAGTTCAAAACAAGCTTGGATGCCTCGGAGTTTCTTCATCGTTACCTTGAGGAATTTTCCTATCTCCACCCACCTATTGAGGGCTTCCTAGAGATTAAACCACCTCCACTCTCAACCCTTCCGGGAATTTTCCTAAGACTACCTCACCTAGTTCCAAAACCTTTTGGAAATCCAAAGCTCAACTAGAAAAGAATCCCATCACGCCATGGCTATCCGAAAATGGTGAGGAAAGGATGAAACCATTGTCAAACCAAGAAAACCCATGCCAATGACAACAAATGAACCAAATACACAATGCATGTAACATGCATTCACAAACCAGCTAGGAAATTCAGACATGCAAAATGATACCTGCAAATCGTCCAGCTGAAGCTGCTTGATCCAACCTTCCTTGCTTGTCCTTTACTTTCCTTGTCCTTCCTTTACCTTCCTTTGCTTGCTTTCTCCTCTTGGTGATCTTATCTCTCTGAAACTAATTCCAAAACCAAACTGACAAAAAGCTATGAACCGATCCTCAGAAGCCTTTTTATCATTAAGGCCTCTATTTTTCTTCAATTTTCCTCTCATGCAAATTTGTGACCCTTCATCTCTCTTTTCTCCTATTTTCCCTTATTTTCATAAATAAACCCAATTAATGCCTCTTTTCCTTTGCCAATTCCTTTTCCAATTTTACTTAGCCATAATATACCAAAAGTGACACCCACTAGGATGTTTTTTTCCCAACATTCAGCTTGGAATACATGTCCTATGACTTTAGTCTTATTTTGCCTTTATTAACTTTATTACGTGAACATTTAACCCGGGGCTGTTACAATTTCCTAGTTAATATGCAATACTTTGATACATACTTTGTTTTTACTTGGACATTTGGCAAGTACCAATAGATTCCTAAGACATCATGTGACATTTAATCTCACACATCACCTCAAATGCTTGAACATTAACGAGAAGCAATGGGACTCCTGTGCCCACATGCCACTAACTTTTCTCTTGCATACTTTTGTTTTGCCTCCCATTATGAATCCATCTTGTTGTGGGATAAAAAAATTTAATTTTGATAGGTGTAAAGGTTTTATGCATCTCTCTAGCTCGAAATTCTTTTCTTATATTCTACAATTTACTTCTTGTGTTGTGGACTTAATAGACGAGTCAATTCCTTGGTGAAGAACTAGATATTGGATTTCAGGAGGGACTTGGGATGATTGATTTCTTATTGGTCATGAACTGAATTGGGACACTAAAAGGTACCTCCAATTCTATATTTAGTGCTAGATAAGACATCAAGGCATGTAAGGGTTGAGGAACATGAAGGTTCCCATTCACAAGGTTCAAAAATTACCGATAGCAGGTAACTTTTCTTTAGGGAAACATATGGACTTGAGAGAATTTAGAAAATTAAAAGAGATCTAAAAAGCCACATAAAGCATATTCATTGCAATAGGGAATCTCTCTTTAATTTGGTAACGAAGACCCATGAATTTGAGAGCCTATCACAACCCAAGTTATCAATTATGGGGTCTTTAAGAACTGCTAGTGGTAGAAGCTGAAAGTAGTTGTCTTTGGAATTTGACACTAAATGTTCAAAAGGGAGACCACTCAATGGATTCAAATCTATGAATCTCAACAACCTCATATAGAGAAGGGTTTAAAGAGGAATAAATTGTGCATTAGTTTGATGAAGAAATGGAACTTGCGAGCTAGGAGCTTGAACAAGAAAGTATAGGATTAGAGGATATTGATAGCTGTTATGAAAATCACTCAATTAAATGTTTTTTAGGACTCTAAGATATTAGGCATTGACGATATAATTTACACTATAAATAAGTTTTGGGTAATCTTGCATAAGGACAAGGTCATTTTTTGTTTTGGGTTTGTATTAGGATTTTTTTTAGGTTATGCAATTGACATTTTAGACACATTGGAATTTTATTGGGATATACTCTCTACTGAACATTCATTTCAATGTTTTACTAGTACAAATATTCCCAATTATTGTTAAAAGAAAATTATTTACATAGTTAGTTGTGATAAAAATTAATCTACGATGAATTAATAACCAATGTTTTTTAATTAATTAATTAATTTTCCTTCTAAGTGGTTTGTGGATCATAGAGATTGGTGACCGCTACATTAAAGGAATATTTGTACCAGGGAAATCCACTTAAAGGGATCACTTCCTATGGGTTCAACCACAAAGCCTAACCTGAGGGTGTTGATAGAATTGAACTCGTGACATCTCAATAACAAAGGTGCTTTAATGATAAGGACTCAACCAATTGAGCTAACCCTCAGGACTGATTAATAACTAATAATTAATAATTAACTTAGGATAATAAGATTAAATCCATTGTATAATATATAAAGATAGCTCAATACATAAAGATACTTAATAGTTAACTTGGGATATTAAGATTAAATTATTGTATAATATATAAAGATAAATCAATACACAAGGATTTGTTTGTAGGTATATTTGGTAGCTTAAAACTAATATCATCATCATGGTATATTTGTTAAGTGATACAAGAGTAAAAGATGTTTATGTCTCTCTGTAAATAAGTACTTTCCTAGATCCATCTTAACTTCAGATTTACCAAACGACGAGAATGATCAATTCTCTTTTCACTCTAAACGAGGTTTGCACCTGAAGGGATTTGATCCCTCTCGGTGCTTGTTAAATCCAGGGTAAGATGGATCCAAACTAGTTTAATTATTAATTATTAGTTATAATTATAATTATTCATTATAATTATAATTATTAATTTTATGTTTTTACTTTATTTTATTTTTAGTTTTCATTTTATGTAATTTGACCCAGTCAAAAAAATGTTTTATTGATAATTACAATTATAATTATAATTATTTACTTTTATTTTATGTAATTTTACTAAGTCAAAATGTTAAAGAGGGAATTACATTACAACATTACTACCATACTAGGTTGGACAACATCTCTCAGCGCAATTAGGGGTATATTTCTTAGGTAGATTCTAGCTTAAGGTGTGATTATTTCTAAAGAAAGTTCATTAACACAATTGTGTTCACGAGTAATAATTAAAGTTGCATAACAAATGACATTTAAACATCATTAAGATGAGAAATCAAACTTAGCAATTATTTTTGTGACAAAAGTTTAAAACTAGCTTGTTTGTTAAATATCAAAAGGATATAGAATGTTGAAAATTCCAAACATGTTATTAATATAATAAATTGAAACCTTAAAATCCATATATATAATGATTATAGACATCAAAATCCATAGTAAAAACATTTAAAATCATTATAACCATAAGTTAAAATAAATTAATATGTTTTGTAACAAAGATTTGGAATTAATCTTTATGTTGAGATATAAAAAATGATCTTATCATCAATGATAGAGTAAATTGGAACTGCAAGCCCTATATATATGATAATAATTATTTGTAATTTTTTTCCCGTGGAAAAAGTCGTAATTTTATTCATAAGATAAAATTACATTTTGTAAATGCAGAAGCATATGCAATAATATTGATTCGGTTTTTGCAGAAACAAAAAGAATAAAAAAAAGGAAGTGAAAAACTATACTTTTCTCCCTTTTTCTCCACTTTTCGCCATCCCCCAGAGTTGGGGGTGATGGTTACTATGGAGAGCTGATTTTCTGTTATAGTTGTGGGATATTCCTTGTCCAACTCAAATCCTTTAGATCCATGAGTTCTCTTGTTGCCGGATATTTCCTTTCCTGTTATTTGGAGGTCTTGGTTTTGTAGAGGGTTGCTGGGAGCTTCCTCTTTCTTTTGCGCATTGGGTTGGATTTCTTGTTCATCCTTTTCTGTTTTGAAGTCTATGGTGTCTGGTACGTCTTCTTCATCCAATGGCACTATGTTTTGCCATCCTTTAGGCTTCCTCTGTTGCTGCTTGTTCCGATTGGGGGTTCTTGCCTGTGGACAAGCGCTGAGAAGGTGGCCTGTTTGTAAACATCCTCGACATCGGAATGCTGTGTTTTCGTAATCCAATGATTGTAGCCACTGTGTGTTGTTAAAATTCAGTATTATACTTTCTGGTAATCCCTGGCTGAGATCTACTTCGACACATATTCTGGCGAAGGTAAAAATTCCCTTTGCCATTCTGTCGTCGTCAATCTTTAGAAATTTCCCAGGGTGTTCCCTATGGCTATTAAAACCTTGTGATGCCAGAAGTGTAATGGGAGGTTATGCAACCTGACCCATACTGGTATCTTTGATACCACCATTGTATTGGCGTCGAAATCTGGAAACCATGGAGTGATGTAGAGCCCTGCATTGCCCCAGAACCATGGCCCCTTATTAAGGATGTGTTCCTTTTCCTGTTCTGTGTTGAATCTTACTATAAAAAACCCCTTAGGGCATAAGTAGATTTCACAGTTTGGTGTCCAGGTGGTATGGATCCAGTGGTGCAGATCACCTGATTTGGGCCAGTAACCATTGAATCTACAAATAACAGAGTGAGAAAATAGATCTGAGTATAAATCCTTTACCTCGGGCATTTCAATGGTGAGAGCAGGATTCTCAGGTTTTTGTTCGACTATGTAGGGCCCAGGAAGAACAGGGTTTGTTACTGGATTGACTTGTGCTTTCCCTTTACCCTTCACAGCGTCCTTGAAGGAGCCTGTGTTCTTTGAGCTTGTATTCTTTGAGCTGGTTCCAAAACATCCACCTCGCAAATGAAAGTTAATGATGATAGTCGAGTCTGTGGTGATGCTGTATTCCTGAAGGGTGTGGTTGTCCTGTAAGCTGCGCCCCCTGTAGATCAGATTTTGCCCCTGTTCTGGTATGCCAAGAAGGTTCTGTATTTCATTCCGTAGTTCTTGGATGTTGCTGCCCCTCCATAACCTCAAGCAATAAGTCCTGCCTTCCGGTGCTTTTATGAAGAGCTGTGTGAGATCTGCCTCTCTAGGGTTTGAGCCCAACTGAGGTTGCCCCAGTTCTATTGCCTGGATCGTCTCATTTCCAAACCCAAGATCATCGCCATTCAACCGGCGTTCCTCTGCGGTTTTGGCCCTGGTGTCAGGACTGTGGGGTATCCTGATTTTCCCCTAGATCTGGATTTTGTGCAGGCTTCTACTTCGTCTGAGGACCTGATCTGGTGGTTCAATAGCAGATCTGGGCAGCTGTCTGTCTTCCGTGGTCAGGTTGCTTGATCTAGATCTGTGGATTGGCCCTGCAAAGACGCCTTGGGCAAGTTCGGGTATACAGGGTGGATATATAAAATACAATCTAGCCCTTACCGCAACAATGATGTCATGAAGTCTGCTTGATCCAGTCCCAGTAGCGCACAGGTGTCCCTTCTGCAGCCCGGCCGCCTTAGAGATCTGAAAACTCGGATCTGGGCTGTTTCCCTCGCCGGGCTCCTTAACGGCTGTCATCTGGTGCTTGTTGTTGAACTCACAGAAGGCCAAGCTGGATTGGCTTCCTGTTGAGAGGTCCTTGCTTTGAGCGATTTGCATGCAACCAGTCGAAAGGCGGCAGGGGTTTCCTTTTTTCCCGGGGTTCTTGGTTGGATCGCTCAGGAGGATCGGCGTGCTGGTTGCCGAGGTCGTGCCCAGGAGGTCAGTCACGAGAGCGATGACGGATTCTGCAGCAAAGAAACCCTTTCTTGTGCCGCGCTGAGACAGTGAAACCGCCATGGTTGCTCTCTCGCCCTTCATATATATATCGCAGCCGAAGATAGCTCTGTCCATTGTAGGCAGAGTTGGGAAAGGATGTCGATCCTTGAGCAGAGAAGAGTGTAGAGCTCGTTCGCCGCATCTTGGCCCTGTTAATAGATCAAAACCCTGTAAAACTTCACTAGGAGGAAAGGACCCGCATATCAGCAAAACCCCAGCCTCCGTCACGTTCCCAGATCTTCCCTCATCCGAACAGAGAAGTCCGGATTCACAAAAAGTTGCAGGGCCATAAACCCTCACCTCTCTGCAATCACCAGAAATCGCCATCTTCCCCTGATAATTATTTGTAATTAGATATATTAAAAAACATATATTTTTATTATTTACATCACCTGAATAATAATTTGGTACATCACATATACATAATTTTAAAATACTTATCTATAAATAATATTAATTATAAACAATAATTTTTCATTATTAATTACATTTACATTTTTTCATAACTTATTCAATTACTTTTATATATAACATTTTAATAATGGGACTTGAGGTTTGATGTTGCAGCTCTCCTCAAAACTATTGATGCAACATGCTGATAACTAGTTGTTGAATTAGAAGGATTATCCTCGGATATGGCAGAGACAGAACGAAAAACTGGCTGGGGTTAGGGTTTCGATCAGACTCTGCAGCCTTCTCAGCATCTATGACCATCTGCATATGCACCTGCTCCTCACCTCCCTCCCATACACAAGCCCCGTAACTCACCCTTCGCCCCCGTTGCGTCGTTACGGTCATCACTTCATACTTACCGCTTTGTTTTTACCCTCATCCTACTCGACTCTACCCCGCCTGTTACTCGGTCACTATAGTGACATGCATCCTTGGTTTCTGAAGGTAGCTGGTGTGGGAAAATAGCGATGGTTATGGAGGACCTAGTAGACTACTTGGAAGACCCACTAGTGGGTACCTCCATCTGGACATCTCCCCATGTAAACCCAGCAAGCAGCTACCCTTACAACTGTGATTTCTCTGACTCCGTCTCCTCGATACCCTTGATCTCAAGGCCTTCATGCTCAGTGGCTACACTCTCAGAGGCTTCCCCCTCCATACTAGACCTCACTGCTCAGCCCTTGTCTCCATCTACCCTAAATTTCATGGATCAAACCCTGGAACCCAACCTGGGCATCTCCTCTGAGGGTATCTCATCTTTCCCTTCCTCCGCCGGTTCCCATGCCCTTTCGGCAACGATCACCAACGATCCTGCCACTTTTGATTCAGGGCATCCTGTGCCGCCCTCATCGGCCCCCCCATCTAGAAATATTACTGAGATCCCCCCCATTTCAGGAGTCTTCCCTTCCGAACCCCTTTTGGACGTCCCTGCACCTGAGTTTAACCCTACCCAAGGCATCCATCAGAATTCCACACCTGATGAAGGAACCCGGAAAGCAAAGAAACCAAGGGTCCTGAAACCAAAGGCTTTGGAGGTATTCTTGAGTTTAGGCGAGGATTTCCAATGGAGCGAGGCAATGGACACAACCAAATGCATGTTAGTTGGAAGAGTTAGGGGCCGGTCCTATAGCACCACTAGATTGAAGCAGTGGGCGATCAAGGTTTGGGGGCATCATCTGGCTGGACCACCGGTGGTACAAACCTTTGTTAGAGGATGGTTTGCGCTTTGCTTCGCCAGGGCAGAGCACACCAAATGGGTACTTTCAGTGGTCTGACATATTGAACAAGCACTGGTGCTCCTTCGAAGGTGGACGCCACTTTTCGACCCAGAAAAAGAACAACTTGTAGCAAGCCCACTCTGGGTCAGACTACCTCGCCTACCACTATAGTTTTGGTCAAAGGACTTCTTTAGGCGTATAGGGAACTCCCTGGGAGCTTACCTAGAGTATGATAAATCCTACCTCTCGACAGGAAGGATGGCGTATGCAAGAATTTTGGTTCACATTGATACTAGTGATTGGCTTTAGGAATATATCACAATTCAATGGCGAAATTTCTCTCGTAGGCAGAATTTGGACTATGAATGGGTTCCCTTCAGATGCAGGAGATGCCACAAGGTTGGACATCTCTATAAGGATTTCCCTCTCATTAATAACAAAGGAAGGGGAGAAGCTGGAAGGACAATTCCCCCAAAGACAGTTTAAGACCAGGGGGAGCAGCCCCTCAATAAAGAAGAAGGGAACCAAGTCGATCCATCTCAAGCAGACATGGCTCTCTCTCAGGGGACCCCGAAGAAACGCGACAGGCCTCCTCTTCGACCTCCCTCTCCTCCTCTCACCAGGGCAAGAGCGGCTGCTGGGGCGGTGGTTTCTTCGGGTATGACTTTCAACTCTCATAATCCCTCTAATTTGCATGCTTTCGATGGTTTAAATGAAATTCTGGTTGCTAGTATAATAAATGGAATCGGTGACACTCCCTTCCATTCCACTCTGGCTGGCTCCTCTCACTCACCTGATCACACCTTCTTTGACACCACTCCATCTCTCTCGGATCGCCCCTAACATCACTCCTATACCTTAAGCTGGACCTTCTTCCCCCCGTTACCAGACTCAATCCAAGGCCAAGCAGAAGTTAAAGACCCTGGATCATTTCGGGCATGATCTACTTTTATCCCCTTTTCCTCCTAAGCTTCCTCGGGGATGCCCCTCCCTCTCAAAGGCATAATTTCGGGCCGGAGGCGAGATCACCTTAGGCAGTAAATCAGCCATTCACAGGGCACTTAGAGCATCGAATCCGTCATCTGACCTCCCCCCATGAAGATTGCCTCTTTCAAATGTAGAGGGTTGGCTAGACCCAAAAAAACTATCCCTTCACAAAATGATCCTTACCTCTCCCATTGATGTCATCTTCCTCCAAGAAACCCTGGGGCCTGCTGAATCCATTACACACCTCCTTGAGGCTATGTTCCCTAGATGGAACTTTATAGGCTTAGATGCTAATGGAAGATCTGAAGGTCTTGCCCTGGGATACAACAATCGCACCATAAATCTCAGTAGTTGTTGGGGAGGACATGGGCATATTGGGGCAGACCTTTTTTCATTTGATTTGGGCTTGGAGGTGCGAGTCATAAATATATATGGGCCTTGCCAACACATTCTTGCCTTCTGGGACCATCTCCTCGGCTCAAAAGTTTTTCAGAAAGATTCCTTAATCTTGGGAGGGGACCTAAATTTCTCCGTTGGACACTCTGATTCCTAGGGACATCATGCACAACTGGATCCCTTATCTACCTATTTCAAGAACCTTTTGGACTCCCATAACTTGCTGGACATCCCCTCAACCAAGCTCTTACCTACCTGGAGGAACAATACAGCCGGCGAGGACTGTCTTGCACAAAGACTTGACCGTTTCCTCATAAAGGAAGGACTTTTGACCTTGGGTCTTCTTCATAGCCAGTGGGTGGGATCGGGAGGAGTCTCTGACCATCTACCTATATTCATGGAGATCAGTGGGCGGCCTCGAAAACCCAAGGGACCTTTTAAGTTTAGCTCCTCTTGGTTAAAGGACCCCACATATATTCACATGATCAAGGAATTTTGGAAGACGCATCCCTCAGATGCCGGTGGGAACATTACAGAGGGTTTCACCCACAACCTTATTGATATGAAGAGACTATCCAAAATAAAAGGACAGACTCACTGAGCTATATGCCACCAGAAGGAAAATCCTTAGGGATCGTGAAGAAGCGTGGAGGTTGAGAAGTAGGGTGATCTGGCTACTCGAGGGAGATGACAATACAAAGTTCTATCATAAGTTTGCAAATGCCAGGAAAGCTATTAATACCATTTGGCAGCTCTCGAATGAGCAAGGTTAATCTGTTAATACTAGTGGGCTCCAGTATTGTAGCAATAATGCTACAACTCCTGGAGCTTCCTATCTCTAATTTTATCAACCCGGTAGTTCGTACAAACTTGGAAGCGACGGTGTTGTATGCACAAGTACTAGCTCTTGTCGCAGCTGTCACTTGGTCAGCTGGCACAAGTCCGCTAGGGCTCAAGCCAACTTCTATAGGCTCACAGAAGAAGCTTTATGAATGATGGACGAAAGCTAACTTAAAGAAGATTAATCTAATTGCAGAAAGGAACTGAAAGTCAACAAAGCATGAAAACCCTAGTAAACCCTAATTTGACTAGCTAGGCCCTTACAATGCAAAACTGTGAATGAAACTTCTACCAATGATGCCATTACTTGCAGTGAACTGAAATACATGCATCTAAGCTACTTGCATCTGAAAAGACATTTTTTTGTATGTTTTCATTAAGTGGTTGGATTTATTGTGATGATGCTTTTGATTAGGGTTTGGTTGTGCAGGAGCGGTTTGAATGGGAGGAAAGCATGGGCAAGGTCAGGATGGCTAGGGGAGGTCCCAGAGGGTCCCTAGCATCGATCCACAGAATTCTACCACATTCGGATGCTCAGCAACCGAGTTTGCAGGCTTCTACAGGAAGTCTGCAGGGGATCCTACGGGAAACTCAGGGATTTCTACAGGAAGTTTGTGCAATTCTACAAGATGTTTGGCCGTGGAGGTTTTGGGAGATGGTGAAGTGTTGGAGTGATGTGGGAGGATAGGTGAGATGGAGATGGGACTGGTGATGGCTCAGGAGCAGAGAAATCAGATGGAGGAAGAGTGTATGCAGGGGTTTGATGGCTTGGAAGGATGGGATCAACGAAAGGTTAAGTAAATGAAGCTACGTGGCAATAGATGAGTTGGAGGATAAATGAGCTGGACAGAGGCCGAGTAGGTGGATTGAGGAGAGATCAAGAAGAAGAAGAAGGAAGTGGAATGATATGGAGCAGCGTAAATGAAACAAATGACTTATGTATTGCATCAACAACGAGAATTCATTAACCTATGATAACTGTGCCATTAAACCTATGAACAGAAATGGAAAACCAAGAAATGAAACTCGTGCATGGAAGTGAAATGTAGAAGTATGGTTAAATATCAAACGTGCATGGATGGATCTTCAACGAAAATGTCTATGTTGCAGCTTGCATGAAAGTGAGAAGAACTGCGTTTCTTTTTGGTGGTTGGTTATGGACTGCACCCCAATCCCTAACAGAGATGGCAGTGAGCTTTAACAACCTTTTGCTGGAGCTCCAATAAATTATAACTATCCTCCTATCGAATCTAAGCAATTGAAAGCAAATTCACCATGAACTAATCCTATTCAATCTCATGAAAAAGACTAAATTAACAGACTGTAAATTCGAATTGCATGTTAAAGTAAAAACTCAAAGTGCTGGAACGAAATGCAAATAACATTACAACACCGAGGAGATCTATTGCTCTCAGGTTGGGCCCTAACCTGAGAGCTATAGCTCCCTTAGAAACTCAGAATGAGATCAAAATCTGTCTGCCTTTATTCATAAACGAAAGTCTGATATCATGCCAAAACTGGCTTACAAAAAGACTAATTGGCTAACCAAATTGACTAACTAGCTAATCCCAAAAATGACTAACTGAAATGAGGTCTTGAGCCCTCTTATTTATACAATTTGAGGACCCAACAGTCCTCCTAAAATTTAGGGACTTGGCTGCCCAAGACTTGTAGTTAACAGCAGTCCAACTTGACTTGCTTGGCTGCCCTTGAGCTGATTGATTCGGTGGCCCTTGAACTCCGAGCTGATGGTGGAGAATTCGAGGTAAGGGCCCATAAATGAGGGGGACACCTTCCTACAAATCCTCTAGCTTGTTCTCCCACGAATTTGGCTGCCAAGTGCTCATTAAGACCTTCAATTTTGTCTCCAAGTTGACCAAAAAGGCTACACAAAGCACCCATTAGACTTGTTGGCATAATGACTAACCAAATTCACTCTATTAACATAAAAATAATAAAAAACATGCAATAAGCAAATGAGAATGGTGGACTAAGCCATATTAGGAGGTTGAATGAGCCCAAATAATTGTACATTTTTGGGGCTCATCATCACCCCCCTACTGAAAGTGTTGCTCATCCTCTGAGCAACCAATCTCTCTCCTCGTCTTTGATGGCCCTGGTGGCTTCTTTGGCTAACATCTCGGCCGATTCCTCCTTTGGCTTCCCTATTTTCAAACTTCCTGTAGAAACAGTTCGTTGGCTTCCTGTAGAAACAGTCCTCTGTCTTCCTGTAGAAGCAGTCTTTGAGTCCATCACCTTGATTTGCTTCTCTCTAGGTGAAGGTTTTTAGCTTCCTCATTCATAGATGATGGACCCCTTTGAAGGAGACTCTTTCTTTTGTTTAGCTTGTGTGTCCTCAATGACAATTTGCTTCTTTGACTGTGGTTTGGGGTCTGCCAATTCTTATCTGCATGCCCTTTCTTGCCTTAAAAAAATAGTGGAAGCTCCCTCTTTTACTTCTCCTTCGGCTTGGGAGAGGTACTTAGGGCGGCCAGCACAGCTGCTGCCTCCCTAGCTAGGATGTCCGCCTTCTTCTCCTTGGGTTTCGCCTTTTTAAGGCTTCCTGTAGAAGACCCTGTTTTAGCCAATTTCGGGCTTCCTGTAGAAGCCCCTGTTTTGGTAATTTTCGGGCTTCCTGTAGAAGCCCCTTTTTCAATGATCTTCGGGCTTCCTGTAGAAGACCCTTTTACTGTTTTCGGGCTTCCTGTAGAAGCCTGTTTCTGCTTTCCTGTAGACACGGGTGTCACCACCTTTGCTTGCTCTGCTGCATGGGTTTTGCTTTTTGGTTTGGTTGCAGGTGCTGATGAGGTACTTGGGCTGATGTGGACCACCTCAGCTTTGTCCGTTCTGCTCTTCAGCCTCTTTTCTCTTGCTGACAAGATGGGTGTGTCACCTTCTTCTTTGTCATCCTTTTTCTCATGCTTCCTCTTTTGTTCTTTCTTCTGCACTGTGGTCGGGGTCTTCTGGCCTGTTTCTTTCTTTCCCTCGGCCACTGCTTCTTTTTCCTCACTGCCTGTTCCTTTTCCTAGTGAATTCTCGGCCTTGGTATGAGTGTGCAAGTATATTCCTGTAGAAGGCTGAACCATGATCAGATTATGTCCAGACCTTGAAATTTAAACGGCCCCTCTGAAAAATGGTAGCGACATGCAGAGCCTCAGTCAATCTTCACTGATAAGTATATTGTCCACACAAACCAAAGGCATGCATAGAAATCTATTATACCGGTCAGAACAAAAAATGAGTATGACATGATGGGCATGTAGCCAAAATATGAAATTCTAGAAACAAGTTTTGTCATCTCCAGCTTGGTGAAGAAATAGAATGTGGCATAGAGAAACAAGTAAAATGCTAAGGAGCCTGCTATCACATAAGATCTCCACCACCAGTTGTAATTTTCACTACACAATTCGAAGTAGCACAAGATAATGGTGATCTCTACATATGTAACAATGAGGATCACAAAGACAATGAACAGGAACCCAAATATACAGTAGAAATGATGCAGCCATATTGAAGTTAATCTGAAGAACAGTCCAATGAATACAGCTCCGAAAGGCAGCATGCCTCCAATTGGTATTGAAAAAAATGGGCTGCATATCAAGCTTGCTCTAGAATCTGCCTGGGGATTTGATTGGTCTTCACTGGATCTTCAATTGTAGGCTCATTGTAGCCAAAGTAACTGCTAGCAAAGAAATTCCAAACCATAAAAGGACTAAGGCAAACATAGTCTCGAAAGGAACTACACCAGCTGATTCTTTCCCCATAGCGGTGCATTGAGAATAAAGAAAATGCAAAAGGCAATGCCTGGAAACAAGAATGTGGTTTCAGCGTGTTCCTCCTCTGTTATGTGCTCTTGAACATCTTAGATAGACGTGACAATGCATACCCTGCAAAGAAACCCATAAACACCCATAATAGTAGCATAGCTGTCATTAAACTTCCACGGCTCAATGTTCGCATCATGATCATTGCAACAATTTCGGAGAGAAATAAAACAATCATCAAATGAGTTGATGATAGAGAACCAATTAACTGATTGTGCACACTTTAGTTGAGGACGTGGAAAGTGCAGATGAACAGCAGTTCATGAGTTTCAGCCAAGCCGTCTTTAATTTCTTCGTGATTTGTGATGAGGTGGCAAAAACATGTGCGCTAGATTTTTCAAACTGCAGTGATACATGTCTTCTTCTCTCTGTTAATTAATTGACATCCTGTTCACTGGAGTTCAACACATCTACCATTAACTGTGTTTTCCAACTTCCACGTGAATGACCGATCCATGCATGATGCGCTGATGATCCCTGGATGATTGCAATCATACTTGCTACCTTTCTCACTAAATCTCACCATCTCATTCATTCATGCAATGCTTTAGATTAGATCTATGCAAACAGATGAACAAGGTTTAGTCACGTACCTGAAGTCAAACGGCTGCCTGTGAAGCTTCTTGCTGCTGCATGCTCTGATCCTTTGATTGCATGAGTCTTGGCTAATGATTTTTTATTGCTTTCCCTTGTTCAGGTGTCCTCTGGCTGGATCTGAGCTGCATGCAATCGTTTCCACGTTCAACTCTGCCCGTTCAAGCTGTTGCTGCTGCATGGTCACAAAACCAGAACTTCTTTTTGCCATTTCTTCCAAACGGTAGATCGGTTTGATCTGAAACTCGGTGAGCATGTTCCTACCATCATTATGCATCTCCCATAGCAAATTTGTGATCAATGGATGCACGGATTTCGAGAAAAATGGAAAATGGCTGAAGATTTCAGAGGTCAATTTCTCAAAAACCGTGCATTGGAATCGGCTGAAACTGCTTGGGTAGGCTACTATCACCCATGTGCATCTCCCCACGAAACAGGTTTTCAAACGGATGCACGGATATGGAGAAAATGTAAAAATGGCTGATGGTGATGGAGGCTGATTTCTTGGAAACCGTGCACCGGAATTGCATGAAACTGCTCAGGCATGTTGTCATCAACCTTGTACAATTCCCCATAAAATGGTTTGTCAAATGGATGCATGGTTTTCAAGTTATGGCATAAACAAATTCTGCTCTATGTGTTTTTGCTTCAAGGCACTTTGCATTTTGGTTGCATGGTATGACAAAATGAATTTTTGGCTGTGATGCAGGTATGGAGATGATGGAGGAGGAGTTGGAAGATTGCAGGAGGACTTCTGAACCTTTGAAGAAGCTACCATGCTTGCCAAACCACTTTTTGAAATGCATGCCTAGTTTCCCACAATTTCTACAGGAAGTTCCTGTAGAAGCACAACGAGAAGCACAAGGAGGTGAAAAAATGATGGAGAAAGGCAAGGGATGGACACACAAGTGCTTGTAGGCCTAATCAACAGATTCCCACCATCAGATTCACTTTTGAAATTGGATTTGGCTCGTCCAAAGGTTCTACAGGATGTTTCCGGTAGAAATACAGAGCTTCCTGTAGAAGGCACAAGAACAATTACTTTGACCTTGATTTGAGTGCTCCTCCTGTCATGAAACGTCCTTCTTGCAACCTGCAATGTCATTGCTGCAACATGAAATTATTCAATGGAGATTAGCTTTATTTTTCTTTTTCTTTTTTCTCTTTTTTTTGAAAAACAACTAGGGCGCCTCATGGAGGTTTTCACCCTAATTGCCTGCCCTGGGCGCCTCCAAGGGAGGTTTTCACCCAGAGATCTTATTCTCTTTTCTCTTTTTTTTCAACCCATTGACCGCCTCATGGAGGTTTTCAATCAATGAGCCAATCTAAGGCGCCTCCGAGGAGGTTTTCACCTTAGATTTTTATTTTTCTCTTATTTTCATTTTTTTCTTTTTCTTTTTTTCTTTTTTTTTTTTTCTTTTTACCCTACCCTACTTGAAAAACAAAATCATTTTCAAGTATAAGAATACTTCCAATGGAGCCATGTGCACATCGAGATTAAAGAAAAAATGATGTGAAGGCTCGAAATGCATGCTTTGATAGCTATCCAGATCTCAGAGACCAAATGATCTGACTTTGAAGGGATCAAACATAGCTGATGAAGAGAGTACTGCTGCAACTGAGTGACTGTCTGGAACCATGTCTCAATATAGCTTTGATATCCTTGGTCCTTTTGCTGATCTGGATCATTCTTCATGTCACTTTCTATCATGAATTTCTCATCTTCCTCTTTTTGCTGATCTTTCTCTTGAGTAAATGGAGGATTTGATGGTAACCATGAGGAAGCTTTCTCGATCTCTGATTCTGATCTCTTCTCTTCATCAAGTGTAACCCATGGTTCTTTAATCTCCTCTTTGGAATCTTCTTTTGTTGGATGCGGTCCTTCAATGCTTGCAATATAGTCTCTGCTTTGCAACACTCTTCCTGAGCTATGGTGAAGATCATTGAGCTCAAGAGGAGTTGTTTGCATATGTTGTGCCTCAGATTTGCAATGGGGTTGAGCTGCTCCATTGTATGGCTTTGGAAATGGTACGGGTAGCTGAGTGGAGGGGTGTAATTGAGATGGTTGTGGATGAGCAGGTGGTGGAGGGAAATGAGCGGGATGAAAGTTGTACTGGGGCCTCCACTCCTGATAAGGTGCATTCCACTGAGGCTGTGGCTGAGCATAAGAGTGAAATGAATGAGAAACTGGTTGGGCATAATATGGATCTGTGAAGGAACAAGGAGGAGGTGTGAACCAGGAAGGATGAGCAGGGGGACCCCAAGAAGGCATGAAGGTGGCTTGGTAAGGGTCATAATAGGTCTCGGGTGTCCCTTGTAGTTCCTGTTGGTAGGGTACGGGTCTATGTGGCCTCCTTTGGTTCATATAACAGAGTGATTCAGTGGCTCCCTTGGCTCTTTGATATGTAGCTTTGATTCTGGGCAAGGAAGGGCACTAATCTGTAGGATGGTATTCTTCACAGATGAAACACACTTCTAGAGGGTGCATTAGACATTCGTTCCTAGGATGCTTTCTAGTGCACCTAGGACAAAAAATGGCCAAAGCCCTCTTGGCTTCTTCTTGCTTCTTTTGGATCCGCAAGGTATCCAGTTGCATAGCAAGAAACTGCCTCATATCACTCTTGAAATTTTCGATCTGATTTGAAAATTCATCTTTGGACAAGGGACTACTCCCAACATTTCTGCTTGTAGCCATTTGCTTCAGAGGAATGTTTCTTCTTCTTCTCCCCTAGAGGTTCTTCAGATATGTCTTGATGTCCACCCAGGGGTTCTTTCATCACAGCCATCGAAGAAGAACGTTGGCTGTGTGAAGCAGTGGGGGTGTTGTGCAATCATTTTTCTAACTTATCTCTACTCCTACAAAGCATGAAATGTAATCTTTTTGGTTGATTTTTTTGTTTTTTTCTACTTCTACCTGCAAAACTAAAATAGATTGAACTGCAACTAACTATCTTGCTGAAATGAAAATTCGGAATTGAAATGAAAGCAGGAAAGGACTAATCTATTTTGCTCAAATGAAATTGCAGGAATGAAATGCTAGGCTACGCTTGCGAAATTGAAATGCTAAACTACGCTTGCAGAAATGAAATTGCGGAATTGAAATGCTAATCTATGAAAGCAGGAAATGCTAATCTATGAAAGCAGGAAATGTCTATGCTACTTTTGCAGAATGGAAATGAAATAAACTACTTAGCAGAAAGTTGTAGTAGAAAATAGAAGAATAGCAACAATCACCAATACTCTGACGCTTCCCCGGCAACGGCGCCAAAAAGATGGTGGGCTCCAGTATTGTAGCAATAATGCTACAACTCTTGGAGCTTCCTATCTCTAATTTTATCAACCCGGTAGTTCGTACAAACTTGGAAGCGATGGTGCTGTATGCACAAGTACTAGCTCTTGTCGCAGCTGTCACTTGGTCAGCTGGCACAAGTCCGCTAGGGCTCAAGCCAACTTCTATAGGCTCACAGAAGAAGCTTTATGAATGATGGACGAAAGCTAACTTAAAGAAGATTAATCTAATTGCAGAAAGGAACTGAAAGTCAACAAAGCATGAAAACCCTAGTAAACCCTAATTTGACTAGCTAGGCCCTTACAATGCAAAACTGTGAATGAAACTTCTACCAATGATGCCATTACTTGCAGTGAACTGAAATACATGCATCTAAGCTACTTGCATCTGAAAAGACATGTTTTTGTATGTTTTCATTAAGTGGTTGGATTTATTGTGATGATGCTTTTGATTAGGGTTTGGTTGTGCAGGAGCGGTTTGAATGGAAGGAAAGAATGGGTAAGGTCAGGATGGCTAGGGGAGGTCCCAGAGGGTCCCTAGCATCGATCCATAGAAGTCTACCACATTCGGATGCTCAGCAACCGAGTTTGCAGGCTTCTATAGGAAGTCTGCAGGGGATCCTACGGGAAACTCAGGGATTTCTATAGGAAGTCTGTGCAATTCTACAGGATGTTTGGCCGTGGAGGTTTTGGGAGATGGTGAAGTGTTGGAGTGATGTGGGAGGATAAGTGAGATGGAGATGGGACTGGTGATGGCTCAGGAGCAGAGAAATCAGATGGAGGAAGAGTGTATGCAAGGGTTTGATGGCTTGGAAGGATGGGATCAACGAAAGGTTAAGTAAATGAAGCTACGTGGCAATAGATGAGTTGGAGGATAAATGAGCTGGACAAAGGCCGAGTAGGTGGATTGAGGAGAGATCAAGAAGAAGAAGAAGGAAGTGGAATGATATGGAGCGTAAAGGAAACAAATGACTTATGTATTGCATCAACAACGAGAATTCATTAACCTATGATAACTGTGCCATTAAACCTATGAACAGCAATGGAAAGCCAAGAAATGAAACTCGTGCATGGAAGTGAAATGTAGAAGTATGGTTAAATATCAAACGTGCATGGATGGATCTTCAACGAAAATGTCTATGTTGCAGCTTGCATGAAAGTGAGAAGAACTGTGTTTCTTTTTGGTGGTTGGTTATGGACTGCACCCCAATCCCTAACATAGATGGCAGTGAGCTTTAACAACCTTTTGCTAGAGCTCCAATAAATTATAACTATCCTCCTATCGAATCTAAGCAACTGAAAGCAAATTCACCATGAACTAATCCTATTCAATCTCATGAAAAAGACTAAATTAACAGACTGTAAATTCGAATTGCATGTTAAAGTAAAAACTCAAAGTGCTGGAACGAAATGCAAATAACATTACAACACCGAGGAGATCTATTGCTCTGAGGTTGAGCCCTAACCTGAGAGCTATAGCTCCCTTAGAAACTCAGAATGAGATCAAAATCTGTCTGCCTTTATTCATAAACGAAAGTCTGATATCATGCCAAAACTGGCTTACAAAAAGACTAATTGGCTAACCAAATTGACTAACTAGCTAATCCCAAAAATGACTAACTGAAATGAGGTCTTGAGCCCTCTTATTTATACAATTTGAGGACCCAATAGTCCTCATAAAATTTAGGGACTTGGCTGCCCAAGACTTGTAGTTAACAGCAGTCCAACTTGACTTGCTTGGCTGCCCTTGAGCTAATTGATTCGGTGGCCCTTGAACTCCGAGCTGATGGTGGAGAATTCGAGGTAAGGGCCCATAAATGAGGGGGACACCTTCCTACAAATCCTCTAGCTTGTTCTCCCACGAATTTGGCTGCCAAGTGCTCATTAAGACCTTCAATTTTGTCTCCAAGTTGACCAAAAAGGCTATACAAAGCACCCATTAGACTTGTTGGCATAATGACTAACCAAATTCACTCTATTAACATAAAAATAATCAAAAACATGCAATAAACAAATGAGAATGGTGGACTAAGCCATATTAGGAGGTTGAATGAGCCCAAATAATTGTACATTTTTGGGGCTCATCAAATACCTTCCCTTAGCTGGCATCTTTGGCGATATCACATTTTTAACAGGCTTATAGGCCCCCCCAAGTGCAAATCTAGCCGAAATTATACAAGTAGCTCAATTATTCCCTCGATTTGTGGATCAGGAGGCAGGCAGGGAATTGACTAAGGAAATCACTACAGGTGAATTAGAAGCCACAATCAAATGGTTTAAGAAGGATAAGAGCCCAGGGCCGGACGATTGGTCGATCGAGTTCTATTTAGCTTTTTTTGAAACCCTGGGGGCTGATCTTCTTAAAGTTATTGAACACTCCAGAACTAGTGGCAAGATTCTTGAATCCTTCACCTCCACTTTCATCGCCCTCATTCCAAAATCTGACAACCCCTCTACCTTTGATGACTACAGACCTATATCATTATGCAATTGCATCTATAAGATCGTGGCGAAGATTATTGCAAATCGGTTGCGGCCCATCCTATCCAAATATATATCACCGGAGCAATTTTCCTTTCTACAAGATCGTCAAATCCATGAGGCAGTGGGAACTACCCAAGAAGTCCTACACTCTCTGCACTCTAAGAAAATCAAAGGTATGATCTTAAAGGTAAACCTCTCAAAAGCCTTTGACAGAGCAAACTAGTTGTATATAAGAATGCTTCTAACCCACCTAGGGTTCCCTTTTGATTCCATTAAATGGATCATGAGCTGCATCACTAACATACCTTTCAACGCGCTTATCAACGGAGCAAATTCTCCTTTTTTTTATTCTGAAAGAGGTCTCAAACAGGGTTGCCCACTATCCCCATTACTTTTTCTTCTGATAATGGAAAGTCTCAGCAGACTGGTCAAAGAAGAGTTTAGAAGGGGCAGAATAAAGGGAATAAAAATCACGGATGATTGCACATTGACTCATCTGTTATTTGTGGGTGATGTCCTACTATTTCTTAATGGAAGCATAAGAGACTTGACAATCATGAAGAACACATTTGCACTATTCCAAACAGCCACTGGTATGACTGTTAACTGTAACAAGTCAACCCTCACAGAGGTTGGATGTTCTCCACATGAAATCCATTATGCGCTGCAAAGGTTCCAGTACACTCTTCTTAGGCTGGAAGATGGACTCAGATATCTGGGCTACAAGTTGAAACCTCTGGGGTACAAGATTACAGATTGGACCTGGCTCATTTCCAAAATGGAGAAAAGACTTAACATTTGGTACTACAAATACCTCTCCAGGGCGGGCAGACTCATACTCATCAAAGCTATCCTCGAGGCCACCTCGGTCTACTGGATGTCACTGGCATGGATCCCCTGGAGGTATACTCTCCAGAATATAGGCCTTATGTTGCAGATTCCTTTGGAAGGGACAACAGACAGGAAGAATATTCACATGGGTAAAGTGGGAGGCCCTAAATCTGCCCAAGAAATGGGGAGGATGGGGCATAAAGAAACTAGAAGATTTCTCCATAGCTCTGGCAGCGAAACTAGGGTGGCAACTTATTACATCAAACAGTCTATGGACTAGGGTGGCCGTTTCAAAATATATTGCCCCCTCAAACCTGATGGATTGGTTAAGCCAATCGCAAAGACTCCACTCAGGGGTTTCAATCATATGGAAGGCGGTAATAAAATCTCTTGACATCATCAGGGCCGACATCACATGGAAAATACAGTCCAGAATGAAGGTGAGGATTGGTTTGGATCCATGGATTGGATGCAGGAATGTACACAGGCTGCCAGACGACCTCAGATCCTTTCTCTGAGACAACGATATCACCCATGTTGGCCACATAGCAGACCTTAAACGCTCCACCCTATTTTAGCAAGCCTGGAAAACGGCTCAGAGATTGAACATTCCCCATCAATGGACACATCAGTGGAATACTTACATCAGGGCCCTCACTGAGGCTCATATCTGGATTAGTGAGGGAGAAGATGAAGTCATCTGGGCACTCTCAAAAGTAGGGAAGTACACACCAAAGGAGGGATACCATGTTTTAGCTGAAGATCGCCGCCCACAAGCCTTAGAGTCATGGTGGAAGCATTTGTGGAAGCTAAAGGCCCCCCCCAGGAGCAGACTTCTCATGTGGACCATACTTAAAAACAAAATCCCCACTGGAGACAATCTACTCAAGCGAGCTCATCATGGCCCTTTCTGGTGTCACCTGTGTAAATGCAACAATGAATTTGTCTCACATCTATTTATTGAATGTCAATCTTCCCAAGACCTGTGGCAATCGATATCAGCCGTGATTTCATCCCTGATAAGGTGGCAAGGCGCATCTGTGAAGGAGACCTGGTCGACCTGGTGGATAAGCGCTGATCCAAAAAAGCTCAGAAATCTCCCATTACTTATATGTTGGGGACTGTGGATTGCTCGCAATAATCTCATCTTCCATAACTCCACGCCGCGTTGGCCCTCCATTGCTTCCCGTATCATCTCCGACTATTCCATCATACCAGACGACGAGGAGATGACTCGACCCCGAACCATCATACCCGAATCCATAAACCATACAAAGCCTTGGGCTTATTTTGATGGTTTTGCCCAGGAGGAAGGATGCGGGGGAGGGGCCATACTTAACCTCACTGCTTCGCATTCCTTCCATATTCAAATGGGTCTAGGTGGGGGCACGAATAACTATGCAGAACTATCCTCTGCAAAATTCCTCATACAACATGCACTACAAATCCAATGTCGAGACCTCCAACTCTTTGGAGACTCAAAAATTGTTTGTGATTGGATAAACAAAAAAACTAGATGTTCTGCATACACATTATCACATATTCTAGAAGAGGCTCATCGTCTTATTACTTCTTTTGACACATTTACATGTCATCATATTTACAGGGAGCGAAATGCAGATGCTGACAGATTATCCAAAGAAGCTACGCACAGGCCATCCGACACTTGGATGATCCAAGAACATAGAGAAGGGAACTTTTACCAGTACTACCATTGGCCCTTCATGGACATAGATGCTATAGCAAGCTCACAGGGAGCTTAGATCATGTAAATTTTTTTGCTTTAAGTTACCATCTGTAAATATTCATATGTTTTTTCTCAGTTTCAGCAAGACCTATGGACACGCTATATGGCTATAGTTATTCGTTTTTTGGTAAAATCAGTATGATGAACACATCAGAAAATGATGCCTCCCTGCGTGGACAAAAGGCATCAATATCTGGTTTTTTTGGAACCTTATTTATCTGACAGGCACCGCCTCTTACAGCATATGCTTTTGCATATACAACATGTAATTTTTCTATCAATGAAAATTACATTTTTTCCAAAGGGAAAAAAAACATTTTAATAATGGTTTTACAAATATTTATGAAGGCACATGTTGGTGAGAGGTCATGAAAACTATTAACCATCAATTGAGAAATTGTGAAGATGAGGATTGAGCAACAAACGCTAGGGGAGGGAGGCTAGTGGTTGTGTGGCCTCCCTATGTGGACATAAAGCGACCCCTAGTTGGCCGAATAAGTTGTACGAAAGGATGCCATCTTGCTCTGCCACTTGTCTCCATCGCGTCATACAACCCATGTCCATGTCTTCGTGCCTCTTAGGGTTCCTGTATGGGCTACTTTTGAAGGTTCTTTACCTCCCCGTTCATTGTTGTTCAGGCCCGAAACCTCTTCATTTTGTTCCGCCGATTCTTGTGTGTGAGGTGTCCATTTCTGGTGTTTGCTTCTCGCACGTAATGGCATGTTGTTCAATTGAGATGTTGTGTTGTTCGACTACAGAGGTCTATTGTTCGGCCATAGAGGTCTGTTGTTCGGCCACAAAGGTGGGGTGTGGGTGCAGTGAAGGGTTTCAGTTCTTGGGTGGGACGACGTTGTTGCAGGCCTCCATTTCCTCGACTTCGGTTCAGAATTGGAGGTAACTTTGTTCCATTTCACTCACTTGCTCGACCTTGTTCAACCTGGCACTAGACACAATGGTTGGCTCGCTGTAGCAAGTGTTTCAAGGTTGGCGTCGTTGTTCTCTGGTAGGATTCTTCATGCTGCCAACCATACCTGAAATTGTGTTTGTCAACACATCAATTTGATTGTTATTCACACCATTCTATGGATTTTGTGGGTTATTCTGTGGCATTTGTGGCTTCTACAGATTTAGGGTTGTTCTGTGGCTTTTGTGGCTACCAAAATTGGTGGCTTCTATGGCTTAGGTTGAGATAAAATTTGGGGGTTTTCCACTGGTTAAAGGGTTTTAAGGGATATTTGGGATTTGGGGTTTTTTTCTGTGGCTGCCAGAATTGGTGGATTTTATGGTTTCTATGGCTTAGGTTGAGAAATTTTTTGGGGGTTTTCCATTGGTTAAAGGGTTTTATGGGATATTTAGGATTTGGGGTTTTTCTGTGGCTCAAGTTGAGATAAAATTTGGGGGTTTTCCACTAGTTAAATGGTTTTATGGGATATTTGAGATTTGGGGTTTTTCTGTGGCTTCTGTGGGTTTTTGTGTGGATTTTGTGGCTTCTATGGATTTAGGGTTTTCTTGTGGCTGCCAGAAGTGGTGGCTTAGAGGCCAAGACAAAATTTGGGGGTTTTCAAAATAAAATTAAAATTTGGGGCTGCCAACATTGATTTCTAATGTGAGCCTATCTTTTGGGATGTAAATTAATTTTGTATATCACGCCAAAGCACTATTTTCTATTTCTGATGTAAGCCTTTGATTTCTGATGCCATCCTTTGATTTCTGAATTTTGTATTTCATGATATGAGATGAGTACCTGTAAGAATTGAATTTTTTTATAAATGACCAATAATTTGATTTGCTACATTGAAAAGAGTTTGTAACCTGAATGATTGTTACAAAGGGTTCTGATATAAATCTAATATAAAGGTGTAACTGTTAGGTCCTGTAAATTGTGAGTGGAATAGATGTTGGTATTCTATACACTTCTTTGTGATGACTGCATACTAAGAAGTTCAAATGGAGATATCTTTGTGCTTCTTGCCTTGTTTGCAGTTGTCATATATTTTGAGACCTTCACCATGTGCCATATATTCTGAGACTGTTATGTTGCTTCATCAGTAATAACCTTGACTGGTAGTGAACCTCCCTCACCCTCTTCAATTATATTCAACACACCCTCTTGTAATAATAGAGCTTCCATCAACTTTCTTATTCATTTTTCTGTATTTGTACTAGAAATAAACATATACAAATTGAGTTCTTACATGTATAGTTTTGTCCATGATTTGGGTAGCAGTAGTGAGTTTTTCATCTTATATTTTTTATTTTCCCACTCTATAATAAGCTTGGAGTCCCCCATTATCCAAAGACTGCTAAGACCTCCTCCTGAAGCCAGTATAGATTTCCATATGCTATAGCATAGGGAATGTTGTTGCTTGAATTTGAGGGGATTATTCTGACAAGAGTTTTGATATGCTGCAATATTGTTAGAAAATCTTCGGCAAAAATCACATAATCAATCTTTTGTCGACGCGTTTCGAACCAACCAGTGTGGTTCATCGTCAGGACAAGTTGAAGACTAAGTTGAAGACTAATCTTGCATGTTGAATGGTCGATGCTGCCATTAAGGTTTTGCAGATATATTGTCCCAATGAAAATGCTACTTTTAGTTTGTTGTTGATTTTACTATGCAGAGATATAGTGATTGCAGGGAAGGTCTTCACTCATTGTGAAAGGGTGTAGTGTGATGATTGATGGTTTGCTATTGGATGCACAAGTTACTCATTAAAATCCATGTCTTCCATTTAAAAATCCTTCATACTCATTAAAAATGTCTTATGGAATTGTTGGTTGGGATCATCTAATTTGAATCCACCACGGGGAAGGTTTATACCTGTGGGCTGCTACTTAAGCTCCCACTTTGTGGGATCATCAGAGGGTTCATGTGTCATTAGCATTGTAAATGGATCATAATTCTCATCTAATACATTTCTCTCACTTCTGCTAAGCACAATTATAGTAGTTTTTGGATCATTACAAAAAACTTCTATCATGATCATCACTACTTGTTTTAGTCTCTGTTGCATGTGACTTCTTGTGCTTGCTTCTTCTGTTTTTTTAATCTCTTTCTAGAGTTATTTTTCCTCAACTTATCATTTGAAAAACTGGTTAATAGTTCTGGAATGTCAGGTCTTCCAAAGGGGTTTGTTAGAGGGTTCATGTGTCATGAGCATTGTCAATGGATCATAATTCTCATCTAAGACATTTCTCTCACTTTTGTTAAGCACAACTATAGTAGTTTTTGGATCCTTACATAAAACTGAAAGGGTTTAACCTAGATCAAGATGAAAATGGAGCTTTATATATTTGATTTGAACATAACCTCATCTACTTGGTGTATCAACTCATGTAGTCATTGTTGCATTTAAATCCAATATAAGCAGTTGATTATTTTATTGTTCATACTTTTCAATGGCCTCCTCAACTAGAAGTTGAGGAGGTATATGATGAGTCCTTAGTTGAGCTTCTAGGATCGTGATTCATATGTGAATCAATACTTGTCTTCTTTTTGTTTGCTGGTATGTTGTCCAACTACTTGTATGTGTAATCAACCATGAATGTCAAGGCAGAACTACAACTTTATGTGTAATTAACCATGAAAATATCTCTGTATGTGTTTGTTGGTATATGTATCCATGAATGTATGTACTCTATATGTGTTTGTTGGTATATGTATCCATGAATGTATGTACTCACTACTTTTAGTTGGCAACTACAAAAAAAACACATGCAATCAAAGGCCAAGCACAATAAATCGTAAGTAAACCATAATTGAACATAGTGTATATTTAACTATTATATTAAACCATATGTTTCATTGTTTTTTGGATTGTATCCAAAATGGCCATGTAACATGCAGGCAAGTATTTACTTACAAAATCGACATTGCAATGTGGTTACAAACAAATAAGCCATGCCACCCTTATGTTTGATGACCTCCATTTTCTGCATTGCCCAAACTTGTTGAGTTTTCTGCCTGAGCCAAGTTGTTGCCATATGCTTGAGTCTAGTTTACTCCTTGTAGCCATGGAGGGATTGAGTAGCTGAATTTTCCACTTGTGCTACTAACCCCAACACTAAGTGGAGGTGTCCTATAATACATAGGATTTACCCCTGCACTGGTAGGTGTATAGGAGGTGGGTATAACCCCTGGCTGATAGTGGGGGACATGGATGTTAATCAGGTCATGGTACGATGGTGTATGATCTGTAATGTGGTCCTAAGTGTTGGACATCATCTTGTTTGCTTGCAACTGGATTGCACCATACTCTTCTCTGTTTGTCACCCCTCCTTTTTCCAACACTTTTTGATCCTTTCTTGCCTCCTCTCTTGCCTTGCCAATTATTTTTTTATGTTCCTTATCTTCCCTTGTTTTTTGTCTTTCGAGCCTTTCCTTTTCCCAAGTTTCTGTTGCTGCAATCCTTGCATCTCTCTTTTCCTTGGCCAACTCCTTCTTTCTCTATTTAGATTCCTGAATTTCAAGTTTTTTACGTTCATAATTAAACATTAGGTTCATATATTCTTCAAAGGTGAGTAACTGTGAACTCCTCTCTAATGAAGATAGTTTGTTGATGAATGCTTTGATGAGGCCTTCACTCTCTTTACTGGTAGCTTTAGAAACAAACCTGCCAAATATTTGTTTGCTTCATTGTCGCTTGTTCCTCATGGCTTTACACTTGCCTTTCAACCTCAAAGAAACTTGATTGAACCCCATAGTTGTCTTCGTCTGGTACTTCACTCTGAATAGACTCTTCTTCCAGTGATCCATTGTCAACAAAATAATGAACAAGTTCAATGTTCAACTGTGCTGGTTGTGAAGGAATGACCATGATTTCCTCATTGGTGGATGACACATTATGTTTTTTGTTATTCATCATGGCCTCTGCCAACCATGATGGTAGGGTTACTTGGGTTGGCATGCTTAATTGGTCATTGTTGATTCATGTTACATTGTCATTTGAAACTACATTTTCATTATCGTTTGCATGATGAACTGCCTCATGTGGAATATCACATGCAAATTTAGTAGATGATTTAGTGGGTGTGGCAACCTCCGTGTTATTGACAATTGGTTCATCACTAAATTGTGTCTCACTTACATGTTCATCATCATCACCATAGATGTTCCCTTGAGAAATGGATATCATACCTTCAACATCAATAATATCTTCTTGCCAATCCACATCTTCTTGGGCATCAACTTGGTCATGTAAGTCCTCTACTTCTTGACCTTCCACAACAAATGCTTGGCTACAACTAGTATCATGAATAAGAGCATCAACATTCAGTGGCCAAATTCCAGTCCTCCTAAATCCAACCTTGATATTAGAAGGTGTTAGAGCCCTTTTAAATGCTTTACTTGCAAGCTCAGCTAGCTTAAACCTTTTTACCTCCACCCCTAGATTATTTTCCATCCATGAAGCTCGCTCTGCCCTGAAATAGTTCTTGAAAGGCCCAAACACGTTAACATCAAGTGGTTGCAATTTGTGAGTGGTATGAGTTGGAAATGTTAATAGGTCAATGCCCAAATGGTTGGCCTCCTCAATTGTATGCACAACCATGTGGCTTCCATGACCATCTAAAACTAGTAGGTGTCTATTTTCAGGTGAGACACCACCTGACACAGATGCAACAAAGTGAAAAATCCAATTCAAGAAGAGTTCCTTTGTCATCCATGCATGGGGATGTGCAACCATGCATGCACCTAGTTCACAATTATGTATATAGTTTTTAAGTTGAGTTTTACCTTTGAATAAATAAAAACTCAGGATTAAAGAACCAATTGCATTGACACAACAAAAAATAGTGATCCACTCACTACTCCTAGCAAAATTTTTGGCACATTTATGCTCCCTCTCTTGGAAATTACCTGCATGCCACAATTCCTTCTAGCCTATAAGCCTGTTTCGTCATAGTTCCAGATATGGTTTGGGGCATAAGAGTGTTTCTCATATGCAGGATAAATGGTGTCATAGAACTTAGACACAATTGCAGGGCGTAAATTTAAAGCCCTGTCTATGTCAATGCTCTTAGCTGTTCGTAACACAAAGTCTAGATGCCATTTTTTAAACCCACTCCACTAAGATTTGCTAGGAAACCCATCTTTCAAGGGGTTTGGCCTCCCTTGACAAATTTGAGCCACTGTGGATTTGAGTTGTATCAACTCTAACCCATGTACCAATTTGGACATCTCCTTACACCACACAACCACCTTGACCTCCTCCTCTTCAGTCATAACTGTAACAGGCCCTCTACACTTTGTATGAGTGAGCCCATTAATCCAATAATGTATGCTTAAGGTTGCAATTCCATGTTTTTTTGCAGATGCACGTACTGAATATCCCCTAAACTCTATGTCATCAATTGTAGCTAACATGTCTTCCTTTGTCCACCCTCTTATGGCACTGATCTTCTTCATTGAGCTTGCACCTTGTATTGTGGTTGAGGGTGGCTCTGTGGTAGATGGTGAGACAATAGGATCTACCACCACATGAGCATTCTCAACATCATTGCTAGGAGCATTGGCAACATTCACATCATCCACCATTTCATGTTTCGATGAATTGCATTGTAGTTGGACACCCTTGGTCCCTCGCCTCCTCCTGTTCATTATCCGATCGACAATTGAAACTTGTGGCATGGCTGCAACAACTTGCATATTGTTAAAATTTATTTGTGTCAGTGGAAGTTGTTTCAGCAATAGAAACTCAATCTTATTTGAATAAGAATGTTATTTGGATAAGAAATTTAAATATGAAAAGGTAATACCTACAACCTGCATATATTTGAATAAGAAATTTATGTGTTTGCAACCTGCATATATCAATGAATGTTATTTGAATATCTGATTAATGGTTCGGTCTGTGGCAACGGTTCTTTTGAGATTTAATTTCTTGGGATCCCCTGCTTATGTGTTTTGTTCGGATTCTCTGGTATTTTTGTCTCTGTTGTCCTGTTTATGTTTTCTTTTCCAGATGCCTATATATCCCATTTTTGAGCTATGTCTCCCGATCGGCTAACACCTATGATTGGAATCTATCACATAGATAGAAGTTTGAACATAGAATAAGGAGTTGCCTTCTAACGAATCAAGAGAAAATGTGTTTTTAGGCAATTATACTTTTCTTGGTCAGCTATTCATTATGCATATAAGACATTATGCTATCTATCCCTAAGCGAAAAATCAAAGGTCTTATTGGCACCATGGGATGGTATCCTTCAGGTATATCTTTCCAGTCTTGGACTGCTTGCATGTGGTCCCAGGCCCTGAATTTTTGGGATAACATGGGTTTTTTTCTAAGTCCTTCTCTGTACTTCGCTAAATTTGGCTTCTGTTTGGGCTAGTTATTTTTGGTTGAATTCTTGTTTGGCTATAAGCGATCATGACTCTTTGGGTTAAGACCTTTGATATTGTCAACATCCTCTAATTAATGAAGGTTGTTCTGATGTTTTTTTCTTCTGAAAAAAATCAATGAATGTTATTTAAAATGGAAATTTGAATTCCTTCTTGTAGATTCCATGAGTTCATGATGCTTTCCCTACTTGTTGAAGATATATAAGGGAATTTTTGTAAAACTAAATTGTGGTTTGGGCATGATTAATTTTTTTTCTGCAATTTCACACACAATAGCTTCATACTGTAAATTAAGGGAAGATTAAAAAACACATAAATAAAAAAAATAAAAATTGAAATGTACACTGTAAATTAATGGAAGATTAAAAAAAACAGAAAGAAAAAAATTGAAGCGTTCAAACCTGATTACATTGTGCACATAGTCTCTGATGGTATGTCTCGAGCCGTAAATGAATATAATGAAAGTTTAAAATGCAATTCAGTAAGGGTTGAGGTTGTTTTATAGTTTTTTGTTGATGAATTTGATTGGTAGGGAGGATTGTCATGGATTACCTTTTTTGTAGAGTTTCAGAAGCAGAAAATTTGGAACAAACACTTCACATAAAACTAATCATGCATTTAACATAAGATTGCCATGTAAAACTAGACAAATAGAGCACTACAATCTCATAACATAATAAATAAGAAAAATCTCAACTTTATTATATTAGATAACTGGGGTTTTACATGCACATACAACCCATACAATTGAGATAATATGGCCTCAAACAGATCTACAACAAAGCCACAAATCGACCTCCAAACAACTGAAAAAAAAAAAAAAAATACCCTACAACCAATGGAGTAGAGAAACCAGGTTCTCAACCTCTCATATAAGAAACAATATCAAAACCAAGATATCCTCCAATGGCCTCATCCTCCTATTTTATAGATATGATGGACCCCTCTAGAATCTTCTATTTTAATATTATTTTAATCATGGAGCACTTTTCCCCCTTTTATTTTAATTAAAATATTATTTTTAATGTGGGAAAAGGGAAAATTGGCCACCATGTCTCCTCAGGTCACTGAAACTCCTATTCAAAAGTCCCATCATATATATCTTCTCGTTCTGGTTCCAACGAGCTATTACACTGATGTGCACCATCAATTAATCACCCCAGAATGCCACCTCAAGCATAATTAATTAAATTATGCCCAATAATAACGTTGATTTTTGAAAGTTGTCGGAATGCAATAGAATGAAAGACAAACTATGTTGATGATGGAATATGCCATGTGAATGCCATCAAATTCCATAAAAACTCCTCAAAACTCCGTTGGGACCCTTGATGACATAAACTTGCTCCACTGACCTGGCCATCCCCTGTCCTGGAAATCCACCCCGGCTATACTATGAAGAAAAATAAAAATGGGGAGATGACAGTCCTCCCACCCCAAGATTGCTTGCCCTCAGGCAATCCAAATCTGTGGACCAATCTGGTCGTCGAACACCACTGAGACCCAATGACTGGATCCCATACGAATCACTGGTCCACGTCACGTCTCCAAGCTATCGAAACATGACTGGATCCTCCAATACTTCGATCCCATGCCCATCTCTGACTTAACATATTGCAAGTAGATCCACCTGGATTCCAATGCCACCAAGAAGGAGTGTTAATGATACATGGCTCCTATTGCGCTGTAGCTTCGATTGTGAATGCTACCCTACCTACTGTGTACCAACTCATCACCTCTCTCCAATCCAATCCTTGGCATACCTCAAGGTTAGTCTCACCATACTGATGTTGCCCTAAGATACTGATGAGTGGCCAACCCACATTCTGCTGCCGACTGTAGTAGGTAATATCCCCCACCTCTAAGGGCTCCTGCAGTACACTGCTCCCGACTACGAATGATACTCCATCAATAGGATACCAACTCATGATCTCCCGCCAATCTAAGTCATGGAATCCTATGTAAGGAACAAGTCTACTACGATGATGTTGGTCCATGCTCAACTCATGCTTCCCTATCTGGTTGGTCAACAATATCCACCGAGAAAGTCCCTCCTCTCTCCTTGTAATGGGTACAAGTAGCCAAACTACGCTGCAAGCCCTATCTATGTACTCCTAGAGAGGGTTGATGCCTGAAAATGTTGCAGCTTGGCTAGCTGCCACTACACATGTTTTCACCTCATCAATGGGTAGACCCAAAGATGGATGCATTGCCATCTCCCTCGCCAGATAGGAAACTCCATGCTCTTCCAATCCACCGCCAAACTATGTTGTCATACTCCAACATCTCCTGAGGACAAGTGTCAACAAACATCGTCACCTTGCCAGTTGCCTGTACATCTGTCTGCTCCTCATCAACGACTGACCCCAAGGGTTTCTGCTCATCCTCCATCATCACGAGTTCAATATGAACCTCCAACTAGCTCTCCCAAAAAGGCTCATCATGCATACTGTGCACCTCATCCTCCTCATTTGACTCACACTCCATCATATGCTGCTCATGTTGACTCATCATTGGTGACACACTATCCTAAATGTCTCTACTAGGACCCACAAACTGCTCATCATATGAATCTGCCCTGATGTCAATGACTCAACATGACTCATGCTCCTCTATGTGCTCTCTATGCTGAATCATCAGCCACTCATCTGTTCCCTAATCTCTTTCACACATGGGAACAATTCGCTGCTCCTCGTACTCCTTTACCACACATGGATGCATATTTGGGCCACTGTCATCAACTCCATATGACCACTCATGCCTCTCTAAAGTATCATCATATGAACTCATTGACTTGTTCAACGAAGAGTCCTCATCCTAACAAATATAAAGAATATCTCCCTACTCTACCGCTGTCATCTCCTTAGTGTCACTCAAGCATGAGTGGTCAGGTCCCCAAGGTCCTTTGCGGTTGAAGCAAAGTCCTTTCCTCCTCATCTCATTCTTGCTACATGAGCCCTCATACCTGAGTTGTTCCTCCCTAGTCAACTGTCTCCTGAACAACCCAATGTTTTGCTCAACCAACCTCTCAGCTAGACCATAAGCAATAGGTGAGACCAACTGCTCTCTCCTCCAAACAAACAACAATCGAGACTGCAACTCCCGACAGATGTTATCACCACCTCTCATACATGATGATAATATGGACTGCATGTGCGCTATGACTGTGTCAGAATGATGTTTCCTAATGCTGAAGAAGCATTGGAACATCTGCAGGATCAAAATATTGCACTCAAGATCAAACATGATTTCATAAATCTTAGCCATGGCCATAATTCGCAGAACGTGAAGCTTCTTTCCAAATGTAAGACGCTCACTGTTATCCAAATCTCGTAAATTTTCTACCATCAGCTCAAAGACTCTCCTCATAACAATATCATTGTAAGGAGCTATAGGTGCAGTCAGTCTCATGATATGATTGAGGCAAGATGCAACTGAAAGCCTAACCCCTACACAAGGTTCCTCCAAGAACTTGGGTTGTATGAGAGCAAACACAGATGGTATTAGAGCCCAAATTAATTTCTTCCCTTCCAGCGGGCTCACTTTGGAAAGGAGGACATCTAGTTCATCAAGTTTGAAGAGAATCTTCCATGTGACCCTCGTTTGTTTCAAATCTGTCCCAAGTGCAAATATTTTGTGTCTTATATCACACCTTTCCTGGCGCTGGTCTTGTTGAAGAATGGCATGGACCTCTCTAAAGAAAGGTCTGTTGTTCTGCCTGGGTTTTTGGTCCATAGAGGCACTGTGGTCTAAAGAATCAACTTCTGTACTTTTGTGCTAGTTTACAAGGTGTCTTAGGAACTCCATTGAGCAGAATCAAGAAGATGTATGCATTCTATTATGACATCAAGACCTTGAAATACACAATCTTACTTGGCATACAATACTTTGTTTACAACATAAAAGATTTTTCCTAGCACAACTGTCACACACTCTGCTGAACTGTTAGATCCTAGTATAATGCTTGTGACTTTGGCAAATACATGGTATCTTTAACTGTGATATAAAGTACTATAATGCTTGTGACTATGGCATATACATGGTATCTTTAAGTAAATGTGATATAAAGTACCACGCTGCTAACATATGACAATTAAATGATTGACTTTTCTTTGAGCAATAAATAAGCAATACTAATGAGTTTTAGGGAGCACGCAGCCCCCAACACATTATTATACTAGCTCTCCAACACAAGTAATTCACGCACAAAATAATAACTCTGCATTTATTGCCCCTTGATAACAGATTTTTGAAGCTTTATGTAGCCAGGAAATGAGGCAATTATCAATGCGTTCAGCAGAAAGGGAAGTCACGGACTGTAACAACTGTAGGTGACTATTTGGAAAATCAGATAGCAAGTCCCATAAATGTAACTGCTTGCTCCAAGAAAGTGATTACTCATTTAGCAACAGAGAAGAGGGATTCGATTCCCTTATTCCTTAGGTAACTTGTCCCTATTATGGTCGCTTGTTTAGAGTGTGAGATAATGATTCGTGCTATGTTGCAGACAGAGAGGGATGCCTCGATTTCTCTCGAACAAGCAATCTGGTTTAGCACTAAATCGCAGTCCAAGGATAATCAAACTTCAGGTAGTGGTTAATTTAAAATTATAGTAGTTCGCCCATAAATCACGCACAGGAAATTGATGCACAAATTAACCAGCCGCCTAAGGTCTCAAGAAATCGTTCTCTGCGCCAATGTGGCTAGCTCTTCTGACTGAAGGAGAAACTGTACCACGATCAAACTAGATGAGAAATTGCAGCTTCATAAGTGCACAGTTCATGTATGTATTGGCTGCTCAATCTGATTCGTTGGCTGGAGGAAGAGCAACAGTCGGCTCCACTAGATTTAAGCTGCTCCAAATATGCGATCTCGACCAGTAAGAAATTGAACCCTCGCCCAGGATCGCAGTTCCTGCCAAACAATAGCTCATGACCCTTTTAGTTAAACTCGGTTGAGCTTCGTCCTTTGCAGATGGAAAATTCGGCTTATATGCTCAGCAATCCATTTGGCCAACAAATGCGACTCCCACGATGACAGCTCCTTGGCTCAACGTGTGATGTCTGGACAAGAGGATCTCAGTCAGAGAGTAGCTCGAGAGTGATTTGGCCTTCGTGTAAAACCGCCTCAAGCCATGCGTGTTCTTCCTGGTACCATTTGTGCTTTTGATAAAAATTTGGTTCACGACTTTAAATTCGCCACTGATGGTTCTAGATTGCCATGAAAATGATCCCACACGCTGACAATCTTCGATCAACAGGGATAATAATTTTTGGCCATTTTAATAGTGATGGCACAAAAATGGCGATTCTTATTTCCGCCACAGTTTTTTAATTAATGACCCCTGAGGTTTTTTAATTAATGGCCCCTGACATGGGTGCTATAGGGGAAATATAACGCGAGACTCTTTTTTTTCTCCTCCAGTTTTTTTTTCTCTATGGCACCCCATGTCAGGGGCATTAATTAAAAAACTATGACGGAAATAGAAATCGCCCAAAAAATAATCGGAACCACTTTAAAATAATTTCACTCTTGACTTTTCACAAATTTGGTTGGGTCCAAAAACATTAAACCAGCCCCACTCGGAAAGTATTTGATTCGACCGTCAATTTTCTTCAGGAAACCCTTGTCGCTTATCAACCTATAATCAACCTGGAGTTATGTGATTGGCACAACCAAATAATTGACATTCACAACCTTACAATCGCACTTTGACATTTAAAAAATTTGCGGGCTCCTCATAAAATAATTTTGACAGCCACATCGTTCATGACCTCTTTATCAATTTGTCGGATTGTTTAATAGGAAAATTTGTCGAGCCCTCAAATTGTAACCCTTAAACTCTAATTTTGGCTCAAATTTGATCGGCAAGTTAAACCTTCAGGTTGGCATGAACACCAGTTTTGATACCAATGTAGTGTCCCAGATGCAGAAAATTTGGAACATACACATCACATAAAATTAATCATGTATTTAACAGAATATTACCATGTAAAATAAAACAAATAAAGCACTACAATCTCATAACATAATAAATAAGAAAACTCTTAGCTTTATTATATTAGTTAACTAGGGTTTTACATGCACATACAACCCATACAACTGAGATAATATGGCCTCAAACAGATCTACAACAATGTCACAAATTGACCTCCAAACAACTAAAAAACAATACACTGCAACCTGTGAACCTTGAATGGATTCACCAAGGGAAGAGATGGGTGCTCACCCAATCTCTCTATATCACACGAGGGTTTTGAGAGTAGAGAACCGGGTTCTCAACCTTTCACACAAGAAACAATATCAAAACCAAGATATCCTCCAATGACCTCCTCCTCCTCTTTTATAGATCTCATGGACCCCTCTAGAATCTTCTATTTTATTATTATTTTAATCATGAAGTACTTTTCCCTCTATTATTTTAATTAAAATATTCTTTTTAATCTAAGTCACCTGACATAGGGATTCGGGATTCGTAGGATACGGGGATTCGAGAGTCGGATTCGAACAAGTTGACCCCTCATAACAAGACAAGTAGGATTCATTATATATATTTTTTATTAAAAATATATATATTAAAAACTAGATATTTCCTCATTAATGATACAAATTCATTGATTTCAAACATAAATAATCTAGATGTTAGTTTTATTGTTTACAAAGTAAGTTAGTAATAGTAACATTATATCAATTAGCATGCATAGTGCATACCAAATTCAAATACATCAACATGTCACATAAAATGATAAATCATGATTCATAAATGAAAGACAACTTACAATTACAAGATAGTAAGATAAAGATACTAACAACTGTAGTTTTCTCATTAAGTCATCAAATCAAAATGTGTTACATAGGTAGTGTAATGGCAATTTCGTAATGGCAAATAGAAATAGAAAATATAAAACAATTACAAGTATACAAGCCTCAAGGCAATAGGTAGTCGAAGCCCATGACTCAGGAGTCAACAATCCTCATAGTCATCATCAGAATTAGCATCAATGTCCTCATCATCATGGTCACCATTGCTCTCCTCTGCATCGTCCTCCTCCCCGGTATCCATAGTCGTCTCTACATCTACTGTTGTGGAGGATGACCCCTCGAAAATATCATCGTCATCAAATCTAACAGGATCTAGCACTGGATCATTAAGATCCATGTTGGCCAATGCCAACTCAACACTGTTGTCCAGACCCATATCATCAGGAAAGACATCCCACATCTTTGTCTTTCCCTCAATCACTCTTCCCTCTGCCTGTAAATAAGACGAAGGTTGGTGTGCACATACACCATTGTCTCTGCCCTAGACTGCTCAAGCTTGCTCTTCTTCACATTATACAAATTCCCATATGTGCTCTAATTCCTCTCGCAACAAGAGGATGAAGTCACCTGAGAGAGGAGCCTCATGGCTAACTGCTGAAGAGGAGGGCTTGTTGCCCCATGATTTGCCCACCAAGAATAGGGCTTCTTAGCCCCCCTGTCTCTAATCACATCATATCCTGCAAATCGACCAGTGCCAGTGGAAAACTCTGCAAAGGCATCCTCCACCTCATCAAGGGATGCCTTGTTCTGGAAAACCCGCCTGAATGCATCTTTCCTCCCCTGTGACATTTCACCATCCATGTGAGAAGGGAATTTGTGGGAAGGTCCACCATTCAGCCACTCATGGTTGTAGTATTTTGGGTTCAGTGAGTGAGCCAAACAATGTAAAGGTGTGCAATTCTTGTTCCATCTGCTGACAAGAATATCTTGTATATTACTACAGAAGGCCTCCGGTGATGTCTCATACTTGGGGCACTTGCTCTGTAGAATAATGCTCCTCACAGACTCAATCATGGAATCTCATCCCTCATAAACCTCTCCTATGATGGGTTTGTCTGTATCTACAAATCGAAGCAAAGAAATGATAGGGTCGATGATCTGAATAATTAGATCTACCCTCTCCCACCAAGCATCATTTAGCACTGTGTCCTTCACTTTTTTAAAGGCTACTTGATATATCTTTCTCCAAAAAGAACAAAACTCAGAAATAACCATGGCCCCAAGAGTGGTCTTGACCTCCCTCAACCTCTTCAACATCATGAATGAAGAGGCAAACCGTGTATCAGCAATCTTCAACAATGATAGATTGTTGTACTCCTTGTAGATAGTGAGGGCATTTGTATGATTTTGTAAAAAGTTACGGATATGTCGTGCATCCTCAATAATGTTACCAATCCAAAGCACATCAGAAGCAATGGATTTCAGTGCTAAGTTCAATGAATGGACAATGCAAGGTGTCCAAAACACTTATGGATATTTAACTTCCACAATCATGCCAGCAGCCTTGCAAACAGGTGCATTATCTATAATGATTTGCACACAAGAATCAACACCTACATCTTCAATAACTTTAATAAATAACTCACCCATAAATTGTGCATCCTTGTATTCTCCAAGTATATCCACTGCTTTCGAGAAAACTAGACCATTCGAGGAAGACACCATGAAGTTGATGATTGGGTGTCGTGCTGAATCTGTCCATCCATAAGAAACAATGCTAACCCCAGATGTTGGCCATGATGCTACAATAGGGTCAAGCAATTTTTGCACTTCTTTTTTTGCCTTCGTCAATAATGTGGTTCTAAGCTTCTCTGAACCAGGAGGCACGTACCATGATGGAGACCCGTGAGTTAGAGCTCGACACATCTCAATAAATAGAGGTGAGCTTGCAACATTAAATGATATGAAGTTATAATAGAAAAAGAAGGCAATGGTGAGATCAAGCTTTTCCCGTTTCTCTTTTTGAAAAATGTTGTCCATTGGACCAAGTATAATTGCTCTTCCTTTTGTTGTTTGTCCCCCAATAGAACTCTCAAATGGAAATTTGGTGGTGCATTTCCTCAAAAATGGAAGGGGGTCTTCATTCTTGGTTTTTCTTGATTTTGCAGCCACATTTTCCATACCAACAGTGAACTCCTTTTCCATTTCTTTCTTCTTTTGTAAAACAACAGTTTTACAAGCTCCAATTTCACAACCCGGTAAAGCCAACAAATGGCCTTTTACACGGTAATATGCGCTTTTGAAATAAATGTGGCAAAATTTGCATCTCCATTGGACATTGCCTCCTCCCTTCCCCTTGGTGCTTGTCCCATCCTCTCTTGTGACATATTTCCACAAGGGATATTTCTCAATGTTGTTTTTAGGTCCTCCTCTTCCCTCAACATTATTTGCAACAGACTCTGATGATATTGGGTGAGGAGGGGCATCTCCAATGGAGACATTCTTCTCCTTCCTTTGCTCCCTAACTGCTGCTCTTGATTGAGCCATGAAGACTGTAAAAGAAATAAACAAAACATGTACAAATTTGTAAAAAAAAAATCATATACAAATTGCTGTAATAGAAATGCAAAAAAATAGAGATAAAATGCACTTACCTGGTGCTTGAATCTCCTCGCCGAACGATCCACACCCTTAGCTCCTTGCTCCAAACCCTTAGCTCCTGGCCCACAGTTCAAAGTATGCAAAAGTGAAAGAGAGAAATGGTAAAAACATAAAGAACAACGCCTTTTTAATGCCCACGGGTTTCATTTTTGGGGATTTGAATCCCAAAATCGGAACACGTTGTGTCCTAACGGGACACGTATGGGATTTGTACGTGTTCCATTAGGACACGACATGTCCCCTTCTGGGATTCGAATTCCCAGTGAATTGTGTCTGATTCGCGGGATTCGGACACGTGGCCCCTTTTCAGCGAATCCGGTTTCTTAGTTTTTAATGTGGGAAAATGGTAAATTGACCACCATGTCTCCTCAGGTCACTGAAAATCCTATCCAAAAGTCCCATCATGTAGATCTTCTCGTTCCGGTTCCAACGAGCTATTACACTGATGTGCTCCATCAATTAATTTCCCCGGAATGCCACCTCGAACATAATTAATTAAATTATGCCCAATAATAATGCTAATTTTTGAAAGTTCTCGGAATGCAACGGAATGAAAGGTAAATTTTGCTGATGATGGAATATGCCAAGCAAATGCCATAAGTCCCATAAAAACTCCTCAAAACTCCATCGGGATCCCTGATGACATAAACCTCATCCCCTGACCTAGCCATCCCGTGTCCTGGAAATCCACCCTAGCTGTACTATGAAGAAAAATAAAAATGGGAACATAACAATTTTGCAAATTCAAATGTGCGTTGTTGATTGATTTGGATGTGATCCAATCACTGATAAACTCTTATGGTTGATCCTTGTGCTTTCCTGTGTTTAATACCCGAATTAAATGGATTGGTGTCATTTATTGCCTTAAGCAGGTTGCGTTGATGAACATATATGCAGTTATGGCTTACACATACATTCCCTATTCTTGTGCAGGTATTAATCAACCTTGGCCATAGTTGCTTCGGTGTATATCTATTGGGGTTGGTCTGATGTGATAGGTGTACTGTTGGATAGTATGGGATGGAATGTTTGCAAGTTTATTTTGTCTTGTTTTCTAAATCAGATCTGGAGGTAGTTGGGACAGGATGTCTTATCAAATTGTGATACTAAAGACTAGGGTTTGACTGTTGTAAACCCAATCAATATATGAACTCATTTTGGACATAGTTTAATAACTTATATAACTTGACATAATTTAATAACTTATATAACTTAATATTATCTATTTATGTTTAAATTATGAATGTTTTTTTTGGTCAAGTTTTGATGGGTATATGGGCCCACTAACATAGATCCATCTTAAATATGGATCTAACATGAATCTAGAGGGATCCAATTCCTTCACTTGCATTTTTTTATGAGTGAACATTATTTAAATGTTTTGTATAGTTGTTTTTTTTAAATTTAAAAAAATTTCAATTTTGATGATGAGCCAAACTTAGACATCATACTGACAGTAAAATGAACCTCTCCACTCAACAACTACTAGTCCATGCACAAAAATAAAAACCTATTGATAAAATTATAACCATATAAACATGTACCCCAAAGATGACAAGCAAAAATCAAGAAATGGTCCAAATTAAGAAAAAAATATACGTATTAAGTGGTTTTCGAATGAATGAGACGCTATTAAGTGGTTTTCGAATCAACTGGGAACGTGAGACCTTTTCTGAATTTTGAATTGAGTCCATACCAGACCTAATTATACTGCTTTCTTGAAAAGCATATGCACATAAGTAGGGAGAAAAGCTAACCGTTAAGAGGAGCAGGAAAAGATGGCATAATTTGTTCTATATAATGCATGTCCCAATTTCATTGACGTCTATATTTTTTTTCTCTGTATCTCCTGTCAGGCATTGGTAATTGATTGTGTGGAGCGCTCCCCTTTTTCTTCGTCTGTTTGTTCTTGTTTCTGTTTGTGGGTGTGGATATTTTTGGTACTGTTTGCCTGGTGTGTGAGATGTCTGAGATCTCTTTGTCTGTTCCTTCTTCTTTTTGTGTATGGGTGCATGTTTGTTTGTGTTGTTTTTCTGGCGTGCATGTGAAATTGATGTCTGTTAGCAAAACTGAGAGCTAGAGCACAGGGAAAAAAAGTTCATGACGAAGAGCAGAGAGGGAAAAACCTTGAGGCAGAAGTGTTTGCAAGCTGTTCGATCGTCCAAACCAGCCAACACGCTCTCCATTCCTCTTCTGGTTGGATGGATGTTCGATCGCCTAAACCAGCCGACACACTCGCCATTCCTCTTCTGGTTGGATGGATGTGGTGAGGAAATCTGGGTCTATTGGTTGAATTTGATTTAATTTCTTTAAATCATCAGCAATTACCATAGTTAATTCTCTGTTTTTTGTATCAATAACCTTAATTATTTATAGACTTTCTAGGTTAACGGTGTTTTGTTTATTTATTTCTTGTTTGTAGCTTTTCCTCAACTATATAGAAATTACACAGCTCTGAGTGCAAATGGCGGGATAATATTCTACAAGGTACAGTGGAGCTCTTTCTCAATACCTCCCTGTGCTTTTTGTGGTGTGTTACAATTAACGACCATTGCAATCCGTGAATAATTCATTAATTTATTCCTTGGTTTTTTTTTTTTACTGATGGTGCTTTGTTTGCTTATTTATTTATGCTTCCAGCCTCTCCATTAAGATACAGAGAATAGTGCAAAGGGCGGAGTGAACATGGTTGCTATGGAACAATTTTGCTAAGGTAACCGACAGTTCATTCTCAATATCTCCTCTCTTGTGATGCAATAGATAGCATTTGTTGTATCAATTTGTTTTCTGGATTTAAAAATACAAAAGCTATTCTAAATTTCTAGGAATAAGATTAATGACTTTAGCTAATTCCTCTCTAAAATAGCGATGATAATTACTTTAAACTGTAATTCCTCTCTAAAATAAATAGCTATGAGAATTACTTTTACTTTAGCTGTAATTCCTCTCTAAAATAAATAGCGATGAGGACTACTTTAGCTGTGATTCCTCTCTATAATAAATCATAGATGAAACATAGACTCAAAGGACTCCTGGCAAGCAAACAGGTAGGCGTGTTTCACATTAGGTGTTTATATAATCTTGAAATTCAAGAAACAAGCCTCAGTGATTCTGGTTGATTAGTTCCACATATTGCAACTACAATGAAACATAGACTCAAAAGAGAGTCTGAGGCAAAACAAACCGTTCGACATGTTCCATTTTAGGGTGTTTGTATAATCTTGAAATTCAAGAAACAATCTGCAACAATTCTGGTTGAATCTAGTCCCACATGTTGCATATTGGGTTTCCTCCAATAAAATCTATTCATGTAAATCGAAGCTGGGTATACGAGAATTATATGTAAAACAGGGGAGCTGAGTTGAGTTGCGTATTATTGTCCAGATTACCGTCTTTCACACTTAGTCTTACTCCTCATTTCCTCTGGTAAATTATGGTATCTGAATAATAAAGGGTGAGACACTAGAATGAGAAATTGTTTGATTGTCTCCGGTCCCATTTGTAATCAGATTATTTATCTTAGTACATAATGTTCATATCAATGAATCAATAAAAGTATATTCTTCTTATTTTCAAATCTATGGACAAAGTGGAGCATCATTCTCTATTAATTCACTTACTATGTCTGCACTATGCTGTTCTTTAAGATTTTGGTTTCACTTTACATATGTTTGTACATTATATACTGATTTAGATCAGAGGATGGACAATTACTACTCCTATTCTCTTTCTCTTTTACTTTTTCAATATGTGGAATGGGACTTGCGGGCTACCGGTTGATCTACCTATCTGAATGATAGCCATCTGAGCTCCTATTGTCCTGATTATTTTATATATAATGCCAGCGTTTTTTTTCACACCCAAAAAAATTCATTCACTTATCTCTGTTACTGCTGGCTGCATTGGCCTTGACCTTTGCATTTTTCCCCTAAATAATATCCTTATCTTTCCACCGTGTTTTCTGTTGAACATTTACAATTTTATTTCCTGGTATTTCGCTTCTTCAGCCATGGCCGCACATTATTCTATGCCGATTTAGTGCAGTATTATTAAACAATTTCTCATTCGAGTGCTTCACCCTATATTATTTATTCAGATTCCATAATTTACTAGAGCAAATGCGAATACTCAAACTCAACTTCGCTCCCCTGTTTTACATATAATTCTCTATACCCAGTTTCCATATATTATTTTTAATTTTATGCAAGTTAAAATATCAATCATTCATTCATTAACTCACTTATATGGGAATAATAACTCTTGAAAATCAGGAAACAATCTTTAACAATGCTGGTCGAATCTAGTGCCACATGTTGCATATCGGGTTTCCTCAAATAAAATCTATTCATGTAAATTGGAACTGGGTATACGAGAATTATATGTAAAACAGGAGAGCGGAGTTGAGTTTGCGTATTATTGTCCAGATTACCGTCTTTCACACTTAGTTTTCCTCTGGTAAATTATGGTATCTGAATAATAAAAGGTGAAACACTAGAATGAGAAATTGTTTGATTGTCTCCTGTCCCATTTGTAATCAGATTATTTATGTAGTATTTTTTTGTTTGGTAGTGTGCGCCCCATTTGTAATCAGATTACTTATGTAGTATTTTTCTTTTGTAGTGTGCCCCTCTTAGTACATAATGTTCAGAACAATGAAGAAATCAGAGCATATTCTCCTTATTTTCTAGTGCATAACGTTCAGATCAATGAAGAAATCAGAGCATATTTTTCTTATTTTCTAGTACATAATGTTCAGATCAATGAATAAATCAGAGCATATTCTTCTTATTTTCAAACCTATGGACAAATTGGAGCATCATCATCTATTAATTCATTCACTGATCTTTGTTTCTGCGGGCTGCATTGGCCTTGAGCTTTACATTTTTCCCTTAAATAATATCCTCATCTTTCCGCTGTGTTTTCTGTTGAACATTTACAATTTTATTTCCTAGTATTTCGCTTCTTCAGCCATGGTCGCACATTATTCGATGCCGATTTAGTGCAGTCTTATTAAACAATTTCTCATTCGAGTGCTTCACCCTATATTATTTATTCAGATTCCATAATTTACTAGGGCAAATGCGAATACTCAAACTCAACTTGGCTCCCCTGTTTTACATATAATTCTCTATACTCAGTTTCCATATACGATTTTTAATTTTATGGAAGTTAAAATATCAATCATTCATTCATTAACTCACTTATATTGGAATAATAACTCCCTATATTTCCCGCCATGGCCGCTGGGAATTGAACATGAACCTCGCCCTCTGTCAAAAAAAGACTACCCTCCTCTATCGTCAAAACCATTCTACTTGCTGCTTATTTATTTTAGATGACGTGTACGTTAGTCATACGTGTATGGGATACGTACGGCGTGTTGGTTTATTCGTTTCCTCTAACATGCATTGTGGGCCCCACGTGTTTAATCAGAATATGGCTTAGTGTCTCGGGTCTATTTTTTTATATGACCTGTATGGTGGGACCCTGTCATGACCCCTGCGATCAATCGGTTTCAAGTTCGGCCATGAGAGAAATGGTGCAGCGTACTGGCTCAAATTTCATGGGATGCCCTAGTTTTCAATTCCCACTTACATATATAATAAGTTATATTCTTAAAAAATGAATTATTTTATTTTCTATTAATCAAATCCAAATAAATGAGTGATTCAATGCATATTGTTTGTGTAGTATTTAGGGTTATTGAAACTAATAATTATAGATTGTAATCGATAATGGTAAATTTAATTTATATTAATATAAATTAAATTTACCATTATCGATTACAATAATCACATATTCTTTTCCTGCAGTTTCACTTATTAGTTATGGAGGGATTTAGCAAACTTTATTGGTTTCAGTTTGGTGGATCATACAACAATACAAGATGCACTGTGCTGGTGGAGTTTTCAGAAATCTTCTTAAGATCAGTTCCTCTTCTCTTCTGATGGACAGTTTGGAAGCGAAGAAATAAAGTAGTATTCCAAGATGGGATGGAACATAAAAACTCTGTTCTGGAGCAGATTATTTCGTTGTATAATTCTATCCCTAAGAAGTTGACTTCAGGGAATTCCAGAAATTCAAAGTATCAGAGGAAGATTATGATGAGTTATCCGAGAGCTTTCTTTGATGGGGCTGCTCAACGAGGTTCATGTGCTTGTGGCTGTCTTATATCGATGAATGAAGTCCAATACTTTTCCTTTTATTGGAATGGAGGTAATGGCACAAACAATAAGGCCGAAGCTATGGCCCTGGCGGGTCTCCTTCATCTAAGCTCCTTCTTGAATATTCAGAACCTACAGATATACGGTGATTCCAAAATCATAATAGAATAGATTACAGGGAAATTATCTATTAAGAACTCCTTGTTATCTGGATGGATGAACATGATAAAAGTATTATGGAACAGCAAAAAGGATTACTCAATCAATCATGTGGACAGGTCCTATAATTCTTGTGCTGATGAACTATCAAAGAAAGGCCTCGCAATTCAGCCTGGTATATGGAAAATGGAGATTCAAATGGAATCAAAAACATATCAGATAGAAGATTTCTTTTTACTGGGTACTTAGTTCATTTTTTGGCTTTTTTGTCCTCCTATGCTTAATAGACTCTTCCTCTTCATAAAAGGTACGCCTGTCTTTTCCTCCTTGATCTTCTCTTTTTGATGGGGTGGCTAAACCTAGATGGACCTGTATGTATATACATGTGTCTATGGTGAACATTATCTGTTTTTGCTATAGATTTCTACTTTATCTTCCATATTAGATTTCCTGTCTCTGGCTGTGCTCAGATTCAGCTAAGTCTTACATCTATCAGCTTTAAGCACATATCAAGTATCTCTATGTAAATATCCTTTATATGAATATAAAACTCTCTTCTTCTTCTTTTTCGTTTTTTTTTTCTTACTGAAAAAAATGAAAAAAAAAAAAAAATTTAATTTATATTAATATAAAGAAATGAACGAGAATGATGAAGGGGACACGTGCATTAAATTTTGGTGTAAAGTAATGTGGTATTTTATATTATTAATTTTTTTTTAATGTTTGAGAAATAATGAGTCATATATAGTAGTGAATTTGTACTTTGAATGAAATGTAAATGTTGAATAGTAAAAGATAAGAAAGAAGAAATAAAATTATTTTAACATTTACGAGGCTAAAGATAATTTATGGGACAAATTGCTTCTTCATTTCGTTGGTTCCGCGTGAAGCCTACAATAAATGCTCCCAATTTCTTGACAAACCACTCGCTAAATAGATTATCCCAAAAGCTAGCTGCAAGAACATCTGCATAACTTTCCCTATTGTCTTTGAAGGCCTCACATTCTAAAATGAAATGTTTTCTGTGTCCACTTTTCTGGAAGAACAAAAATACATGCTCTTCCCTCCCACACTTCTTTTAGCCCTTTCCAGCGCCCTGTTTCACAACGGAGTTGATGAGAATTAGTCCTTAACTGAGGAATAATAATTTTGGCCTCTATCTACTTTTTTTGTTGATGATTATGAGTGGGATTAAACACTTCAATCTAGTACTTTTTCTTTCTCCCTAGCTCCTTATCCCAAGTACGCTCGTGGAACTTATCCATAACAAAAATTTTATTTCTTTATTGTTTATGGGACGTGTTCAAGCAAATACTCCATTTACTAAACCATTTGTTATTTTGTTGCATCCAAGTCCTCTTACTTTTGCACAATATGTCACTAAAGACAACCTTAGGTCATCTGCCCTCTTCCATTTGCTCAATTTTTTTAAATACCTTATGACTCACACCATAGCAATTGCTTCAATAGTAGCAACACTTGTTTCACTTAACAAGATAGCATAAGGAATTGCACTTTCAATTTTGAATTTGTTTGTAATCAAACACTTCTGGATTTTCTCAATTTGTTTCCATTGCATGTTGGATGTATTGCTGGCCCACAGTTCAAAACCATAGAGAATCACCGGAATCACTAGAAGCCCAAAAAGAGTTTGAGTGGTTTTCCAATCCCATAACTCTGCCTCTCTACACCTATTTTAAAAAGCATAAAATGCTTTCCAATCCCCCAAAGTTCTTTTCTTTCTACAACCATCCCAGCTTAGATTTTTGTTGAAGTCAATTCCGAGGTATTTGTAATCCACAACTTCTTCCAGAACGCTGCCTTCAAAGTAGAACTTATGCTGGTTATGTTTTCTGTTTTTAGAGAAAGCCACTACTTTCGTTTTGCTGATATTGAATTGCATCCCCACCCTACAAAAATGCTCATGGGATAGTAAGTGTTGTTGCAAACCAAGAGCAGATTTAACAATCAAAACAAGGTCGTCTGCATACAAAAGAATGCTTATAACAAACTTGTCCAAATGGATACCATCATCCCCTTGCGAATTTAACCACTTCTCAAGCTTGTCAATATATAAACCAAAAAGGGTAGGAGACAATGGGCAACCTTGCTTGACTCTGATATCGCTTCTAAAACTTTCAGAAATGTCTGTTGAAGTTCTAATTTTGACTTTCACCTCTTCATATAGCCTATGCACAACTGCTCTCAAATGTTTAGGAACCCCAAGTTCCTCCATTCTGTGCTAAAGCTTATCCCTAGGAACCGTGTCAAATGCTTTTCTGAAATCAACAAAGCAACAAAAAGCTTCTTCCTTTTTCTCCCAAACTTTTTCAATGATGTGCCTTAAAGTTATACAATGATCAACTATGGAATGTTTAGGTCTAAAACTTGCTTGCCCTTTAGCACGCTTATCTCTTTCTTCTGCCCACTTGTTGATTTTATTTTCTAGCATGCTTCCAAATAACTTTGCAAACAAGGGGTTTATCATTATGGTCCTATAATTGGAGGGATTATTGAAAAGAGGTATTGCTAAACTAGTTGTCCAATCTGTGGGGAACCCCTGTTGTATGATGTTGTTGAAAATTTTTGTAATGTGAGGTGCAAGAATCTTTAAGCCCCACTTTAGATACTTTGCTTGGAGTTAACTAAGTCTTTTGCTTTTCCAACACCCAACTTCTTGATATCCATCTCTAACTCTTGCACCATGAAGAGTTCAATATCAGTGTTGACCAAGGGGGGAGGGTCAACCTTGGGATCCTGCTCATAGAGTTGTCTTTCATAGTCAAACCATTTAGAAGTTGTAATACTATTTTCAGTTTGCATATTTCTATGGTTGGAGCTCCTTCCAAAATAATTTGGGGTTACTTTTCCCAAGGAAGATTAGTTCTTCCCTCCTGTAGTGCTTGTAAGTTTTGAGCTTTATGTTATCCTTGTTTGACTCTTTCCACATTCTCCTTGCCTTTTTGCATTCCTCGTCAAACCAAGCATTAATCAGAAAGATATTTAATGTTGAGTGTTTCTTTCAACATCAATTGAATTTTGATGTTTTTTTTCCTATAAGCATAAATAAATGGGTAGTAAGACATGAATGAGGTCCTAAATTGGGTTGAATTTGGGAATTCTACAATATTGAATTAAGTTTGTGCTCTTCTCTTTTCATAGCACAACCTTTTTCTCACAATAAGCTATTGACCCATCTTTGTTTCTTCTATCAAACAATTCTTTAGCTTTGCCACTTCTTGCTTATAAATTGACTTCTTCCTCTTCTCTTCTCTTTTATTTGCCATGAGTTATAGATTCATTTATTCTTCCCTTGTTCTCATGCTTCTTCTCCTCTTTGTGCTGCAAATTATGTTTCAAGTGAAATCTTCCCTCCTCTCCTTTCCTTGAGCTTCCGTAACTTCTTTGAGCTACTTGACCAACCACCTAGAAAAGCCATGGTAAGGATTCCAATTCAAGAACCCCATGCCACCTCCTCATAATTACCTTCCAACAACTAGCCATGTGTCTCCTTTCTACTAGGTAGCAAGGATTTTGGGCACCCTTCCTTTATCTTTCACTTTTAGACCTGTAGTGCTCACCATGGTTAATCTCCCTTGATGATTAGATTACCCACAATCCATTATAGCGATTTTGGGGCCTTCTTGCCAAACTCCCAAAGGAGTTCCATTTGATGGCCAAATCTCCTTGATAAGACAATTTTCCTTCATCATGCGAACCCTTATCATGCTTTGCTCTACACTTGCCCCTTCCTCACTCAACCAACAAGGTGTTGCTATGAGGTGCTTCCACAATGCCTAATAGGACCTTTTGGTCACAAGCTCCCAAACACCAAATTCCCTTGCCATACTCCACTTGCTTGCATATTCACCAAATACAATAAAAAACTAACCATCGCATAATTCATGGTGTGAAAATTCCACAACTAGAACCCCTACTGCAACAATTGATGATATTACTCCTATTTGTTAAATTCTTTTAAACAAATTACTTGCAATTTCCTACGGCAAATATCATAATACATACACTGCAACCTTCACTTAATTAAATTATAAGCGGAAACAAGACACTGAGCAAGAAAGAAAATACAACACAATAGACACCGTTATTTTTGGACAAATGTCCCTAGAAAAGCCCAATGCGGGAAAACCGGTGCAACAATTCTGAGGGTTTATTATTATTAAGTAGTAAAAAATTCTGAATACATCTTTGAATACCTCTCAGGTTATTCAGTTATAGAGAGAAATACTGGCAGAAAGATTTGTGAGATTACTTCACACTATCACTGGAAATCTTGGTTGATCCAGCCCCAAAATGATTACCACTGACTTTTTTGGCTACCTCTGCACAGTATCTGCGTCAGCCCAACATCAAACTCTCTCTGGACAACGTCAACCCTCTGGTTGGTCGATTTGTTGCCTAAGAGATTTGATTTTTGCCTCCCGGTCTCACACCTCAGCTCCTGGCTCTTGAAACTCCAATTCCTTCTGCAAATTTCAGACTCCCTCTTGGCTTTTGCGCTGCCTCTACGCGGCTCTGTGTTAGCGCCTTTGGCTCAACACTGCCACTACTAGATTGCTCTTTGCCTCTCTTTGCTGATGATTCTCTGGCTGAGAAAATCACTCTCTCCGAATGCTATCCCTGCCCCTCAACTGCAAGAAATCTCTTCAATCGAATTTTCTCCTGAGAACTTCTCACTTCAGAAATTCGATCTCTTGATCTTTCTTAGTGTGTCTTCCTGTTCCAAATGACCCTCAAACCCTTTCTTATATCTTTCTGTTGGACAACCAACAACCTAGATTAACTCCTAATCAAAGGCTCTGATCGTTTTGGCTTGATTTCCGTCTTCTTCTAGATGTTACACCCACAGTTAAATTAATACCCATTAATATTTTAATTTTCCTAAGTTTAAACTTATGAACTCCATTAAAAATATTAATTATTTTAATAAAATCGTTTCTGGGTGGACTTTCCCAAACGCTTTCTGAGTTCTTTGGAATACATGTGTCCAAGCCTCCCTGCAAAATTTGAGGCCTAGAGCACATCCGATGCTACCCCAAATCAACACATGGCTACTACAATTCACTGCCCACTTGGACTCCTCGACCCACATCATCTCGCCCTTCTCTTTCTTTCTTGTGGGTGCTTTCCTTGAGTGGCCAAGGATACTTTTGCATCACTTGGTGGGATTATGTCACACAATTCTTCCACACCGCCACTATTTCTAGTTATATGTGCACCTAACTATACAACTTTGTTCACCTTTGGATTTACCTACTCATTATCTTTCCATTTTACTCGGAAAAAAAATACATATTCAAAGTGATGAAGTAGTTTTATTTTTTCAAGTATTCTTAGAAAAGGAAGGTTTATAGAATTTATTTGGCCTATCAATCTCATAATCATTGTTTAGTCTTAGAAACCAACTACTTTCTCCAGTGTAAGATCCTTCCAGACGCACATGCTTTGAAAAGTCATTTTGCCTTTGCTATATTGTTTGTGATATAGATCCAATCCCCTAAGGAAAGATTAGAAGATACTTACCATCTAGTTGAAAGATGGCTATGCCCACTCATGATCTTGCTAGATTTCCCTTGGGCATACCGTCAAAAAGGAAGATAAAGAACTATGGTACTAAAATCCATTGTCCATTTTCTTTTTACCGCAAATTTTATATCCATATTTGTTAAGGGACCTGCCTTTTAATGAACCTTTGAGGGTAGTTTATGCTATTGACCCTTGCTTTAATTTTGTCCTTTTCTTTATATTTAGATACTTCAGCCTAAATATTTATGTCGGAGTTAACAATTTTCGTTAGTGCCCTTATCTAGTGTTATCTTCCAAATCTGCACTGTAAAATATTCAAGTCCAAACAATAATGCAAGTTTGGGTAATTTTCTTGAAACCATACCTAATGTCATCTCAATACAATTTCTCTTCACTTTAGGGTGGCTTTCCTCTAGTAGAAGGGGGTCTCCCTAAGAGAAATTGCTAAATTACCCGTATTACCTTCAACAACAAACCAGATTTAGCAATTGAGATATTTTTCATATATACACTGGATATTATTGGGGTGAATTCAAGTAGAGTGCCTTATCCTTGGAAAAAATGGAGTCGAAACAATTTAAGGATTTAAAGGACTGGATGATAGACAATATCAAACCCAAGAATATGCTTTGCAATAGCAATCGGTCCAAGTCATAACAGTGCTGCAAAATCATATTCCAGCCCACAGACTAAGCTCATAGAGTTGCACTAATATTCGTATTGCATTCTTTTGTAATCACTAATCGCATAAGATCGAGACCTTAAAAATGAAGTTAGTGTGATAGTTCCCAATTTTGTGCATGTGGAATTACTTAGGAGTTTTACCAATTTTAGTAATATTAAATAAAAGGGGAAAATAATATTATTGTGTGGGAGAAAGACGGAAATTATTATATTAATAGGGAATGGCAGTAAAATAATATTTAATTGGAGAAGGGAGGCAAATCATTTTTTTAATGGAGAATGGCGGCAAAATAATATTTTATTAGAGAATGGATACAAATTATTAGTTTATTGGAATGGCGAAAAATTATTATTTTATTCAAAATGGCGACAAAAAGTCTCCTAGTGGAAAATGGTCCCACCAATAAAATAATAGGAAAGAAAGGAAGATCTAGAAGCTAGAGGGAGGCTCCATGAGGAATTATAAAAGAAAGAGGAACTCAATTGCAAATCATTCTATTCCTATATATCTAATCAACATTTGAGAAAAATCTCAAACGAGTTTCAAGAGCTTCAAGCGAAACTCTATGCTAATTTTGGTGGACTTTGAGTGCCACCCTAATTAGCTTTTGGGGAAGATTATTTCAGATCTTCCATTGGTGTTTATTGTAGTTTATACAATCTTCAAGAGGCTGAGTTTATTCTCTTCAAGAGAGCTGGGTTCTGAGAGTCTAGATGTTCAATATCTGAAGATCACTGTTGGGGACAAGTTGTACAAGCAAAAGGGGTTGAATTTCTTGCTAATTCCGGGATTGAATCCCTGCCCAGTCAGAGTTATTCTATTCAAGGCTGAACTTTCTCTACCAACCGGGGGTAAAATCAGAACCAATAGTGGAGTTTGTGATAACACATTAGATTTATGTGTGGGAGCATCCCTAGTAAAAAGAAGGTCAAATTTGTCATTATAAGAGGGGGCTGAAATCCTCAATTTCTTGTAGTAGAGGGACCCTATTTCTGGGCAAATTTTGTTGAGGTTTTCCATTACACCAAAACCTGCAGGCATTAGTAAACTTCCAAACCATTATCATTACCTTTTTGAGTGGTTCCAAAGTGGATCCCAGAGTGGCGGTTAGTCCATGTGATTTATTCCCAACAAGGTGAGTGTGAAAATCCAACACCCTCCCTCAAACGCAAATCGGGGAATCGAACCTGGGCCAAGGCTCTGATACCATGAAAGAGTATCAAAATACCTAAAGACCAGACTGCAAAGCTAAACAATCCTTCTACCAAGAAATCACAAGATGAAGAACCAAGATAAAACACACTTCATTGCTTGAGAAAATGAGCTATACATGAGCCTAATTTATAGGAACAATAGAGGCTTCTAACGATAGCTAGAAGATAAGACTAATGACTCAATAGATAAGGATAAGACTGAAAACGCAGCTGATAAGATCGCTACGTAAGCTTACGAGTTTCAATATTTATTGGAACGCTAACAGATTTTCCCAAGCAAAGGCAGAATTTTTGTGCGGTCTCCATTCAGTTTTGAAGTAGAGTTAGAATCTCTTATTTGAGGTCGAATTCATCTCCATAAGTAGTCAAGGAGAAGGGGTCGAATTCGGGGCTGTTAAAGAGAAATACGGGTGCTGAGTTAGGATTACTTACACCTTCACTCAGCTGATCTTTTCAGGAGACCATTTCAAAGATTAATGCCTAGTCAGCTTTAATGGCAGTGTTGTAATTAGTAAATATATCAGATCTTAGTGAGCTGTGAGACACGTGAGAAGGGTCTATGCATGCCAGTTTTGAAGCCATACAAATTTCCTATCAGTTGGACATGTTCTTGGGACTTATTGTATGGCTGTAGCAGAAGGAAAATACTCATAATTGTGGGTTGTACACTTGAAGATTACACTCCTGGAAACACAATAGAGGTTGGTTGTCATATTGAAGATTGCGTACCAGGTTTCTTGGTTCTTGTCACTCACTGTGTTCTCATATAAAATTATTATAAAGTCTGTCCATGCTCATGGTCCTTGCTTCACAAAATTGTATCAGCAGTATTGCCATTCCTGGGTCCATCTTATATCAGTCCCTGTTGATTTAGAGTAGTTTTTGGCAAGAGAATCACTGTGTACAAACTTCTGATTAGCTAATAAAATCTGAGAAATATCACTCTGTTGCATATAATAGTGGTCCCCATAAATTTCTGGGTGGTGTGTAGTAGATTTAAAAGTTTTTATGAATGCTATCTAGCACTGCATATGTATTCTGTTGAACAAATTAATGTTAAAGCACCTACAACAGTATGTCCTTAAATTGTTTGATGAAACATCTCACCGAGAGAACTCTATAACTCTGAAAAAACACAGTGGTATTTTTGGATCAATTTAAGTTGGAACATTACAGTTAAAGCCATTCTTTTATTAATGAAAGCAACTCAGGTACATAACACTATTCAGATTTGAAATTAGGATCTTGAAGAAGATGGAAGGGTTTCTTTTCAGACCTGTGTTGAAGACAAACCCTAGGATAGTAGAAATATTTCCAGCTCAGGAGAGAGGGAACAAGATATAATAACTGTCTAACAATAGACAATAACAAGCTTGAATATTTCCTCATATAAGCTCCAAATATGCACAAGGTACACTGTATTTTTTGTAAGCTTGGCAGGACTACATCTTTATCATTTTCATCATGTCCAATATATCACCCTGATCAGGGCGGGGAATTGAACTGGTGACTTCACATCAAGGAGTGCCTTAACAGAGCACCCGACCACCGCCTGTCCAAGACCTCATGGACCACAAGGTACACTGTTTAAAACCTAAGAGTATATGGATTTCTCCATGATGACAACACACTTTTTACCAAATGGAATAGTCATCTGTTTAAAGCAATTTCTTGTAATTTCTTAGGGAATAAAATGTTATTAGTGTGTTCTAGATTTCTCTAGATCTAGGCCATTGCACAAACTAAGCTTTCATTTGATCTTTGAATATGTCAAATGTCCAAGCATTATCTTCTCATGCTAGATGTCCCATTAAAAAAATATTTTTCTTATTCCTTGTGCCATTCTAGAGACCTTTTCATGGGACGCCTCCTTTGATTGGGGCTGGTATATCATAATTTAAAACCTCCTTTTAGAACATTCCAAGAAGGTTGCTACAAAAGGTATGGCTTCAAGACAGTTTTTAATAATATTTTTATGAATAAATGTGTTGTATTTGGGCTAGGGTGATGGGTGACCTCAACAAAGTATAGTTCTATGGCATGAATGTACTCCAAATTTGCCTTAGATGTTGGATGGTCCATGAATAGGGGTGTAACTGACCTTGTGGAAGGGTCTTAGATATCATATGTCATTAATTGATGAAGGGGATTCCTTCCTAGTGCCATGTAGAGAATGTCAACTGTCAACATGACATAAAATGCCTCCAAATATGTAGAACATACCTTGTGAAATGTGAAAGGTTCCCATGATTATGGTCATGCCTCCAAATATGCAAACATGCCTCAAGAAATGTGAATATGCATAAAAAACAACCTTAATGAGATATTATGCATCATCATATGTGATAATGGTCCCATATATCCATTGCTTTGAATGTTCTAGTGGTAACAACTAGGATGTTATTGCTTTGATCGGCATGACGACTAACCCATTGGGTGCACACAATGGGGGAGTCAGCTGCTTGATTAGGGGAGGTAACTACCTAGGAGCCAAAGTGTGGGGCACTTTGATGAGGGCACTTAGTGTGTGGAGTTTGGCACTATGTGATATATACATTGGAGGTTGCACACTTGACTTGAGGATGCTTGGGTTAAGGAGCATACTTCATGGAAATTGGTGATGGAATTGAACACATATGTTAAGGAGGAGCATTGGAGAATGGCGACCATATTTGCACACGTGAGGGCTGTTAGGTTTTGGTAGCATCGAAAGTTCTCTAGCCTAGAAAATCGCTGGAGAGGCTAAGGCACATGAGTTCTAAAGAACCTAGAAACTGTTTGGTGAAATTCCACCTGGATTGTATTTTATTAAAATAATTAATATTTTTAATGGGGCTCCTAAGTCTAAACTTAGGGAAATTAAAATATTAATGGGTATTAATCAAAATATGGGTGAGAATGATCTAGAAGGTGGATCAAAACATGTTTTAATCTTAGTCGTTGATTTTTGATTTAACCTTGGCCATTGAAGACTCAACAGAGAAAGTATAAAATGGAGGCTTGGGGTTCACACACAGGAGATTGAGGAAATCGATTTTCTGAGGTGAGAAGTTCTCAGGAGGAAAATTGATTGGGGAGATCTTGCAGCTGAGGGGTAGAGAGAATCTGAGAGGACTTTCCGGAAAATACAGAACAGAGAAGCGGAGAGAGTTTGTAAAGAGGTATCACAGTAGCCGGGAGAGCTGACGTAGTAAAACTGCTTGTCACGCAGAATTGTCGGAGCAACTGAAACTATCAGAACAACTAGGAGAGCTGACACAGAGGCGCGCGGTAGCTGGGAGAGCTGAGGCAGAAAAGTTGCCCGTCACGCAGAATCCGAAACTGTCGAAACAACAGGGAGAGCTGATGCAGAGGGCAAAGAAGGTGACACAGGGCTGGCGCAGAAATAGCCATGGTTAACCAGTCTTGTGCCAGATCAGCCGAAATTCTGCCGGGTGAAGTGAGGTAAAACTCACTCAGATTTTCCGCCAGTATTTTCTCTGTAAAAGATTGCTAGATGAGCATCCTAGATTTGTATTCAGATATTTCTCCTGCATAATAATAAACCCTTAGAGTTGCTGCACCGGTTTTCCCGCATTGGGTTTTTCGGGGGACTATTGTGTCCAAAAATGAGTGTGTCCTATGTATCTTGTTCTTTTCTCTGGTTTCTGTTTCATGAGATCAAATATTTAATTAGTGTAGGCTGCAGAAGAAATTTGTTTCAGTATTCAGAAGAATAACTTGATGAATGTAATTAAAAAAATTGAAGCAGGTGAAGTAGATTCATATTTGCTGCAGTAGGGGTTCCTTCGAGTCTAGGAATTTTCACATGGTATTAGAGCATTGATTTTGAAACAGGAAGAGTAGATCCAGTGCTGAGCAGTGAGGCCAAAAGCTGCACTTGGCAGTAATTCCAATCCCCTTGAAGAGATTGCACAGTCCTTGCCGGGAAGCAGATCTGAGGAAATCTCTCTTTGAGTGAGACGACAGAGAGGTGCAATTTCCAGTTTGTGAGTTTGCAAAGACAGAGGGAGTGATGCAGAGCCTCAGCGTAGTGCTTGAAGGCCGTAGTTTCTACAGGGGCAGAAATATGCTAGAAAATAACCAAGACACGTAGAAGGGGAATTTTCTCCTCAAAGAACTTTCCGCCGGAAAGTTCGAATTTCTCACTTGTTGAGCCACTGAGCAGTGCTAAGTAGTGACTAAAGGAGTTAATTCGACTGTTGGGTTAGATGGCATCGCTTGGGCTCAGAGATCAGGACAAGTTGGAAGGAGCTTCCAACTATGTCATATGGAAGACCAGAATCATAGCTGTTCGGGAGTAATATGATCTCAAGGCCTACGTCAAAAGTTTTGTAGATGTCTCGTTGACAACGATAAAAAGAAGAAGTATAAGGTTGAGCAGGGGAAGGCAAAGAGGCTCATTCTCGATGGAGTTCGAGATCATGTGGCCTCACACTTGCAGGGCAATGATATAGCTCGAGAGATGTGGGAAGCCTTGTCATTTCTGTATGAAGGCTCTTTTGAACAACGGAAGATGTATTTAGAGCAGAATTTGCAGTGGACCTTGATGCAGAAAGGAGAAAGGGTGAACCTCCTCTATCTTCAACGTTTTCAGGACACTAGAGACCAACTTGCTGCAGTGGGGTCCACTCCTCAGCCAACCGCGATGGTGAGAATAGCCTTGAATGGAGTCTCGAATGAATGGCAAGTTTTCGTCCAAAGCATATTGGGTAGAGGAAAACTACCTTCATGGGAGGAGATGTGGGCGACTCTTCAACAAGAGGAGTTAAGGAGGGACTTGGTGAAGGTCAACCTCAGTGGCAGCAGTGGGATTGGCACAAAGACGAAGGAGGAGGAGAACACAGCTCTAGCATCAAAGGGACAGTAGAAGATGAAGTGAAAGAAGGACATTCCGAAGGTGAAATGTTTCAGTTGTGGTGAGTTAGGCCACTATGCATCCCAGTGTCCTTTGAAGAAAAGGCACAAGGATGAGAAACATGATCCTAAGGTTGTTTCAACAAAGATTGACGAAGATGAGTTTGCCATGAGTGCCCACGCATCTCCAGGCAGGAGATGGGGTGATATTGAGTTGTAGTCGGGAGGACTACATGTGGGCAGAATCCTTGAGGAGTCCACCTCTTGGATAAATTCCTTGCTATGGGAGCCCAAGATTTAGTAGTAACGATATGGACTTAGTGTCAGATGATGTAGTGGAGTGTTTGGAGGACATATGCAATAGCTGGGGACCAGAGACTGATCAACGCAGAGCAAGGTTGGCAGCAGTGCAGTTGGCACAGTGCAGGAGTCAACAATAGCGCAAAAGATTCAGAGGGTCAGAATCAACAACAATCAGATTCCAACATTCATTGTATTATGTTGAACACAGTTAAGTTCAACTAATTTTGGATGTTTTTCAGTTGCTTCTCTCAGCAACTGAGTTGCAATACGGATGCAGTGTTAGCAGTGGCAGTGCTAGCAGCATAGCAAATGCAGCGTTTGAGAGGGAGTTGTAGTACAGATGCAGTAGTGGCAATGGAAGTGTCATGGGTAGTAGTATAGTAGCAGCAACAGCAATGCAGAAAATAATAGAGCAGCATGCAGGTGGACATTGTTGCTAGAGCACTTTCCTCGCTAAGAGGGAGTGCTAGTTTTTGGTAGCATCGTAAGTGATCTAGCCTTGAAAATTGGTGGAGAGGCTAAGGCACATGAAATCTGAAGAACCCAGAAACCATTTGTTAAAATTCCACCCTGATTGTATTTACTAAAATAATTAATATTTTTAATGGGGTTCCTAAGTCTAAACTTAGGGAAATTAAAATATTAATTGGTATTAATCAAAATATGGGTGAGAATGATCGAGAAGGTGGATCAAGTCATGTTTTAATCTTAGCCGTTGATTAGAGACTTAATCTCGGCCATTGAAGACTCAACAGGGAAAGTATAAAATGGAGGCTTGGGGTTCATTTGGAAACACACACGGAGAGATTGAGCAAATCAATTTTCTGAGGTGAGAAGTTCTCAGGAGGAAAATCCATTGGGGAGATCTTGCAACTAAGGGGCAAAGAGAATCCGGGAGAAGGAATTTCCACAAAATACAGAACAGTGAGGCATAGAGACCTTGCAGAGAGGCAACACAGTAGCCAGGAGAGATGACACAGTAAAGTTGCTTGTCACGTAGAATCCAGAACTGTTGGAACAACTGAAATTACCAGAACAGCCGAGAGAGCTAATGCAGAGGGAAGAGAAGGTGACGCAGGGCTGGCGCAGAGCCAACGCAGAAATAGCCAGGGTTAACCAGTCTTGTGCCGGATCAGTCAGAATTCTTCCAGGTGAAGTGAGGTAAAACTCCCTCATATTTTCTGCCGGTATTTTCATTGTAAAGGATTGCTAGATGAGCATCCTAGATTTGTATTCAGATATTTCTGCTGCATAATAATAAACCCTCAAAGCTGCTACACTGGTTTTCCCACATTGGGTTTTTTTGGGGACTATTGTGTCCAAAAATAAGTGTGTCCTATGAATCTTGTTCTTTGCTCTAGTTTCTGTTTCATGAGATCAAATATTTAATTAGTGTAGGCTGAAGAAGTAATTTTCTTCAATATTCAGAAGAATATCTTGATGAATGTAATTTAAAAAATAATAATCAAGTAGGTGAAGTAGAATCAGATTTGCTGCAGTAAGGGTTCCTTCGAGTCTAGGAATTTTCACATGGACATGTCACATATAGTTCGAGAAACACCTTCCAAGAGGACACTTGGATCGTAGAGCATAGTGGAAGAGGGGGCATTGGCCTAACAACTTTTTGGAGAGTGCACCATCTTGGAGATTTGTTCAATCCAAGGAGGATTATGTTGATTTGGGGTAGCATCGGATGTGCTCTAGCCACGAAATTTGGTGGAGAGGTTGGGGCACATAAGATCTCCAATACCCAGAAAGGTTTTGGGCAAATTCTAAATAGATGAGGATATATTAAAATAATTAATATTTTTAATGGAGTCCCTAAGTTTAAACTTAGGGGAAATAAAATATTAATGTGTATTAATATGAATTTGTGTTAGAATTGTCCAAAAGACATGGATCAAGCCATATCTAATCTTAGTCGTTGATTAGGAACTTAATCTCGCCCGTTGAGATGTCAACAGAAAAAGTATAAGAGGAGGCTTGAGGGGCACTTGGAGAACACACTGAGGGAGACCAGTCAGTTCAATTTCTGGAGCGAGGTTTGCTGAGAAATTGAACCAGTGGTCTGGAGAGTAGTCAGGAGGCAACAAGTATGGAATAGAGAGACGGGAGATCAACGCATAAGAGACAGACAGAGCCGGAGGAAGCCATGCAGAGGTAATAGAGACTGTGCAAAGCCAAAAGGGCCTGCGTCATCCACGCAGAGGCTGCAGGAGTGACGTGGAAGCCTAGAGAGGTTGCGCAGAGCCTCAGTAGGCTGACGCAGAGGGTTTCAAGTTGACGCAAAGGGTTTCAGGTTGTAGCAGAGGTCAGTAGGGCCTACGCTTTTAGAAAAGTGTTGGAAGTTTGTCTATCTGTGGGTAAGCCGGTTTGGCACCCTGTTGTACAAGAAAATTGCTGAATAATAAAATCCTCCCTTGCTGCATTGGTTTTCCCACATTGGGTTTTTATGGGGACATTAGTCCAAAATAACTATGTCAATGTGTGCATATGTTTGTTTCTATATTACGGTGTGATATCTGCAACAATATTTATTTTAATGTTTGTTGAAGTAATTTCATGAATAACTTATAATGAAATAAGTAGGAAAAATAAATCAATTGTTGTAGTGATAGAATTTTCACAGATTATGCTTGGAAGGAATTTCAATTATGGGATTGGATAAACCCTAGTTTGACACTGTACATCCTTGTATTGCTTTGTGGGATTGCTTTGTTGGTTATTTTTATGGACATAGTTCCTTATTTTATGTTTAACTTTCCTCACTTGTTGTATATAAAAGGGAGGATATCTTTTGTTTTCATTACGATCATTCTATTCTATTCTTTGTATTTGCCTTGGAGAAATCTTCTAGGTATCAAGATGCTAAGACTCATGAGGAAACCATAGGAGCATGCCATTAGGGTTCATGAGGAAACCATAGGAAAAGACAAGAAGAGATAATTTTTGGATATTCATGGATATATTTTTCTTGTGTGATGCTAGGGTTTATGCTATGAATGTAAACGCTAGATAAGATAAGATAATTTACTAATGAATGTTGAATTAGGTCAATTGGACCACTAGATACAATGATGTTGATACAAAAAAGAACTTAAAATTTGACTTTTATAGAAAGCAAGATGCATAAAATGAGGTGTTATTATAAGCTAAAGCATAAGAACTAAAACTCTGGAAGTAGAGAGTAGATCTTGAAGAAGGATGTACAATGTGCATGGAAACAAAGCTCGGAGTGCCTAAAAAGCTATCATGTAAATATTTTATAGAGTTAGCTCCCCAACATGTGAGGTTGTGTGGACAAAAATCAAGATAAAACACTATCCATAGGAGGACGTAGAGAACGATCTACACTGTGTGGCGTAGGTGATTTCATATAACTACTGGGATGGAATTAGGCATGACAATGTTGTTGAGGTCTTTAGGAAGTGGGGATAATATCACGAGCTTACATTGGTCTGGAATTGGAACCAAGGATGCTATCCATCTATCTCTTAGTGCCCCTAGTAGATGGAAGCACCAGAAAAACGAAAGTGATCATATGACTCAAGAATGTTATAGAGCTAGCCAAAGAGTATAGAAGCAAAGCACGAGGGCCTCCTACATGTATAAGGCCAAGGATGTGTGGTCTAAGTACTTAAAGAAATTGAAGAGGGTTGTAACTCATTGAAAATACAATCTTATTTCCCTTGGATATTTTAGAAGAGGGGGTAGCAAAAGATGAAGTGCATCTTTATCTCAACCTCTCAAAGATGACACCATTGAAAAATCCTATTTGATTGAACAATTTGGTTCTCTATCTCTACTTGAAGTTTACGTGGGCCGACTCTAAAATGATACAAAGAAATATGAAAAGAAAACATCCAGTGATGATGCATGTAGGGAGGCTAGACAACGAGTATCTCTCAAATCCATGAAGTGCTCAACCTAGAAAGCCATCTTTGAATGTAACCTTCTTGATGGGTTGATCTAAGTAACATGTTTGAAATACCTATAGAGGTTATCCTAGATAATCTTATTCAACTATTTCCTACTAGATAAGAGGTGACTTGGTGCATCAAGGGAAAATTTCGATGGGGGAATTTTTCCCAATGAAATACCCACAAACTTTAGAAGATTTGAGACCCTTGCAAGCCAACATTGAACATGACTTGGGGGCCTTGCTAAAGCAATGGACTGTGATGAATAATAATCTAGGTACAAATATAGATCCTACCCCTTCTTCGAGTTGATGAAATTCCAATCTTGATGTAGAAATGAAACAAGGTTGAACACAGTCTCAAGTTGGAGGTGTTAGGCCTCAAACTCTACAAGGATGATGGGTGGATGGACTATCTATTTGCATCTGATAATGTGTTAAAGGAAAAGGGTATACATTATGTAAGTCGAGGCATACATTCGAGGGTATACAAATTTTAAGTCGAGGCATATGTCGAGGGTATACATTCTTAAGAAGGTCTAGGAACCCATGATCCTTGTTGGCTCGAGGTTGAAGAGGATGCCTTAAACTGAAATGAGGCCCTAAGAGATGCACCCTCAAGTACAAATAATTGTAGGTAATATTGATATCTTCTTCTCTAAAATGAAATGATAACTCAAGAGATACTTCTTCAACCTGTTGAATGTCATGTCCCTTCCTAAATTATTTTGGAACAAGATTAATTTTTGTATTATGGGGCAAATTTTAGAGATAGTAGAACCCATTCGATTTTATTAGGAGATTAGACTTAGGAAAAGTTATTTGTGTTGTAGTTAAGTTACATATGGGGGCTACCCTCACTAGGGAAATACACACTCCCTAGTTTGATTTGTATGGAGGTGGTTAAGTTTTGCATGATGGTGGTTAAGTGAAGGCACATGATGGAGGACGAATTAGAGGGAAAAGTGCTCCACGGATCCTATATAAGGAAGGCAACTCTCCTCATTTTATTCATCTTCTTGGTATATCGATTTCTCTTTGGTTGCTCGAGTTGCTTAACCTAGTCACTAGCTATTTAGCATGAGTTCTTCAACTGAAGAGCTCACCCTTTCTTCAAGGGACTTCGAGTGCCACCCTAGGAAGGTTTTCTTCATTTCTTGAAGAGGAGGATCACATTATGATTTCCAACAGTGGCATTCATTTCTAGGTGGTGTGTATTATTGGAGGAGGCAGTGGAGAGGAGGCCGAGTTTGTTGGTGGTGTTTTGCAATGGAGTTTGAGTGTGATATTTTCCGGAGAGGAGTCTAGGGAGGATTGTCAGCATTTGGGAGAGTTTGGGAGCTGGTTGAGCTTATTGTTTTGCAGTGTGACTTTCGCACTCCATGGGCCAGCACAGAGGCAGTATTGGGAGCTCCCTTGGTGGGTAGAGTATCAGCCCTTGAGGCTGAGATTTGCCGTGGAGGTTGGAGGAGATACTTGGGGTGGTGTTTGCTTCCCTTTCAGAGCTTGGAGGAGGATTTTGTGGCCATTCGTTGCAGGCCGTATTCTTGGAGCAATTTGGAGGGCGTAGGCCATAAAGGAGGTCGAATTTGGGAGGTTAGATTCAGGCCCAACCCTTTCTGGGTTTTTGTGGGTTTTGGCCAAGGAGCTTGCGGTTGCAGTTTCATCATTTTTTGAGCACCGAAGACAGGGTTTCTTGTAGTTCCTTTCCAGCCAGCAGTGTAATCACTAGGAGACAGTGTAGAGCATTAGAGGAGTAGTTATTTTCCAACATTAAGATTGTTGTTTGACACCTGGGTTCTATCAAGCTTGCCCTTGAGGCAAGCCCAGGTGCATTTTCCACACTATTGTACTTGCTCCATTCCATTAATAAAATGGCTCAACTAGTTCTCATTTTTGATATGTATTGAGTATTCGCTGATCGTTTAATTTTTCTATTTATGAATTGTATTTGCTTTTGCATATTAGTGTTTGTTTAAGTTTGGAACATTACAGTGGTATTAGAGCTTAGATTTTGGCTCAGCCGTGGGAAAACTTTTCTATGAGTGAGGAGGATCGACAGAATATTACTTATAGAAGATAGAGGTACCAAAGTAGAGAAAGGGAGTTGGAGATTAATCCAGATACAGAGGATCGTGGGAAGATTGTGGTAGCAGAAGATATGGGTGAGCCCAAGAGCAAGGAGGAGATGGCCTTCGATAGTCTCTTGAAGGCTTTGAGTGATTTGACAAAGGGGCAGAAGGAGATGCTGGACGAGATCAAGATGCAGAATCGGGAGAGGAGCACTCACCGAGAGTTTGTAGTTGGAGAGACTTAAGGGGCCTCTCAACAGTTTGATCACCTTTCACCTACTACGCAGCGACCATCCTTGAGTGAGCCAACTCGAGCTACTTTACCCTCTTTTATACCTTTGGCGCAGGGTGAGACTGGTGGAGGTTGATGGGGGGGCATTTCTAGGAGTGGTAGTCCATGGGGGAAGGCTTTAGAGAAGCTCGACTTTCAAAGACTTTTGAAAGCTCAAGCAGAACGAGAAGGGGAAAGGCTATGGTACGTAGAACTATGAGCTACATTGTTCTATTGGGAAAATGTATTTTCCTACATATGATGGCACTACCAAGTGCACAACATGTGCTTGGGTAGAGAAGTTGGAGACACACTTCCAGTTGAATCGGATGACAGAGGTAGAGGCCATCAAAATGGCCACATTGCACCTGGAGTGGGAGACACACGATTGGTGGTTTCATGGTTTGTCCACTCTGGGGCATGCCAGTGTGACCTCCTATGAGGACTTCATGCGGAGAGTATTGGAGCACTTAGATCGGAAGGATCTAGATGCTCACTTTAGGGAGTTGACCCAACTTAGACAGACAGGGCATCCAAAGCATTATATCTCGGAGTTTTTGAGGGTCTCAGTCATGGTACTTGATTTGTCAGATGCAAGGAGAGTATATACATTTGTAGAGGGGTTGACAGAGCCATTACGGGAATTGGTGAAGTCTCGCAAGCCATCTACTCTTCTGGAGGTAGTATCTTGCACTCGGGATTTGCAGGGGGTTATTCCAAAGGCCCGACCTCCATTTCCTTCATGCACTCCCTACCCTTAGAAGGGAAATGACACCAGAGCACACACAGTGCAGAGAGAAACGCAAAGGCGGGGTCAGTGGGATGATGAGAATAGGAGAGACCTCAAGAGGAGGAAGTTGTGTTTTACATGCCGAGAGCCTTGGGCACCTGATCATCGGTGCACAGCAGGCAAGGCCCATTACATCGAGGTTTTCTCATACAGTGATCAGGAGGATGATGGGGAGTTGGAGTTTGGTGGTGGAGATAGCAAGGATCCAGCAGGGAGACGACGACGACCACCACCACCTCAGGGAGGAGCATCTTTCTTATTAGCCGGGGGAGTCCTAGCTTCTTTGTGTGGGATTCCCAAATTTTTGACTATCAGGATTAGAGGTATGGTGCAGGGGTAGCGTGTCTTAGTCTTGGTAGACAATGGGGCCACCCACAATTTTATTGATGCTCAGATGGTCCAGAGGAGGGGCATCTCCACTGTAGAGTTTGAGGGGTTTTTAGTCCTAATACCAAGAGACAGGACTATGCAGTGCACTCGATATGTTCCCACTCTGACAGTGACTATGGGGAACTATTCGATGACAAACCACTTTTTCGTGGTGGATGTACCAGACACCAATGTGGTGCTGGGTGTCCAATGGTTGTATTCCCTTGGTTGAGTTACCACCGATTGGAAACAATTGGTGATGGAGTTTGTTGGACCGGATGGCAAGCTAGTGGTTCTTAGGGGCATGCATTCGTACCCCCCTCAGACAGTTTCGACTCACCGGATGGAGGCCGATTTGAGGCATGGAGATATAGCATGGGAAGTAGAGCTAAGGACTTGAGAGGTTGGGGGAAAGACTATACCACCACATCCAGACATACAGGTAGTACTAGATAGATACCCGGTAGACTTTGGAGATATACTGCTGGGACAACCACCTAACAGGGGATTCAAGCACACTATAGAGTTGGATCTTGGTGTGCAGGAAGTCATCACTACACCCTATAGGCATCCCAAGGCCTATAAGGATGAGATCGAGAGAGCCATCAGGGAGTTATTGGCATTGGGTCACATTAGACCAAGTTCCAGTTTGTTTGCTTCTTCGGTTGTGCTGGTGAAGAAGAAGGACAAGACTCTCCACATGTGTATTGACTACAAGGCCCTCAACAAGAATGCGCTGAAGAACAGGTATCCCATTCGATGCATTAATGAGTTGATGGACGAGCTTAGAGGAGCCAAGTACTTCTCTAAGATCAATTTGCGGTCAAGTTATCATCAGATCCGAGTGAGAGAGCAGGACATTCTGAAGACAACCTTCACGTGTCATTATGGGCATTTAGAGTTCCTGGTCATGCCTTTTGGGTTGACCAATGCACCAGCTACTTTTCAGTCATGCATGAACCATGTGTTCCAAGGCTAGTTGAGGAGGTTTGTACTGGTATTCCTTGATGACATCTTGATCTACAACAGGACATGGGAGGAGCACCTGCAACACTTTGAGACAACCTTGCGTATATTGGAGGAGCAACAGTTCCACGCCAAGATGTCCAAGTGCGAGTTTGGGTTGAAAAAGATGCTTTACATCATAGGTGTAGATGGGGTCAAGGTGCACGAGGAGAAGATTCGGGCCATTCAAGATTGGCCAGAGCCCCGAGATGTGACAGCATTGAGAGGATTTTTGAGCATCTGTACCTATTATCGGAAGATCGTGAAGGGCTTGTCATAGTTGGCAGCACCCCTTACTGATCTGACTAAGAAAGGGGCTTTTGCGTGGACAGAGGAAGCTCAGGCAACATTTGATCGCCTCAAGGAGGTGATGAGTTGTTGTTCGGTATTGGCACTCCTAGATTTTACTCAGCCTTTCACATTGGAGTGCGATGCATCGAGTGTAGGGATTGGGGCAGTCTTGTCCCAAGGAGGGCACCCCATTACTTTCGGGAGTCGGAAGCTTCTACCTCGTGAGCTGTCGTATTCCATTTACGATAAGGAGATGTTGGCCATATTGCATGCATTGGCCAAATTTAGACAGTACTTGGTGGGGAATCGATTTCGTGTGAAGATGGATTACAATAGTCTTCGCCATTTCATGGGGCAACAGGGCGTTAATGATAGACAACAAAGATGGGTCAGCAAAGTGCAAGCCTACGATTTTGATATTGAGTATGTGCGAGGGAAGCACAACGTAGTGGCAGATACACTTTCCAGGAGAATAGCTGGGCTTTCTCTCATGAGCATTTGTCATAACTGGAAGGCTCAGTTATTGGTAGAGTACTCCAAGGATCGTCGGGAAGCCATACAAATGAGCGCTATAGGGTGATGGATGAGGTTATTTATTACAAGGGGCGCATATTTTTGGTTTCGGGATAACATTTTAGAGAGCGCATCCTTTGAGAAGCTCATGATTCTCCTTTGTCCAGGCACTAGGGGTTTAGGAAGACGTATATGGCAGTGAGAGAGTGCTTCACTTGGAAGGGCCTCAAGGGAGATGTGTTGAGGCATGTGCAGGAGTGCGAAGCTTGCCAGAGGAACAAAGGAGAGTTGACCCATCCAGTAGGATTGTTGCAGCCTCTTCCCATCCCTGAGGGGAAATGGGAGAGCATCTCTATGGATTTCATCACTGGACTTCCCTCGGTGCAAGGGAAGGATTGTATTTTTGTGGTGGTCAACCGACTGACCAAGTTTGCACACTTCTTTGCCATACCGACACGATATTCAACCTCACAGGTGGCAAAGTTGTTCTTCAGGGAGGTCTTTCGTCTACACGGACTCCCTAAGACCATAGCCAGTGACAGGGATAGCCAATTCATGGGATGATTTTGGCAGGAGCTCTTAAGACTAATCGGTACTAAGCTCATCCCAAGCACCAACTATCATCCACAGACCGATGGTCAGACAGAGAGGGTGAACCAGTGGTTAGAGGGCTATCTCAGGAATTATGTGACAGGGCAGCAGAGGGCTTGGATTCGATGGTTGCATCTGGGAGAGTATTGTTACAACACCATCCATCATATGTCCATTGGTATGACTCCTTTCCGTGCCTTATATGGTTATGATGCTTTTTCTTTTGCTGATATTGTTTTTGGAGACAGTAGGGCCCCAAAGGCCAAGGATTGGATCCTAGAGAGCCAAGATATTCTTAAGGATCTTAAGGATAACTTACAGACAACCCAGAACTAGCAGAAGATGTATGCTGACCGACATCGAGTAGAGAGGCATTTTGAGGAGGGGGACTTGGTCTACCTTCGATTGCAGCTGTACTGACATTTCACACTAAAGTAGAAGGGGGCCAAAAAGCTACAACCAAGATTTTTTTGGCCATACAAAGTGACCAAGAGGGTTGGAGAGGTGGCTTACGAGTTGGAGCTACCTCCAGGGAGCAGGATTCATAACATCTTTCATGTGTCATGCCTCAAGAGGTTGTTGAGGCAACAGGTTACATCAGTCATGGAGTTTCCTCCACTTGATGATGAGGGGCATTTGATCCTAGAGCTAGAGGCCATCTTGGAGACTAGGGAGAGGAAGCTCAGAAGTAGGATCATCAGAGAGTATTTGGTGCGTTGGAAGAGTTTACTGGATGAGGATGCCACTTGGGAAGGAGAGCACATTTTTGAGCATCTGGCATTGAAGTTGCTTGATGACAAGCAACATTTGGGAGGGGAGGATTGTCTTGTCCCTTCCTAAATTAGTTTGGAACAAGATTAATTTTTGTATTATGGGGCCAATTTTGGAGCTAGTGGAACCCATTCGATTTTATTAGGAGGTTAGACTTAGGAAAAGTTATTTGTGTTGTAGTTAAGTTACACATGGGGGCCATCCTCACTAGGGAAATACAAACTCCCTAGTTCGATTTGCATGGAGGTGTTTAAGTTTTGCATGATGGTGGTTAAGTGCTCCATGAAATCTATATAAGGAAGGCAACTCTCCTTATTTCATTCATATTCTTGGTATATCGATTTCTCTTTGGTTGCTCGAGCTGCTTAGCTTGGTCACTAGCTGTTTAGCATGAGTTCTTCAGCCGAAGAGCTCACCCTTTCTTTGGGGGACTTCAAGGGCCACCTTAGGAAGGTTTTCTTCGTTTCTTCAAGAGGAGGATCACAATGTGATTTTCAGCAGCGATGTGTATTACTAGAGGACGCAGTGCAAGGAGGCTGAGTTTGTTGGTGGTGTTTTGCAGTGGAGTTTGGGTGCGAGATTTTCCAGAAAGGAGGCTAGGGAGGATTGTCAACATTTGGGAGAGTTTGGGAGCTGGTTGAGCTTATTGTTTTGCAGTGTGACTTTCGCACTACCTGGGCCAGTGCAGAGGCAATATTGGGAGCTCACTTGGTGGGTAGAGTATCAACCCTTGATGCTGATATTTTCCATGGAGATTGGAGGAGATACTTGTAGTGGTGTTTGCTTCCCTTTCAGAGCTTGGAGGAGGATTTCGTGGCCATTCCTTGTAGGCCATATTCTTGGAGCAATTTGGAGGGCGTAGGCCATAGAGGAGGTCGAATTTGGGAGGTTAGATTCAGGCCCAACCATTTTTGGGTTTTTGTGGGTTTTGGTCAAGGAGCTTGGGGCTGAAGTTTCATCATTTTCCAAGCATCGGAGATGGGGTTTCTTGTAGTTCCTTTCCAGCTAGCAGTGCAATTACTAGGAGACAACGCAGAGCATTAGAGGAGCAGTTATTTTCTAGCATTAAGATTATTGTTCGACACTTGGGTTTTGTAAAGCTTTCCCTTGAGGAAAGCCCAGGTGCATTTTCCACACTATTGTACTTGCTCCATTCCATTAATAAAATGGCTCAGCTAGTTCTCATTTCTGATGTGTATTGAGTATTTGCCGATCATTTAATTTTTTAGTGTATTAATCGTATTTGCTTTTGCATATCATTTTTTTTTAAGTTTGGAACATTACATTGAAGATCATGACCTTGGTTTAATAGGTTGATTGTCAATTGCCAAATTTCATAGAATAAGGCCAAAGCAAAGTTACTTGGAAGCGGGGGCGGGGAGCGACATTTTCAAAAGCTCCCGGTTTGGGAGCGAATTTTTATATAATATATATCTTTATGTATTTTGATGCATATATGTCAACAAAAGCATGTAGAATGATAAATTAGATGTAAAAAACATAAAAACATGGGTTAGACTTAGGAAAAGTTATTTGTGTTGTAGTTAAGTTACACATGGGGGCCACCCTCACTAGGGAAATACACACTCCCTAGTTCGATTTGCATGGAGGTGGTTAAGTTTTGCATGATGGTGGTTAAGTGCTCCACGAAATCTATATAAGGAAGGCAACTCTCCTTATTTCATTCATCTTCTTGGTATATCGATTTCTATTTGGTTGCTCGAGCTACTTAGCCTGGGCAATATCTGTTTAGCATGAGTTCTTCAGCCGAAGAGCTCACCCTTTCTTCGGGGGACTTCAAGTGCCACCTTAGGAAGGTTTTCTTCATTTCTTCAAGAGGAGGATCACATTGTGATTTTCAGCAGTGGTGTGTATTACTGGAGGATGCAGTGCAGAGGAAGCTGAGTTTGTTGGTGGTGTTTTGCAGTGGAGTTTGGGTGCGAGATTTTCCAGAAAGGAGGCTAGGGAGGATTTTCAACATTTGGGAGAGTTTGGTAGCTGGTTGAGCTTATTGTTTTGCAGTGTGACTTTTGCACTACCTGGGCCAATGCAGAGGCAGTATTGGGAGCTCACTTGGTGGGTAAAGTATCAACCCTTGAGGCTGATCTTTTCCATGGAGATTGGAGGAGATACTTGTAGTGGTGTTTGCTTCCCTTTCAGAGCTTGGAGGAGGATTTCGTGGCCATTCCTTGTAGGCTGTATTCTTGGAGTAGTTTGGAGGGCGTAGGCCATAGAGGAGGTCGAATTTAGGAGGTTAGATTCAGGCCCAACCATTTTTGGGTTTCTATGGGTTTTGGCCAAGGAGCTTGGGGCCGAAGTTTCATCATTTTCCAAGCATCGGAGATGGGGTTTCTTGTAGTTCCTTTCTAGCCAGTAGTACAATTACTAGGAGACAACGTAGAGCATTAGAGGAGCAGTTATTTTCTAGCATTAAGATTATTGTTCGACACTTGGGTTTTGTAAAGCTTGTCCTTGAGGAAAGCCTAGGTGCATTTTCCACACTATTGTACTTGCTCCATTCCATTAATAAAATGGCTCAGCTGGTTCTCATTTTTGATGTGTATTGAGTATTTTCCGATCGTTTAATTTTTCAGTGTATTAATCGTATTTGCTTTTGCATATCATTGTTTGTTTAAGTTTGGAACATTAAATTGAAGATCATGACCTTGGTTTACCTAGGTTGATTGTCAATTGCCAAATTTCATAGAATAAGGCCAAAGCAAAGTTACTCGGAAGCGGGGGCGGGGAGCGACATTTTCAAAAGCTCCCAGTTTGGGAGTGAATTTTTATATAATATATATCTTTATATATTTTGATGCATATATGTCAACAAAAGCATGTAGAATGATCAATTAGATCTAAAAAACATAAAAACTTGGAACACACCATATAACATCAATCATCTAGAAGTTATAATCTTCATCAACCATGTTCACAAGTTACAAGTTCTCATGATCTTAACTCTAGATCTACCAGGACTCGAGATGTTTTGAGGATAGTTGGCTCGAAGGGTTGTCCTTAGCTAAGGTTGCGTCATCTGAAGTGAGAAAGGGCTCAAGATGAAACAATCACGGAGGAGGATGGAACGCGCGGGCGAATACGGGTAGGGCCTCGTGTCTGCAGTACGAGACACTGCGGCTGGTAGCGTTTAGCAAGAACTCGTAGGCCGCAAGATAGTGTTGGTCGCTCTACCTTACCCTCCGTCTCTACTACCGTAACAAGGTTTTACCAAGTTACTGCGCCCGTAACCCTCCTGCTTCCATGCCCGGCGTTTAGGTCTCCGGTCACACTACTACCCGCACTTCTTGCTGCTCCCTCGACAGTTACCCTCAGGCAGCTGGTGATCTGTGTTCCTCGACAGCTATGGACCTCGATCTTGTTGACTACTCAGAGGAAATGCTGGTGGAAGGCTCTATCTGGACGATCTTGCATGCTACCAAGGAATGCTCGACACCACATGCTATTGAGGAAGGCTTGACCCCGTTTAGCTGTGCGTTGACAGAAACCATTGCCGGTTTACCTCTATTGTCAGGCCTTTTGGACCACCCGGTGATACTGCTAGACAACCCCCCGACCTGGCCGTCCCTTTCCACTCCCCCGCCGTCACCTTCCTCAATAGGGTTTGCCTTGGTTTGCCTTAACCCTAACCCTGCGGATACATGTGCTAGCCTAACCTCCCTCCCCTCATCCTTCGGTTTCAACTTTTCTTTACCCAGCTCATCCACCATAGCTGCCTCCGAACCCCTGATCACTCCACATTCATCTGCCCCTCCATTCGGCAGCTTTTCGAACAACCCTCCCTTATTGGACGCCCTACCTTTCACCCCCCTCCTCCTGAGGACACACCCGTCTCTGGGGAAAGCTTTGACCGCCGGGAGGATACAGTTGCTGAAGCGAGGCCTCGCAAGAAATCCAGATGCTTTAGATCTAAAGCTGAAGACATCATTCTCAGGCTTGCGGAGGACATTCAGTTAGGGGAAACAATGGATTTCGCGGATAGAGTTTTGGTTGGAAGAATCCAATGCTGGAACTACTCTACAACCCGTTTAAAATTATGGGCCTCTGAGGTTTTGGGACATCACTTGGCCGATATACCTACGATGTAGACCTTCGTGAGAGGTTGGTTTGCGTTAAGGTTCTCTAGGCCTAACCATACGAACTGGGTTTTATCTTCATATTGGCACTTTGAGCATGCGCCTGTCCTTTTGATGAGATGGACACCACTTTTCGACCCGGAAACAGAGCAGATAGGGTTTGGCCCAATCTGGATTAGACTGTCATGGCTCCCGCTACATTTTTGGCTTGAATGCATCTTTCGACGCATCGGGAACTCCCTAGGCACGTATATGGAGTACAAAAAGTCTTACCTATCCACTGGCAAGATGCCTTATGCCAGGATCCTGGTGCACATGGATACCGGAGGGGGTTTACAGGAACACATCACCATACAATGGAGGACATACTCTCGGAAACAACTGTTGGACTATGAAGGAGTACCTTACAAATGTCGAAGATGCCACAAGGTTGGCCACGTATTCAGGGATTATCCCCTAAACAACAAGGGGGCTTAGAGGTCATCTGAAAAAGAACCGAGCACTTCAAACCCTCAGGACCAACGCAGTCTGCAATGGAAGTAGAAGATCAACCACAACAAGCTACTATAGAAGCAGGCAAGGCACACAAGAAAGAGGCAAAGAAGAATTGTGGGAAAGCTCCACTTTTGCCACCCTCTCCACCTCTGACGAGAGCTCAGGGGGCTATAGGGGATGCATTTTCCACGGGTATGACAACTCCTTCTCACTCCTTTGCTTTTATTGCATCTGAATCTCCAAGTAATTCTACATTTCACTCTCATACTAGAGCCTCTGCTTATATCTCGGATGCACCCCTCTGTTCTGCTCAAGTTCTTGATCCCCATTATCCCCCCATCTCCCCCTAGATGCCCTCTATCAATTAGCATTGCCCTATCATGACCCCTCCTCCTGTTTATACTACCTCCCAGCCATCCATTCCAAAGACCCCTTTGCACCCTTCTTCTGACCACCTTTAAGCGTTGAACCTCGATACCCCCTTCGCTCGAGATAACACTCACAAGGTCTTGATGCCATGGGATTTGGTCTTGACCCAACCCCCTCATTACCTAAATCATCTCGGGGGCACCCCTCCTCTCTATCCAAAGCCAAGCACCAGGCAGGGGAGGAGATTGCCACGGGCAAACAAAAAACCATAAATTGGGTTCTTAGAGAAGAGCAAACCCTAGATCTCCCCCCTCCATGAAGATGCTCTCCTTTAATTGCTGAGGGTTGGCTAGCCCTGGAAAAAAACTAGCCATGAGATGACTGATTGCTTTGGAAACTGTAGATATCCTTTTTCTCCAAGAAACCCTTGGTCCTGCCAGCACCATCATTCACTTACTTGAATCTTGGTTACTAGGATTGTCTTTTTACTCGCTTGATGCAACGGGAAGATTTGGAGGGGTAGCCCTGGGTATTCACAACCGATCTATTAAGCTGAATAATGTTTGGGGGGGACAAGGGTACCTAGGAGCTGATATTTTCTCATCCACCCTTGAAGCTGGCTACAAAATCATCAATGTATATGGCCCTTGTCATGATAGGGCCGTACTAGAGGAAACTGCTTAATTCATCAATCCTCCAGCAAGACAACATAATCCTGGGAGGGGATTTGAATTTCTCCATAGGGTATGCGGAGTCATGGGGCCAACAAGCACAGGTGGACATGCTATCAGCATTCTTTGAGAATCTTCTAGAGGACCACAACCTTATTGACATCCCCTCTGCCAAGATTTAGCCCACTTGGAGGAATAATAGAACTAGTGAGGCAAGCCTTGCCAGAAGGCTCGATAGATTCCTAATTAAAGAGCCTCTGGTCAACAGAGGTACTCGCATCAGACAATGGGTCGGATCTGGGGGTCTATCTGATCACAGACCCATCTATCTGGAAATGCAGGATGCCATTGATAAGCCAAAGGCTCCCTTCAAATTTAACTCCACATGGCTAAGGGATGCTGACTACATGAGGATGGTGGCTGACTTTTGGAAGGCCCACCCTCCAGGCACTGATGGGAACTTTGCGGAAGACTTTGTCCATAACCTGAAGGAGTTGAAAACCCTATCCAAAGCCTGGGCTCATAGGAAAAGAAAACTGGAAGACCAACTGCTTAGAACAACAGAAGAGGAAATCTTCACTTTCGAGGAGGATATCGGAGGGATAATTACCTCCCTAGAACAAAAAGATAAAATTGCCTCACTAATGCACAAGAGGACACAAATCCTGAAGGACAGAGAAGAGAGCTGGAGACTACGGAGTCGGGCAATCTGGCTTAAGGAAGGGGACGACAATACCAAATTCTTCCATAAATATGCTAATGGGAGGAAGGCGATCAATACAATATGGGAGCTTAAAAATGAGCATGGACAAGCCATTCAATCCTTTCGAGAGCTGGCAGCTCAGGCTAACTCACATTTTAAAGACATTTACAAGGCACCCCCTATCGCCACTCTGGCTGAAGTGATGCGCACTGCCCAGCTATTCCCCAGATTCGTTGACCAGGAGGCAGACCTGGATCTTACAAAAGAAGTCACTCTAGATGAGCTCGAAGGAACCTTAAAATGGCTCAAGAAGGATAAGAGCCCAGGGCCGGATGGCTGGACAGTGGAATTTTACATTGCCTTCTTTGATATCATAGGGGCAGATCTGTTAAGGATCATAGAAGAATGTCGAAGACGCGGGAGGATGTCGGAAGGCCTTAACTCCACATTCATAGCTCTCATCCCCAAAGCAGACAAACCATCCACTTTCGATGATTTCAGGCCTATATCTTTATGTAACTGTATCTACAAAATCATCGCAAAGATTATTGCTAACCGCCTAAGGCCAATCCTGTCCTTGCACATCTCCCTAGAACAATTTGCCTTCCTACAGAACAGACAGATTCACAAGGCAGTGGGCACTGCTCAGGAACTCCTCCACACTGTTCAGCTCAAAAAACTAAAAGGTATGATATTGAAGGTAGACCTTTCAAAAGCATTCAACAGATTCAGTTGGCTCTACATTCGAATTATTTGGGTTTCCCCTACACCTTCATCAAGTGAATCATGTGTTGTATAACCAACGTCTCTTATAGTGTACTAATCAAATGGCTCGGCATCTCCCTTTTTTCATGCAAAACAAGGGCTCAGGCAGGGATGCCCTCTATCCCCCCTTCTATTTCTACTCATAATGGAGGGTCTTAGTAGAATTATTGGAGAAGACCACATGCAAGGGCAGATTATGGGAATTAAGATCACTGACTCCTGCATTCTGACTCACCTGCTATTTGTTGATGATGTACTTATCTTCCTCAACGGAGGCATCGACGATCTAACATCTCTGCACAATGCATTTGGAATATTCCAAAAAGCTACGGGAATGGTGCTGAACGAAGCAAAATCCACTATCACAGCTGGAGGATGCTCTCAACACGAAATACAGTATGCACTCAGGAGATTCTCCTTTACTGTCCTGCCTTTGGAAGAAGGCCTGAGTGTAAAGTTTTGTAGATGTTCTATGCTAAGAGCAATTTCACTTTTCTCACAGCAATCATACAAGTAGATAAGCAAAATGTAGATAGAACATATAAGCAGATCTTACAGAAGACAAATCAGAAACAAGAAAAATGTATGTGTTTGTTTCGGCGGTCAACAAGATGCTTCAACCAGCAAAGTCTCCTTTGGTCAGCCAGCCCAGCATGTGTCACAACAACCCTCCAACCAGTAGATGAGTCAACCCAAGTCAGTTCTACAAAAGTCAACGCTGTCCTGAAAAGTCAACGCAGGGGCAGCAAGCTAAAAGTCAACGCAGCAGCAAAACGGTCAACCCTTTGACCTCGATTTTTGTGCCAGGTAGTATGGCCTTCAAAAATCGAACCTCCCACAAGTTTTCAGCTTGTTTGGATCAAGCGTTGACCAAAGTCAACGCTGGTCAAACTTCTGCGAAACCCTAGCAGCAGAAACCCTAGCAGCAGAAAAATCCTCTTCGTCCTTCCACGTGTGGCTGAAATTCGTCCTCCAGGTAGCTCTTACTTTTAGGATGAGAGAGGAAGATGTGAGTTGTTTTTGTGATCAAATTCTCTCCAACTTTTCCTGTATATATATATCCATCAATGAGGGTGTGTGACACATTTGTTGGGCATGTGAGCCTACATTACAAAACTGGCTGACCTTTGCACATATAATTTATTAAGAATAATAAATTCAAAATATAAGTTCTGCTCATCGGATTAAGACTATTTTTATATGGATTTTACACCTCTCAGAAAGAGGAATCCAACAAAAATATTAGCCTCTTAATCTGAGCATCAGAACATGGAGTTTGGACCTAGTTGTCCAAATTTAACACTCCCTCTCAACTAGGGAGAACTCCATCTATTAGTGCAATTAACATCGTGAGTCATCCCGCCGAAACTTGCTTTGCTGGCTTCTTTATTTCAGAACAGAAGTGGGTCAGTCACAAAGACATCATTCCCCGACTGACATAATCAGTCCAGAGGTCCCAGACCTCACAAATATTGATCCCAGATCAAGTGGTTGGACCATGCCATCCTAGATAGAGAGTACGGCAATCTCTGATGCGTCCATCAGTCTTTGCTAATAGTCTCTAGCTTTTCCACACCTCATTGGCCAAATGAGAGGTACTTCCCATGAGCCCTGAACTCAATGGGTAGGATGCATACGGGGCACAGATTAAATGAGTGGCGAACCAGCTCAATAATCACAAGGGTGGGGCAGAAGCATTATGAGTGCTTATAGCTCCGAGAAGCTATCCCCAAAGCCCCCCAGAGCTCCCAGAGCTCATTGTCCAACAGGACCCACATCATAGGGTCTTTCCACGACACCAAGACTCTCACGGAAGGTTAGGAACTTGACCTTCCCCAGGGGCTTAGTGAGAATATCCGCGACCTGCTCATCAGTTCCTATATGATCGAGCCTTACGGCGCCTCGCTGTACCATATCCCGAATAAAGTGGTACCTGATATCAATATGCTTGGATCGGTCGTGGAACACAGGATTCTCAGTCATACAAATCCCACTCTGATTATCACAGAGTATTACAGTGGTATCTAGCACATGTTGGAACAGCTCACTAAAGAGCTTCCTCAACCAAACTGCTTCACAACAGGCCATACTAGCAGCAATGTATTCGGCCTCCGCGGTGCTCAAAGCCACCGACTTCTGCTTCCTGCTCATCCATGAGATCGAAGCAGAGCCAAGATTGAAACAGCATCCAGATGTGCTCTTACGATCCACCACACTGCCAGCCCAATCGGCATCAGTATATCCCCGGAGTATCACACTCCCGGCAGTGTATCTCAGCCCATGGTTTATCGTGCCCCGAAGATATCTCAAAAGATTCTTGGCACCAACCCAGTGAAAATGATGAGGCTCAACCATCTGTTGACTCAAAGTATTCACTGCAAAACATATGTCCGGACGGGTGTTCACTAAGAACATCAAAGCTCCTATGAGTTGACGATACTCAGTAGGATTGGCCAAGATAGGCCCTGCAGCGCTGCCACTCAACTTCTTAATGTTGAGTTCCATTGGTGTCGACACGGACTTACAGTCCACCATCCCAAATCTTTCCAGAAGCTTCACAATATACTTTCCTTGAGAAAGGAAAATCTCTCCAGGTCTCTGCCAGACCTCCGGCCTAGGAAATAGTGCATCAGTCCTAGGTCTTTCATCTCGAACTCAGCAGCAAGCTCCCTCTTACATTGATGAATGAGAGGGTCATCACCTGTCAGGAAGAGGTCGTCCACATACAGCACTAGAATGAGAGGCTTTCCTTCCTCAACCTTAAAGTAAAGGTTTGGATCAGCATTGCTTCGAGTGAAGCCCAGCTTCATCAAGTAACTATCCATCCTCTCATACCAAGCTCTGGGTGCTTGCTTTAACCCATAGAGGGCTTTCTTCAACCTGCAGACATAAGTGTCTCGATCTTGAACTTCAAATCCCAGAGGTTGTTCTACATACACCTCTTCCTTCATTGCACCATGCAGAAAAGCAGTCTTGACATCCATCTGATGAAGACTCCATCCTTGCGTAGCAGCAAGGGCTATGATGGATTGGATGGTGGTATATCGAGCCACAGGTGCAAATATATCGTCATAGTCAATTCCTTCCTTTTGAGAGAAGCCACGGGCAACAAATCTTGCCTTAAATTTTTCAGCACTCCCATCAGATCCATGTTTAATCTTGTAGAGCCATTTAGCGGTGACAACAGATTTGTCCTTCGGTCTCGGGACCACATCCCAGACATCATTCTTCATAATAGCCTCATATTCTTCATGCATAGCATCCTTCCAGACTTGATGCTTGATGGCTTCTTCAAAAGATCCAGGTTCAGATTGTATAATAGTACTCATGGCAGCTAGATACCCTTGGTATCTACACGGCTTCTTGCTTTCTCGGAATGTTCCCCTTGGGGCAGCATGACCCTCAGCATCTTCGAGGGTGTCCCTGAGCCATGATGGCCTCTTTCCTAGAGAAGGGGAAGGATCAATAGGGTCCATTGGCTCTTCAACATCAGGCATAGTCTCATCCTGGGGTTCTTCCAGATTTCCAGGTCTTTCTTCATGGTTTTCTTCAGATCTAGGAAGATCTACTACTTTCTTCAGGGAAGCATCTTCGTCAAAAGTGACATCATGGCTTATCTCTACTTCCCTTTGACCAGGTACATAGACTCTATATGCCTTAGAAGTCTCACTGTAGCCCACAAACATTCCTTTCTTCCCAGTAGCGTCCAGCTTACTTCTCTTTTCTTTCGGCACATGAAAATAGACAGGACATCCAAAAATTCTAAAATGTGAGACAACAGGTTTCTTACCAGAGAAAACCTCTTCGGGAGTTTTGGAGTCCAAAGCGGAATGAGGGCATCGGTTTTGAATGTACACAGCAGTATTTGCAGCTTCTCCCCACAGAAACTTTGGAAGACCCTGGTCACATAGCATGGCACGGGCAGCTTCCACAATAGTCCTATTCTTGCGTTCAGCAACACCATTCTGCTCAGGAGTATATGCAGTGGTAGTCTCCCTCTTAATGCCAGCTTCTCTGCAAAAGTCTTTGAACTCATTTGACTCATATTCAGTGCCATTGTCAGTCCTCAAAATCTTGATCTTCTTTCCGGTCATATTTTCCACCAAGGCTTTGAAGGTACGGAACCACATGAAAGCCTCATCCTTCTTCTTCAAGAAGTATATCCAGGTTTTGCGAGAGAAGTCATCAGTAAATGTCATATAGTAAGAACATCCCCCCAGGGATGTTACATGCAATATACCAGAAAGATCAGAATGGACCAGTTGCAATATCTCAGATGTCTTTGTGACACTTGAGGGGAAAGGTCCCCTTGTATGTTTTCCTTCAGCACAACCCTTACATACACCTTTATGATTATTTCCAAAATCAGGCATCCCTGTCACCACCTTCCTTGCTTCGGGAAGAGCCTTGTAATGAAGGTGTCCAAATCTTCGGTGCCATAGTTCGGTTTGACGGATAGTATCACAAGTCATAGCTCCCAACGGACTCCCTCCAACCTGGTAGAGTGTACCAACTCTAAAACCAATTGAGATAGCTTCCTTGAAGCTCTTCTTCCACATGAGTACCTTTCCATCAGAGAAAGTTACATTGAATCCTTTGTCTTCCATGGCAGATATAGACACAAGGTTCTTCTTCAATTTGGGTACATAGAGTACATCTTGTAGATGGAGGACTTGTCCTTGAGACAAGTGGAGGGTCACAGTCCCGGTCCCTTTCACAGGATAAGTGGCATTATCCCCAAGGGTAATTTCTAGATTAGTATCCCTTTCAACCATGTCAGAAAGTGCTTCCTTGAATCCGGTGATGTGTCTTGAGGCACCACTATCGATTAGCCAGACATCCATAGTGTCGGGCGGAGATGCAGCTGAGAGAGCAGATATTAGAATATACTCATTTCTTTTATCAACAACATTAGACTCCTCATACCTGGTATTTCTGGTCCTTTTAGAAGGTGGATGGTTTCCTTCAAAGTGAGCCTTCCTCTTTCCTTTGGATTTGTCATTTCTTTGATTCCCATTCCTTCGTTTGTTGTTGTTGTCGTCACTATCGGGAGAATTCTTCTGGAAGGGGCATTCTCTAGCATAGTGTCCAGTCCTATGGCAGGTGAAACATTTACCCTTCTTCTTTTGAGTCATAGTCCTTCCTTTGTCCTTGGAACCACCAGAGTTCTTCTTTCGGGAATGAGCAACATAGGCATCATTTCTTTCATTATCAAATTCCTTCATCCTTGTTTCTTCTTGCATACATCTAGACAAAAGCTCATCAAAGTTAGGGATGGTATTATTGTTGAGAATGGTAGTTGTGAATACTTGCCATTCATATGGAAGTCCTCCAAGTGCGGTGAGAACCATCTCACGATCAGCTATTGTCTCCCCAATAGCTAGCAGATTGTTCCTGGTTTCGGTCAACTTCATAAAGAAAGTTTGAATAGACTCGTCTCGGCCCTTCTTCATATTCTTCAACTTGTTCTTGAGGAATAGCACTTGGTTCACATTGTTTACTCGGAACATAAGTATCAGTTTGTCATACATCTCCTTGAATTCAAGCTTAGAGGAATCCATTTCCTTCGATGATGATTGCTATAGATAGAGTTTGTCTTCACCTCAGCTCTGATACCATGTAAAGTTTTGTAGATGTTCTATGCTAAGAGCAATTTCACTTTTCTCACAGCAATCATACAAGTAGATAAGCAAAATGCAGATAGAACATATAAGCAGATCTTACAGAAGACAAATCAGAAACAAGAAAAATGTATGTGTTTGTTTCGGCGGTCAACAGGATGCTTCAACCAGCAAAGTCTCCTTTGGTCAGCCAGCCCAGCATGTGTCACAACAACCCTCCAACCAGTAGATGAGTCAACCCAAGTCAGTTCTACAAAAGTCAGCGCTGTCCTGAAAAGTCAACGCAGGGGCAGCAAGCTAAAAGTCAACGCAGCAGCAAAACGGTCAACCCTTTGACCTCGATTTTTGTGCCAAGTAGTATGGCCTTCAAAAATCGAACCTCCCACAAGTTTTCAGCTTGTTTGGATCAAGCGTTGACCAAAGTCAACGCTGGTCAAACTTCTGCGAAACCCTAGCAGCAGAAAAATCCTCTTCGTCCTTCCCACGTGTGGCTGAAATTCGTCCTCCAGGTAGCTCGTACTTTTAGGATGAGAGAGGAAGATGTGAGTTGTTTTTGTGATCAAATTCTCTCCAACTTTTCCTGTATATATATATCCATCAATGAGGGTGTGTGACACATCTGTTGGGCATGTGAGCCTACATTACAAAACTGGCTGACCTTTGCACATATAATTTATTAAGAATAATAAATTCAAAATATAAGTTCTGCTCATCGGATTAAGACTATTTTTATATGGATTTTACACCTCTCAGAAAGAGGAATCCAACAAAAATATTAGCCTCTTAATCTGAGCATCAGAACATGGAGTTTGGACCTAGTTGTCCAAATTTAACACTGAGGTACCTAGGTTATCGACTAAAGCCACATGGATATAAAATAGCTGATTTGACCTAGCTAATCACCAAGGTAGAAAAACGCCTTAATATCTGGTACCACAAATATTTGTCAAGAGTAGGTAGGTTGGTCCTGATCAAGGCTATTCCGGAAGCAACGTCCGTATATTGGATGACGTTGGCTTGGATCCCCAGAGGAATATTGGGTAGATTACAAAACATCTGTTGTCGTTTCTTATGGAAGGGGAAACAACCTGGGAGAATTTTTGCATGGGCCAGATGGGAAACTCTTGCCCTGCCCAAACGGTGGGGAGGCTAGGGTATCAAGAGATTGGATATCTTCTCCAAAGCATTGGTAGCAAAGTTAGGATGGCAATTGCTCAACAATCGCAGCCTATGGACAAAGGTAGTTGTCTCTAAATATATTACCCCTTCCAATCCTCTAGACTGGATTAGACAAGCACAAAGGAATACATCAAACATATCCATCATTTGGAAGGCTGTAATAAATGCTATGAGTCTTATTCGAAATGGATTGACATGGAGAATCCGATCTGGATCTCTGGTGCGCATAGGGGAAGACCCCTGGGTTGGCTGTGGTAATGCTCATAGGCTACCTGCGGAGTTGAAAACACACCTCGTTGATCAAGGCATCACACATATCTGCCATATTGCCAACAATGCCCGTTCCTCCTTGACACAACAAGCCTGGAAATCAGGGACCTTACTAAATATCCCTTCGCACTGGCAACAGGACAGGCGTGACTACCTAACTGCATTAACAAAGGCCCACATCAGGATCACAAAAGGGGATGATGAACTAATATGGGCATATGCCAAACATGGCTCATATGCACCCAAGATAGGATATCTGGTATTGATGGAACCCTATAAGCCCCAAGGCACTGAGCCTTGGTGGAACCTTATGTGGAAGCTAAAAGTGGCCCCTAGAACGAGGCTACTAATGTGGTCTATTCTGCACAATAAAATCTCGACGGGCGCAAATTTGATGAAGTGATCCTTTTTAGGACCATTTTGGTGCCACCTTTGCAGAAACAATAGTGAAGAAAACGATCACCTCTTTCTGGATTGTCCTACCACTCAAGAGCTATGGAATATCGTACATACATCGCTTCCCATAACATGCCGATGGCATGGTGATAACATAAAAGATGCATGGAACAATTGGTGGAAGGCCGCCATTGGAAAGGAGAGAAACTTACCACTACTCACATGTTGGACTATTTGGATAGCTAGGAACAGTACTATTTTTCAGTAGAAGGCTCCACAATGGCCCTCTATACTGTCTAGAACTATAGCCGACTATCACTCTATTCCAGAAGAGACCACTCAACAGCACCACAGGAACATCATGATGGAATCCATAAATACCTCCATGCCATGGGCTTATTTCGATGGATCGGCATAGGAGATAGGCTGTGGGGGGGGAGCCATTTTACATATATCAGAAACCCATTCTTTTAAAATACAAATGGGTCTGGGCAAAGACACCAATAACTTCACTGAACTCATAACTGCCAAATACCTCATTCATTTTGCCCTGAACAAACAGTGCATGAACCTTCAACTCTTTGGTGATTCAAAAGTAGTATGCAACTGGATAAATAAAAAATCTAATTGCAATGCATACTCATTGAGGCATATCTTGGATGATATCCACAGGCTTATTTTAACTTTTGAATCCTTTGTTTGCCATCACATTTACAGAGAATGAAACTCAGCGGCCGATCACCTATCCAAGGAGGCAGCGCACATGGATGATGGTACTTGGTTGATACATGAGGAGAAGGATGGTGTTACCTATCAACACTATCATAGACCATTCATAGATCCAGAAGCATAACTGAAGGCTCAATTTGAGTCACGAGTTTTATTTTGTTTATATGTAAATATTTATGTTTTTTTTACATGCTATTACAGAACTAAGCTGAACTACACTCTCTCTGCGTAGAGACCATAATGTTTTTTGTTTTTTGATCAGTTTGCTCCCTGCGTGGAGCATTATACCACTGCTTAATCTTATTTTGGACAGGCAATGCCTTACACTTTGCATATGCTCAACATCTACAAAATGTAATTTTCTCTTATTAATGAAAATTACGACTTTTTCCACAGGAAAAAAAGTTACAAGTTGTCATTTATATAGCATGTAAAGGTGCATATAACCAAAATAACATCAAGTGTAATCCATCTCTGAACTGAAAATATATCAACAAATAGGTTCTAGATGGCCTCTAGAATAAAAAAGAATCATGCTACAACAAATAGCTACATATCATCAAAATCATTTCCTATCTTGGGATCTTTGTCATTAACATAGCAATTAACATAAGTTAGAAAAAATGTAGCATGTCAAGTCAAGATTTTGTTTGAGTGATGGGTACATTTTTAGTAGGTTCGTGATAGAGGAGTTCGACAACCAATGTCACTAACATGAAGGTACATATAGGGCTCGACGCTCTTGATGAAATACGAGTCCGATACCCTAGTACATGACAAAATCCAATGGAAATATTGCAATCACCCAAATCTTGAAATATTGAAAAATTAATATGTTTGCTGAATTTTGAGTGAGATCTAAAATTCTACTTTTTCCATATGAAATCCAATGAGGTTGGAACCACTCTCAAACATCCCGAGTCATTTCATGATAATATTAAAAATTTAAGTAAAAGGATGAAAATGAAAGATAAAGGAGAACGTCACTTTAAATTTGTGTTTGGAACATGTTTGAGACAAAAGTTTTGAGAAAAAAACCAAGGAGCGATTTTTTTTGCTGGAACGCGACGGGAACGAATGTCGGGAGTGCGTTCCCGATTTTCTCTCGCTTGAAGCACGCTCCAAGAGAAATTTGAAGGGGGGGAGCCGATCCCCCACAACCCTGGACCAAAGCATCTAATTGTCTTTTTAGGTCACATAATTGGAAAAAAAGCGGACTATATACCAAACTTGGTGAAGAAGGCATCCATCTTTCCCTTGGATATGTTCATGTAGGAAGGACTCCAACTCATCAGTGTAGATCCCAAACAAGGTAGTGGATAGAGGACACCCCTGTTTGACCCTAGTAATAAAGTTGGACATTTCATGACCTATGTGTAGACGACCAAGGAATGACATGTATTGTTATTAGTAACGTCTTAGAGACACATGATTGCTATTGGTGGGGCATCTCATGGGACAAATTTGTTAATTTTAGATAACAATGGTATGTTCTATGCTTTAGCACAATTTACTTCAATGTTCTTTATCAACCCAATGGCAATTTCCAATTATATTAAGTAGCAATCACATTAACTTAAGCACATTGATAGTAAATGCAGTTAGAACATAAAAACATGTGCAAAGACAAGCCAAGACAAGAGGACACAAGATATGGCAGATGCCAGGGAAAAACACCAATGTGGGGAAACCCTTTGATCAAATTTTCGTATTGTTCTTCAATAGTTCAGCGGAGAGAGAGAGTAAAAATATCAAATTAACTTGCCCAAAACAATCCTGTCAAAATCAGCAGTCAATTGCAGTGCTAACCAGAAAGTCAATGCTGGTCAAAGCAGCTCCAAAATGTCCTCCAAGCAGCTTGGTCAACAGTAGATCAATTCGGCCTTCCAAGAGAGTCAAAGTCAGCCCAAAACAGTCTGGTCAAACCAGTCAAAGGAGAGAAAAAATAGTTGTAAATTCTGCAGTCAAATATGAAGTTAATGCTAAAGTCAACCCTGGTCAAACTATCCCAAACTCCTCAAAATCTGTGCCAATAAATGCGGCCTTTAAAAATCAGATTTCTACCCTAAAAACGAAGTCAACGCTAGTCAATGTAGCCTTGGTCAACGTTGGTCTATTTTCTTGAAATTCGGCCAGCAAATAAACCCATAAATTCATCCTCCTTTCACACGTGTGAAGTAGGTAGAGGCCACCTCCAAGCTGTATGAACCAATCAAGAGAGGAGAGAGAGAGATATGTGATGAGATGATTGATGTCCAAATGAGAGAGAGGTCACTCCTATTTATACACTTCGTTGAGGGTGAGGAGGCACATCTATTGGGCTTCATGAGCCTACATTAGACTGAGGCCGACCTTAACAATTTGTGCATGAGAGAGAATAAATTCAAAATTCCATTTTTGTTTGTTAGAATGAGATGATCTTTATATCAGAATTGGACTTCTTGAAAAAAGGAATCTAATGCAATAATCATCTCCATCATATGAGCTGTCCTAAGGTGGAATTTGGCCCTAGTTGCCAATTTTAACACTCGCTCTCAACTAGGGAGAATTCCACCTGCCAATCTATGCATCATCATGCCATCTTGTCATCCTGTACCGTCCCTATCATCACTGCCCTGCTCTACTGAACCATGAAGAAGAAGAAGTGATCGAGAGTGAGTCATAAGATCATACCACTCTCCACTTGTTGATTTGGGGTAGCATCGGATGTGCTCTAGCAATGAAAATTGGTGGAGAGGCTAAAGCACATGAGATCTCCAAGACCCAGAAATGGTTTGGACAGATTGTACACGGTTTGGGAGATATTAAAATAATTAATATTTTTAATGGAGTTCCTAAGTCTAAACTTAGAAAAAATAAAATATTAATGGGTATTAATATAAAACTGGGTTATAAGGTTCCAAAAGTCATGGATCAAGCCAAATCTAATCTGAGCCGTTGATTAGAGATTTAATCTCGGCCATTGATGGACCAACGAGAAAAGTATAAGAAGAGGCTTGAGGGTCAATTGGAGAACACACCAGAGTGATTAGTCATTCATTTTGCTAGAGCGCGGTTGCTAAGAAAAGTTGAATCAGTGATTAGCAGCGAGGGGCAGTGAGTAAGAAGGATCACTACTAGAAGGATGATAGAATTGAAGAATGACGTGACAAGGTTGACTAGATGGATGGAGGTAGTCTCGAGTCTAAGTTGTAAGGGTCTTGGTCATCTCATCTTGAATCTACTGAAGGAATAATTTTGATTGGGTTTTCCCTAGAGTGGGGTTTTGCCTTGGCAACGTGCATACATCTTGTGTACTCTTTTATTTTGTTTCTTGGCATTAGTCTTGATGATAAGAAAAGATAAATCGAAAGAACTAATAATAATAACGAAAACATCACAAGATAATGTCATTAATAAGGAAAATCATTTAACTGCCTCCTCTATGGATTTTCCAACAAGAACAACCTCCACTTGGATCTAAAGGCTTGAAGCCAATCCTTCATTGAATTGAATAGCAGAAACAATGTAGGATTGGGACCCAACCAACCCGTCTTGAGAATAATATCATCAATATCAAGAGTAGCTTGGAGAAACAAGCTCCAAACTTGCATAGGGTCTATGCATAGATGGTAGGAGGGTGGGGGGCTGACTTCGAGGTGAAGATCTTGGGTGCACCAGTGCAATCATCAATGAGCTTGGCATGCAAGACTTAATATGTGTTTTCGTTTCTAGTGTTGACAATTGGGAGGTTTTTACCTTGATTAGCATGGTGACTAACAAATTGGGTGGACACAATGGGGGATTTGGTTTCTTGATTAGGGGAGATAACTACCTAGGAGGGAGCGTGCAAGGAACTTTGAAGAGGGCACTTAGTTCTTGAAGCTTGGGACCACATGATATTTACTTTGCAGGTTAGACACTTGACTTGAGGATGCTTGGATGTAGGAGCACACTTCATGGACATTGGTTATGGGCTTTAACACATATATTAAGGAGGATTATTGGAGCTTAGAGAGCATATTTGCACACATAAGAGCAACATTGGGCACGAGAGTACATGTGGACATAGTTAGAGAAGCACCTTGCCTGAGGTCACTTGGATGGTGAACCGTTATCAAAGAGGGGGCATTGGATTGACAACTTGTTGGAGAGTTCACCATCTTGGAGAGTTGTTGAGCCCAATGAGGATTATGCTTGGAAGGAATTTCACTTTAGGGGTTGAATAAAGCCTAGTTTGACACATGTACATCCTGTAGAGCATTTCATGTGTGATTGCTTTATTAGTTACTTGTATGGACATGTCTTCATTTATATTCACCTTCCTCATCTATTGTATATATAAGGAGAAGAGCTTTTGGAGAAGTCTTCTAGGGAGCAAGATGTTGCTCATCCACACGAACTGTATGTGGGCCCACTTTGAACTGGCTGAAAGAAATATGAAGAGCATATATCCAATGATGATGCATGTAGGCAAGCTAGACAATGAGGTTGTTCCTCAACTCCTTGAATTTTTCAGCCTAGATGTCCATCTTCAAATGTAACCCGCCTTGGAGGGTTTGGTATAGAAATGGACTCTAATGAATAGTAGGCCAAGTACAAATACCAATCTTGCCCATTCATTGAGTCGATGAAATTACAAGCCCATTGAGTTCGAAACATGGGATTCATGACATGTGATCCCCTAGGAGTGTGTCCTGTGACTTAGTTTAACATCATATCATATCAAAGCTTAGCAAAGCAGTGAACCATTATTAATTCCAAATGCAACATATTTGAAATATCTTGTAAGGTCAAATTGTGTTCCAGATCTGTGCTAATCCTTCATTATGTAGATATTTACCAAGACAGCATTAGATGTTTAGAAAATAGAACGTAAATCTCAAAGGTTGGTATCAGTGAAGTATTAGTTTCAGTTCAGATTTAAGCCTTTAGTGTCAGAACTGTTAAAATACAGTCGAAATTTCAGTCAACATAAGATCATGTAAACAGTAAATGGGATGAAACATCAAATTGTTAGGCCTGGAAATGCATCATTCTACCTGCTTATGATACGAAATTTCTAGTTCTACCTTAGGGATAGAGTTTAAGTGCACCAAATATAATGGAACCCTTCAGCTATAAATCATTCCAGCCATAATATACTTATGGATATGCTTTAATCATCAAATCATTCACTAAGAAAATGCATCAATTTAGCCTTCTATGAAATTTAGATGCTAGATCCATCATCTTATGTAAATTCAAACCCTTAAGATCTAGATAGATCCTTCTTCATTGATGTTCTTATGTTATACCAAGAGAGAATGTAGCAGACGGTTTTCAGAAATAAATTTTGAAAGCAGCGATTTGCGAATAAAACAAGTTTGTTTAAAATATGCAACTCATTAGTATAATGAATTTGTATGAAATTGCAAAATATTATCATTGTGATGAGCGTAATCAAACACATTAAGATCAGACTCAAACAAATATAATTTCAGGAATATAAGAGATCAATGAACAGTCCTACAACTATAAGTCAATAACCATCCATGTATCATTTAGGCTTATTTCATCGTCACTTGAATAGATCCATGAAAATTTTGAAATTTAGCCCACTATATCTAATAAAAGAATGCAAAATATATGAATATCAAAGCTTAGAACTAGAATGATTAGCGTGAATATTCAGGCCTACTACTATCTTTGTTCATTTAAGCTCAAAGAGTTGAAATGAAACCTAGATCTTATAATATGGCAATTAAAACTTTAGATTACTTAACAAACAAAATGAAAGAACAATTTTTTTTACAAGATTGTGGTTGAAAATGCAAGGAAGGCCAGTGTTCACTCCACTTGGGCTATTGGGGACACTTTATTCAATTCTTAGCAATGTTTTTGTATCTTTTGTGTTTGAAGTCAGAAACACGTTCAATGATTGCTTAATGAGCTTCGTACTTGGAGACTTGAGACACTACAATAATCTAAGACCAACCCTATGAGGACTTAGCCTAAATACTGAAATATGCATTTAGACTATGCCTATGGTTAGAGAATAGAACCTGTTGACAGTGCTGGACCCACCAAAATGTCAGGGGATCCCCCGGTAAGAAGTCCCAACTAAACCTCAAACTGTTTGGAGTTGGAGTCCCGCAATGGGTAGTACGGTATCGCCTTGACTGCAGTTGCACGCAGAGGTAAGTAAGATGTCCTTGTTGGAAGCAAGGGTGTGACCTTGCAGCAAGTCAAGGAAGGTGCATGAAAGGCTCTGTTAGAGTCCTACAATAATAGGATTCATAATTTTGAATTGACTATGGTTAAGTTTTGTAATATTGTACATACCTTTGTTTTTGCAAATGTTTTCCATATTAAAATTAAAAAATGTGAAGAGGGTATGTCCTAAAAGAAATATCAAAGGACAAAAAGAATAAGAAAAGATAAAAAGAAAAATGAAAAAATATGAACCCCAAACAAAACTGATCATGAAAGTGTGCAAGTCCAAGTGCCACTACTCTTTACTTTATTGTCTAAAATAATGGTTGTGTGCAGCTTGTCATACATGCCACAACCCATGATAGTCAAACTGTTTAATCTTGACTACTTCATGCTTTAAATTTCCTATTTATAGTTAGAGAATAAAGATTTCGCCAAATTGTTTAATCTTGGCAGATTAGTAGATAGGTAGAGAAATAAAATGTGCTCATAAGCTTGATCTGAGCCATTGGAAGATATAAGGTTAGAAGTAGATAGTTTACTTTTCAAAAGAAAAAGGAAAGGAAAGGGTCTGCTAGCTTAAATGCACCCAACAAAGTGAAGAAAAAATGTTAGGGTAAGTAGAAGAAAGGTTGCAGAAAGTACAAAGTTGATTGAAGCATAAGAACATCTATCATGTTTAATCATGTGTTTCAGTGTATAGGAGCAATTATGAAAGTAAAAAGATGCTTATAAGCTGATTTGGTTAACTTCCCCTTCATTTCATTTCAACCCCCACTAAATACTTACTAATTTCCCCTTTTACCCCTTCATTTCTTATGAAGACACCTTTTCCCTTCATTTTCACCCTTGCGCTTTGGTTTCACACATTCCCTGGCAAATTACCCTCCAAATTCATTCGTCTACCCAAAAACCCTTTTTCCCTAGTGTGAAACCCCTTTTCCCCTTTAAAAAAAAATCACTTTCCCCTTGATTAATTTCCCTAAATTTCCTTTAAAAACCCCAAAAAACTCATAAAACCCTTTATCTTAAGTTTTATTCCCCCTGCGTTATTAATTAACTCCGCAAATATCGTTGTCTTGACAAAACCTTGGCCCCACTTCACAAACCCGCCCATTACAGTTTAACCCCACCTTAGTCATTAATTAATTACAAATCAATTATAATTAACCCCTTGGCCCTGCTAATTTCCGCCCCGATTTCCCGCCGTGCAACTTCACCACACGACAGTCATCAGATCTGTCACCCCCAGATCTAATGGCGTGCATCCATATCGCGTCCATTCACCTCTGGAAGTTTACCCGCTCGAGAGCATGCGATATGAGTGGTTTTGCCTGGGCCCCTTTTGGCTACGTGGCAGCACTACATTAACTCGCGTGCTCTCGGGAAAATATCGCCCAATGGCCAAAAGCGGTGCGATGGCCCCCTAAATTGCCTCCCCATGTAAGCCAAAACCATCACTGTTCATTATGATTTTCCGCGCCAATTTCTAACCGCTGCCAGTTAAAAGGCCATAGACCCCCATTTTTACCCTTTTTACTCAATTTGCTCTGTGAAAGCTTCCAAGACTTCCTACGCAAACCTGAGTTTCGGCAACCGAATTCAACTGCCGAGTACCTTCTGAGTATGCCCCGACGCCCAATTCAGCCATCCACAACATACCTGAAGCCACATTACCCTCTGCGGCCGCCATCAAAACCAGTTTGTAGTTTGAACCTCAAATTCCAGGTATTTTGATAACAAACCAGAAACGACCCTCTCAAATTCAAGAATGTACAGTTAATTCAAACATTAAAGTAATTGAATTTAATTAATTTCCCTTGAATTGAGAGTATTTCCTGTTGAATACCCAAACCCCTATCCTGCAAACTGCCATTACCCTATCACTGCACCTGAGTTTTCAAAACCTCACTGCTTCAGCCTGTATAAGCCTGATTCCCACATTTATCCTAAAGATGGCTGCCTAGACCTCTCTGGATGTCAGACTTGTGTCAACCCCTCACTTGGACATTGACCATTTGGCCCTAGCAAACAGGGATTTCCAAATTAAAGACACTGCTACTCCAGGCCACCGTCTAAAAATCCACTGCTGGAGTAAGGAAAGGTTCCTAAACCATGTAGATAACATTCACCTTTGGGAATCCAATTTACCCAAGTACACATTCCCAGAAGTTCACCCATTCCCTGATATTGTACATTTTTTTCATGCCTGCTATTTCCCAAGAAAAAGGGCTATTGTGGCACCAAACAAAGAGGTTCTATTCACCATTACTGTTGAATCCATCAACCAAATGTTACAAATCCAGCCTAGCCCTAATCAGACCCCTTTGTCCATTGGAAACCTGTTGGACTTGTACATCATACAGACCCCAGCCATTGAGGAGAAGAATCCTAAGAGGAATAGAGAGGCATCCAGCTCTACCATGGAGACTTCAGATGAACTGTTTAAGCTAAATAAAAGGCCCAAGTTGAATCCTGTGTTTGAACAGGAGGAGAACATTGCATCAGAGGAAATAATTGACACTGAGGCACTAGGGCAGAGAAGTAAAGAAACAACTGAAGGTGAAACAGAGAAACCATCAACCTCCAATACATAGATGATAGAGAGACAACAAAGTATGGAGGTTTCTTCCTTTGTCAGGCTAGCTGACAAGGAAAAAGATATCAAAGACAGATTCAAAGAGATAAAGATGAGGAATGAAAAGTTGAAAGCAAGACATATGCCAAATACCTCAAACTTACACCACCAAACCAGAACAGATTGATGTTAGCCTTTGACATCAAAGAAGGAAAAATGAAGGTGTCATTTTTGCAGCCCACTGTACAGCAACCAAAGACCTCAACAGATTACAAGAAGACTAATTTTGAGGTGTTGGCCAGGGATGTTCATCCCATTGATTAGATAGAGTTTCACAAGCAGGCTAGAGAAATGATTTACTCCACCCTCACAGCAAAGGCCATGGTTGCTTACAAGCTATAGGATTCATTGGACAATGTGACAACTCAATACAAATTGGAGAGGGCCTCTTCACAGGCTAAAGACACCAGGATAAAGTCCTTGGAGGACTTGGTCATTGAATTGGGCCATGACCCAAGTGATATTAAGGCTGCTGAACAGATGATCAAGAAGAAGAATGAGGATATAGCAGCCCTCAAGAAACAACTCAAGTTGCCTCATTTACAACACCCACAGACAAAGGAAGTCCTGGAAAGCCAGACCAATCATGAGGAAATGATGGACTTAGTGCTGCAACTGAATGACCAGTTAAAGGAGATGGAGAAAGAGTTGGATAGCTTGATTCAGCTCAAACAAGCTAGTATTGATAATGCTCCTGCAACTCTCATTCCAACAATGACCACAGTTGTACCTTCTACTTTGGCAGCATCATTAGCCCCCATTGCTCCAATGGCCACTGGCCCACTGCACTACCGGCATCTACACCAACTACATCAGCAACATGGTCAACAGCAACAGCCTCCACAGGTGATGAAGCAAATAGGTTGGTCAAAGCAATGGAAGAAATGTCCATTCAGACCACTGAGATGAACAGACTTAAGGAGAAAGTCACTAGCCTGGAGACAGATTGCAAACTTGCCCAAATCATGCATAAAGAAGAACAACAAAAGGCTACAAGGATGAATGAAAGAATAAAAAGCCTGGAGAAAGAACCGACACTGAGTGAACCTATAGGTAAGGCTAAAGAGAAACTGTGGGCCAATAATAAATATCAATGACTCTGTCAATGATATTTGGCCATCCATCTAGGTTATTTTTGAACAAATTGATTTAATAAAGTAGGTCACAGAAGCCATTCAGAGAGTCAAGGAAGAACTTGGAGATATGCCAGAGGAAGCTGCAAGAATCATCCACTTCCTCAACTCCAAGAATAAGTATGAGCTGCAAGAACTTGAGACACCTGACAGGATTGGTACAATTTTGGAAGTCAGAAAAGTCCTCACGAAGAGGAATTTGATGTTGCACTTAGAAGATAAGTGTCAAAACATGCAACTAGCCATTGATAGGTTCATGGTTAAGTTCGAACTTTTGAAGGAAAAGGGATTACCTAATCCCTTAGTTATAAATGATAAGTTAATGACACATGAGGATTACAATAAGAAGATCAGGGAAGTGGCCAGAGAATAGGTAATCACTTCATCCATGAAGGGCTTACCAACAAACAAAGTATTGTTTCAAACTTTTGGAAACTTGTTTTACCTCCAGCGTGAGGTAAAACACCTGTTTATTAATAAGCCAACTTTTGCCAAGTATACAGAGGCAGATGAGATATATTGAAAAATGCTCAATATCCAATTACCAGATGTTGATACATGGGAAAAACTCAATGATTTACTATAGTAAACACACAATAAAAATTAAAAACAACACAGTAAAAGGATATTGACAGGTTAGCAAGGTTAAAGTGTATCAGATGAAAGGTTAAAGTAAAATAGAACATCCAACGTGAAGACCAAACAACCAACTAGCTTAAAGGGAAAAAGATCAAAGAGAAAAGCCAACAGAACCTAAATAATAGGGACAACAAGTAGTAGTTCAATAGCTGTCTCTATCTTCTTGCATGAAGATATTTCTTTTTCCCAGATTAGTTCTCAATGCAGTTTGAGATATTTTGTAATTTCTTTTTGTATAAATACTTCATAATTCGAAGTATTAGGGTGGATTATTTTACATTTGTAGAGTTATTTTGATCTTAAAACCTAAGGGTGATTGTACCACTTTCAAGTCAACAGATTGGAGCAAGTAATAAAAGCATTTCACTACAGGATTCATGAGATGACCTATTTGCAGTGAAGTATCTTCTTTGTTTGATTTTGTTACCTTCTTATGTGTTTCATAATCTTAAATGTGTTCTAAATTTGAATGAATTAACTGGAGATATCACTCAGAATTTGTTTAAGTACACTCTGTTTTGCACAGTTAGTCATTTACATGTTTTCCTCTAATACCCGGATTTGAGAACCCTTAATTGCTCTCTCATCCCGGTTGGCTTCTTTCATTCCTTCCAGAGTCCAGCCTAGGGAACCCTTAATTGCTCCTTGGATCCGATTTGAAACCATTTCACCATTTAGCCTTTGAAATCTACAGTAACTCATCTATCTTGCCCTGTAGACACTGTTTTTAGAACTGAATCCAATTTTGTTTGTCTGGCATTCGACCCCATAGCCCAATGGTAAAAGCAAACCTCTATTCATCTAAGTAAAGTGATCCCACCACCCAAATTCAAACCAAAACCCAATTGCAAACAATAACTAGCCTAAAATCATCTTAACTAAAACAAAGTTAAATTATAAAGAGATAGCCCTCTCTGAGCATCAAGAAGGCTAGGTCCTGATCTCCAAAAGTGGTTTGTGGTTACCTTTGACTTTTCTTCCTTCTTTAACTTTGAAAGAAATATCAGAGTGATAACATAATTGGCGACCATACTGGGGACTTCGATCCTCAGTCTCATAAAACTTTAAGGAAACCTTAAATTTCATCTTAAGCCCCTTAAGGTCATTTTCCAAAGTTAATCTTGAAAAATTTCATAAAAACAGTTAAAAAAGTTAAAATTCTGGCTCCCAAGAAGATTCACTATACCAGGGCAAACCCAGATCCAAACCCTGCAACTATAGTTGATGACCCAGAGAGAATTTTGAGAAAACCCAAAATAGCATAAACTCAGGCAAGTAGTAGTCGGTTAGTCAGAACCAATTCACTCCTTGAGGAATTGTCAACTTCAGAGGAAATCCCTTTTGATTTGTCAATTGACCTTTCATTATTTAGAACTAAATCTGAGAATGCCATCCATGAAACAGTGTTAGACCCTGAGTTTGTTCAACTCATTGAATCAGAAAGGGTTATCCATCCACATTTAGATAAATTTATCTTGGACGCTTTTGACAAGTTAGAAGCTTTGACCTCTACATTGATCAGCAATATAGATGATGCTTACCTTCAACAATTTGTTGAACTAGCTGCCCTTACTGCTGCTACCTCTGTAATTTCTGCACAATGTTCACTCACTGTAAATACACCTTCTTTTACTACCACCTCACCAATAGTATCCACAGTCCAGTCACCTAAACCAGTTATTAATCAACCATCCTCATCATCATCTAGTTTACCTCCATCCAGTTCAGGTCCTTCCTCAAGCACCACAACTTTACCCCCTAGTCAAACTAGAATCACAGCTATGGCAAATCAATATGCACCTCTAGTTTTACCTACACAACTCCATGCCATGCCCCCAAATTATCAGAGTAAAATCTTCCTGTTTGATGCTACTGGTCAGTACACTGCCCAGTAGCATGTAAACAAGATGTCTGACTTTTTTGAGTTGCATGAGATAGATGAAGCAGATGTCCAAATGAGGTTGTTTTCCCAAACTTTAACTAGGGATGTCAAGAAATGTTTCAAAGCCTTTCCTTCCAACCATATTGCAGATTTAGCTAATTTTCATAGATCATTCATTGATAGATGGAAGAGAAAGAAAAACCCATTGCAAATGCTTTCTGAATATGAAAACATTAGAAGAGCTCCTAATGAGTCAGTTCAGGACTATTGCACTAGGTTCAATAGTATCTACAATGCACTTCCAACCAATATTAAGCCTCCACCTGACCTAGCATTAATTAAATTCCTTGATGGTTTTGACACTGACATGTCATACCGGTTAAGGGAAAGAAACCCTAAAACACTGGAACAAATGCAAAGAAATGTTGTTAGTGTAGAGGCCAACCTATTAGCCATGAAAGCCCGAATGAGAAGTGAAAAGAAAATTGTATTTAAAGAGGAAACTTCCACTTCAGATGGAAAGGTAGATATTTTAGCTAAGAGTTTAGAGAGAGTAATGGATAGATTATAAAACATGGAGAGGAAAAATCAATGGGAGAATCAATAACCGCCCCCAATAAGAAACCCCAATTTTAGGAAGAACCCTAACACTGGAAAAAATACTATACCAGATCAACAGATTAGGGCCCCCTTCCAAGAAAACTATGCTGAGGGTTCACAGAGCCATGAAGGAGAGGATGACACCCAGATTAACTTACTAGAAATCAAAGATGAAGACATTGTTTTTCTTACTCAAGAAGAACAGGAGTTATATATGCTGCAGCAGTTGCAATTAGAATATGGTGAATCCTTTGATTTTAAACAGGGATATGAGTCAGCTATATATGAGGTACACAAACAATATAGCTTAAGAAGTAAAAAGAACAATGAAACTCCCATTAAAAGATCCTTCTAGACCCAGACTAAGATAATAAAAGAAATTCCAGTTACCAAAGTGTTACAAATCCTCCCTAGGGGAACACCGGAGACTTCTACCCCTAAAATTGTAGATATAACCTCCACTGAAACTCAAACAGAGACAATTACTGAAATCAATCAAAATAAGAGAAATCAAGGCAAAACAGTAGAAACACAGACTGAAATGCCTAGTACTGAGAAACAAGATAAGAACACACAAACTGCACATGTTAAGGAAGATCTAAATCAAACAAACAAAGCTCAGCTCCCTTTCAACATCAAAACTGAAATAGCAAAATTAAAGATATTAGTTCCCTTGACCGAACTAGTAAAGAATGAATCCTATAGGTCACAGATAACTGAAATTTTAAACATAGGAGAGGGAGAGGATGCTGTTAACTTGAATGATGATCAACTTGAATTATTGTTTGGCCCTGAGGCCAATGGTATTCATCAGCAAGGGGGAGTTCCTCCTTTCTACATTAGCTTGAACATTCATGACAAAATATTGCATAATGATATGCTAAACTCAGGGGCATCCCATAATTTGATGCCAAAGGCAATCATGGAGAGACTGAACCTAGACATTACCAGACCATATAAGGATTTGTTTCCTTTTGACTCTAGCCAAGTTAAATGCCTTGGTTTGATCAAGGACTTATGTGTAACTCTTGTCCTGTTCCCTGCAAAGAGTATTCTAATGGACATAGTAGTTGCAGACATCCCAACCAAATATGGAATGCTGCTATCTTGCTCATGGGGAGCAAAAATGCAAGGATCCTTGTAGTTAGATATGTCTTATGCCACCATATCTGTTTTTGGCCAACCAAGAAAACTATATAGAGAGACCTTGATGAAATACATGGTGAGTAGTAATGAAAAACCACAAAACTTTCCCATATACTCCATGCATTCAGATGTGGACTCTCTTATCTTGTACAATGCAGAACATGACAATAAGGAAATCATAGCTCAAGAACTGAAATACAAAACTGATAGTGAGAACATTTTTCATGAGTCCATATGGCATCTAGACTTTGATGGATCTGTCAATAGGTTAGGGGTGGTGCAGGAGTGTGGATCCATAATATGGAGAATAATTATGATGAGGGACATGCTTTCAGATTGAACTTCAAGTGTACCAATAACATGGTTGAATATGAAGCCCTAATTCTAGGGTTACAATTGGATAGGAAACTTGGAGCCAAAAGAGTTTCCATCATGGGAGACTCAGAGCTGATTATTAAACAGATTGATGGTGAATACTCTGTAAACAATCCCGTACTTGGTCAATATAGGGAAATTGTCCTAGACTTGATCAAAGATCTCCTAGAAACAAACTTTGCTGCCATTCCTAGAAAACAAAACATGTAGGCCCACAGTCTGGCCACTTTTGCTAGTACCTGTAAATTGCCATTTCAACCCAACCATCAGTACACTGCAGAAGTCAAACATAGGCCTGTTATACTAGACAACCTGAAGTATTAGCAGATTTTTTCCTAGGATTCTCAGATTTACGATTTCATGAACAATGAAGGTGAGTTTCAAAATTGTAAGATAGATACAGACTGTACAATAGACAATAATATAGAAAGTAACATAGATGTAAATATTTTAGATATAGCTAAACCAACTAAATTTACTAGAGTAGAAATAGATAGTTTAGAGAATGTAGAGATTGAAGAAATAATGAATGATGATTCAGAAATTCTTAATCTGAAAAATAATTTTTTGCCTAAGGGATTAGTCCCTTTAGAAGATTTGTTTGACTCTAATGATGTAGCTAGGAAACCCAAAATGGAACCTTTGAGAGCTGACATAGAAGAGTGTAACATAGGAACTGAGGATAAACCAAAACTCATTAAAATATCAAAAGCCTTACCTCCAGAGGAAAAGGTTAAATACATCAATCTGTTTAAAGAGTTCCAGGATGTATTTTCCTGGAGTTATGAAGACTTAAAATCTTATGACACTAGCATAATCCAACACAAAATACCTCTAAAAGAAGATCATAAACCTTTCAAATAGAAACTTAGGAGAATAAACCCAGTTCTTATGTCGTCTATTGAGAAAGAAGTTAAAATAATGTTTGATGCCCAAATTATAGCCCCCATTAGATACTCAGATTGGATTTCAAACTTAGTCACTACTAGGAAAAAGACTAGTGAAATTAGACTTTGTGTAGATTTCAGAAATTTAAACAAGGTCTCGCTGAAAGATAACTATCCTCTACCAAATATGGACCATATCCTACAGAGCGTAGTAGGTTCGTCCAGGATTTCACTGTTAGATGGATTCTCTGGGTATAACCAGATCTTAGTTCAACCAGAGGACCAAGCCAAAACTACATTTACTACTCCTTAGGGTACCTTCATGTATTTGAAGATGCCCTTTGGATTAATGAATGTAGGTGCCACATTTCAAAGAGCTATGGATATAGCTTTTTCCAAGGAGATCCATGACTTCCTAGTAGTATACCAAGATGACATCACGGTCTTCTCTAAATTTGACAATGAACACCTAGACCACCTGAGAAGAGTATTTATCAAATGTAGAAAATTTGGGATTTCTTTAAATCCCAAAAAGACACTCTTTGGTCTGGAAGAGGGAAAACTATTGGGACATATCATATCTAAAGATGGGATTAGAATAGATCTTGCTAGAATAGAGGCCATTTTGACCATTACCCATCCTAGAAACATTAGAGTTATAGTCATTTCTAGGCAAGATAAACTTTCTTAGGAGATTCATTTCAAATCTAGCAGAACTGATTAGAGAATTAAATAACATGCTAAGAAAGGACTCAGCACTTAAATGGATAGTGGAGGCCAAACAATCCTTTGAAGCCATCAAGGAAGCCTTAACCAAAACTCCAGTCCTGATAAGTCCTGATTTTAACAAGGATTTTATAATTTTTTCTTTTGCTTCAGAACACACCATTGCAGCAGTCTTACTGCAAAAGAACAACCAAGGATATGAACAACCAATTGCGTTTTTTAGTAAATCCTTAAGAGATGCCACACTCAAATACAATATTATGGAAAAACAAGCATTAGCTTTAGTAAAGGCTATCAAAGACTTTAGAGTATACATTATGTATTCTCACATTATTGCTTATGTTCCAAATTTTGTAGTTAAGGACATTTTGACACAAAATGGGCCTGAAGGGAAAAGAGGCAAATGGATTGCCACAATATTTTAATATGACATAGAGATAAAGCCAACTAAGCTTATCAAAGGCGAAGGTTTAGCCAAACTCATGGCTGAATCGAACTGTCAGGCCCTTGATATAAACTTCTTTAGTGCCCTTGATGATCAGGAAGAGATGGCGACTCCATCGATCAGTGAACCTTTTACTGATTCACCCTGGCATGTACATATTATATTTGTATTACAAAATTTACAAGCTCCTCTTGGTTTAACAAGAACTAAAGCTAGATTTTTAAAGATGAAGTCATCAAAGTATTGTATCATAGATAATGCATTGTTTTGGAAAGACAATAGTGGTATTCTTTTGAATTGTTTATTGAAAAATGAAGCTGATAAAATCATGCAAGAGTTTCATGCAGGGGATTGTGGAGGACACTTGTACTGGAAGACTACTGCTGACAAAATCTTGATGGCTGCTTTCTACTGGCCCACATTGTTTGCAGATGTTAAGAAACATGTGACCTCCTATCATAAATGTCAGATATTTGTGGGAAAGAGAAAACTTTTACCCTTGCCTCTTAAACCAATTTCCACTGAAATGTCATTTCAACAATAGGGGTTAGACTTCATTGGAGAAATACACCTAGCCTCCTCAGCTCAGCACAAATAGATTCTGACAGCTACTGACTATTTCACCAAATGGATAGAAGCCATCCCTTCTAGACAAGCCACAAACACTGTCATAATCTCATTTCTAGAAAATAATATCCTGTCAAGATTTGGATGCCCCCAGAAGCTCATTACTGATAATGCAGCTTCCTTTAAATCCAAAAAGATGATAGACTTCTGTAACAAATACCACATCACCCTTGGCCACTCCACAGCGTATTACCCTCAAGGTAATGGACTTGCAGAATCATCTAATAAAAGCCTAGTCAATATCATTAAGAAATTGTTGGAAGATAACAAAAAGACATGGAACAAGCAGTAATTCAATGCCTTATGGGCAGATAGACTGACTACTAAAAAGTCCTTAGGAACATCACCTTATCAGCTGGTATATGGGATGGATGTTGTTTTTCCATCATCTTGAGGAGTACCAGTGATGAAGATCATCCAGGAATTATAGGTGGAACCAAATGATATTCAGAGAAGAATAAATCAGACCATACACCTGTAGCAGACCAAAGAAGAAGTATATGTAAAATCACAGGTAATCCAGGACAAAATCAAGAAGGTTTTTGATAAAAAGACTAAAGCAGATGATTTTTACATAGGAGATAAAGTCCTTAAGTGGGATTCAAGGAGAGAAGACAAAGGCAAGCATGGAAAATTTGATTTTTTATGGGAAGGGCCTTATGTCATTTATGGTTACAGGGGCAACAATGCCTTTTTCTTGAGAGAGATAGATGGATCAGATCTACCAGGAGGACCTGTTAATGGTAGAATGTTGAAGCATTATTTTTCCACTGACTAATAATAGTTCACTTTACTTTGCATCATTGTACATAACATTGTAGAGTGTAGATTGGATTGGATGGTAATCCTTTGAAGTTGAAGCCTGGAGAGAAGGCCTTGAGCTTTGAAGGATTCACTATCATAACTATCAATAAAGCAGAATCACAAAAGGACAATTCACAAGGTAACTACAGTCACAATTCAAAGGCTACTGATCTTTAGAGTTCTTGACATTTCACCAGGAAATGCCATCCCCATGTGGAGCCACTGTTAGAGTCCTATAATAATAGGATTCATAATTTTGGATTGACTATAGTTAAGTCTTGTAATATTGTACATACCTTTGCTTTCTACAAATATTTTCCATATTAAATTTAAAAAATGTGAAGAGGGTATGTCCTAAAAGAAATATCAAAGGACAAAAAGAATAAGAAAAGATAAAAAAAGAATGAAAAAATATGAACCCCAAACAAAAACAGATCATGAAAGTGTGCAAGTCCAAGTGCCATTACTCTTTACTTTTCTGTCTAAAATAATGGTTGTGTGCAGCTTGTCATACATGCCACAACCCATGATAGTCAAAGTATTTAATCTTTACTACTTCATGTTATAAATTTCCTATTTATAGTTAGAGAATAAAGATTTGGCCAAACTGTTTAATCTTGGCAGATCAGTAGATAGGTAGAGAAATAAAATGTGCTCATAAGCTTAATCTGAGCCATTGGAAGATATAAGGTTAGAAGTAGATAGTTAGGGTCTGTTAGCTTAAATGCACCCAACAAAGTGAAGAAAAAATGTTAGGGTAAGTAGAAGAAAGGTTGCAGAAAGTACAAAGTCGATTGAACCATAAGAACATCTATCATGTTTAATCATGTGTTTCAGTGTGTAGGAGCAGTGATGAAAGTAAAAGGATGCTTATAAGCTGATTTGGTTAATTTCCATTTCATTTCATTTCACCCCCACTAAATACTTACTAATTTCCCCTTTTACCCCTTCATTTCTTATGAAGACACCTTTTCCCTTCATTTTCACCCTTTCCCCTTGGTTTCACACATTCCCTAGCAAATTACCCTCCAAATTCATTCCCCTACCCAAAAACCCTTTTTCCCTAGTGTGAAACCCCTTTTCCCCTTTAAAAAAAAATCACTTTCCCCTTGATTAATTTCCCTAAAAACCCAAAATATCCATAAAACCCTTTATCCTAAGTTTTATCCCCCCCGCATTATTAATTAACTCCACAAATATAATTTTCCCGACAAAACCTTGGCCCCACTTCACAAACCCACCCATTACAGTTTAACCCCGCCTTAGTGATTAATTAATTACAAATCAATTGTAATTAACCCCTGGGCCCCGCTAATTTTCGCCCCGATTTCCCGCCATGCAACTTCACCATGTGACAGCCGTCAGATCTGTCACCCCTAGATCTAACGGTGCGCATCCATATTGCGTCCATTCACCTCCCGAAGTTTACCCGCTCGAGAGCACATGATATGAGCAGTTTTGCCCGGGCCCCTTTTGGTTACGTGGCAACACTGGATTAACTCGCATGCTCTCGGGAAAATACCGCTCGACGGCCAAATGCGCTGAGATGGCCCTCGAAACCGCCTCCCCGCGTAAGTCAAAACCATCACTATTCATTATGATTTTCTATGCCAATTTCTAACCGTTGCCAGTTAAAAGGCCACAAACCCCCATTTTTACCCTTTTTGCTCAATTTGCTCTGCAAAAGCTTCCAAGCCTTCCTGTGCAAACCCGAGTTTCTGCAACCAAATTCAACCGTCGAGTACCTTTCGAGTACACCCCAAACGCCCAATTCAACCATCCACAACATACCTAAAGTCACATTACCCTCTGCGGCTACCATCAAAACCAGTTTGCAGTTTGAACCTCAAATTCCAGGTATTTTGATAACAAACCAGAAACAACCCTCTCAAATTCAAGAATGTACAGTTAATTCAAACATTAAAGTAATTGAATTTAATTAATTTCCCTTGAATTGAGAGTATTTCCCAATGAATACCCAAACCCCTATCTTGCAAACTGCCATTACCCTATCACTGCACCAGAGTTTTCAAAACCTCAATGCTTTAGCCTGTATAAGCCTGATTCCCACATTTATCCTAAATGTGGCTGCCCAGACCTCTGTGGATGTCAGACCTGTGTCAACCCCTCACCTGGACATTGACCATTTGGCCCTAGCAGGCAGGGATTTCCAAATTAAAGACACTGCTACTTTAGGCCACCTTCTGAAAATCCATTGCTGGAGTAAGGATTGGTTCACCTTTGGGAATCCAATTTACCCAAGTACACATTCCCAGAAGTTCACCCATTCCCTGATATTGTACATTTTTGTCATGCCTACTATTTCCCAAACCAAAGGGCTATTGTGGCACCAAACAAGCAGTTGCTATTCACCATTACTGTTGAATCCATCAACCAAATGTTACAAATCCAGCCTAGCCCTAATCAGACCCCTCTATCCATTGGAAACCTGTTGGACTTGTACATCATACAGACCCCAGCCAATGAGGAGAAGAATCCTAAGAGGAACAGGGAGGAGGCATCCAGCTCTGCCATGGAGACTTCAGATGAACTGTTTAAGCTAAATAAAAGGCCCAAGTTGAATCCTGTGTCTGATAGGAGAACATTGCATCAGAGGAAATAATTGACACTGAGGCAATGGGGCAGAGAAGTAAAGAAACAAGTAAAACGACTGCAGCAGGTGAAACAGAGTAGCCATCAACCTCCAATACACAGATGATAGAGAGACAGTAGAGTATGGAGGTTTCTTCCTTTGTCAGGCCAACTGACAAGGAAAAGGATATCAAAGATAGATTCAAAGAGATAAAGATGAGGAATGAAAAGTTGAAAGCAAAGACATATGCCAAATACCTCAAACTTACACCACCAAACCAGAACAGATTGATGTCAGACTTTGACATCAAAGAAGGAAAAATGCAGGTGACATTTTTGCAGCCCACTGTACAACAACCAAAGACCTCAGCAGATTACAAGAAGACTAATTTTGAGGTGTTGGCCAGGGATGTTCATCCCATTGATTAGATAGAGTTTCACAAGCAGGTTGGAGAAATGATTTACTTCACCCTCACAACAAAGGCCATGGATGCTTACAAGTTGCAGGATTCATCGGATAATGTGACAACTCAATACAAATTGGAGAGGGCCTTTTCACAGGATAAAGACGTCATGTTAAAATTGGAAACTACGGCTAAAATCTATGTGGGTCATCTTATTAATGGAAGCTGATATTTTTCTTGGATCCCTCTCATCGAGAGGTGTAGGATTGATCTAAAGATCATACGATTTCGATAAGTATTCATGGAGATATGAATTTATTTGTGTTATGGGACAATTCGTCAAGGTCGACCAGCAACCAAATAAACCCCACTTGTGCTCAACGTTTTAGTATAAATAGAGGTAGCCTTTCAAGTCATTTCAACACACTTGGAATCTCTTCCTCTCTACTTGTCTTTGGGTTTTAGTAGGAGGAGAGATCCTAAGGGATAACGCTGCCCTAATCCAGAGGGAAGAAGCCGGAACTGCCGGAATTTCCGAAACTACCGGAACTGCCGGGAAAAGCCGAAACTGTCAGAATTGCTGGGAAAAGTCGAAACTACTGGAAATGACGGGAACTGCTGGAACTACCGGGAAAAGCTGGAACTGCCGGGAACTGCCGAGAATAGTCGGAATTGCCGGAACTGTTGGGAATAGCCAGAATTGCTGGAATTGCCGGAACTGCCAAGAATAGCCAGAATTGCCGGAATTGTCGGAACTACCGGAACTGTCAGAATTGTCGGAACTGCCGAGAAAAGCTAGAACTGTCGGGAATAGTCGGAATTGTCGGAACTACCGGGAACTACCGGGAATTGCCAAAATTGTCGGAACTGTCGGAACTGCCAGGAACAACCGGAACAGTCGGGAAAGCTGACGCAGAGGGCAGAAGTCGGAACTGCCGGGAATTGCCGGAACTGCCGAAACTGTCGGGAACAGCTGAAATTGCCGAAACTATAGGAACAACCAAAGAATTTGTCTCCGAAGGAGAGCAGCATGCAAGGGACAACTAACTAACATTGGGACAGTTGTATGGTACTTAGCAGCAAATACACCAAGCATGCAATGTTATAGCTAGCATGTAAGGGATAGCTAACATGCAACAACAAACATGCTAGGGACAACAAGCAAGCAAGATGCAGCCAGCACATAGGTCAGTACGACAACAGCAATGGCACATAATGCAGTACAGTGATGGGTACAGTCATGATTAATGAAGCGTGATGAGATGCAACATAGTGATGATGGGTGCAGCATGGTGCAACGCGGTGAGGTGCAACATGATGACGAAATGCAGCACAACGGTAGGTGAAGGAGTTACCTTGGAGAATCAGTTGAAGCAGCATGTCTTCAACTGATCTCATGTATCATCTTCTTAGAGATGATCTATGCTCTTATCTAGATAAGTCAAAGTGTTGACTTCTGTTGTAAATGTACTATCTCTCTCTTTCTGTTGAACTATTGAAGAACATATAAGAAGAATTGATCAAGGGTTTCCCCACATTGGGGTTTGTCCCTGGCTAGCACCACATCTTGTGTCCTCTTGTCTTGGCTTGTCTTCTGCGATTTAGGTTTATGTTCTATCTGCAGTTTATTTTAATGCTGATGTGATTGCTAATCTGGAAAAGATATTGAGCTAACTGTGAAAATTGAAATAAATTGCTCTAAGCATAGAACATACCTAAAATTAACATGGTATCAGAGTTGAGGTGAAGACAATGCCCAAGCAAGAGTGAAAGAGCAATCACCGAAGACAGTTGGGAAAGGACAAAAGGATCAGTGGATTCCTCATCCCTCTTCAAATTCACCGAGGGTGAAGTCGAAGTAGAGAATATTATCAGAATGGCACAGCGGAAGTTTTTGATGGCCTACCTAAAGATCACTTCAATGGAAATTCCGGATCTAAGGGTGGTAGGAAAGGCAGATGCCTTGGTTGCAATAAATTCGGCCATTATGCGAAGGAGTGTCCGAATGACAGAGACACATCTCTTGATGAAGATAACAATCATTCCAGGAACATCTTCAATGATCAAAGGAATGACAAGGTAATGTAGGTCATCAAGGAAATGGCCGACTCTTCAAAAAAAAGTAAGGAACCCCAGGTATGAAGAATCGAATGTTGTTTTTGATAAGACAAAGAAGGATTATCTTGTATTGGCCCTCTCCTTCAGATTCTTTGGGAATCTTGCTTATTGATTGTAGTGCTTCAAGGCACTTCATCGGATAGTAGGGTGCACTCTATAATTTGGTAGAGATGGAAACAATCATGGGATTATACTTGGAGCCAATGCCACCTATCCCGGAAAGGTTGTAGGGAATGTTACCCCTCAATTGAATGAGGGTAACTCGATTCATTTACAGAATATCTTTTATGTACATGATCGCAAGAAGAACCTGGTGTCCATTTTAGCAATGGAAGTCAAAGGTTACGAAGTGGCACTCATTGATGGAAAGGTACGTGTTTGAAAATAGAATTTTCAAAGATGTTTTTGAGTTCAGGGTTGTATCAAGTTGTAGGAAGTCCATTGGGGACCATGTCCATTGACACATAGCACCAGAGGTTATGAGTCAGATGGTGACAGGGGTGCCTGAATTCAAAAAGAGCATGAAAGTACATGTCTGAGATGTACCAAAGGAAAATCTTACAAGGGGACCATTCCCCTCATGTAGCAGGTCCACAGGTTTGGAACAATCCGAGGGGTTTGAGACTGATGATCAGGAATCTCACGTATGCAGGTGGAAGAAAGCCCTCTATGGCTTGAAGCAAAACTCCCCGGGCGTAGTATGAGAGGATTGATAGTTGTCAGATGAAGCTGAGATTCACTAAGAGTGAAGCTGATCCAAACCATTGTTTGAAGGTTGTGGATGATAGACCTCTCATACTAGCACCTTATGAGGACGACCTATTTCTGACAGGTGCAAACCCTCTCATTTGCAGAAGTAAGAGGGAGTTGGATTCTGGATGTGGAATGATAAATTGCAAGCCTGTGACTACCTCGAGGATCTTAACTTTTAGAAGTTATATGGTAGTGATGTCGGACCAGATTTGGGAAATGCCTTTGAGTTTCATAAACTCATTCGCGTTGATGTTCTTGGTGAACTTCCGTCTGGACATATGTTTTGCAGTTAGCATGGTGAGCTCATATTTGGTTGAGCCTCACTGGATTGGAGCCAAGAATCTTCTGAGATATCTTTGGGGCACAATCTCTCATGGATTGAGATACACTGCCGGAAATATGAAACTGCATGATTATTCGAATGATCACTGGGCAAGCAATGTGGAGGATCAATAGAGCACTTCTCAGTGTTGGCTTTCTTTGGATTTTTCTTCAATATCATGAATGAGCAAGAAGCAGAAGTCGGTTGCTATAAGCATCGCCGAGACCGAATACATAGCTACGAGTATGATCTCGTGTGAAGTTGCATGGTTGCAGAAGCTCTTGAATGAGCCGTTTGTACACATGATGAATACCATTGTGATTCTCTGTGACAACCAAAGGGGGGATTCGATTATTGAGGAATCCCGTATTTGATGATTGCTCCAACAAATAGACATTAGATACTGCCTTATCTAGGATATGGTAAGTCGATGAGAGAGGAGGCTCCATCGCATTGAGATTGATGTGCAGGTCGCAGACATTTTGTCAAAGCCTTGGGGAAAGGTCAAATCTGTGACTTTCCCGAACGACTTGGAGTCATTGAGAGACCTTCTTATAAGGGTCCTGCATGTTGCATGCATTGAGCTCTGGGAGCTCTGGGGGGCCTGGGGTACTTACTGGAGCAACATACGACCATAGGGCGACTCACCCTCCCCTCATGGTGCGCTATGTACAAGATGATAGGTTCAACCTTCCCCTGTGATACCTCGTGGCGACTGTGGAACAAGATGATTAGTTCTCCTGTGGGCCGGGATGATTAGTTCTCCTGTGGGCCGAGATGATTAGTTCTCCTATGGCAACTGTGGAACAAGATGATTAGTTCTCATGTGGGCTGGGATGATTAGTTCTCCTGTGGCAACTGTGCAATAGGATGATTAGTTCTCATGTGGGCTGGGATGATTAGTTCTCCTGTGGCAACTGTGCAATAGGATGATTAGTTCTCCTGTGGGCTGGGATGATTAATTCTTCCGTGGAAACTGTGAAACAGGATGATTAGTTCTCTTGTGGGTCGGGATGATTAGTTCTCCCGTGGCGACTGTGGGGCAAGATGATTCGTTCTCCTGTAGACAGGATGATTAGTTCTCCTGTTGAGGCATCCTACCCATGCAGTTTGGAACTCGTGGGAAGTACTTCTCATTTGATCAATGAGCAGGGAAATGGGGTTAGGGACCATAGTAGTACTATCTATGGACGCATCAATGTATCTACCATACTCCCTATGCTAGGATGACCTCCACTGATCTGGGATCAATGAAACTGATCTAGGATCAGTATGAGTGGTTTGATACACTCTCTTGTGATATTGATCTGGGATCAATAAAACTGACTTCGGGTCAGTAAGAGTGATGTGACACACTCTCTTCAGATGAAACTGACTTCGGGTTAGTAGAGAATGGTATGAGACATTCTCAATCAATTCTTCTTCTTTATGGTTCAGCAGAGCAGAGTAGAGCAAAGAAGAGCTCAGCAGAGCAGAGCAGTGCAGGGAATTGATGGCAGAGATAGTACAGTCAGACATATGGATTAGCGGATGGAGTTCTCCCTAGTTGAGAGGGAGTGTTAAAACTGGCAACTAGGGCCAAAATCCATGTGGATCATCTTATTAATGGAAGCTGATATTTTTCTTGGATCCCTCTCATCGAGAGGTGTAGGATTGATCTAAAGATCATACGATTCCAATAAGTATTCATGGAGATATGAATTTATTTGTGTTATGGGACAATTCATTTAGGTCGGCCAGCAACCAAATAAACCCCACTTGTGCTCAACATTTTAGTATAAATAGAGGTGGCCTTCAAGTCATTTCAACACACTTGGGATCTCTTCCTCTCTACTTGTCTTTGGGTTTTAGTAGGAGGAGAGATCCTAAGAGATAATGCTGCCCTAATCCAGAGGGTAGAAGTCGGAACTGCCAGGAATAGCCGGAATTGTTGGAATTGCCGGAACTGTCGGGAAAAGCCAGAACTGCCAGGAAAAGCCGAAACTGCCAGAACTGTCGAGAAAAGTCAGAACTACTGGAAACGCCGGGAACTTCTGGAACTACCGGGAACTGCCAGAAATGCCAAAACTGCCAGGAATAGTTGGAATTGCCGGAACTGCTGGGAATAACCGGAATTGCCAGAATTGCTGAAACTGCCGAGAAAAGCCGAAACTGCCGGAACTACCGGGAATAGCTAGAATTGCTGGAACTGCTGGGAATAGCTGGAACTGCCGGGAATTACCGGAATTGCCGAACTTGTCGGAATAGCTGGGAACAGCCGGAACAGCCAGGAAAGCTGACATAGAGGGCAGAAGTCAAAACTGCTGCGAACTGTTGAAACTGTCGGGAACTGTCGGAACTGCCAAAACTGCCATGAATAGCCGGAATTGCCAGCACTGTCGGAACTGCCAGGAATAGCCGAAATTGCTGAAATTGCCGAAACAGCCAGAGCATCTGTCTCCGAAGGAGAGCAACATGCAAGGGACAACTAACTAACATTGGGACAGTTGTATGGTACTTAGCATCAAATACACCAAGCATGCAATGTTACAGCTAGCATGCAACAACAAGCATGCAAAGGACAACAAGCATGCTAGGGACAACAAGCAAGTAAGATGCAGCCAACACATAGGTCAGTACGGCAACAACAATGGCACATAATGCAGTACAGTGATGGGTACTGTCATGCTTAATGAAGCGTGATGAGATGCAGCATAGTGATGATGGGTGCAACATGGTGCAGCGCGGTGAGGTGTAGCATGATGACGAAATGCACCTCAACGATAGGTGAAGGAGTACCTTGGAGAATCAATTGAAGTAGCATGTCTTCAACTGATCTCATGTATCATCTTCTTAGAGATGATCTATGCTCTTATCTAGATAAGTCAAAGTGTTGATTTCTGTTGTAAACGTACTATCTCTCTCTCTTTGCTAAACTATTGAAGAACATATAAGAAGAATTGATCAAGGGTTTCCCCACATTGGGGTTTGTCCCTGGCTAGCGCCACATCTTGTGTCCTCTTGTCTTGGCTTGTCTTCTGCGATTTATGTTTATGTTCTATCTGCAGTTTACTTTAATGTTGATGTGATTGTTAATCTGGAAAAGGTATTGAGCTAACTGTGAAAATTGAAATAAATTGCTCTAAGCATATAACATACCTAAAATTAACACAGCAGGATAAAGTCCTTGGAGGACTCGGTCATTGAATTGGGCCATGACCCAAGTGATATGAAGGCTGCTGAACAACTGATCAAGAAGAAGAATGAGGATATAGCAGCCCTCAAGAAACAGCTCAAGTTGCCTCATTTACAACACCCACAGACAAAGGAAGTCCTGGAAAGCCAGACCAATCATGAGGAAATGATGGACTTAGTGCTGCAGCTGAATGACCAGTTAAAGGAGATGGAGAAAGAGTTGGATAGCTTGATTCAGCTCAAACAAGCTAGTATTGATAATGCTCTTGCAACTCTCATTCCAACAGTGACCGCAGCTGCACCTTCTACTTTGGCAGCATCATTAGCCCCCACCGCTCCAATGGCCACTGCACTACCTGCATCTACACCAGCTACATCAACAACAACAACCTCCACAGGTGATGAAGCAAATAGGCTGGTCAAAGCAATGGAAGAAATGTCCATTCAGACCACTGAGATGAATAGACTTAAGGAGAAAGTCACCAGCCTGGAGACAGATTGCAGACTTGCCCAGATCATGCATAAAGAAGAACAACAAAAGGCTACAAGGATGAATGAAAGAATAAAAAGCCTGGAGAAAGAACTGACACTGAGTGAACCTATAGGTAAGGCTAAAGAGCAACTGTGGGCCAATATCATTGACTCTATCAATGATATTTGGCCATCCATCCAGGTTATTTTTGAACAAATTGATTTAATAAAGCAGGCCACAGAAGCCATTTAGAGAGTCAAGGAAGAACTTGGAGATATGCCAGAGGAAGCTGCAAGAATCATCCACTTCCTCAACTCCAAGAATAAGTATGATTTGCAAGAACTTGAGATACCTGACATGACAGGTACAATTTTGGAAGTCAGAAAAGTCCTCACTAAGAGGAATTTGATGTTGAACTTAGAAGATAAGTGTCAAAACATGCAACTAGCCATTGACAGGTTCATGGTTAAGTTCGAACTTTTGAAGGAAAAGGGATTACCTAATCCCTTAGTTATAAATGATAAGTTAATGACACATGAGGATTACAATAAGAATATTAGGGAAGTGGCCAGAGAATAGGTTATCACTTCATCCATGAAGGGCTTACCACCAGGCAAAGTATTGTATCTTTGAAAAATTGTTTTACCTCCAGCGTGAGGTAAAACACTTGTTTATTAATAAGTCAACTTTTGTCAAGTATACAGAGGCAGATGAGATATACCGAAAATTTCTCAATATCCAATTACCGGATGCTGCTGATACATGGGAAAAACTCAATGATTTAATGTAATAAACACACAAAAAATATAAATGTACAGTAAAAAGTAAAACAACACAGTAAAAGGATATTGACAGGTCAGCAAGGTTAAAGTGTATCAGATGAAAGGTTAAAGTAAAACAGAACATCCACTGTGAAGACCAAACAACCAACCAACTTTAAGGGTAAAAGATCAAAGAGCAAAGTCAGCAGAACCTAAATAATAGGGACATCAAGCAGTAGTTCAATAGTTGTCTCTACCTTCTTGCATGAAGATATTTATTTTTCTTAGATTAGTTCTCAATGCAGTTTGAGATATTTTGTAATTCATTTTTGTATAAATACTTCATAATTTGAAGTATTAGGGTGGATTATTTTACATTTGTAGAGTTATTTTGATCTTAAAACCTAAGGGTGATTGTACCACTTTCAAGTCAACAGACTGGAGCAAGTAATAAAAGCATTTCGCTACAGGATTCATGAGATGAGCTATTTGTAGTGAAGTATCTTCTTTGTTTGATTTTGTTACCTTCTTATGTGTTTCATAATCTTAAATGTGTTCTAAATTTGAATGAATTAACTGGAGATATCACTCAGAATTTGTTTAAGTACACTCTGTTTTGCACAGTTAGTCATTTACATGTTTTCCTCTGATACCCGGATTTGAGAACCCTTAATTGCTCCTTGGATCCGATTTGAAACCATTTCACCATTTAGCCTTTGAGATTTGCAGTAACTCATCTATCTTGCCCTGTAGACACTGTTTTTAGAACTGAATCCAGTCTTGTTTGTCTGACATTCGACCCCATAGCCCAATGGTAAAAGCAAACCTTTGTTCATCTAAGTAAAGTGATCCCACCACCCAAATTCAAACCAAAACCCAAGTGCAAACAATAACTAGCCTAAGATCATCTTAACTAAAACAAAGCTAAATTATAAAGAGAGAGCCCTCTCTGAGCATCAGGAAGGCTAGGTCCTGATCTCCAAAAGTGGTTTGTGGTTACCTTTGACTTTTCTTCCTTCTTTAACTTCGAAAGAAATATCAGAGTGATAACGGGCTCTAACACACGGAAGGGGAGAGGAGTGCGCCCCTTAGAAGCTTGTGATAGCATGCAGCTTGAAAGGGAACGCACGAGCTGAATGACATCATGAGATGTAAAGTAGGATAGCTGACAATCCAAAGTGATGAGTTATACCAACAACACACTTAGATAAGATTCATACAAACACATACGGAATAGTCCATACATACATGCGTAAATTACAACTACATACATCATTGGAGTAACCAGGATAGCCGAACTACAATAACAATATATGCATGAAACGTGCTGGCTCTGTTATATTAAAAGAGTGAAAGATCCTATCATACATACAACCATGAGAACCACTAGCCCTGATAGCGGAACATTATAGTCACTTCCGCCTACTTCTCCAAAGAGATGTACTAGCTCTGCACTGTGGAGAAGCCAAGGCTCATTACAATACGCTCCAAGCTTTCTCTAAGTTATACCTATTGATTTGTGGTAGCATCGGATGTGCTCTAGCCATGAAAATTGGTAGAGAGACTAAAGCACATGAGATCTCGAAGACCTAGAAATGGTTTGGGGAAATTCCACCCAGTTAGGGAGATATTAAAATAATTAATATTTTTAATGGAGTTCCTAAGTCTAAACTTAGGAAAATTAAAATATTAATGGGTATTAATATAAAACTGGGTGAGGATGTTCTAAATGACATGGGTCAAGCCAAATCTAATCTTAGCCATTGATTAGAAATTTAATCTCGTTCATTGAAGACTCAATAGGAAAAGTATAAGAGGAGGCTTAAGGGTCAGTTGGAGACACACCAAGATTGATCAGTCAATTCGATTTTTCTGGAGCGGGGTTTGATGAGAAAATTCGAACAAGTGATCTGCAATGCAACGAGGAGCATTGAGTACATATGAGAGAGGCAGAGATGGTGCCAGAGGGCCAGCGCAGTGACTGAGGAGGCTACACAGAGGCAACAGGAACCACGCAGAGGCAGCTAGAGATTGCGTAGAGGCTGAGGGCTTTGCGTGGGGCCTACGTGGGTAACACAAAAGGTTAGAGAGATGGCGCAAAGAGGCAGAGGGCTGACGCAGGGGGTTCTAGAGCTGTGCAACGGCTAGCAGAGTTGACGCAGAGCCTTGGAGAAGCGACAAAAGGATTTTCGTGGGGCAGACTATTGCTGGAAAGCTGAATATCTGCTTCTAAGAAGAGGTATTACTGCCGTGTAGAAATCTTTGTTGGGTGAGCCAGTTTGGCACCCTAGTTGTACTTAAGAAAGCTGATTAATAATAAAACCCTCAGAACTGCTGCACTGGTTTTCCCAAGTTGGGTTTTTCTGGGGATGATTGTCCAAAAATAACGGTGTCCCTTGTGTGTTTGTCTATTATTTCAGTTGGTGATCTATATGTGAGTTGAGATTGCATTTGTGTTTAATTTCAGTATTTATATAGATAAATAACTTGTTAAGGAATAAACAAGTAGATGAAATAAACCAGATAATGCAGTAGGAATTTCTGACGTGTCAGACTTAGAAATTTCAACATGGTATCAGAGCATTGTAGATCATAGGAGAACTGAAGGCACTAGTAGAAATCAGAAAATTTACAGCAGAAACAGTTGTCCCGAGAGATAGAGTTGTTCCTAAGTAGAAGGCAGTAGAGAAGGAGTGACACAGGGGGCCTGCATCATCATTTCGAGCTAGAGAGAGGGCCGACGTAGAGGAAGAAGAGGCTCACGAAGAGCCACGTCATCCTACTCTGTCAGGTAGGTTTGATGCAATTGGCCAGGGGAGTGATTCAACCATTGCCAAGATTGCACATATCTGAAAGTCTCAGTTTCTTCAGTTGTCGAGGCCTAGGGAGTTGTGGGTAGATTGTGGATTGGGAAGCTAGTGGGGTGCTATTGTTGTCGAAGCATAACAGTACCTAACGGGACAGAACCAAGGTAAAGAGAGTTGCTGCCTTGATGGATTTCTAGCCAAGAAATCCAGATCCGAGTTGCAGTTGCAAAGAGGATTGGAGAGGAGCGGATCGACAGTGGGCGGGAAGATTTCCAACACAGAAATCGAGACTCAGAGGGAGTCTAGGAGAGAACTTCCAGGAGGGAAGTCAAGACTCAGAGGGAATCTAGGAGAGAACTTCTAGGAGGGGAATTGAGACTCAAAGGGAGTCCAGAAAAGGAGCGGAGATGGCAATGAACAGAATGAGGGATCAGGACAGGTTGGACGGGGCCTCCAACTTTTTCATCTGGAAGGCCAAGATCCTGTCTTTTTTGGATAGACATCGCATCAAGGGCTTCGCCTTAAGAACCATGGCTATCCCAGTCGACCTAGCTGATAATGAAAAGTATGAGGATGCAATGGCGAAGGCAAAGTGCATAATCCTTGGTGGGGTCAAGGATCGTGTAGTACCGCATATTGTTGAGAAGAACACGGCAAAGGAGATGTGGGATACCTTGACGAAATTCTATCAGGGCACTTCCGTGCAGAGGAAGACGCTGTTGGAGAATCAATTGCGGTCGTATCAAATGCAGAAGGGGGAGTAGATAGATTTATACCTCAGCAGGTTGCAAGAGATTCGAGACCAACTTACTTCCATAGGGGCCACACCAGATCAAGAGTTCATGGTGAGGACCACCCTGAATGCAGTCTTCAAGGATTGGGAGACATTTTGGGCAGAGTTGATCTTCCAGGATGGGAAGAGATGTGGGCAGCTCTTTGCCAAGAAGAGATCAGACGGTTGACCAAGGCGGGAAGTAGCAGCAAAGGAGGTCGAATCAAGAAATAGGAGGAGGAGGATGCAGCTCTGGCATCTGCGAGACAACAGGGGAAGAGGAAAAAGAAGGACATCACCAAGGTGAAGTGCTTCCATTACGGGGAGCTAGGTCATTATGCAACCCAGTGTCCTAGGAAGAAGAATAAGGGAGAGGCTTCTGACTCGAAAGCAGCTCCAGCTAAGGCAGAGAAAGAAGTTGAGATGAATGATGACTGTGCCATGAGTGCTCATGCACCTCTAGAGAAGAGGTGGGGAGACATTGACCTGTAGTCAGGAGGACTACAGAAGATGAGGGGTAGGATCCTTGAGGTACCCAAACCCCTTGATCATATCCGGCTACGGGAGCCCCGAATGATAGTAGTAGGATGATGGTTGTTGGCAGAAGCAAGATGTGATGAAGCGACAAGGTAGTGCTGGAGTGCAGGGGTCTATAGCAACGTAGTGGGGGTTGCAGCAGTGCGAGAGGCACAGAGGTGGTTGCAGCAATGCAGAGAGGCACATAGATGGTTGCAGCAGTGCGAGAGGCACAAACGGGGTTGCACTAGCATAGAAGCAGCAGAGGGAGCACAGGATAGTAGCAAAGGTAGCTTCAACAATAGGAGGCTTCCGGACTGACAAGGATGTCGGTAGTCGGGTAAATTAGTTACTTACTTCTCGGTAACTAAGTTGCAGTGCAATAGTTAGCAGTGGTAGTGCTATGGGCAACATGATGCAGCATATTGAGAGGGAGATGCAGTACAGATGTAGCAGTGGCAGTGGCAGAGCCATGGGCAACAATACAGGAAGTAGCAGTGCAGTGAATGTTGGGCAGCAGGCCAAGCATCAACACAGGTATCGATGCAGAAGGATTAGATGTTTAGTGGTGGAGCATTACTAGAGCACATTCCTCGCTAAGAGGAAGTGTTGATTTGTGGTAGCATCGGATGTGCTCTAGCCATGAAAATTGGTGGAGAGACTAAAGCACATGAGATCTCCAAGACCCAGAAATGGTTTGGGGAAACTCCACCCAGTTAGAGAGATATTAAAATAATTAATATTTTTAATGGAGTTCCTAAGTCTAAACTTTGGAAAATTAAAATATTAATGGGTATTAATATAAAACCTGTTGAGAATGTTCTAAATGACATGGATCAAGACAAATCTAATCTTAGCCATTGATTAGAGTTTTAATCTCGGCCGTTGAAGACTCAACAGAAAAAGTATAAGAGGAGGCTTTAGGATCAGTTGGAGATACACCAAGATTGATCGGTCAGTTCAATTTTCTGGAGCGGGGTTTGCTGAGAAATTTCGAAGAAGTGATCTGAGTTGCAGTGAGGGGCACTGAGTACATAGCAGAGAGGCAAAGATAGTGTTAGAGGGCCAACGCAGTGACTGAAGAGGCTACACAGAGGCAGCTAGAGACTACGCAAAGGCTAAGGGGCCTGTGTGGGTAACACAAAAGGGCAGAGAGCTGACACAGAGAGGCAGAGGGCTGACGCAGGGGGTTCCAGAGCTACGCAGAGGCTAGCAGAGTTGACGCAGAGCCTTGGAGAACCGCCAAAAGGATTTTTGTGGGGAAGACTTGTGCTAGAAAGCTAAATATATGTTTCCGAGAAGAGGTATCACTGTTGTGTAGAAATATCTGTTGGGTGAGCCAGTTTGGCACCCTAGTTGTACTCAAGAAAGTTGCTTAATAATAAAACCCTCAGAACTACTGCACGGGTTTTCCCAAGTTGGGTTTTTCTGGGGACGATTGTCTAAAAATAACGGTGTCCCTTGTGTGTTTGTCTATTATTTCAGTTGATAATTTGTATGTGAGTTGAGACTGCATTTGTGTTTATTTTCAGTATCTATATAGATAAATAACTTGTTCAGGAATAAGCAAGTAGGTGAAATAAACCAATAATTCAGTAGGAATTTCTGACGTGTTAGACTTAGAAATTTCAACAATACCTATCAGAAGCTTGGCTCCTAAAAGCTCTTACAATGAGTTATGAGGTTCTATAAATAGCAAAGGGTGGGGTGACCCTTGACATTCCCCTTTGTGACTCTTCAACTACCCTCATGACTCTTCAACTTACACATGACTGTTTACATTCTACTATTGACACTTGGTCTTTCACTTTACAACATGTTTACAATACAATCTGCACATGTACCCATGTGAGACAAAATGGGCTTGAGTAAGCCATACAAGACATCACTAAGACTTAGACAACTATGGGAAGACTAACTCGTCGACATCCTCTTGATGATCGATGGTGGCGAACTGATGCCAAGCTTGGTAGTCTGTTATGGTGTCTGCATACTCCATGGTGACATCCTTCTAAAAGTGAACTCTTGCCTCTGTTGCATTTGGGTACACTAATTTGGCACCTCTGTCCAACTTGTCAGATAGCATGCGCATCATGGTCTTGAGTGCAGCCGGACCAACGACATACTGGTGCATAGTGTCTGTGCTCATCTGCAAGTCTGCGCTGGTGGCTATGCACGTTAACTGATCGAAGTAAATGTTCAACTCCAGTCGGACTTCGTTCTTTGCTTTCGCCTCAGTGAGTGTCCCAATGGATGGGATCGCATGCATGCGCACAATGACATCCATGCTCCTGAACACTCGTGCATGTGAAGCCTGTAAGCTGGTGATGAGTTGTGGGAGTTCCTCATAGTTCCAGATTTGACTCCGGATGCATGCCTTCAACTCCACTGCCTTTGGCTTCATCATCTTTGGCAAGTGCAATGGGGCTCCCTTGTACCTCATTGTCCATATCTTCATGTGATCGACAACAGTGTGCATATCTGACAAGATGCGCGCTCTCCTAGCACAACGTTGTTGCCAAAAGTTAAGATGGACAACTGACTTATGCACAGTGATGAATCTCAAGTATAGCTTCCGCATGACTGTCTCGAGAGACGATACTTCATCTAGTATCGCTTTCTTCAACTCTGCTCTGGCGGATGTTGTAGCTTTCTCTTCTCCCTACTTGGCCGCTTGTAGCTCCTTAGCCATGCGCTCATTCTCAACTATCAAGAATTTAACACTCGAGTTGGTGGCTTCGGCATATGCCTTGGTAGCATCGGCCAGTTGAATGTCTACGCACATTGGATACGATCACTCATTCTTCAAACTACACAGGAGATACATGGACATATGAAGTGGGCACTTTGCATGACTGCATAACTTTGTGTTGTGACTCGTCGAAGGATATGTTGTGCACATCTGCTTCCAGATTGTCCTCAAGGATTTCAATGTCTCCTTGATTGCTTGGGACTTCCTCTACTCCCGGATCTGGTGAAGCCAGTGGAGTGACCTCCTGACCCTTAGGCATGAGGTCTATATCCTAATCTAGTTCTGGCTGAACCACATTTGTGTCCATCTGTTCCAACATTTGTTCAATCTCCTGAGCAAAGTCATGCTCCTGTGACTGCTCACCCTATTTTCTATCTACCAGCTGTTCTGATGAATCAATAACCTGTATGAGCGTAGTTTCATCAATGTGTGCATGTTGCACCTCCTGTTGTTCATGTTCCTGCTACGCTTCCTTCTCTGTTCTGCACAAATCTTATTCTTCCATTAGTTGCTGCTTCAACTCCTGCAACTCCTTTTCTGCCTCCTCCATCTTCTGCTTCTCCCTCTGTCTTTGCGTGATCCTTTTGTTGTGTTGTCGCCTCTTTACCTCAATCTCCAAAGCTGCTCTTAACATAAGTGGATCTTCTTTGAACTTTCAGTTTTGCTCCGCCTCTGCGTTGTCGACAACCTTCCTCTTGCCTTTGTCAAGCGCAGGTCTGCTGCCCTTTGCTGTTGCTGATGTTCTACTCTCTGAGATACTACTACCTTCTGCGCTGCTAAACACTTTGCAACCATTCTGATCGGTTCATTGAGCCTTGAGAAGTTATAGCAATATCTCCATGGGTCTTCCTTAGGCCAATGACACGCCCCATGGATCCAAGGATGATACACTCTCGTACAGTGGTCTTCCACTAAGCAATGCGGGTCATATGGATTGAAACTTCTGGTGCTAAAGGTGAATCTCTTGAATTCCTCTGTCTCGGCCTTAACATGCTTGAGATTTTGGATCTCATACAACCCGATCTACAAAGGAAGAGTGGGCCAAGGTGCCTTCTTCTTCCTATGCAGTCTTGCTGAAAAATCTATCGAGATGTGGTATGCAACCTCTTGCATGACCAGCTTGTCCATGGAAAACTTCAGTAAAACATGCAAAGCCTTCTCCGCACTGTACATCCGAATGAAGGTGCCAAGGGGTGAGGCATACCAATTTGCTATGTTAACCAATGCCTCCATCGTTGCCTGCGACATGCAAGGCGGATCCTGCTCAAAGATCATCCTGTACACCGAGGTGACGAAGTGGTCTGATAGTTGTATTATAACTCCACGGAAGCTGCACTTAGAGAACAACCTACAATAGGTGTGCACAGAGGTTTCTGAAGGTGTCCATGCCCAACCCAAGCTAGGGAACTATTGACGGGCACAGATTGCATCAAGAATGTAAGCGGACATGAAGAGATTTGCTTGTTGACCCTTGGGCGAATGTCGGGCATCTGTTACTTGTCCCTTCAGTTGGAGAGCCAACATGTCAGACCAATTGAAAGGTCTTCCTTCGTTCGCCAACTGATCCAACACAATCACCCAACTCTGCGGGAATGTTTATGTACTCTCTTGGCCGTATAAGTGGCATGCGAAGATGACCAAGAGTTGATAAGCCTTCCACAGTATCCTTGTCTTGTAAACTTGGTTGGGTGTTGTCCTGAACTTAGATGGATATTTCACCCAACTTGTCAAGATGTCTCTTGAGTTTGCACTATGGCTGGGCTTGGTGAAGGGTGCATCCATTATGACCACCGACTGCGGAAAGTGATACATCTCCTGAAAGTTCTTTGCCCTAAAGGTAGCAAGTCTTGTTCCACTGACATTTCTCAACACCATTGTCTCTGGATCAGTATGCGAGACAATCTAGTAGATCATGTCCATGCATGGAAACACGGGATACCTACATGCAATCCGGTACAAGCCAAACTTGTGTATGTCGACATAGACTCTGCGGTCCTCTAGATTCTCCTCAAATGTGCCTGTAAAGATGCCATTGATGTCCTGTCATTTCATCTTGATTTCCTTGTCTATGAACAACTTAGTGTCTTCATAGATGGGCAAGCTCATAGACACTTTCTTGACCACATCTCCAGTTACGCTCTCAATGGTGTCCTTTGACCGTGCTCTCTTGGAAGCCATTGTACCTGTACTGTGGAGAGACTGTTGAACACCTATGCTACCTAGAGACAAGTCAACACTAATGGCAAGCAAACTGTCAGTTGAAAACTAAAAGCACTTGAGTTCTGACATGCAACACACCCGGGTGACTCACTGGAATATTTGCGCAATTTTCACTGGGAGGCTGACTGCCAGAACTGCGCAGAACGCAGTCCAAACTGTCAGTGAGCTGATTGACTGCTGAAAATGTGCAGAGCACAGTCCAGCTTGGCCTGCTGAGAACTGAAATTGCACAATGCACAGTTTTAGTCAACATGATTGCAACCCGGTAAAACTGCATTGCGCAATTCCGGATGCCAACTGAGGCACTACTTCTCAGAATTGCGTAGAGAAAGCATGGGAGACCAGTGTGAGGCAAGCTTTGTGCAATTTCTGGGAGCAAGGCAAGGCCTTCCATCCCAGAAATGTGTAGTGCAAGCCAGGCAAGGCAAGGTCCGGGCCAAGGCAAATCAGAATCGCTGACAGGCGACTGAACACAGTAAAGACTAAATGCATGGGTGAAGCTAGGTGCAGACATGAGTGAATTGAACATGCATGCAATTAGTGAGTGTAGGATTCAGTAAAATGGGAAAACAATGAAGTGTGTGAAGCGAGTCGTCGCAATGGCGACCGTCAGTGTAGGAACTGTGTCATGCATGCGACAACAAGGAGATGCAATGGAAAACTTGAAATAGTGCTTCTACAAGCTAACGTGCATTAAAACGACAACAAGCATTCAATGAAACTAAGGAAACAACACTCACACAAAACCAAAATACAAAAAGTGACAGAAAAGCAGCTGAAGACATGAAAATGCGACTTACCTGGAAAAAGTTGAGCTGAGTGTGCCGAAGGTTCCTAGATGCGATTGGGAATGCCAAAACTCCAAGATCGAAGTAAAGAATAAGCTCTGAAAATAGTAAAGACTAAATGCATGGGCGAAGCTAGGTGCAGAGTTGCAGACATGAGTGAATTGAACATGCATGCAATCAGTGAGTGCAAGATTTAGTAAAACGGGAAAACAATGAAGTGTGTGAAGCGAGTCACCACAACGATGACTGTCAATGCAGGAACTGTGTCATGCATGTGACAAGAAGGAGATGTAATGGAAAACTTGAAACAATGTTTCTACAAGCTAACGTGCATTAAAATGACAACAAGCGTTCAATGAAACTAAGGAAACAACACTCACACAAAACCAAAATACAAAAAGCGACAGAAAAGAAGCAAAATACATGAAAAGCGAACTTACCCAGAAAAAGCTGAGCTGAGTGTGCCAAAGGTTCCTAGATGTGATGGGGCATTCCAAAGCTCCAAAATCGAAGTGAAGAATGAGCTCTGAAGCGTCGAATAAATAGTTTTGACAAGATCGAGGCTTATGACGCGCATGCCACAAATCTAGGAAAAAGCGACACTTGGCAGGAGGTTTCTAAAATGGCTTTTGCATGTAACCTGATGGTTACATGCAAAAGCCATTTTAGAAACCTCCTGCCAAGTGTCGCTTTTTCCTAGATTTGTGGCATGCGCGTCATAAGCCTCGATCTTGTCAAAACTATTTATTCGACGCTTCAGAGCTCATTCTTCACTTCAATCTTGGAGCTCTGGCATTCCCCATCGCATCTAGGAACCTTTGGCACACTCAGCTTAGCTTTTTCTGGGTAAGTCTGCTTTTCATGTCTTTTGCTGCTTTTCTGTCGCTTTTTGTATTTCGATTTGTGTGTGTTGTTTGCTTGTTTTCATTGAATGCTTGTTGTCGTTTTAATGCATGTTAGCTTGTCGAACCACTGTTTCAAGTTTTACATTGCATCTCCTTGCTGTCACATGCATGACACTGTTCCTGCACTAACGGTCATTGTTGAGGCGACTTGCTTCACACACTTCATTGTTTTCTCGTTTTACTGAATCTTGCACTCACTGATTGCATGCATGTTCATTCACTCATGTTTGCACCCAGCTTTGCACATGCATTCAGTCTTTACTGTTTTCAGTCGCCCGTCGACGGGTCTGAGCTGCCTTGGCTCGGACCTTGCCTTGCCTGGCTTGCACTGCACATTTCTAGGATGGAAGGCCTTGCCTTTCTCCCAGAAATTGCGCAGAGCTTGCCACACACAGGCTTCCCAGGCTTGCTTTGCGTAATTGTGAGAGATAGTGCCTTAGTTGGCCCCCGGAATTGTGCAATACAGTTTTATCGGGTTGTAGTCATGCTAACTGAAACTGCGCATTGCGCATTTTTAGTCCTCAACAGGCCAAGATGGACTGTGCTCTGCGCAGTTTTAGCAGTCAGTCAACTCACTGAAAGTCCGGACTGTGTTCTACGCAGTTTTGGCAGTCAGTCTCCCAGCCTCCTAGTGAAAATTGCGCAAATCTTCCAGTGAGTCACCTGGGTGTGTTGCATGTCAGCCCTCAAGTGCTTTTAGTTTTCAACTGACAGTTTTCTTGCCATTAGTGTTGTTCTGTCTCTAGGTAGCACCGGTGTTCAATAGTCTCTCAGCAATACAAGTACAATGGCTTCCAAGACAGCAGGGTCAAAGGACACCATTGAGAGCGCAACTGGAGATGTGGTCAAGCAAGTGTCTATTTGCTTGCCCATCTATGAATACACTAAGTTGTTCATAGACAAGGAGATCAGGATGAAATGGCAAGACATCAATGATATATTTACCGGCACCTTCGAGAAGAATCTAGAGGATTGCAGAGTCTATGTCAACATACACAAGTCTGGCTTGTATCGGATTGCATGCAGGTATCCCGCATTTCCATGCGTGGACATGATCCATTGGATTGTCTCGCATACTGATCCAGAGACAATGGTGTTGAGTAGTGTCAGTGGAACAGAACTTGCTACCTTCAGGGCAGAGAACTTTCAGGAGATGTATCACTTGCCGCAGTCGGTGGTCACAATGGATGCACCCTTCACCAGGCCCAACAACAGTGCAAACTCAAGAGACATCTTGAAGAGCTGGGTGAAAGAGCCATCTAAGTTCAGGAAAACACCCAACCAAGTTTACAAGACAAGGATACTGCGAAAGGCTTATCAACTCTTGGTCATCTTCGCATGCTGCTTATACGACCAAGAGAGTATAGAAACATTCCCGCAGAGTTGGGTGATTGTGTTGGATCAGCTGGCGAACGAAGGAAGACCTTTCAATTGGTCTGACATGTTGGCTCTCCAACTGAAGGGACAAGTAACAGATGCCCGACATCCGCCCAAGGGTCAGCAAGCAAAGCTCTTCATGTCCGCTTACATTCTTGATGCAATCTGTGCCTGTCAGCAGTTCCCTGGCTTGGGTTGGGCATGGAACAATGTTGCACAAAGTGGGGACATTTTTTGGAAGCGGGGACGTGGAAGCGTCATTTTCCAAAAATCTAGGAAACAAAGCGTCTGCTATATATATATATATATATATTTATATTTTTTTGCATTTATACTCAAAACAAACATCCCAAATACTAAATTAGTTGTAGAAGACATGAAAACATGCGTATTTTTGCATAAATCAAGATAGATATGGCATCCATGATTCCCTTGTAGTTACTAGTATGTACATCAACCATCTATATTCTAGCAATTACAAACATACATCAAATTTCTAAGCATATTATAAAACATAAGACATTCAAGCATATTATAAAACATAAAACATAGAGCATATTATGATTTATCTAGCAAGTGAGCAACTGTCAACATTTGTCATGTCCAAAATTCAAATAATAATGTTTACAAAATATGTCACTTGGTCATCGCCAAGACAAAAAAGGTTCAAATTCACAAGCCTACAAGTCTAATGATTAATCTATGACAAAAGTAGTAAATTGTGAATATATCTACCAATCTCTCCTTCCACCACGAAGCCTCCACGTGGTGGAAATGAAGAAGATGGTGCCTGTGGAAGTTGTGGCAGTGGCACTGAAATTGATGAAGGCGAACCCCCTGCTGTTGGTGTTGAACCATGGAACCTAGGAACCAAGGGACCAGATGGGGGTGGCATCTCAACACGATCATCATCATCCTGGAATCGCTCAAAAAATTCATACAAAAAAAAACACTAGTTAACAAAAAAAATTAAAAACATTAATTAGAGAAATGCTTTATAAGGAAAATTCATACCACAACAGACATACCTGGATAAGAGCATCCTCTAATTGCTCTAATCACAACACTCCATCCTCCAAATTGGGCTCCTCTGGATTCCTTTCCCAAATCTTAAGGTCTTTATTAGTCTTTGCATCATCACACTAATGGGACAACATTCGCAAGTTGTAATGAACATAAACCAAGCTCTCTGCCCAGCCTAAACTCAACCTGTTCCTTTTAACACTATGGATGAAAGAATAAGAGCTCCAACACCTCTCTGCAGAAGAAGTGTTTACCACCTGTGATAGCACCCACAATGCCAAAGTTTGTAGAAGTGGAGTAGCCCCTCCATGCATGTTCCACCACTCAAGAGAAGAAAAAGTCTCTCGATCTCTAATTGCATGCATGCTCCCAATGGACCAGTGTTAAGCATATAGTTGCTCAACTGTCTCCATACCATGGCAGCCTCCTCCTCATCAGGGATTAATTTACTCAATGCAATCATATATTTTTTGTGAACCTCTTGATCTTGGTGTGGTTTTCTCCTGCTTCCCCCCCTAGGTGCTAGTGTTGAAAGCCATGATGGATGATAGTATTTAGGTGTCAAAACGTATGCTAATGCATGCAATGGAACATTTAGCATTTCCCATCGGTTTTCCATCTCTGCACGAATATAATTGTACAAGGTGATATCTCTAGGCTCGACAATGTCTTTAATCTGCCCCAACATGCTATCCATTTGCTCATACACCTCCCAATTATTGGTCGATCTGAATCTCCAAGCTTGATCATGTAATAAATTGGTTTGGTGAATTGCAAAACATATTTAACCTGTGACCAAAAGTACATGTCAAGAATAGTGTCCTTGGCTGCATTAGCACCATCTCTATTAGTGTTAATTTCATCCCATGTTTCAGCACACACCATATCAGTTAAAGCTTGTCTCACCTTCACTAGTTGCCTAAAGGTGAGGTAATAACTGGCAAATCTTGTTTTTGCAAGTTTAAGCAACTACAACTTGGAGTAAGTGCCATAGAAGTAGTTTACCTTTGTATGCCCTATGATGAATTTAATGAGTTGCTTCCCTCTCCTGTAAAGCTCATTAATCCACCCACATTCTTTATGCTTCCCAATATCATGCATCAAAAGGTTCAATGTGTGAACCAAGCATCCAGACCAAAAGATGTGTGGATGAGTACGCTCAATAATTTTTCTTGCTGCCTTACAATTTTCTGCATTATCTGTGATCACTTGAACCACATTATTCGGACCAACATCTTTGATTGATTGCAATAGGAGATCTGCAATGTTTTGTGAAGATGCATTGATGGAGGAGGAGTCATGACATGTAATAAATACTGCACCACTAGCAGAAACACCAAGAACATTTATCAAATGTTGGTTTCTAATATTTGTCCACCCATCTGATACAATGGATACCCCACAATCTACCCACTCATTTGTAAAACGTGTCAAAGCTCTTTGAACCTTTGCTTTTTCTCTTTCTAATAACACTGTTCTAGCTTTCTCATAGTTGGGGGACTTGTATCCTTTTGGGGCTTCATTGATGGCCTTTACCATTTCATGCCAATAGGGAGGGTGAAGCACATTGAATGGTACACCGCAAGCACAAAGAAATTGGAATATCTTTCCATACACATCATCCCTCCCAGCAACATTAAGGAAATCCCCTATTGTTCTTTTACCTCCAGAGCTTCCAAAAGTACCATGAGGAGATGAGCTACCAAATCTAGAGGTTGCACTTGATTCAAAATGAGTTTTTTTGTTTCTTGCTTTTTTGTTGTGTAGCCTCCTCTATTTGGATGTATTTTCTTCTTTGTTCAGATGAAATGTTTGGGCAAATTTGTATCCCCACAACACCCTTTTTATCATCACTGTCCATCACCCCACAAAGATGCCTCCTCACACGGGTATATGAAACACTAAATGGTTTTCCTCCATGACAACCATGAAGGCACAAAAATTTGTAGCTTCCACCAACCTTTCCCCCTTCAAGTTTGGTCACATAGTTCCAAAAGGGTGTTAATGCAGCTTTCCCCTCTAGTGTTTCAGCTTCCCCTTCAGGTTCAACTTCATCCCCTTCCCCTTCAAACCCTTCCTCCTCATCATACATTGGGTCACTCATATTGGGACCACTGTCCTCTTGTGCTTCTTCCCTTCTATTCCTACTCCCCCTTTCCATCATTAAAACCAAAAGTGGAATGATACATTGAAGCCAAAAGAACACCATCTTGGAATATGGATATAGGTGGTGGACAACCTGCAAGTAAATGAGCAAGTAGAAACAATGGGAAAGAGTAGGAAAGGGAGGAGAAAAATACAAAAAAAATGTCAAAAAAATAAGGGAGTTTGGGGTTTGCACTTACCTCTTTAGCTCTTGTAGATGAAGTCCTCCAAGCTCCTACTCCAAGCTCCTCCTCCTTCACTCCTCCAAGCTCTCCTCTCTTCTCCTCTCTTCTCTTCTCCTCTCCTCTCTTCTCTTCTCCAACTCTCATAAACTCAAAGTGAGTAAATGAGGGATGAATGGGGGCTTTAATCCCTTCCTCACCTTAACCCAAGGTGGACCCACCCCCAACAAGCCAAATCACACAAAAATAAAAAAAAATTAAAAAATTAAAAAAATAGTGATTTTAAGGCCGCATGGCGGAAAAAGAAAAAAAGAAAAAAAAGGAAGCGCATACGATCCGTACGATTCAGCCTCTGAAGCGCGACGCTTCGTATGACCGAAGCGCCGTACGAAACGCGCTTCGGAGACACGCTTCTGGAATTCCAAGAAACGTGTTTATCAGTCCGAAACATGTTTCGGATGGTGTTTCCCCCACACATTTGTACGAATCGCGTTTCCGGGTTTAGGTCCGGGGGGGGGGGGGACGTTTCCTACAACACTAGCATGGACACCTTCAGAAACCTCTGTAGACACCTATTGCAAGTTGTTCTCTGAGTGCAACTTTTGTGGAGTTATAATACAACTATCAGACCACTTCATCACCCTGGTGTACAGGATGATCTTTGAGCAGGATCTGCCTTGCATGTCGCAGGCAGCGATGGAGGCATTGGTTAACATAGCAGATTGGTATGCCTCACCCCCTGGCACCTTCATCCGGATGTACAACGCGGAGAAGGCTCTGCATTTTTTACCGAATTTGGCCATGGATAAGCTGGTCATGCAAGAGGTTGCATACCACATCTTGACAGGGTTGTCAGCAAGACTGCATAAGAGGAAGAAGGCACCTCAGCCCGCTCTTCCTTTGCGGATCGGGTTGTATGAGATCCAGAATCTCAAGCATGCTAAGGCCGAGAAAGTGGAATTCAAGAGATTCACCTTTGGCACTAGAAGTTTCAATCCATATGACCCACATCGCTTAGTGGAAGACCACTGTACGAGAGTGTATCATCCTTGGATTCACGAGGCGTGTCATTGGCCTGAGGAAGACCCATGGAGTTACTTCTGTAACTTCTCAAGGCTCAATGAACCGGCCAGAATGGCTGTAGAGTGGTTAGCAGCGCGTAAGGCAACAACATCTCAGAGAGCAACAACATCAGCAACAATAGACCTGCGCTTGACAAAGGCAAGAGGAAGGTTGTTGACAACACAGAGGTAGAGCAAAGTTGCAAGTTCAAAGCATATCCATTTGTGTTAAGAGTAGCTTTGGAGATTGAGGCAAAGAGGTGACAACGCGACGGAAGGATCACGCAAAGACAGAGAGAGAAGAAGAAGATGGAGGAGGCAGATAAGGAGTTGCAGGAGTTGAAGCAACAACTAAGGGAAGAACAAGAGTTGTGCAGAAGAGAGAAAGAAGCGCAGTAGGAACAGGAACAACAGGAGGCGCAACATGCACACTTTGATGAAACTGTGCCCATACAGGGTATTGATTCATCCGAACAACTGGCAAATAGAAAATAGGGTGAGTAGTCGCAAGAGTAGGATTTTGCTCAGGAGATTGAACAAATGTTGGAACAGATGGATACAGATGTGGTTCAGCCAGAACTAGAACATGATATAGACCTCATGCCTAAGGGCCAGGATTTCACTCCATTGGCTTCACCAGATGTGAGAGCAGAGCAAGTCCCAAGTGATCAAGGAGACACTGAAATCCTTGAGGACAATTCGGAAGCGGATGTGCACAAGATATCCTTCGACATGTCACAACAGAGAGTTATGCAGTCACGCAGAGTGCCCACTTCGGATGTCCATGTATCTCCTGTGCAGTTTGAGGAACGAGTGATCGTATCCGATGTGCACAGACATCCAATTGCATTGGCCGATGCTACAAAGGGATATGTCGAAGCCACTAGCTTGAGTGTTAGATTCTTGATAGCTGAGAATGAGCACATGGCTAAGAAGCTACAAGTGGCCAAGTAGGGAGAAGAGCAAGCTACAACATCTGCCAGAGTAGAGTTGAAGAAAGCGATACTGGATGAAGTATGGTCTCTCGAGACAGTCATGCGGAACCTGTACTTCAGGTTTGTCGTCGTGCATAAGTCAGTTGTCCATCTTAACGGTTGGCAACAACGTTGTTCTAGGAGAGCATGCATCTTGTTAGACATACACACTGCTATCGATGACATGCAAATATGGACAATGAAGTACAAGGGAGCCCCATTGCACTTACAAAAGATGATGAAGCCAAAGGCAGTGGAGTTGAAGGCATGCATTCGGAGTTAGATCCGGAACTATGAGGAACTCCCACAGCTCATCACCAGATTACAGGCTTCACATGCACTAGTGTTCAAGAGCATGGATGTCATTGTGCACGCGCATGCAATCGCATCCATTGGCACACTCATCGAGGCGAATGAAAAGAACCAAGTTTGACTGGACCTAGACATGTACTTTGATTAGTTGATGCGCATAGCCACCAACGCAGACTTGCAGATGAGCACAAACACTATGCACCAATATGTTGTTGGTCCGGCTGCACTCAAGACCATGATGTGCATGCTATCTGGCGAGTTGGACAGAGGTGCCAAATCAGTGTACTCAGATGCAACAAATGCAATAGTTCGCTTTCAGAAGGATGTCACCACAGAGTATGCGGACACCATAACAGACTACTAAGCCTGGCATCAGTTCGCCACTAGCGATCATCAAGAGGATGTCGACGAGTTAGTCTTCCCACAACTATCCGAGTCTTAGTGATGTCTTGTATGGCTTGCTCAAGCCCATTTTGTCTCACATGGGTACATGTGCAGATTGTATTGTAAACATGTTGCAAAGTGAAAGACCAAGTGTCAATAGTAGAATGTAAACAGTCATATGTAAGTTGAAGAGTCATGAGAGTAGTTGAAGAGTCACAAAGGGGAATGTCAAGGGTCACCCCACCCTTTGCTATTTATAGAACCTCATAACTCATTGTAAGGGATTTTGGGAGCCAAGCTTCTGATAGGTATAGCTTAGAGAAAGCTTGGAGTGTATTGTAATGAGCCTTGGCTTCTCCATAGTGCAGAGTTAGTACATCTCTTTAGAGGAGCAGGCGATAGTGACTGTAACGTTCCGCTATCAGGGCTAGTGGTTGTCATGGTTGTATGTATGATTGGATCTTTCACTCTTTTAATATAACAAAGCCAACACGTTTCATGCATATATTGTTATTGTAGTTCGGCTATCCTGGTTACTCTAATGATGTATGTAGCTGTAATTTACGCATGTATGTATGGACTATTCCGTATGTGTTTGTATGAATCTTATCGAAGCATGTTGTTGGTATAACTCATCACTTTGGATCGTCGACTATCCTGCTTTCCATCTCGTGATGTCTTTCAGCTTGTGTGTTCCCTTTCAAAATACGTGTTATCACATGCTTCTAAGGGGTGCACTCCTCTCCCCTTCCATGTGTTAGAGCCTTTCATGCACCTTCCTTGACTTGCTGCAAGGTCACACCCTTGCTTCCAACAAGGACATCTTACTTACCTCTGCGTGCAACTGCAGTCAAGGCAATACCGTACTACCCACTACTAGGACTCCTACTCCAAACGGTCTGAGGTCTAGTTGGGACTTCTTACCGGGGAGATCTGCTGACATGTTGGCGGGTCCAGCACCATCAACAGAACCCTAAGATGTCTGTGTTCAATACAATAAGTTTAAGCCTAGAATTCCACAAGGAAAAGATAGGAGACAATCATTTCCTCAATTGCTTTGCTTGATGTTGTGTAGTAGCTCCTTTCTTTCTATAAACTTGCAATATCAAATACCCTCCATGATATTTCTAGAATATATACTAATGAATTATGCAAATCTCACACAATAAGCTAGGAAAGCAAGCTCTTCCAGTTGATTTCCAACAATTACAAACAATAGAGGAGTCATACTTATATCGATAAGGCACCTCACAAAACCATAAGTAGAAAACCATGTGTTACTACAATACCATGTGCCAATATAATGTGCTTAGGAAAAATCATGAGCTAAAAAACAACCCTCAATACCATGTGTAAAAAAAACCATCAAGAGAATCCAAATTGTCGAAAATGTGATGCATTCTAATTAATAAGATCTTACCACCCACATGTGGCTAATAGAGAGAAAATGTGCCCTTCACATGTTCTAACAACTTACACTTGTGGCTCCAAGAAGTGGGATGTCGAGTGGTCAAAGCACAACAATAATTTTCTCAATGGTAGATTTCAACAACATCATAACTAGGTCAATTCTTACCCATCTTTCTATTATAACCCCATTTTAGAAATCCTGCAACTATTCTAGATCTAATGGGTTTGATCTCATGGAAATTTGGGTACTTTTCCAAAAAATAACTAACCTAAAGCTAGGTACCCTAAAAATGTGTTCTAACCACCTCAATAAATGTTCCATACGACACTTGATGAAGTGGAGTCTCTCTTATCATCCAACACACTGTCATGGATCCTAATGTAGTACATTTATCACAATGCAATGTCACTAGTCACAAGAAAAATGCCATGGAGTGTTTAGCTTAGAGTTATCACCTTGACACTTTGTTTTACTAACCCCTTTTTACATTTCCTTTGATTTCTTAATTGTTTCTTTGGATATGCATTATTAATGCATAACACAGGGGTAAAATACTTTTAATGAGGTGGCATAGATCTAGAATTGTTATTTTTTTGGCTTTTTTACTTGCTGTTCACCTCCATTCTTTTTGGCTTTTATTAGAGTTAGGATTTTACCTAGGTCCTCATATGTTTAGTTGGACATTGTTGAATGACAATTGACAAGAAACCACGAGCAGTAATTCTATTCTATGAATGGAATGGAGGTCGAATGGGGAGAGATGAAAAGTGTTAAATATGGTTAGGATATGAAGAGTGCTACCTGTTGACCACTATGTGTCAACTACCCATAGCAATACACCCCCTTTTTCGAAAAAGGGTAGCGCTTGATCGATCTGTCTGTGCCATTCGACTGTCATCATCAGCCCAATCATGTTATGTTGTAAACCCAGTCTGCATGTGTAAATTGTTAATAATCTTAGCAGATCTAAGTCATATATGTAAATTGCCTAGGCAAACCTAATTTTCTAGGGATAATCTACGTTTCGGAAGGTTTTTTGTCTCACCAATCCATGATCGGCAGAGTTTTCCTTTAGCCTAACCCCAAAGCCCTAATGGATTTTGTCATTAGAATCTTAGGGGAATCCTAGTGTGCTTCGAGTCTATGTAAAAGTAATTTGGAAATAATCCTAACTATTTGGTTAGGTTATTACAAATTGCTTGATCTGCTAGATTATATTTGTGTCGTAGAACTGGGTGGTCTATGAAGGTCTATGTCAAATGGGTTTTCCCCCTTGAGATGTAAAATTGTAAAAGTCATGATGTAAAGTGTCTTGAGGGTTAGAAAATGTTTTATCCCCTCAAAAGTCCTAGGTCCTAGGTGTTTTTTCCAAAGGCTAAGTTCAAGGGTCCAGTAAAAATAATAAAAAAATATAAATATTAAAAAATAATAAAATTAAAAATTAAAAATAAAATAAAATAAAATTTAAAAATAAATAAAAATTTGAAAAATAAAATAAAATAATAATAAGTCAAAGTTTTGAGGAAATAAATACAGGATTTTAATTTTTTAATATATTAAAATGCATTTAAAATTTCGACGGATGAGATTAAAAGAGATTTTGATCCTCATCGACGGTCGAGATCACTTTGACATGGATCACTCAAACTAGCTGTTGGGAAATTTTCCTTTAAATAGGGTGTCAGGAGTCTTTTGAGATCATTCGAATTGAGAGTTGTGTGCTAAAGAAAGCTCTCTTGTGGTCATTTTTCATGTGCAATAAAGAAAGACTTTGGGGTAGAAATATTGTTGGTGTTACTCCTCTGGAAGTGCTGTAAGATGTTTTATTTTTCTGCATAAATTTATTTTCAGCCATTGATGATAGCTTGATGAAGAGTGATTTTAAACTCAGGTATCTTGTTTAGTCGCTAGGGTTTGAATGGTAGTTAAATTTCTGAATATGATGGCAGGTATCTCTATTAGATCTGGATTTTAGTATCGTTTTCTCCCTCTTTGTTAATGGTTGAACTAAGTTGTCAAGAAATCCTTTTTTTTTAAGATTACCAGGTGTTCGGGGAAGTTCTCGGCTGAACCAGCCAACTTCTGGATTGCATTTTCTGAAGAGCCCAGCCAGTTTTGATCCCGAGCTTATCATTTGAAATTTTCCGGTGAATGCATGAAGGGTTTTCTGAAGCACCTTATCTTAAAATCAAAATCTTAAAAATATTTCTGTGGCATACTGACAAATCTGGCTATTCAGAGCCTTTAAACTGTAACTACTATAATTATTTAGTTGGTTCTTAGGGTTTCATTTATTTTTTGCATTTTCAGGCTCTAGCTGTTTGTTTTCAGGGACAGGTTGCAGGTTGCAAATCTGAAGTCAAAATTTGATTTTGAAGCCAGATCTAGGCCCTGGAGGGTAAGATCTAGCCTCAGAACCATCTCTGGCAAAGGCATTATTCTTGTAGTCCAATTTTTTTTTGGAATTTTTTAAATCTGGGAAATATTATTCGAAGGTTTTCGTTGAGAAATCTGAAGCAGAGCGGTTTAAAGATTTTTGGAAAATATTTTTAAGTTCTGGTGAATTTTTTGGGATCATTTGGCTGCTTGGTAGGGTTTCATGCTGCATAAAAATTTCGAAATTTTTTTAGAACCCTCAGGCCTCTCTCATTGCTGTTGGTGCCTTCAAAATCTCTCCATTTGCTGTCCCAACTTCACTGTGCATATCCCTCACCTACGTGCTGCCTTGCAGCTATCTAAAACACACATATATTCTTGCTGCTCCTGGCCCGTCATTTTTATCTTGTCCAATCCCTCACAACGCAGCTCAGTTTTCTCTATCGGTTTGCATCCCCATTTGCTGCTACTCGTAGCTGCTACTCCCTCACGCGTCCACTGTCATTCCTTGCTCCTCATACTTGCAAAAAAATCCTCTACGCTGCCAGGTCTTCCCTCCCTTCCTCATCCGGAAGCCTCAACTCTCCTCCATGCATTTATTCCAGCCCTTCGCTCCACCTGCGTATTGCTCTCCAACTGCCGTCCATTTTCTTTTTGTCCCTCATCCCATCGCTCCACCATCAAGCCTCCGTCCTGCTCTTCCCTTCTCCTTCCACGGATCTGCACACGCACAACGCAAAACAGTGAAACGATACTCCGTGGGTAAGATTTGGGGTCACGGCTCCATCGTATCTGCAGCAATCTCTTCCTCCGCCAGCCTTCACACAGCTCCTTCAACATTTTTTTCTGCAATATTTCCATTCATCTGCTGTTGCCCCACGTTTCATTACCTCCACGCTAAAAACCTGCTATTCCTACCCATCGAATTCACTCATCCGCTGGTCGTCCAAACACTTCTGCCCGCGTGCGCCTCAACCCTCTCTTTCCGCCATTGAAGCTCTCCATGCTGCCTCATATGTCAAACATGCAATAAAACAACAATACTCTTCACTTGTTTAATATATATTTCGATCAGGGTAGGATAGTGTATTTCCCTTTTTATGAACTGTGTTTTTAATATACACAAGACAAAAAATAATAATAATAATAATAATAATAATAATTTGATTTTTTATCTTTTGAATAGTTAGCATCATTAGTTTTGTTTTTTAGAATTGGATTTTTTTTTAATAGTTTTGATTTATTTCTTTGCAATTTTAGTTTAGATTTAAATTTTGTTTGTTTTGACTTTAAAAAATATACTATATATATATATATATATATAATATAAAAAAGGGCATAAAAAAGTTCCCTTTTATTTATTTTTAGAATCTTAGTTTAGAATAGATTTTAACTTTATTTAGATTTTAGTTCTTCTATTTTGATTTTTTTTAAATTTAGAATTTAAAAAATAAAAAATCATAAAAAGGATTTTAGTTTTTTTTTTTTTTTTGGTTTGATCTTAGTTTAGCTTAATTTTAACTTTTCAAATCAAAATTAAAAAATAAAAATAAAAAAAGTTAAAAGGGGTTAGTCTTTAGGTTATATTTAATTTAGATTAGATTTTAATTTTATTAGGATTTTAGTTTTGTTTTATTTTTAAACTTAAAATTTTATAAAAAAAATATAAAAAAATATAAAAATTATTTTTTTTGAAAAGATTAATTAAAAATTGAAAATTCATTTTGGTGTCTTTTGTGGTATTTATGTTCCACTTCTCTATAGTTAAATGCGCTTAAATGTTTATTTAAAGATTAGCTATTGAAAAGTGGTGAATCATTTTGTGGGCTGGTTAGCATTTGAATTTCATGGTTGAGTAATAAAATTTTGATCTTTTGAAGTTTGATTGCTAAGGCATTGCGCATCCATTGAATATTTCGCATCTGGTAAAATTAATCATTGCTTGGATTATATAATGCACGTTACATGTTAGAAATTTTGTAAATATTTTCAAGCAATCATAAACAGCAACAACTAATTAATTACTTGGTTTTCATTGACTCCATAAGGCACTGCTCTTAAGCATTTAAAGAACTAAATCAAATTCTAGAATCGATCAAGTGCTTTTTTTCCCCTGCTGTGTCTCCCAACCCAACTGGTTCCCAGTTGGTCTTCCTTTTTCTCATAGGGTCTACCCCCCCTAGCCTGCTTCACGGTGACGGCTTAAACGGAGGGATTGGGGTTCAGGGTGATAGCCCCCGGTCTGATCGTTGTCAAGCTGCCTGGACAATCTGTGCGACAACACTACCTTAACTATATCTCTATTAGTATGATTTGACCCAAGACATCATGACACTTATCTAAAGGAAAATTATGTCCCCCATGGTGTGATGAGGCAAATAAGAAAATTGTTGATGCTATGAAGTGTTATTAGATCACACTTAATGTTTACCATGTTCACAACAAGCTTTGAAGTTATAATGCCATGCCCAAGTATCAAACCCATACATGAGAACATAGCATAGCAAGTGAAGTAAACAAATTAAGCCAAAGTACCTTGACCATGTGTGATGAAACAATAGTGTATTATCGGCTAGTGCATGTCTCAGTTGAGGTGTAAAAGACTAGAGTTGATATGCCATGGATGAGGAGTGATGTGAGGCAAGAAATCCACTAGTGCATGTGTCATTTGAGGTGTAAGAGAATAGAGATCATATACCATGGATGAGGAATGATGTGAGGCAAGATAATCATAAGGAAAAATAGGTAGAGTAAGTCTACAAGTCTAGAGAATATGAGCAAGAGAGTTCAAGCAAGCAACAATAACACAATCACGAGAAAATGGTTGGTAGTAGTTACCCTTGAGGAGGAAACAGGTCCTTTAGGGATGAGTCTAAAAGGATCACATCATTGGCAAAAGACATACTAGATATCAAACCCAGTGAAGAAGGTACCCATATTTTCCATGGATATGCTCATGTAGGAAGGACTCCAAAACATTTATGTAGATCCTAAACTAGGTAGGACACAAAGGACAACATTGTCTAACCCTAATAATACTCTTGATAAAGTTAGAGACGTCATGAGCTTATGGCTAGGGACTGACATTCATAGGTGCATGATTATTATTAGTAATGTTTCAGAGATGTCCATGGATCTAAGCCTATGGAATAAGGCCTCTCATGAAGAGTTAAAAGATTCTCAATAGTGTACAAAATAGCAGTAGGTTTCCAAAGAGTAATGTCTTAGTCCTCAATTATGGCTAAGATGTAATGACCGTTTCTAGATTTACTAAACAACTTGCAACAATTCTTAAAATTTTCTTTCTTGCATTTGGACAAACACTTTGCTTGCAAACATTTATTCTAATACTCAGCATGAAAACAGAAGAAACATTTTGATCATAGGGATATTTCTTCAAACAGTTTGCCAATGATTTAAATATGAAACCCTTATTCCATTAGTTAAGTCAAATATGAATAACAAATCTCAACGAATCTTATTAATTAATACTAATAAGAAATTTACATTGCCAACACTTAAATATTGTCACTTGTAGCAACCCCACAAAACGACATGACTTGCCTGGATAAAAGGTTGCAATCTGTTCTTCAATAAAATAGACTTCAATTCCCATAAAATTCAACTGCCAGAGAAGAACTTTGGCCCTTAATAATCATTAATTCGGCCTGCCAACCAATCGAAGTACAACCTGAATATGATAATCAACTTGTAGTTGATGAGGAAACTTAACCTCCCTCACAACGAATCTTGACCTGCAATAGAGCATAATTGTTGGCCAACAAGAGGCTGTAACTTGTCCTCCAAGGATGTTGTAACTTGGCTTGTATAAATAAACCCTCGGCCTACTTGAATTTCAACCTTAGTGAACAAATTCAGCCTAGCAAATACTTGACCTGCAACAATTTGATCTCTGGCAATAAATAATTCAGTTTCCCGGACCCAGTGAAATAATTTAGCCCCAACGAAAATAAGGGCTGCTAAAATGATAAGACATTACTCCAACTCCCACAAATTCTTGTAGTTAAATTCTCCAATTAGTACTCATGAGGAATCTAGATTATTCCTCCTCTAGACTAGCTAGAGTGGTTGAATCTCTCCATCGAAACTAGTTTTGATCAGCTAGGGTGTATGATATCAACGCTAAAACTATTGTATGCCAAAATGCTCAATGATACCTTAAATTCGAATAGAAAACAAAATCACCAATCCTTCCCATGAGCGAGCTCCAATCTTCGTTTCAATGATATGGGTTGCTAGAATACCATGGGTGATTACCGCGGGTCATTCAAATACCATGGGTCATACGAATACCATGGGTCATCAAAACACCATGGATCTCCCTTTTTTACCTTTTTCCATCTCAATAATATAATGTGACATTATAAATTTTTGCTCCTTAATTAATCAAAAGTCACATAATAATCTCTTTTTAATCTAATTACTCAAGACCACCTTAGAGATGACATTAAATAATTAATTGATTCCTTTTTTTTAATTATAGCCTATGGGGATCTGATAGGCTAATGAGTCATTCACCTGTGATGATCATTTGGAAAGGGACATCACAATCCTCCCCTCTTGATATTTCTCCTCAAGCAATTGCAAAGCGGGGGGTGTTGCAAAATCTATTCTCCTTCCCATGTGGCATCCTCCTGTGGAAGGTCTCTCTATTTGAAAGATAGTCCCTTGTTAGCCCGCTCCTTAACCTCTTCCCCTTGGTGTCCAACATCTCCTCAAGACTCAAGACTAATTGTCCCTATTCATCTATTGGAGGCAACTCGATTGAAGGTATGACCTACTGCCCTAAAACCTTTTTAGGAAAGATATATGAAATACATTATGGATTCGACCACCTTCTGGTAGTTCAAGTTCATAAGCAACCACTCCAATAATTTGTATCACTTTGTAGGGACCATAGAAACAAGGCCTCAATTTCTTTGCCCCATTTTTTTTAGTGAGGTCGATTTGTATGGATGCAACCTTAGAAAAGCCATGTCTATCATCTTGAAAAGAATTGACTTAGCACCTTGGAAGCTTCTACTACAATTAAGAGACATCTCTAGCATTTTGGAACTACTTGAAGTCCTCATCAAACTCAAGTAAGTGTTGATATTATTCTTTATGTTTTTCATCTAACCATATGTTTTCAGCTTGCAAGAAAGAGCATCAAGCTAAATGGAACATGGAAGATGAAGGTATGTAATCCTGAGGTATGTATAGCATGTTTATTTAAGAATATAGCATGAAAATTTTAGTTGCATTGGTTGACAAGTTCTCATTGTGTTAAAGGTTGTTAATATCTGGGATTGTAAAAGCTAGATAGTATATATATGAAAACCTCATCCATCTGTGTAGAAACCCTATCTCATAATATCTAGGGTTTGTAAGTAGTACAAAGTACATGATAATCTTTTGCAAAAGTAATTGAGGTCTAGGTTCTAACATTATATCCCTAGAATGGTTTGTACTCAAAATCTCTAGGAATTCATTTTCTTAAAGGGAAATGGAAACCCTAGATAATCATCACTCTATTGTACTTGTATACTTTTGATGCACTTGCCAATAAAGATTGCAGGTATATATGTTAAGAATGATGACTTGGTAAATCAAGTTGGATCCTTGGACACTAATAAAATTTGGCTCATATGGAAATGGACCATGAAGACGCTGCCATGATTCAGAAGGAGCCCTTCAATAAGGAAACCCTACAAAGTTTGCAAAAGAAGCAATTCAAGATATCTATAAAAGTACAAGATTTGTAGTAGGTCTTCTTCTTTAAAGTACGATCATTTTGAAATTTGCTTTGTATTACTAACTCTTTCATGTCTAGGATTTGCTATAGAATCATTAAGATTCTATATTTGTTAAGGTGATTAATCTCTAGATTAAATCAACCCTTATCACACATTCTATCTTTTGTTTACGATGATAAAACCCTAACCTTTAGGGTTCATTGTAAAACCCTATCCTTTTAATGCTTAGGGTATGTTGACATTATCGATGAAACACTAGTCTACTTAGGGTTTGTTGATGAAGTCTAAGACATATAATGAATCCTAATCTCTTGATGTATGAAACCCTAGCCTTTTAGGGTTGTTGATGTCTAGATTATATGATGAAATCCTACATTTTTAGGGTTTGATGAATTAGGGTTTATGACAAAACCCTTGTAATAATTAATGAAAGATCCTAGGAATGAAACCCTAGGTGTATATTCTTTTGTATGATTGAAACCCTAGCTTGGTCAAAATTATTAAAATATCTAACATTGAAGTTTTGATGTTTGTATCTAGGACAAAAAACCTTGTAAGGATTAAATATGAGGTTTTAGGGCATGATAATGAAACCCTAGATGTAAAATTCTTTCGTTGCGATTGAATTTAGTTTTTTTTCCCTAGGAAAAATTGTAATTTTATTCATAATGAGCAAAATTACATGTTGTAGATGCTAAAAGCATATGCATATTATATGATCCTCATTTCTCAGAATCCAAAAATAAACCTATCTATTCTTTTCTACCTTTCTTCTTTTCCACTTTTCACCAACCACTAGTGTTGGGAGTGGATATTACAATGGACATTTGATTCTCTTTTGAATTTGCTGGATGTTCTTTATCAGAATCGGATCCCTCTGATCCATGAATTCGTTTGCTGCCACCTACTTCCTTTCCTGATGTGTACAATCTGCTGTTGCGGAGGGTTGTTGGGCCTCGAAATGCATGCGGAGTTGTGTTCTATCTCAACCTTTTGTGAGCTGTTTTGAAAGTTCTATACATTATTGTTTGCAATATTTTTTGTCGTCTCTTCTTCTTTTGCTGCTTCTTCCAAAGGTTCAATGCATTGCCAACATTTTGGATTTCGGTATTGTTTCGTATTTCTTTTGGGGTCTTTTTTAGCCTGTGGGCAGGCACTTTGAAGGTGACCTGTTTGTAGACATCCACGGCATCAGAAAGCCGTATTTTCATAATCTAATGGTTGAGTCCATTGTATATTATTGTGGATCAGTACAATGCGATTTGGTAATCCTTGGCTAAGATCTACTTCGACGCATATTCTGGCGAAAGTAAATATGCCTCTAGAAAGTCTATCATCATCAATCTTAAGAAATTTACCCAGGGAGTTCCCTATTCCTTCTAATACTTTATGATGCCAGAAGTGTAGTGGAAGATTGTGTATCCTGACCCATACAGGAATTTTAGATACCACCATAGTGGTGGCATCAAAACTTGGGAACCAAGGGATCATGAAGAGCCCTGCATTGCCCCAAAACCATGGTCCCTCATTGAGGGCATATTCCTTATCTTTAACTATGCTGAATCTGACGATAAAAAATCCTTTGGAGCATAAATGAATTTGACAATTCAGTGTCCATGTAGAAAATATCCATTGGTGTAGTGCGTCTGATTTGGGCCAAAATCCATTAAATCTACATATGACTGCTTTAGTATGGAAATTTGAATAAATCTCATTTACCTCAGGTAGAGAGACTGTTAAGGCTGGTGTCTGAGATCTTTGTTCCACGATATAGGGCCCAGGTAGCTTTGGAGGTGGTGTTGGTTTGGTTTGGGCTTCATCCTTCCCTTTGACTGCGCCTTTAAAAGAGCTTGTGTCCTTTGATATGGTTCCAGAGCATCCACCTCGCAATCTCATATTGAGGATGATAGTCGAATTTGAGGCAATGCCATAATCCTGTAGTGTGCAATTATCCTGTAAAATTTGTCCTGATTAAATCAAGCTTTGCATGTGTGCTAATATACCTAGATGTGTTTGGATTTCGCACTTTAATTCTGGGATCCGCCTCCCCTTCCAGATCCGCTTGCAGAAAACCCTTATAATAATTAATGAAATATCCTAGGAATGAAACCCTAGGTATATATTCTTTCGTATGATTGAAACCCTAGCTTGGTCAAAATTATTAAAATCTCTAACATTGAAGTTTTGATGTTTGTATCTAGGACAAAAAAACTTGTAAGGATTAAATATGAGGTTCTAGGGCATGATAATGAAACCCTAGATGTAAAATTCTTTCGCTACGATTGAATTTAGTTTTTTTTCCCTAGGAAAAATCGTAATTTTATTCATAATGAGCAAAATTACATGTTGTAGATGCTAAAAGCATATGTAGATTATCTGATCCTCATTTCTCAGAATCCAAAAATAAACTTATCTATTCTTTTCTACCTTTCTTCTTTTCCACTTTTCGCCAACCACTAGTGTTGGGAGTGGATATTACAATGGACATTTGATTCTCTTTTGAATTTGTTGGATGTTCTTTATCAGAATCAGATCCCTCTGATCCATGAATTTGTTTGCTGCCACTTACTTCCTTTCCTGATGTGTATGGCCTGCTGTTGCGGAGGGTTGTTGAGCCTCGGAATGCATGAGGAGCTGTGTTCTATCTCGACCTTTTGTGAGTTGTTTTGAAAGTGTTGTACATTATTGTCTGCAATATTTTTTGTTGTCTCTTCTTCTTCTGCTGCTTCTTCCAAAGGTTCAGTGCATTGCCAACCTTTTGGATTTTGGTATTGTTTCTTATTTCTTTTGGGATATTTTTTAGCCTGCGGGCAGGCACTGTGAAGGTGACCTGTTTGTTGACATCCACAACATTAGAAAGTTGTATTTTCGTAATCTAATGGTTGAGTCCACTGTATATTATTGTGGATCAGTACAATGCGATCTGGTAATCCTTGGCTAAGATCTACTTCGACGCATATTATGGCGAAAGTAAATATACCTTTAGAAAGTCTATCATCATCAATCTTGAGAAATTTACCCAGGGAGTTCCCTACTCCTTCTAATACTTTATGATGCCAGAAGTGTAGGGGAAGATTGTGTATCCTGACTCATACAGGTATTTTAGATACCACCATAGTGGTGGCATCAAAACCTGGGAACCAAGGGATCATGAAGAGTCCTGCATTGCCCCAGAACCATGGTCCCTCATTGAGGGCATATTCCTTATCTTTAACTATACTGAATCTGACGATAAAAAAACCTTTGGAGCATAAATTAATTTGACAATTCTGTGTCCATGTATAAAATATCCATTTGTGTATTGCGTCTGATTTGGGCCAAAATCCATTAAATCTACATATGACTGCTTTAGTATGGAAATCCAAATAAAGCTCATTTACCTCAGGTAGAGAGACTGTTAAGACTGGTGTCTGGGATCTTTGTTCCACGATATAGGACCCAGGTAGCTTTGGAGGTGGTGTTGGTTTGGTTTGGGCTTCATCCTTCCCTTTGATTGTGCCTTTAAAAGATCTTGTGTCCTTTGAGATGGTTCCGGAGCATCCAACTCGCAATCTCAGATTGAGGATGATGGTCGAATCTGAGGCAATGCCATAATCCTGTAGTGTGAAATTATCCTATAAAATTTGTCCTGAATAAATCAAGCTTTGCATGTGTGCTGATATACTTAGATGTGTTTGGATTTCACACTTTAATTCTTGGATCCGCCTCCCCTTCCAGATCCGCTCGCAGACGATCCTTCCTTGCAATGTCCTGATAAATATTTGAATCAAATCTAGGTCTGTGGTGAGTGAATCTGTCCGAGAGAGGGGTCGGTCTACTGCTGAAGATTCTGGATTTGATAAATCTATCCAAAATGGTACTCAATCTATTACTTAAATTGCCAAATCTAGGCCATGAAATCTTTTCCTTGGGTCATGCTCCAGATCTGTGCAGTGCAGGTGCAAAACCTCCACTGAGGAGCCAATATCTTTGAAAGTAAATGGTAGATCAAGCTCGATATTCTTTGGAGGACTGAATATGCAATTTTCCAATGGAAGGGCCTTATTTGCAAACCGTCGACTTAGTTGGAACGAGGTTATTTTTGTTTCATCTGATAGGGTTGACGGATGGATTTGGGATTTCTAGGCTCCTGTCAGCGCTACCATGTATACCCTTCTCTGCGATTTGGGACTGTGATTCGATGTAGAACGGAGCGGTGGCATGTACAATCTTCTGGATGACCCGATCTGTTAGATCTTTGATGGATCTGAAGATAATACTGCATTTCGTAGAGGGAAGGATCAACTTAGATCCAAACAATGACCCTACAAATGCAGTGATCTTGTGCTCTGGTTCATGGAAAAAACACGCGGGGGTCTGTCCGTTTGAAACCACAAAGATGATTGCATGTAGGCAGACGAATCCAGAACTGTGGTCACTGATGTTTCCCTAGTCGCTGGACTGGAAAATCGCATGAGAGATGCCTGCATAAACCCTCTCTGTCGCCATCGTATTCGCTCTCAGTTCTTACGTGTATCAGTTACAGTTGCTAGATTTACTCCTCTATGTCATGACTTTTCAATTGAGTTCATCCAATTGAATTTAGTCACTATATCTAAAGTTTAGTTTTGGTAGAGGAATCTAGGGTTTGTAACAAAACCCTAGCACAAATTGTTGTGAAAGTCTAGGGCATGAAACGTGTAACCCTTGTTGATTGTAAACCTGTCTAGTTTTAGGTCTGGATATCTAAATTCTGATTTATTATGCTCCCATTGTGATGACATGCTAATCCTATATTGATAAAGTTGACTTGGTTAAACTTGTTGCTAAAGATTTGCAGGTACATAGTCTTCAAGATGTTGAAGATACCTACCTCATAGTTAATAATGACTTGATAATGATGAAAAGTGGGAACTGTAAGAATCTTGGTAACATTGAAGTATATATTGCTGATGACCTAGTTGACAAGTGAGGATAGAAGGAATGATGTTCCAGAAGGTTGAAGTTCTTTGATGATGTGAAAGAAAGAGGTTGTGTGGTTGAAGTTGATGAATTTAGTAGAAAAGAAGATTGGATAAAGTAAGTGTATATCTCCCTAGTTGAGAGGGAGCATGGAAAAACTCCTCCATAGTTTAAAACATTATGAGAAGGCCATGAGGATGTTTGAGATCAGTGAATAGCTGAAGCACTACAAATGGTTATTTGTTAGTTGTATTCATAATTAATAAAGTTGTGATTGATGAAGATATGAACAAGAATTAGATGTTTTGGAAAGTGCTGAGGTTGAGTTTGGTGTTGCTTGACAAATTGAAGAAGCAAGCTTCCATTCGAAATGTGTTTGGATATTATGATAAGCAACATCAAAATAGTTGAAAGACCTCGAAGATTTTGCTAACATACAAGAACATGTACATTGGAAATTTGGATATTGATTGGGGTTGTGAAGCTACAGTACATGCCAACATATGAACAAGTAGTTGATGTATTGATGAAATCTCTTCCCAACAAGAATTTAGTTTTAGGAGCATGCTTGGATTGGTGGATGTGTTGATCTCTTCCTGGAAAGTTGGGCATATTGATAAATGCCTCTGAATTGGTTCAAAGAAATGAAGTACCATAAAAATGCATGTATGATGATGGTACTTGGGAGGACATCGTGGCTTGGTTAGTATTGAGATCTCATATGATGTCTAGATCCCAGAGGGAGGGTATCGGTTGGAGCTCCGGTTTAGTGTTGATACCCTGATTTTTGACAGGGTTGGTGTCAGGGAATGAAGGCTTAGATGGTATCCTATTTGTTGATTTGGGGTAGCTTCGGATGTGCTCTAGCCGTGAAAATTGGTGGAGAGGCTAAAGCACATGAGATCTCCAAGACCTAGAAATGGTTTGGCAAGATTCTTCCCAGTTTTAGGAGATATTAAAATAATTAATATTTTTAATGGAGTTCTTAAGTCCAAACTTAGGAAAAATAAAATATTAATGGGTATTAATATAAAATTGGGTTAGAAGGTTCTAAAGGGCATGGTTCAAGCCAAATCTAATCTTAGCCGTTGATTAGAGATTTAATCTCGACCGTTGAAGGACCAACAGGAAAAGTATAAGAGGAGGCTTAAGGGTCAGTTGGGGAACACACTCGAGTGATCAGTCATTTGATTTTCTAGAGCGGGGTTGCTAAGAAAAGTCGAATCAGTGATCAGTTGCAGCTAGGGGCTATGAGTGCGAGACAAAGAGGCAGAGATAGTGCCGAGAGACCAGCTCTGAAGCAGAGAGAGGCAGACATTGAGCCAGAGAGAGCCACACAGAGCTAGTAGGGACTGCGTAGAGCCCAGAAGAGCCTGCATCATCCATGCAGAGAGTAGCAAGAGTGACGCAGAGGACCGTAGAGGCTGCGCAGTGCCTCAAAGGGCCGACATAGGGGGTTTTAGGTTGACGCTGAGCTTCAGAGGTTGCTGGAGAGGGTTTCGTGTGGCAGATTTTCTGAATATCTGCTTCCTAATAGAGAGGTATTATTGCCAGATTATTCTCTCTATCGGGTGAGCCGGTTTGGCACTCAGTTGTACTCAGATAAGACTGCATAATAAAATAACCCTCAAAATTGCTACACCAGTTTTCCCAAGTTGGGTTTTTCCGAGGACGAGTTGTCCAAAAATAATGGTGTCACTTGTGTATTTGTTTTCTTTCAGTTGTTGATCTGTAGATGGTTGAGACTGTATTGCATTTATTTCGATATTTATATGTTTAAATAACTTGTTCGTAATTAACTAGTAGAAGAAATAAACCAGAAGAATACAGATAAAATTTCCAACGGGTTAGACTTAGAAATTTCAACATGGTATCAGAGCATGGTTGCAGATCACAAGAGAGATGAAGGCACCAGCTGAAGCAGAGCATTTGCAGTAGAAACAATTGTCCCGAGTGACAGAAGCTCTTCCTAGCAGAAAGCGACGGAGAAGGGTTGGCACAAAGGGATTGCGTCATCAGTTTGGGCCAGAGAGAGGCCAACACAGAGGCTAAGGAGGGCAGAAAAGGCTCACGAAGAGCTACGTAGAGACCAAGAGGGTTGACGCAGTTGGCTAGTGGAGCACTTCAGCCAGTGCTGGGATTGCCCAGAGCCTAGAGGCTCAGTCCTTCAATTGTTGGGGCATAGGAAGATGTGGGCAGTTTGTGGGGAGTGAAGCTGGTGGGGTGATGTTGTTGTCGAGACAGAATAGTACCTAGCAGGGCAATACCACGGTAGAGGGAGTCGCTACCTAGGAGGATTTCTAGCTAAGAAATCCAGATCAGTGTTGTAGGTGCATAAGAGATCAGGAGAGGTGTGACTTGATGGTTGGCAGGAGGATTTCCAGGAGGGAAATCAAGACTCAGAGGGAGTCTAGTGGAGAACTTCTAGGTGGGAAGTAGAGAGGCTTAATGGGAGTCGAAGAGAGAACTTCCAAAGGGAAGTAGAGAGACTCGGAGGAGTCGAAAGGAAGAGCAAAGAGATGGCCATGAATGGACTAAGGGATCAAGACAGGTTGGACGAGGCGTCCAACTTTGTGATCTAGAAGATCAGGATCCTATCCATTCTAGATAGACATCGCATCAAGGCCTTCGCCTTGAACACAGTGGCTATCCCAGTTGACCTGGCTAACAATAAAAAGTACGAGGAAGTAATGGCCAAGGCAAAATGCATCATCCTTGATGGGGTCAAGGATCATGTGGTCCAACATATTGCTGAGAAGGCGACGACAAAGAAAATGTGGGACACCTTGAAGACGTTGTACCACTATACTTCCATGCAAAGGAAGATGTTACTTGAGAATCAGTTGCGGTCATACTAGATGCAGATAGATCACTTCCTCGGTAGATTGAAGGAAATCCAAGACCAACTAACTTCCATAGGGGTCACGCCGGATAAGGAGTTGATGGTGAGGACCGCTCTAAACTAGTGTTGCAGGAACCGTCCCCCCCCCCAAGGATCCAAAGGCAAATCCGTGTCCCGTACGGATCCGCCACCGATTCTTCGGCGGAACCGCGGATCGGAAAATCGGATCCGCGATTCCTCTATTTTTTGGCGATTCCTGCGAATTTGGATTCGTGGGGGCCCGATCTGCGACTCCTACTGCCCGATCCATGGTTCCTATTTCCTGATCCGTGGATCCGAAAAGGATCGGGTGCGGATCTGTTGAGGTTTGGGCATGTATCCACTGCGGATCGCGAGCGGATCCGAGAGAAGATGGGTGGTTCCGCGAGGTTTTTTTTGTTTATTGTTTTTGGAAATTTTGAATTGTTTTGTGAGGAACTACACTTTCCGAATACTCCCAAGGTACCTCTTGATGCTCCCTAGACGCTTCCTAGATGCTCCCTAATGGTAATGTTAAATTCTTAAAGTAAAAGTGACATTCTCCTTTATCTTTCATTTCCATCATTTTACTTAAATTTTTAACATTACCATGAAATGACTTAGTATGTTTGAGAGTGGTTCCAACCTCATCAGACTTCATATGGAGAAAATAGAATTTCATATCCCATTCAAAATTCAGCAGACTTAACAATTTTCAGGATCAATGGGATTGTGGCGTTTCATTGGATTATATCATGTATGAGGGCATGTGATTGGCATTTAATCAAGAGCAACAAACCCTATATGTACCCCAGTGTTGGTGTTATTGATTGTTGAACTCCTTTGTCATGGCTTTAGCAATTATGTACCCTTCACTCAAGTCAAAATCATGGATTAGGCATGTTAGGCTTTCTCTACCATATTATAAGGCTTGGATTAAGTTGTTTGATCAAAATTAGGCAATGTTGACTAAAATCCCTATAGAATTGAAGTGGAGGCAAAGGCTAGACAAGAGAAGATGAATCTAGATTGTAGATGGTTGATGCTGGAATAATTAATCATTGATGTACAATGCATGCCATATCTATCTTGATTTATGTAAAACTATGCATGTTTTCATGTCTTCTACAACTAATTTGGTATTTTGGATGTTTTTTTAATATAAATGCAAAAAATATAGAAAAAAATATATATATATATATAGTAGACGCTTCCGAGATGCTTCACTTTCTAGATTTTTGGAAAATGACGCTTTCGCGTCCCCGCTTCCAAAAAACGTCCCCGTTTCGTCCTCGCTTCATGCAACATTGCTCTAAACGTAGTCTTCGAGGAGTGGGAGGCATCGTCCAGAGTATTCTGGGCAGAGCGAATCTTCCAGATTGGGAAGAATTATGGGCAGCTCTTCACCAAGAAGAGATCAGACGGCTATCTAAGATGGGACGTAGCAGCAAAGGAGTCTGGATCAAGAAGGAAGAGGAAGAGGATGCAACTCTGGCATCTGCAAGGAAGTAGGAGAAAAGGAAGAAAAAGGACCTCTCCAAGGTCAAGTGCTTCAACTGTGGGGAATTGGGGCATTATGCGAACTAGTGTCCGAAGAAGAAGAATAAGGGAGTAGAGGAGGATAAGGATTGTGCCATGAGTGCTCATACCTCTAGAGAAGAGGTGGGGAGAGATTGAGTTGTAATCAGGAAGACTACACACGATGAGGGGTAGGATCCTTGAGGTACCCAAACTCTTGGATCAGAGCCTTGCTATGTGAGCCCCGAAGTGAGAAGTAGCAGGATTGGCGGATGTCGGCAGAAACGGATGCAAATGAAGCGACAATGAGTGCTACAGTGTAGTAGTCCATGGCGACGCAGAGACGCTTGTAGCAGTGCGAGAGGCACAGAGGACGTTGCAACAGTGCAGGATGGCACAGAGAGGTTTGCAGCGGTGCAAGAGGCATGGAGTTGTTGCAGCAGCAGCGCAACGCAGAGATTGCTGAGGGAGCATGAGATAGCGGCAGATGGAGCTTCAACATCGAGAGTGTTTCTAGCCTGACAGGGATTTCAGTATTTGGATTGATCAGTTACTTACTTCTCAGTAAATGAGTTGCAGTGCAGTAGCAGTCAACAGTAGCATGATCAAACATGATGAGAGGGGGTTGCAGTGCAGATGCAGTGTTGGGAGAAAGGACTAGCAATAGCACAAATGCAGAGGGAGTTGCCATGCAAATACAACAGTGGCAATGGTAGGGCCATGGGCAGTAGTATAGGATGCAGCAGTGCAGAGGATTTGGGTAGGTAGGCCTAGCATCAGCACAGGTACTGGTGCCGTATAATCAAAGTGATGCTCAGTGTGGAGTATTACTAGAGCACAGTCCTCGCTAAGAGGGAGTGTTGATTTTGGGTAGCATAGAATGTGCTCTAGCCATGAAAATTGGTGGAGAGGCTAAAGCACATGAGATCTCCAAGACCCAGAAATGGTTTGGGCAGATTCTTCCCAGCTTAGGAGATATTAAAATAATTAATATTTTTAATGGAGTTCCTAAGTCCAAACTTAGGAATGTCAGGCCAGGCAGTAACTCCATAAGGCAAAAATGATTCGTGTGTCATATTCCATCAAGTAGGTCTTCATTATATACATGAGGGAGAGACTGTTCAGTTCATCTCCCGATGACTGTTCATATTACTTATTTATCTATTTACATATATTCACCCAATCATGAGGATTAGGTGTCAACATTCCCCCCTTAATCTGAAGGGATGTTGGTGAGTCCAAGCATCGTTCTGAATCGTTCAAGCTTTTCTCTTCCAAGCGCTTTGGTGAAGATGTCTGCAATTTGCTCATTTGTGGAACAATGACAGAGATGGATTGTTTTGGCCTCAACATGATGTCGAATCAGATGATATTTAGTATTGATGTGCTTCGTTCGATCATGGAACTTTGGGTTTTTGGACAACTTTATTGCAGAGGTATTGTCAATCATGAGTGGAGTTGATTGTACTTGTTTTATCTGCAAATCTTCAAGAATTTTCCTGAGCCACACAATTTCTTTTGTTGCTTCAGCTGCTACCACGTATTCTGCTTTTGTTGTGGAATTTGCTGGAATTGATTGTTTGCGTGATCTCCAGGAGACAGCTCCTGATCCAAAACTCGTAGCATATCTTGAAGTAGATACCCCAGTTTCTTTGTCTCCATCAAAGTCTGAATCAGAGTATCCAATCAAGCTAAAGTCGTCCACCTGTGTATACTTGATTCCAAAGTCTTGAGTTCCCTTCAAGTACCTTAGAACTCTTTTTGCAGCAGACCAATGTCCCTCACAAGGCTTTTGCATAAACCTGGAGAGGATTCGAATGGCAAACGAAATGTCTGGTCTGGTAGTAGTTAGGTAGTTGAGACTTCCTACAAGCTGTCTATACTTTGTTGCATCCTCAAATTCTTTTCCTTCAGTAGATGGTTGCTTTAAGTTTTGTTCCATTGGAGTAGTAAGAGGATTGCACTCTGTCATGCCAAACCTGTTCAACAGATCTCCAATGTATTTCTTTTGAGAAAGAAATATGGACTTCGGATGTTGGGTTACTTCAATGCCAAGATAGTATTAAACATAGCCCAAATCAGTCATTTCAAAACTTTTCCCCAATTCCTTCTTTATGGATGCAATGTAGCTTTCATTGTTCCCTGTCATCAAAAGATCATCTACATATACCACAAGATATGCAACTGTTTTGCCAACTTTTTTGACAAATAAAGTTGCATCATCAAGATCATAATGTTTGAAATTGAGTTTCAGAAGATGCTCAGTTAGTTTTTCATACCAGGCTCGCAGTGCTTGTTTGAGGCCATACAAGGACTTCACCAGTTTGCATACTTTATGTTCATGTCCTTTCACAGCAAATCCTTCAGGCTGGGACATAAAAACATTCTCTTTTAGATCTCCATTCAAGAAAGCAGTTTTTACATCCATTTGATGGACTTTCCAACCGTTTTGAGCTGCTAGTGCAAAGAGTGTCCGGATGGTAGCCCATTTTGCTGTGGGGGCAAAAGTCTCCTCATAATCGACCCCTTCCTTCTGTGCAAAACCTTTTGCCACAAGCCTAGCTTTGTGCTTGTCAAGTGAGCCATCAGCTTTATACTTGTTCTTGTAGACCCACTTGCAGCCAATTGGTTTGGTTCCTAATGGAGGATCAACCAGGTTCCAAGTGTTGTTCTTTATTAGGGCATCATACTCCTTTTTCATTGCTTCTTTCCATTCATCATGAGAAGCAGCTTCTTTGAAGGAAGTTGGTTCAAAATTTGTAGACAAGTTTAATTCACAATCATAAGAAACATCAATATCAACAGGTGAATTTGAGTCATCCACATCACCTCCATTTTGCCGGTTTGAATTTCTAGTTCCTTTCTTTCCAACCTCATCAGGATGAACACTTTCAAGTGTCTTTGTCAGCCACTTTGGGGGACCTTTCTTAGATGGTCTAGGCTGCTCCGTTGATTGAGTTGGGACTGAATCAAGATTGAGTCTCCCAATTCTATCAATTACATCACTTAAAGCATCATCCATTGTTGGAGTTTCATGTGAGGGAGAGTGTTCTTCAGAAGAAGATTCCACATGTTGATCTAGTATAGGAATCCCCCCTTCAAGATGTGGAATCTGATTATCAAATTTTTGAAATGATTTTGTTTTTGTGAATCTATCCAAGCGATTAAGTTGCCGCTCAACAACATTGTCAGTTTTGGATGATTCAAGAAAAATTACATCTCTAGATACAACAAATTTCTTATTTACTTCATCATAAGACAGTATGCTTTGGAGGTGTTTGAATACCCCAGAAATATGCACTTACGACTTCTAGCACCAAGTTTGTTTCTATGTACCTTTGGTATCAAGGCATAACAGGTGGAACCAAAGACCCTGAGATGCTTTACCGAAGGAACATGTCCATACCATATTTGATATGGAGTCTTGTTTCTTATAGCATTAGATGGACATCTATTCTTTATATATGCAGCACATAGAACAGCATCAACCCAAAACATTATCTTTACATTTTTGAAGAAGAGCATGGATCGTACCATATTTAAGATTGTCCTATTCATTCTTTCAGCTACACTATTCTGTTGGGGATTATAAGGCACAGTTGTTTGATGTTTGATCCCATGTTGGCGAAGATAGTTTTCAAATTCATTTGATGTGTATTCTTTTCCATTATCAGTGCGAATAGACCCAATATGAGATTGTGCATCATTTTCAATCCATTTATGAAAATTCTTGAATGTTTGAAAAGCGTTAGATTTGTTCTTCAATAAATAAACCCAACACATTCTGGTGTAGTCATCAATAAATGTCATGATATATTTATTTCCATTTGCAGAAGGAACAGGCATTGGACCACATAAATCTGAATGAATGAGTTCAAGTTTTCTATGTGCTCTTGAATGTGAATCATGAAAAGACTGTTTGCTATGCTTTCCTAGAATGCAAGCATCACATTGCTTAAGTTTCCTAGGAATTGTAGGCAAACCAGCAACACCATTTTTCTTCAACAAGCGGAGACTGTCATAGTTCAAATTTCCAAATCTAGCATGCCATATTAAACTTGATGGAAGTGTACCTTTTTCATGATGAGAATTGTATGAGAAATGTTGTGCACGAGCAGAGGTTCCTTGCAGCTTGAGAAGCCTTTCTTCTTCTATTCCCCTCATGACAAGTGAGTGGTCAGATGCTTTTCTTACCTCAAGCTTGCCATCAAACATATGAATGGAGTGACCTTGCTGGCGGATGTGGACCAAGGACAACAAGTTTCTCTTGAGTTGTGGGAGATATAGAACATGATGCAGAAGAAAGTTTGGAAGACCAGGCAGTTACTCCTCTTTCTTGACTCGAACTCCCTTACCACTACTCCCTGCCTTGGTCATCCTCTTGATCTCTTCCAGTTGAAGAGCTGCCCACATCGCCTCCCAACTGGGGAGAGTCGCTTTGCCCAAGATGCTTTGGACAAATGTCTCCCAGTCTTCAGAGATTGCATTCAGAGTAGTCTTGACCATAAACTCTGGATTCGGTGTAGACCCCATGGAAGTAAGATAGCCTTGAATTTCTTGCAACCTGAGGAGGAAGGGATCTATCTCCTCTCCCTCCTTCATTTGATTTGACCTCAACTGATTCTCCAATAGCATCTTTCGCTGCATAGAAGAGCCCTAGTATAAGGTGGTCAAGGTGTCTCACATCTCCTTTTTGTGTTCTTTTCAGCAATATGTTCTATGACATGATCTTTGACCTCATTTAGGATCATGCACTTCGCCCTTGCCTGAGCCTCCTTATACTTCTCATTCTCAGCTGGGTCAACTGGGATAGCTACTACTTTCAAAGCATGGTTCTTTATGCAATGTCTGTCCAAGACTGCTAGGATCCTGGCCTTCCAGATGACAAAATTGGAAGCCCCGTCCAATCTTGTCCTGATCCCTTAGTCCGTTCACTGCCATCTCTGCTCCTCTTCGGAATTCCCTCTGAGTCTTGATTTCCCTCCTGGAAAACCTGTGGCCAACTATCGAACTGATCCTCTCCAATCTTCCTTTGCAACTACAACTCAGATCTAGATTCCTTGGCTAGAAATCTGTCGAGGTAGTGATTCCCTCTACCTTGGTTTCGTCTCCTTAGACATTGTTCTGCACCTAACAAAAACAACGTCCCACCAGCTCCTCAAATCACAATCTCCACAGCTCCCTTAGCCATAGCAACTGAAGAATCTGAGCCCTTCTAGCTTTGCGCAATGACAGTGAGAGCTGGATCAGCTCCTCCTGGCCTCAGCGTCAATCCTTCCTGGCTGAGAAAGCTGATCGGGCACTACATAGGTCTGATCTGCCCCTCTCTACCTCTGCACTGACCCTCCTCCTGGTTCGAAATGGTGACATAGGCTCTGTGTCACTTCTTCTCTAGCTACTTCTGCTTTGGAACAACGCTGTCTCTCGGGACAACTGCTACTGCTACAAATTTCAGATTTCTACTAGTGTCTTCAGTCCTCTTGTGATCTACAATGCTATGATACCATGTTGAAATTTATGAGTCTGACACATCAGAAATACCTATTGCATTATCTGGTTTATTATCTCGTACTTGTTCTTTCCATTAACAAGTTATTTATAAATGTAAATACAGAAATAAACACAAATGAAAACTTAACGCATATACAGATCAACAACTGAAATAACTGAGACAATCACACAAGGGACACCGTTATTTTTGGACAATCGTCCCTGAAAAAACCCAATGCGGGAAAACCGGTGTAGCAGATATGAGGGTTTTATTATTATGCATTTTTATGAATACAACTAGGGTGCCGAAAATGATTTTCCTTGGCAGAAGTACCTCTCCTCGGAGACAAATATTCTGGTTGATCAGCAACTGGATGATTGATCCCACAACAACTTTGACAGTTCCTTAGTTGTACAGCGAAAACTGCTCCAAGCTTCTCTCTAGAACTGAGCCACCCTCTTCTTCTTTGCGTCTGCCTCTCATCTCCCAATTTGCCCCACAAAAATTCCTCAGCGTTGCCTCTTCAACCTAGCGTCAGCTCTGCAGCTCTCTATGCTGCCTACGTTAGCCTCTGCTGCCTCTGCATCAGACTCTTGGCCCTGTACGTCACCTGTGCTGGCCTCCTCAGCCTTTGTGTCAGTCTTGATTGCCTCTGCGTCAGTCTTCCAAGGCACTGCGTTGTCTGTCTGGCACTTTCTCTGCCTCTCTGATATGTATTCTCGGCCTCCTACTGAACTGCCCCTCACTGCAACAAATCACTAACTCGATTTCTCAGCAAATCCTGTCCCAGAAAATCGAATTGACTGATCAACTTGGTGTATCTCCAACTGACCCTCAAGCCTCCTCTTATACTTTTCCTGTTGACGATTCAATAGCCGAGATTAAGTCCCTAATCAACGACGAAGATTAGATCTGGCTTGATCTTCGTTATTTAGAACTTTCTCACCCATATTATATTAATACACATTAATATTTTAATTTTCATAAGTTTAGACTTAGGAACCCCATTAAAAATATTAATTATTTTAATATCTCTCCATCAAGGTGGAATTTCCCCAAATGATTTCTGGGTATTGGAGATCTCATGCGCCTTAGCCTCTCCACCAATTTTCATGCCTACAACACATCCGATGCTACCAAAAATCAACACGAGGCACAAGACACTGTTGTGGGATGGGGGTCCTAGGAGGACACTTCTGTGCAATTTCTGAATGCAATGCAGCCTGGGTAGCTGAGGGACAATACTGCAAAATTTCTGCGGACAGGCCCGTTGGGTAAGGGCACTGGAGGAAACCACTACGCAGTTTTCGATGCCAAGGGATGTTGGGGTTTCTACGCAATGCGGGGTTTCAGCAGGCAAGGGAGGAAGCTTGATGGTTGTAGAAGCAAAGTGCAAAGTTCTAGGAAGCTGGATGAGGCTAGTTTGCTTGGGAAATGGCTCAGTGTGAGATCAGTGAAACATATGTAAACATCGATAAGACTTGACTATGATTGCACATGAACACTTAGTGTTGCAATAGAGACCATCCAGAATGTATAAAACATACTTTGCTTGATGCAACAACCTTTGTGACAAGAGTGCTTGCAGTGAGTGTGAAACATGTCTTTGTGATGATAATAACTCATGTGTGCGTGCTTTCTTTGAAGCAAAACAACATCCCCTTTACATGACAAACAACAATCCCTATGCCCAAAGATGACACATGTTGCATAAAGATGAGAACACAGACAACTGTTAAGATCAAAGAGGGGAGCTTGAAATCATCAGCTTACCAAAGCGACCAAGGATGATCGATTGCATGATCCAAGGTAGGCTCCAAAATTTTCATGTGAGCCAAAATTTTGGAGGGTGGTTGTAGCTGCTACAACATTGGCGACACACTGGTAGAACTCCAACTCTCTGTATGGACCTTGTTTCGTGAAAAGCGAGTCTAACCCTTCTAGAAGTATTGTTCGATTATTTGATCATGATGGCTTCCGCACTAGCTTGTGTGAAAGATGTAGTCCCTACCATCCTCTTGATCGATCAACACACATTCCAAGCCAATTCAGCCTAGTTGTTTAGATTGGGGATGAGGGGTATATTGATGCACAAGTAATATGATTGTTAGAGTTTAAGTTTCATCTCTGGTGTTGCTCCACTGCCAGCAGGCCTGGACAGTACCACGGCGGAGTCACGCAGGAACACATGCATCGCTTTGTTGCCAGCGAGCCTGGACAGTGCCCCAACGCAGTTACTTGCATCACCTCTCTGTGCAGGAAGCCTTTCTCTTCTTTCACCTTATTCATTTTTTCAAGTTTTTTCATATTTTCATTTTTTTCAAGAACTGTGCATAGGCATTTATTTATTTCAGAGGCGGAATAGGGATCCTAACTTATTGAGAGCAGAAGAGGTTGCTACTTCAGAGAAGTATGTTATATATACCTTTGACATAATTGTTAAGGTTTTCCCCCTCACCTTACTCTACTTGACTGAGTTGACCATGGTTAACTCAAACGACCGAATAGAGTAGGCTATACTAGTTAATAGTGCAAGCATTCTGTTTTCACCAAGACTCACTTTGAACAGAATGTATTTCCCATCAAGGCATCATCGACCAAAGACAACAAGCTCTTCATAAAGGGAGAGGACAACAGACAACCAAATGTTGATAGCTATACAAGTCCTCTTAGATTTGCCCAGCTTGTCTCGAGAGCCAAACATGGCTTCATGAGAGGCTAACCTATAGGTACGAGCAAGCAAAGAAAGCAAAAGCAAAAAGCAAAAGTAAAGCAAAAGAAAAACAAGTAAGCAAAGCAAGCAAGTAACCAAACCAAACCAAGTAAGCAAGCAAATAGACATGCAAACCAAGAAGCAAAGCAAAACAAGAAGCAAAGACTACTCCTACTCCTATCCTAAACAATGCATGGGCCTACTAACATGAAGTGATATTTCCAATGTAGCCACCAGTGCATTGGCTGGCCCATGCTGGCATGAAAAATATGCATGTAAACCAGTGAACAAGAAAGATTGATTAGCGAAGACCAACATGCTCTGAGTTCTAAAACATCCACAGAAAAGAAAAGAGCGAATGCACAAGATAGACATTCTGCGGACTTAACATGGTGCTGTGACACACTGCATGCAGATGATAAGCATGCACACTCTCTCGACTGTGACAGACAAGAAAACATGAGAAAGAGAGATAACTTATGCCTTGCAAGTGTGCTTGCTATGTATGATTCCTCCAGTGCATAAGTGATGGGATCATGTGATTCCGGTGGAGGAAGCGAAATCTGTGTTGGATTGATCTTCAATGCAGACAGATGAGTGATGAGGAGCCTTGGGTGTTTCGAAAATTTTCTGATCAGAAGTGGAACTAACCTCAGGACAACGAGGGCCTGACATAACCATCAACTCAGGCTGAAGTGCCTCGACAACCTGCGGGGTTTCCACTTCGTCAATAGATAGATCATCAGAGGCCAGTGGCTTAGAAAGATTGACAGCGAGTGAATCAACATCGTTATCAAATGAAGTACATATATCACGACAACCACTATCAGAAAATTCAGGATGTTCGTCGGCATCCTCATGATCTGATGAATCATGTAGAGGGGTTGATGAGAAACAAGGAAGTTCACCCTCTGTGTTTTCAAAAATGATAGATGACATATGGGACGGATTTTCAGAGGAAGATGTGTCCTCTCCGTGATGTAATGACAGGCTAACATCTGGTGTGTCCTGTGAATGATCGGAAGTAGAAACATCTGGAGATGAGTTTTCACAGGGGAAATCAAAAGTGGAAGAATCACAAGGGATGTAAAGATACATAGCCGATGAGGCACGAATGGAAGGAAGTCATCCTTCACCGTGGGTTCTTCTTCAGATTCCCGCACACACTCATCATGAATGATAGCATAGGTTGGTTGCACAACACCAACTCCGTCGACAACTTGATCCTCATGAATGTTGATTTGGGGTAGCATCGGATGTGATCTAGCCATGAAAATTGGTGGAGAGGCTAAAGCACATGAGATCCCCAAGACCCAGAAAGGGTTTGGGAAGATTCTAACCGGTTTGGGAGATATTAAAATAATTAATATTTTTAATGGAGTTCCTAAGTTTAAACTTAGGAAAAATAAAATATTAATGGGTATTAATAAAAAAAACTGGGTTAGAATGGTCCAAAAGTCATGGATCAAGCCAAATATAATCTTAGCCGTTGATTAGAGATTTAATCTCGGTCGTTGATGGACCAACGAGAAAAGTATAAGAGGAGGCTTGAGGGTCAGTTGGAGAACACACCAAGTTGATCAAGAATTCATTTTTTTGGGGCAGGGTTTGCTGAGGGAATCAAGTGAGTGATCTAAGTTGCAGCTGAGGGGCAATGAATACATAGCATAGAGACAGAGTTAGTACCGGGAGGAGCAGTGCAGAAACCGGGAGAGGTTGATGCAGAGCTAGCTAGAGGCCACGCAGAGGCAGCCAGGAGCTGTGCAGAGCCAGAAAAGGGCCAGCATGTGAGACACAGAGGCTCCAGAGGTTGACGCAGAGCCCAGAGAGGCTGGCGCTGGACCAGAGATGGTGATGTTGGGCCAAAGAGGCTGACACAAAGCCTAGAGGCAGCGCTGGGAGATTTCTCGTGGGAAAGACTGGGAGCTAGAGAGCCGGATAGGGTGACACAGTCCCTATCAGAGTGACGTGGAGCAACAGATGTTGCATTGTTGCCGTGGGGAAAGTTCATTCGGTGATTTAGCTAGAATATCTATCTCCGACTGAGAGGTACTACTGTCGCGGGCATTCTCTGTTGAGCGAGCCATTTCTAGCACCCAGATTGTATTCTGAAACTGCATAATAATAAAACCCTATGAATAGCTGCACCGATTTTCTCGCATTGGGATTTTCCGGGGACATTAGTCCGAAAACAACAGTGTCACTTGTGTGCTTGTTTACTTTCAGTTGTTGATCTGTATGTGTTGATACTGTTCTTGTATTTATTTTCAGTATTTACATGGTAAATAACTTGTTAAGTAATTGTACAAGTAGGAAGAAATAAATCAGATAGCACAGGAAGAATTTCTAATGGATTAAACTTAGAAATTCCAATAGTGAACACAAGATGTGGAGTCTGGAATGGGAGAACACAAGATAGTACAATTCGCAGGATCAGCAGAACGCGAGGAGTAATGTCCCTTCCTAAATTATTTTGGAACAGGATTAATTTCTACATTTTGGGGCCGATTTTGGAGGTGATGGAACCCATTCGATTTTATTAGGAGGCTAGACTTAGTAGAAGTTATTTCGATGTGATTAATTTTTGCGTGGGGGCCACCCACACTAGGAGAATACGCATTCCCTAGTTCGATTTGCATGGAGGGGAAATCGATGGTTAAGTGAGGGACCCACAATGGAGGGAAAAGTGCTCCATGAAATCTATATAAGGAAACTCTCCTCATTTCCGCATCTTATCTTTTGACATATTGAACTCAATCTTAGTTGATCGAGTTGCTTATTCGGGTTAATGTGTTGCTTAGCACACGAGTGTCTCCAAGCGGAGATCTCAACCCTTGCTTTGGTGGAATTTGAGTGCTAGCCCTAGGAGGGAGTTCTTCATCTATGTTCGTAGCAGAAATAGGGAGACGTGTTACAACAGTTGTAAGTTGAGTACCAGCAGTATGGGGGAGTTATAGCAATGTGGGGATTGCATAGTAACAGCGTGAGGCACTCTGAGAAGTTGGGGAGACAGGAGCATCCTTTCATCATTTTCAGGAGTATAAAGGGCAACTACAAACAAGAGGGCCATGCTACACGCAACTCTCATTTCATCACACGCAGGGCTGCGTCATCTCCTCCATGATTGCGCAGTGATTGGAGTGAGATTATTTGGGGTAGCACCATCTAGGGGAGTTTGGAGTTGGGGTGTTGGGAGATCATTTGGAGGTCCATTTGAGGAGGATTGTTGGAGTTGGGAGAGCAAAGATTGATAGGATCGGTCACAACAACATAATTCGAAATTGGAGGAGGGCCAAGCTGTGAAGGGTCAATTTTTGAGGGTTGGAACTATGAAAATTCTATCACTACAACAACTGATTTATTTTATCTACTTATTTCCCGATAAGTTATTTATGAAAATCCTTTAGTAAACATTAAAATAAATTCTACTGTAGATATCACATCATAATACAGAAACAAACACATGCACAAGAATTAACACATCGACACAAATATTTTGGACAACCAGTCCCTAGAAAAACCCAATGTGGGAAAACTAGTGCAGCAAGGGAGGATTTTATTATTTAGCAATTCTTCAGTACAACTGGGTGCCAAACTGGCTTACCCAACAGAGAGAAAATCCTTTAGCACTTCCCCTAGTCTCAGCATTAGCCTCGCTGATGTCTACGTAGCTCCCAGACCCTTTGCGTCAATCCTTGCCTCGTTGCGTCAGCGCTGGGCTTCTCTACGTCACCCGAGCAGGCCCTCCAGTGACTACGCAATCTACAACCTCTGCGTCTGCCTCTCCAACCTTTGCGCTATTCCCCTGGTGTTGTTCCCAACTCTCAATTCCATACCTGCTACCTCCTGCTTCTCTCTAGACCACTAGTTCGAATTTCTGAGCCAAACCCACACCAGAAATCGAAGTGACTGGTCTCCCTCAGTGTGTTCTCCAACTGACCCTCAAGCCTCTTCTTATACTTTTCCTGTCGGTCCTTAAACTACCGAGATTAAATCTCTAATCAACGGATAAGAATAGATTTGGCTTGATCCATGACTTTTGGAACCTTCTAACACAATTTTATATTTTTACCCATTAATATTTTATTTTTCCTAAGTTTGGACTTAGGAACTCCATTAAAAATATTAATTATTTTAATTATTTTAGCCTCTCCACCAATTTTCATGGCTAGAGCACATCCGATGCTACCCCAAATCAACACTCCCTCTTAGCGAGGACTGTGCTCTAGTAATACTCCACAATGAGCATCGGTACCTGTGTTGATACTAAGCCTCCCTGCCCAACATCCTCTGCACTATTGCATCCTGCACTGCTGCCCATGGCTCTATCACTACCACTACTACATCTGTGTTGTTGTTGGTCCATCTTCCCAACATTGCAACTCCCTCTGCATCTGTGCTGCTGCTGGTCCATCTTCCCAACACTGCAACTCCCTCTGCATCTGTTTTGCTGCTAGTCCTTCTTCCCAACACTGCATCTGCATTGCAAACTCCTTCTCATCATGTTGCATCGTGCTACTGCACTGCAACATCATACCCATTTCTGCTACTGAAATGGATTCTTTATCATCCCCATCTTCTCCCTGAAATAATCAAACTTGGTTCTTCCAAGGGCCTTGGTAAGGATGTCTGCCACCTGTTCTCCTGTAGGAGTGCAGCTGAACTGTAGAGCTCCTCGTTGGACACAGCCTCTGACAAAGTGACACCGGATATCAATATGCTTTGATCAATCATGAAACACTGGATTCTTAGAGAGCTTGATGCAACTCTGATTATCACAAATGATCCTGGTTGCCTCCATCTTTCTTCTGAATAGGTTCACAAACAATTTTCTAAGCCATATGGCCTCGCACGAAGCTGTGCTTGCAGTCGTATATTCTGCCTTAGTTGAGCTCACAGCCACAAATTTTTGTTTCCTACTACACCAGGAGGTCATTCCTGATCCAATGTTGAAAAAGTACCCAAAGGTACTTTTCCGATCCACTGAACTTCCTGCCCAATCTACATCAGTAAACCCACTCAATCTTATATCCTTACCCCTGGTGTACAAGAGTACATATTCAACTATTCCCAGTAAATACCTGAGAATATGTTTGGCTGCTGCTTTGTGCACCCTCTTCGGCTCCACCATGAAATGACTAAGGGTGTTGACAACGTAGCAAATGTTTGGCCTAGTATTGACCAAATACATCAAGGACCCTATGAGCTGCTTGTATAAGGTGGGATCAACATCTTTGTCTTCTGATGCATCAATCTTCTTCCAATTGGTTATCATTGGAGTAGCCAGGGGTCTACAGTCCTCCATCCTGAATCTCTTTAGGATTTCTATAGCATATCTCCCTTGCCCAAGGAAGATCTCCCCCTTTTGTTGCCAAACTTCCAACCCCAGGAAATAATGCATTCGTCCCAAATCCTTCATGTCAAACTCCGTGGCTAGATTCTTCTTGTAGTCCCCTATGAGCCTGGATGATCCTATCAGGAAGAGATAATCCACATATAATACTAAGATTAAAGGCTCATTCTCTACAACCAGATAGTAGAGATTTGGATCTGCGTCACTCTTGACAAATCCCATTTTCTGCAAGTAGCCATCAATTCGCCCGTACCATGCTCTAGGTGCTTGTTTCAGCCCATGCAAGGCTTTTTTCAATCTGCATACATGAGACTTCTTCTCATGCGTCTCAAATCCCTCTGGTTATTCAATGTATACCTCTTCTTCTATCACACCATTTAGAAACGTCATTTTGACATCCATCTGATGAATCTCTCACCCCATCTGTGCTGCAAGAGATATCACGGTTCTAATAGATGTATACCTGGCTACCGGGGCGAAGGTCTCTTTGTAGTCAATTCCTTCCTTCTGAGTGTTGACCACTACGTGTCAATGACCCATAGCAGTACACCCCCTTTTTTGCAAAAGGGATAGTGCCTAATCGATGTGTTCCTGCCATCCAGCTATCATCATCAACCTGAGGATCATGTTATAATGTAAACCCATTATGCATGTGTATAATGTAAATAATCTTAGCAGATCTGTGTCGTGTATGTAATTACCTAGGTAAACCTATTTTTTTGGTGACGATCTACATTCCGAGAGGTTTTTTGTCTCACCAATCCATTCTTGGATGGTCGGTAGAGTTTTCCTTCAGCCTTGCCCTAAAGCTGGAATGGATTTTGTCACTAGGATCTTAGGGGAGTCCTAGTGTTCTAGATTGAGTTTATGTAAAAGTGATTTGGGAATAATCCTAACCATTTGGTTAGGTTATTTTATTACAAATTGCTTGGTCTGCTGGATTATATTTGTGTCGCAGAATTGGGTAGTCTGTGAGGGTCTTTTGCAAATGGGTTTTCCCCCTTGAGATGTAAAAAATGTGAAATCATGATGTAAAGTGTCTTGAGAGTTGGAAAAAAAAAATTATCCCCTCATAGGTTAATTAATTAAATTTTCTGACCAAAATTAATTAAAATCCTAAGCCAGAAATTTGATTAATTCTAGGTCCTAGATAAATTTAAATTCTCCAAAGGCAAAATTCATTGGTCCTTGAAAAATTAAAGTTTAAGAGATCCAAGGAGTAAGGTAAATTAATTATTTTGCTAAATTTTAAGCCTTTGGTCCCTGGGGTTAAGTCAAAGTCAAAATTTTGAGGAAATTAATTCAAAAATTTAATTTTTGAATTAATTAAAATGCATTTAATTGAAAATTTCGAATTTCCTCAATAATTTAAAATTTCAATGGATGAGATTAAGAGAAATTTTAATCCTCATCAACGGTCGAGATTGCTTTGATGAGGATCACTCGAACTCGCCGTTGGAGGACTTATCTTTAAATAGGAGGTCAGTTGTCAGTTGAGATCATCCGATCTCTGGATCGTGTACTAAGCTCTCAAGCTCTCTTGTATATTTTTTGAATTAATGCAAAATTCTTTGGGGTCTACCCCCCTTAGCCTGCTATAGGGAGATAGCTTAAATGGAGAGATTGGGGATCAGGGTGACAACCCCCGGTCTGAGCTGTTGTCGCGGTGCCTAGACATTCTGTGCGACAACACTGAGCATACCCCTTAGCCACAAACCTGGCTTTGTATTTCTCAACAAGAAATCTGGATCAGTGTTGTAGGTGCACATAAGATCGGAGAAGTACGACTTGACGATTGGCAAGAGGATTTCGAGAAGGGAAATCATGACTCAGAGGGAGTCTAGCAGAGAAATTCCAGGCAGGAAGTAGAGAGTCTCAACAGGAGTCGAAGAGAACTTCTGGAGGGAAGTAGAGAGACTCGGAGGAGTCGACAAGAAGAGTAGAGAGATGGCCATGAATGGGCTGAGCCGCTGAGGGATCAGGATAGGCTGGACGAGACGTCCAACTTTGTGGTCTGGAAGGCCAGGATCCTGTCCATTCTAGATAGACATCGCATCAAGGCCTTCGCCTTGAGAACAATGGCGATCCCAACTGACTCGGCTGATAATGAAAAGTACGAGGTAATGGCCAAGGCAAAATGCATCATCCTTGATGGGGTCAAGGATCATGTGGTCCAACATATTGCCGAGAAGGAGACAGTAAAGGAAATGTGGGACTCCTTAAAGAAATTATACCTACATACTTCCGTGTAGAGAAAGATGTTACTTGAGAATCAGCTCCGGTCATACCAGATGCAGAAGGGGGAGCAGGTAGATCACTTCCTCGGTCGATTGAAGGAGATTTGGGACCAACCGACTTCCTTAGGGGCCACGCAAGATGAGGAGATGTTGGTGAGGACCAATCTCCGAGTGGGAGACGTTTGTCTAAACACAATCTCCGAGTGGGAGACGTTTGTCTAGAGCATACTGGGCAGGGCGAATCTTCTAGATTGGGAAGAATTGTGGGCGTGTAGTATCCCTAACCCGGAATATCCCTCAAACCCCAACAAAACTCCAACCAAAAACGTGCAAATAATATAATAACCCAAAGATGACAAAATAACAGTGGTACAACATATAATAATGTAGACAGGAAATATAAGCAGATACTCAAAAATGCAGCGTGAAATGCTAAGCCATTTTATTATACTGAGCAATAAAATGAGTACAAGAGGTGATCAGAAAGATGGCACCTTGACTTGCACCAGGCAAGTGAAGAAATACTCTCAAAATAACAAATAATGGCCTCTCGGCGTGGATGCTGCTGGAAAACTACCGTACTGTTGCTGCTTCTAGAAAATAAATGATGATTTGGGGCTGCTCCCCTCCTCGGAAAATGTTGAAACTCTGGGATCGGGCTCTACTCAAGAAAACCAGAAAAACCCAGAAAGCTTTCTTGGAATAGCTGACCCCCGAAAATCACCCCCTTGGGGATCTGAGCAGTTCCTCAATGCTCTGTGCTGCCACTGAAGAAACCCCTCCAGAACTCTGCCTGAAACTCAGCCAAAAATCCTCCAATAGGCAAGGGCGGGTCCCTTGCTCAATCACCCAGCATAAATTCTCCTGCAAAAACCCCAATCCAACACTACTGCCAGAAATAACTGTGTCCCTTTCTCAGTGTTGCGCAGCCCTCCAGAAAGCTGATGAAATTGCTGTTGAAATGTTGATAAACTACTGCTGAAATGCCAATGGAAATACCTTGCCTGAGCAAGCACTCGAAGGCCCCCGAGGCTAAGGGTGAGATCTCCAAACGGAGACACTCAATGCACTAAACAGTGCTGTAGACCAGCTAAACAACCAGCGTGCTCAGAAGTCGAAACGACTAGCTCAAAATGCACATAACTGAATGATCAAAATGAGGGGGCTCCTCTCCCTTTTATAGCCTTTGCCTCTCTCAATCCCAAGGCTCACCTCCTCTTGCTTGGTTCCCCTCTTGCCACGTGTTCCTTCCCTCCTGCGTAGTCTCTCCATGTGTCTGCGTGGGCTCCATTTCTGTGTCCCCCTTTGGCCCCCTTGGCTCCCTTTAAGTCACAACATTTTACTACTAGGAAGTGACTTTTTATTCTAAAAGGGAGTTATGTCCCCCGTCCTCACTTTTTTATTTACAAATAACTATAGAAGGCAAAAATTTAACAAAATCGAATATTCCAATTAGCCATGGCTAATTAAGAATATTACAAGGCATCTTTTCGCCAAGAGGAGATTAGACGGCTAAGCAAGACGGGAAGTAGCAGCAAAGGAGTCTACATCAAGAGGAACAGGAAGAGGATGCAACTCTGGCATCTGCGGGAAAGCAGGAGAAGAGGGAGAAAAAGGACCTCTCCAAGGTCAAGTGCTTCAACTGTGGGGAACTGGGTCATTATGTGAACCAGTGTCCGAAGAAGAAGAGTAAGGGAGAGGTGTCTGACTCTAAGGCAGCGCCAGTGAAGGCGGAGAAGGAGGTCGAGGAGGATGACGATTGTGCCATGAGTGCTCATGTACCTCTAGAGAAGAGGTGGGGAGACATCGAGCTGTAGTCAAGAGAACTACAGGCGATGAGGGGCAGGATCCTTGAGGTACCCAACCTCTTGGATTATACCTTGCTATGGGAGCCCCAAAGAGAGATTAGCAGGACTAGCAGATGTCGGTAGAGACGAATGCGGATGAAGCAGCAAAGAGTGCTACAGTGCAGGAGTCCCCAAGCAGCATGAGGCTAGCAAGCTGCAACAATGCGAGAGGCACAGAGAGTGCTGCAACAATGCAGGATGGCACAGAGAGGTTTGCAGCAGTGCGATATGTAGGGAGTTGTTACAGTAGCACAAAAGTCAGTAGAGGGAGCACTTGTTAGCCGCAGAGAAAGCTTCAGCATCGGGAGTGTTTCTACCCTGACAGGGATGTCAGAAGTTGGGTGGATCAGTTACTTACTCAGTAACTAAGTTGCAGTGTAGTAGCAGTTGGCAGTAGCACGATGTAGCATGATGAGAGGGGGATGCAGTGCAGATGCAGTGTTGGGAGGATGGACCAGCAACAACACGAATGCAAAGGGAGCTGCCGTACGGATGCAGTAATGGCAGTGGCAGGGCCATGGGCAGCAGTACAAGATGCAACAGTGTAGAGGATGTTGGGCAGGGAGGCCTAGCATCAGCACAGGTACCAGTGCCGGATAATCAGAGTGATGCTTAGTGAGGAGTATTACTACAGCACAGTGCTCGCTAAGAGGGAGTGTTGATTTGGGGTAGCATGAGATGTGTTCTAGCCATGAAAATTGGTGGAGAGGCTAAAGCACATGAGATATCAAAGACCCAAAAATGGTTTGGGCAGATTCTAACCAGTTTGGGAAATATTAAAATAATTAATATTTTTAATAGAGTTCCTAAGTCTAAACTTAGGAAAAATAAAATATTAATGGGTATTAATATAAAACTGGGTTAAAAGGTTCCAAAGGATATGGATCAAGCCAAATCTAATCTTAGCCATTGATTAGAGATTTAATCTCGATCGTTGAAGGACCAATAGGAAAAGTATAAGAGGAGGCTTGAGCGTCAGTTGGAGAACACACCAGAGTGATCAATCATTCAATTTACTAGAGCGGGATTTGCTAAGTAAAGTTGAATTAATGATCAGAAGCGAGGGGCAGTGAGTACTGGACAGTAGGCAAAGATAGTGCCGAGAGGCAGACGCAAAAGCCAAAGCAGGCCACGTAGAGCCCAACAGAGACAACGCAGAGGCCAGAGGGCCTGCGTCATCCACGCAAAAGGTAGCAGGAGTGACACAGAGGGTCCCAAAGGCTGCGTAGTGCCTCAAAGAGCTGATGCAGAGGGTTTTGAGGCTGACGCAGTGCTTCAATGTTGTTGGAGAGAGTTTCGTGGGGCAGATTTTTTGAATACCTGCTTCCGAATAGAGAGGTATTATTGCCGATTGTTTTTCTCTATCAGGTGATACAGTTTGGCACCCAGTTGTACTCAAGGATGTATTGCATAATAATAAACCCTTAGAATTGTTGCACTAGTTTTCTCGCATTGGGTTTTTCCAAGGACGAGTTGTCCAAAAATAACAGTGTCGCTTGTGTGTTTGTTTTCTTTCAGCTGTTGATCTGTAGATGGTTGAGACTGTGTTGTGTTTATTTCGTTATTTATATGTTTTAAATAACGTGTTCGTAATTAAAAAGTAGAAGAAATAAACCAAAAGAATACAAATTAAATTTCTAATGGATAGACTTAGAAATTTCAACACCTCTACCACGACCTATCTAGAAGACTACTCCTTGATATCTAGGTGGCATCACCTGCTCTTGTTCCCCACCCTGACCAAGAACATCATCTAATACCATTGTAATATTCCTAATGGAAAATTTGCAGTGATAACAAAGACATCCAATAATTTCAACAAAAAAATTCACTCAATAAACACACATATAAACAAAAATTATGCTTGGTTAACCAAATTGGCCAATTTTTATTAAGTATAATTGTTGGAGTACAATAGAAGATGGAAGGAGTGCACTTGGGCTTGCACAAGGCAAGCTACAAGCCTCAAGTGATCAGTACAAAAGTGCCCAACTGTTGTAGAAGTGTTGCTCTCCATAAAATTGTGTTGGCTCTATGTTTCTGCACTGTTGGCTGACTTCAGACCATTATTTTGCCCCTCTAAACTGCCCAGAAAATTCTGTAAAATTAGGGGTAGACTCCTTGCCAAAAACACAGAAAAACCCAAAAAGGGTTTTCCCTAGTTTTGAACCTCCAAATTTGGCCTCCCACAGCTCGACCCTCCTCCAAAACCAAAAATCTACACCAGTACATGAGCCTGCCATTTCTTGCTCCCAAAATGCTAGAAATCTCCTCCAAATAATCCTCCAACCCAACTCCTCAATCCTTCGGCCAATACTCCCTCTGGACAACCACACCAATGACTGTGCAATTCTATAGGTGATGACGCAGTCGTAGAGCAGAGAGTTGTTCTGAATGTTATGCTCTCTCTCATGTTGAAGATTCACTTCTCTAGGATGGAAATTGGTCAAGAGACACTCCGACAAAACTTCACATCCAATTCCCAACACCTTTGCTCCTCCAAGGCTGCGTGCTCTTCTCTGCTACATCCTTGTTGAACCAAGGTTACATGATTCCCCTGTAAGATATGTCTCTCTTGGTCTCCAAATGGAAAGGAAAACCTTCCTAGGGTGGCCCTTGAGGTACACCGAAGAAAGGGTGAGCTTCACTCCTTGGGAAGCTCTTGTGTTAAGGAGCACGTTGTAGCTTAGCGAAACAACCAAAGCAACAAGAGGTTTTCAAATTGTCAAAAAGCCCCAAATGATGCCTCTCTTCTCCTATTTATGCTCGTTGGCCTTGAATCTCATGTGGATCCCATCTCTAATTTTGACCTCACTTAGGAAAATCCAATTGTCTACCATGGGGTGTGTATTATTTGTGGGTAAGTGGCCCCCACATTCCACTAAGATGCTCATCAACCCACTTTTCTTAAGTTTCTTCACCAAAAATTGCCTTAGACAAAATGACAAAATTGACAAAATGGTTCCTCTCACCTTAGGAAAATAATTAGGAAGGGACATTATACTCGATCAGTGTGAAAATTCCTAGATCTAACAATTTCTGGAATCCTACTGTAACCAATTGAATCTACTTCACCTAGATCGTAAATTACATTACAAACTTATTTCAGATTTCTTCTTGAAACATTGAAGTAAATTACTGAAGCAACCTACACCAAATTAATTATGATTCTGAAACATAGAAACTAAGCAAGGAAAATAGAAACACATAGGACACTATTATTTTTGGACAAAAGTCCCTTGTAAAACCCAATGCGGGAAAATCGGTGCAGCAAAAATGAGGGTTTTATTATTATGCAGGAGAAAATTTGAGTACAATTCTAGGATGCTCAACTAGGAATCCGATATAGAGAGAATAATAGACAAAACAATGGTGAAATGATCTCACCCTATCACTAGGAGAATCAGTGACTGATCCTGCTGAACTGGAGGCTCTGCGTCACCCTTTGCGTGGCCTCTGCGTAAAATTACATCACTCCCTGGAGTTTCTACATATCCCTCGCTGGATATTGTGTTGCCCCTCTTCTGGATCCTCTTCTGGCTTAGAAAATCGATCTTCTGCCTCCCAGACTCATACACCGGCTTCTGGCAACTGAAAATTGACTTCCCTTTGCAGGAAACTCGACTTCCCCTCAAGGACTGCACTACCTCTGCATCAGCAATTTGTGGGCCAGCTTCAACCTTCCTCTGGATGTCTTTCTGTCCTCCCTCTGCTTCGTTCTCTTCGGAAATTCCTTCTTCCGAATTCTCACTTCAGAAAATCGATTTCCTTGATCTCTCACAGTGTCTTCCAAATGACCCTCAAGTGTTGATTTTTGGTAGAATCAGATGTGCTCTAGCCTTGAAATTTGGAGGAGAGGCTAAGGCACATGAGATATCCAAGACCTAGAAATCGTTTTGAAAAATTCCACCCGGATGAGGAGTTATTAAAATAATTAATATTTTGTAATGGGTTCCTAAGTCTAAACTTTGGAAAATAAAAATATTAATGGGTATTAATAAAGATAAGGGTGAGAAGCTTCTAAGAGATGAGGATCAAGTTTGTTTTAATCTTAGCTGTTGATTAGAGACTTAATCTCGGTCGTTGATTCATCAACAGGAAAAGTATAAGAGAAGACTTGAGGATCATTTGGAAACACACCGACAAATACTCAGTATCTCAAGGAAAATCGATTTTCAAGTAAAGGAGATCGATTTCAGAGGGAGAGTTGCAGGGTGGAGGAAGAAGAGGGCATCAACAGCAGGCAATGACTGAGGAGGAGGTGACGCAGGGACAGTGAGACAGCGCAGAGAGAGACGCAGTCCAAAGGAGAGACGTAACCCTCACGTACGCTGACGCAGAGGGACGCAAAGCCACTTAGAGCCACGCAAAGTGACGCAGGAGTGGGAGCATGGTCTCCAAATTTTCAGAAAGTCTCAAAGGGAAAGTCTCAGGTGTTTTATTTCAGTTTCTCTGTAAAGTCATTCCTTGTAAAAGCAATTGCTGTTGAAGATTAATAAAGCCTTCATCTGCTGCATCGGTTTTTCCGCATTGGGTTTTTCTGGGGACAATTGTCGAAAAACAACTATGTTGATGTGATTGGTTCTTGTGCATGTATTTTTCTCTGGGTAATTGTGTGATAACTGCAGTAGAATTTATTTTAATATTTGTTGAAGGGATTTTGTAAATAACTTATTGTGAATAATAAGTAGGTGAAATAAATCAGTTGTTGCAGTAAAATTTCAGTTTAGAAATTTTCACATGGTATCAGAGCAAAGATCTGGGAACAAGAGAGGAAAATCGACTATGGGTCAAGAGCATGATGCAGAGGCATCCACTCAAGGGGACTCACGCAAATTTCCAGAAGAATGCACAAGGGACATGAATTACGATTATTCTATGTTACCTTCTAGATTGGAAGAAGAAGTCGCTTGCTTAGCAAGCTCTGCTTCCTCTGAGGTTTTGTATATAGATAGTGGAGCTTCCTAGCATATGACAGGAATCCAAGAATGTTTTTCAGATTATAAGGAAGAAAGAATAAATTTTCATATCACCACGGGAAATAAGGCAAAGTGTACTCCAGTAGGAAGAGGTACTGTAGTCTTTCAAACTAAGCACGAGAGCAACTTCGAGCAACCAATGTGCTGCATGTGCCAGGATTGGGGATGAACTTACTCTCTGTATCTCAACTTCAAAACAAGGGCTATGATATTTTCTTCATTAACGAGAAAGTATATGTCAAACAACGAGTTGGAAAAGGAAGGCTCAGATTGGAATCAGAAGTAACAGTTTGTATTGGTTGCAGCTAGAATCACCAATGGCACTGATAAGCAGTAATGGAGACAAATATTTGAATGAACTATGGCATAGGAGGGTGGGACACTTACACCATGGGGCTCTGAGAATTCTCAGGAAAACAGTATCAGGAGTTCCAGAACTAAGTACGGAATGAGATGATGTATGCAGAGGGTGCGCTCAGGGCAAGTATGCCAAAGTAGCATTTTCCAGAAGTAACAATAGGGCTAAGAGTGTGCTAGGGTTGATACACTCAGACATCTGTGGACCGATGTCCACAAAATCTCTTAGTGATGCCGAATACTTCGTCATATTCATCGATGACCATTCCAAGAAGACTTGGATCTACTTTCTGAAAACCAAGGATGAGGTTTTTGGTCTATTCAAAGAGTTCAAGGCTCTAGTGGAGAATCTGATGGGAAAGAAGATAAAAGTGTTGCGCTCAGACAATGGTGGAGAGTATGTTGACAAGGACTTCACTGACTTTTGCGCTAAGGAAGGCATCAGAAGAGAGTGGACAACTCCCTACAATCCGAAGCAGAATGGAGTAGTAGAAACGAAAAACAAGACTATTGTGGAAGCAGCTAGGGCAATGTTGTATGATCAGGATATGCGTAAATTCCTATGGGCAGAAGCATGCAGCACGACAATTTATGTCTAGAACAGGACTCCACACAGAGCATTGGGCAAAATCACTTCGAAGAAGGTCTTTACCGGGAAGACACCTGAAGTCAATCATTTCAAGCAAGGTTGCACGAAACGGGGAAACGGGTACGAATTTCTGAAACGGGAAGCGATACGAAACGCGACCTCCCCAAATTTTGGAAACGGGGAAACACAAATATATATATATATATATATTAGGACATTTAAGAAATGTGTGCAATCATAAAGCATATAATAATATGATACATTCTAATTTATTACATTATGATAAAATTGTCAATTATCAATGCATAAACTATAAGTATCTAAATTTACATCACATTTACTCATGAATAATCACATAATGAAAATAGAAATATCCAAAATCAGCCACGAGAAATTTCTAATTTTTTGTCTCGTGCTTGATTGGGAGTGTGCTCCTACATAGTCGAATGACCTTCAGTGCTCTTGATTAAATACAAGTTTCATATCCTAGTACCCTACATTCTCTTGATTATTGGGAGTCTCCCCTTCATAGAGGGCTTTGTTCTCTCGATTAAATACAAGTTCCATACCCTAGTACATGATAAAATCCAATGGAAACATTACAATTCCCCCAATCCTGAAATCCTGGAAAACAGATAAGTCTGCTGGATTTTGAGTGAGATCTAAAATTCTACTTTCTCCATATGAAATCCAATGAGGGCGAAACCACTCTCAAACATCCTGAGTCATTTCATGGTAATGTTAAAAATTTAAGTAAAAGGATGAAAATGAAAAATAAAGGAGAATATCACTTTTACTTTAAGAATTTAACATTACCATGAACTGCATATCAACACTAGGGCAAAAGTTCACTTTTATAACTTTAGACAGGTATCTGGAAGCAACTAGAAGTCACTAGGCTAACGTAAAAATAGATTAGAAAACAAATTAAAAAAATTTAAAAAAACACAAGTAAATGCTGAAACGTGGGTCGTACGGCTCTGAAACGCGTTTCAGGCCGTACTGGCCACGTTTCAGTTTCGTGAAATGTGCCAGTACGGCCTGAAACACGTTTCAGGGCCGTACCAAACGCGTTTTAGCGTTTCGTACTCGTTTTCGTATGGAAACGCCCTCCTACCCCACGTTTCCTGCAACATAGATTTCAGGATATTTGGGAGTTTAGCGCATTACCATATACCTGAAGAAAAGAGAAATAAATTAGATCAAACTGCTGAGAAATGATATCTTGTGGGATATATCAAGAATGTTAAGGCATATAGAGTTTATATTCCAGGGAGTAGGAAGCTAGCAATTCGGTGGGATGTAAAGTTCATGGAGGACAGAGCTTTCGGGAAATCCCGAGAAATGCCTTCCGAGGAGCAGCCGAAAGACGAGTTGTTGGTCAAACCATTTAGACTAGCCGAAACTAGTACCACAAATTCTCCTGAAGACAGCTTTAGAATCTAAGTTGCAGGAAACATTGGAGAAGGGTCCATTTCCGGCCGAAAATGAAACAGAAACGAGGAAACTCATATTGTACGGCCTGGAAACGCGTTTTTGGCCGTACTGGCCTGTTTCTCGAGGAGGAAACGTGGCCAGTACCGCTGGAAACGCGTTTCTAGGCCGTATGGTGGAGTTTCCTCTTCTAACTTGACTTTTTCTTGTATTTTTTTTTTATGTTTTCGCTTCTAATTTTTTATTGGGTGACTAAAATATCTTCTTGATGCTTCTAGATGTCTCTCAAGTTATAAAAAAGAGAATTTTCTAAGTGGGGCAGCCTAATGTTCAAACCTATGGCCCTAGTGTTGATATGCAGTTCATGATAATGTTAAATTCTTAAAAGTGACATTCTCCTTTATTTTTCATTTTCATCCTATTACTTAAATTTTTAACATTACCATGAAATGACTCAGGATGTTTGAGAGTGGTTTTGCCCTCATTGGATTTCATATGGAGAAAGTAGAATTTAGATCTCACTCAAAATCCAGCAGACTTATCTATTTTTCAGGATTGGGGGGATTACAATGTTTCTATTGGATTTTATCATGTACTAGGGTATGGAACTTGTGTTTAATCAAGAGAACCAAGCCCCTATGCAGGGGAGACTCCCAATAATCAAGAGCATGTAGGGTACTAGGGTATGGAACTTGTATTTAATCAAGAGCACTAAGGTCGTTCGACTATGTGGGAGGAGACTCCCAATCAAGCACGAGACAAGAAATTAGAAATTTCTCGTGGCTGATTTTTGATATTGCTATTTTCATTGTGTGATCATTCATGAGTAAATGTGATGTAAATTTAGAGACTTATAGTTTATGCATTGACAATTGACAATTTAACCATAATGTAATAAATTAGAATGTATCATATATGCTTTATGATTGCACATATTTCTTAAATGTCCTAATATATATATTGCGTTTCCCTGTTTCCAAAATTTGGGGAGGTCACGTTTCGTACCCGTGCCCGTTTCGGAAACTCGTACCTGTTTCCCCATTTCGTGCAACTTAGTTCAGAATAGGAGGAATCTCAGGAAGAGGAAGAGCTGATAGATGTGCCTACTACCAATGGAAGAACAAACCAGGAACTTCGACAGATTCTACGGGATGCAGAGGACTTCATTGGTGCATCGAGGAATAATAAAAGGGAGCGAAGACAACCAGACAGATACCAGGCCTTAGTAGCTCAAGTTGGGGAACCTTCTAGTTTTTAGGAGGTTGTTCAACATCAAGTATGGGTAGATGCTATGGTGGAGGAATACAACTCTATAATGGTCAATGATGTCTAGGAAGTGGTACCTAGGCTTCAGGACAGGTCAGTGGTAGGCTCGAGATAGATCTACAAGGTCAAATATGCTGCATATGACAGTGTGGAGAAATACAAAGCCAGGTTTGTGGCTAAGGGGTATGCTTAGAAGGAAGGGATAGATTACGTAGAAACCTTCGCCCCAGTAGCCAAGTATACTTCTATCAGAACCGTAATATCTATTGCAACACAGATGGGGTGGAAGATTCATTAGATGGATGTCAAGACAACATTCTTGAATGGGGTAATAGAAGAGGAAGTATACATTCAACAGCCAGAAGGTTTTGAGACACATGAGAAGAAATCTCATGTATGCAGATTAAAGAAAGACTTGTATGGGCTTAAACAAGCACCTAGAGTATGGTACAGTCGGATTGATGGCTACTTGCAGAAGATGGGGTTCGTCAAGAGTGATGCAAACCCTAATCTCTACTATCTTGTCGTAGAAATTGAGCCTCTAATCCTAGTTATATATGTGGATGATCTTTTCTTGACAGGATCATCTAGGCTCATCAAAGACTGCAAGAAGAACCTAGCCACAGAATTCGACATGAAGGATTTGGGACAGATGCATTATTTCCTGGGGTTGGAAGTTTGGCAGCAGAAGGGTGATATCTTCCTTGGACAAGGGAGATATGCTACAGAGATCTGGAAGAGATTCGGGATGCAGGATTGTAGACCTATGGCTACTCCAATGATCACCAACTAGAAGAAGATTGATGCGTCATAAGATAAAGACGTTGATCCCACCTTGTACAGGCGGCTTATAGGGTCCCTGATGTATCTGGTCAATACCAGGCCAAACATTTGTTACGCTGTCAACACCCTCAGTCAGTTCATGGTGGAACCTACGAACCTACGAGGGCATAGTGGGCAGCAGCCAAACATGTTCTCAATTATATACAAGGAATAGTCGAGCATGGACTATTGTACACCCGAGGCAATGACATCAGGCTGAGTAGGTTCACTGACGCAGATTGGGCATAAGTTCAGTAGATCGGAAAAGTACAATTGGTTACTATTTCAACATTGGATCAAGAATGACCTCTTGGTGTAGTAAGAAACATAAATTTGTGGCTCTAAGCTCAACTGAAGCAGAGTATATGGCAGCTAGCACAGCGTTGTGTGAAGCCATATGGCCTAGGAAATTGCCTGTGAATCTATTCAGGAGAAGGATGGAAGCGACCAAGATCATGTGTGATAATCAGAGTTGCATCAAGCTCTTTGAGAATCCAGCATTTCATGATCGGTCGAAGCACATTGATATCAGGCGTCACTTTGTCAGATACTGTGTCCAATGAGGAGCAGTATAGTTGAGGTACTGTCCTACGAGAGAACAGGTGGCAGACATCCTCACCAAGGCTCTAGGAAGAATAAAGTTTTTTTATTTCAAGGAGAAGATGGGGATGGTAGAGAATCCATTTTAGTAGCATAAATGGATAAGTGTCGGGAGTTGTAGTGCAGCAGTTAACAGTGGCAGTGCCATGGGCAGCATGAAGCAGCATGTTGAGAGGGAGCTGCAATACAGATGCAGTAGTGGCAGTGGCAGTGTCATGTGTAGCAGTACAGGAAGCAGCAGTGCAGTGGATGTGGGGCAACAAGCCAAGCATCAATACAGAGGACTAATGCGGAGGATCAGTGTGATGCTTCTATGGTGAAGCATTGCTAGAGCACATTCCTCGCTAAGAGGGAGTGTTGATTTTTGGTAGCATCGGATGTGCTCTAGCCTTGAAATTTGGAGGAGAGGCTAAGGCACATGAGATCTCCAAGACACAACAATATTTTTGAAAAATTCCACCCGAATGAGGAGTTATTAAAATAATTACTATTTTTAATGGGTTCCTAAGTCTAAACTTAGGAAAATAAAAATATTAATGAGTATTAATAAAGATAAGGGTGAGAAGCTTCTAAGAGACGAGGATCAATTCTTTTTAAATCTTAGCCATTGATTAGAGACTTAATCTTGGCCGTTGATTCATCAATACGAAAAATTATAAGAGAAGACTTGAGGATCATTTGGATACTCAGTATCTCAAGGAAAATCGATTCTCAAGTAAAGGAGATCGATTTCAGAGGGAGAGTTGCAAGGTGGAGGAAGAAGAGGGCATCAGCAACAGCCAGTGACTGAGGAGGAGGTGACACAGGGGCAGTGAGAGACAGCGCAAAGAGAGACGCAGTCTAGAGGAGAGACGTAGCCCTCACGCAGGCTGACGCGGAGGGACACAGAGCCACTTAGAGCCACACAGAGTGACGCAGAGGTGACGTAGAGTGGGAGCAGGGTCTCGAAATTGTCAGAAAGTGTCAAAGGGAAAGTCTCAGGTGTTTTATTTCAGTTTCTCTGTAAAATAATTCCTTGTAAAAGCAATTGTTGCTGAAGATTAATAAAGCCCTCATCTCTTGCACTAGTTTTCCTACATTGGGTTTTTTCGGGGACAATTGTCCTAAAACAACTGTGTTGATGTGATTGGTTCTTGTGCATGTATTTTTCTCTGGGTAATTGTGTGATAACTATAGTAGAATTTATTTTAATATTTTCTCAAGGGATTTCGTAAATAACTTATTGTGAATAATAAGTAGGTGAAATAAATCAATTGCTGCAGTGAAATTTCAGTTTAGAAATTTCTACATCAAGCCCCTTCTTATATCTTTTTGTTGGGCAACCAACGACCTAGATTAAATCTTAGTCAAAGGTTCATATTGTTTTGGCTTGGTCCTTGTCTTTTTCTAGAAGTTTCACCCATGATTAGATTAATACCCATTAATATTTAAATTTTCTTAAGTTTAGACTTAGGAACCCCATTAAAAATATTAATTATTTTAATGAAACCACTTCTGTGTGGAATTTTCCAAAACGCTTTCTGGGTTCTTTGGAATACATGTGCCCAAGCCTCCCTGCAAAATTTGAGGCTTAAAACACATCTAATGCTACCCCAAATCAACAATCCCTCTTAGCCTGGAATGTGCTCTAGCAATACACTACTACTGCATACTGCTCTGACTCTGAAGCATCGTCCTCTGCGCCACTGATGTCTGACATGCTGTCCACCAACTACTACGTTGCTGCTGCTATTGTGCTATTGTCATTGACACTGTCACTGCCAATGCTACATCTGTACTACAACTCCCTCTCAAATGTTGCATCTACTATGCTGCTAGCACTGCCACTGCTAACACTGCATCCGTACTGCAACTCGGTTGTTGAGAGAAGCAACCAAAAACACCTAAGACTGGACAAGTATCCAGTGGATACACCTCGATGCTGAAACCCTAACTATTTCTAGTCCCACGCTGTCTTCTGAAGCCACTGCACTACTGAAGCTCTGCATTGTGCCTCCATGCTCTGCGCTACTCACGTCTTGGCGCTACTAACCACTGCATCTGTCACTCCACCAATCCGTGGTACCAACTGAAAACTCCTCCATCCCTCTACTACTGATCATGGGCTCCTGTAGAAAGGTGACGATCCAAGAGGTGGGCTCCTCAAGGATCCTGCCCATTTGTAGCTCTATCGAACTACAATTCTATATCAACCCACCTCCCTCCTGGAGGTATCTTAGCTGTCATGGCAAACTCCTCCTCCTGTTCAATCTTTGCGGCTGCAACCTTAGGATCATGCTTCTCATCCTTGTCCTTTTTCTTCAAAGGGAACTGGGATGCATAGTGGCCCATCTCGCCACATCTGAAACACTTCACCTCAAAGACGTCCTTCTTTTGTCTCTGTTGCCCCTGTTGTCCCTTTGATGCAAGGGTTGTGTTATCCTCCTCTATTTTGGGCTTCGACCCACTACTGCTGCTGCTTCCTTCAAGTTTGACCTTGACCAGTTCTCTCCTCAACTCTTCTTGTTTCAGAGCTGCCCATATTTCGTCCCAATTTGGCAATTCTGCTCTGCCCAGGATACTCTGGATGAAGACTTGCCATTCATCTGAGACGGAATTTAGAGTCAATCTGACCAACTCCGAATCCAGAGGTGTGTGCCCCGCAGTCGACAACTCATCACAGGTCTCCTTTAGTTTCGTGAGGAATGGATCCACACGTTCTCCCTTCTGCATCTGCGCAGATCTCAACTTTTGTTCTAAGTACATCTTTCGCTGCTCGGAAGATCCCTGATACAATGTGGCCAAGGCATCCCACATCTCCTTAGCAGTCCCTCTGCTAGCAACGTGACATACCACATGATCCTTGACTCCATCCAGGATCATCCTCTTCGCCTTCGCCATCTCAGCTCTGTACTTCTTTAGTGGATCTGCATCCGCAGGGACAGCTACCACACTATCAACATACGTCTTGAGGGCATGCTCATCTAGAAGGAAAGACATTCTAGCCTTCCAGATGACGTAGTTGGAAGCCCCATCCAACTTGTCCTGATCCCTCAAGCCACTGGTTGCCATATCCTCCGAAAAATGTTGAACAACTCCCTCTTTCTCCCTACTGCGTAGCTTCTAGGCTGGCTTATGCACTCCCTAATGGAGTTGGTAAGTTTCTTGCTCCTCTGTTGCCCAATAACTGAGAAATACTGATCTCCTCAGCAAGAAATCATTGAGGAAGTATTCCCTCACTATGCGATCTGCTTCCTCCTTTTGACGGCTTTTCTACCCAGCACTCAGGTTGCAGAAAATTGCGTCCCTCTAGCTCTGCGCTGATGCTCTGCGTGGTTCCTTCTTCCTTGGAAAATTATCGATCTAGCAGTCTTACATCTTTGTCGGCTGACTCAGAGAGAGACACCTACGAAAATATAGCCCTCCTGGCTAGAACTATGAAATCCCTCAAGGGATTTGAACTGTTACTTGCTGCAGAAAGTTGGCCCTTGCTTCAGAGCTAGATCTGCTAAACCTGTTTCACATCAAGACCTCTGATACCGTGTGAAAATTCCTAGATCTAACAATCTCTAGAATCCTACTGCAAACAGTTGAATCTACTTCCCCAAGATCGTAAATTACATTACAAACTTATTTCAGATTTCTTCTTGAAACATTGAAGTAAATTACTGAAGCAGCCTACACCAAATTAATTATGATTTTGAAACATAGAAATTGAGCAAGGAAAATAGAAACACATATGACACCATTATTTTTGGACAAAAGTCCCAGGAAAATCCCAATGCGGGAAAATCGTTGCAGCAGCTCTGAGGCTTTTATTATTTAGGAGAAAATCTGAGTACAAATCTAGGATGCTCAACTAGCAATCCGATATAGAGAGAATATTGGACAAAAGAATGGTGAAATGATCTCACCCTGTCATTGGGAGAATCAGTGACTGATCTTGCTAAACTAGAGGCTCTACGTCACCCTCTACGCAAAATTGCGTCACTCCCGACAGTTTTTGTGTCTCCCTTGCTGGGTATTACGTTGCCCCTCTTTTGGATCCTTTGCTGGCTGAGAAAGTCGATCTTCTACCTCCTGGACTCACACCCTGACTTCCGGCAACTGAAAATCGACTTCCCTTAGTAGGAAACTTGACTTCCCCTCAAGGACTGCGCTGCCTCTACATCAGCACTACATGGGCCATCGTCAGCCTTCCTCTGGACATCTTTTTGTCCTCCCTTTGCCTCATACTCTCTGGAAATTCTCAGTAATCACTATATAGATTCATAAGTTGCAGACGGCTATGCATACTGGAGAATTTAACTACTACTAGGGTTTTAGCTGCTAAACCCTAGATTTTCTAAACATCATCCTAGACCATCAAATATTGACTAGGGCTTGTTTCCAAACCCTTGGTCTCATGACCATTAACACTTAGGTCAACACATATCTAGGAATTCATCAGCATATCATAAGCACATCATATGTTAGGCAATATTAATATGTTAGACATATACCGACCTAGAACAAGCTAGGGTTTCAACCAAATTAATATATACGTAGGGTTTCATTCCTAGGACTCTAAGGGTTTTGCTTATAGAGCCACCCAAACCCTAAGGATCTAGGGTTTCATAATATAGCGAAGTAAACACTACTATTCCAAAATTTCAAAGGTTCAAGATCTTAGACAAACATCATTCAACCTTAACATGTTAAGATTTTATGATCATACCGAAATCCCAAACATGACGTTATCAACAAAAACTTCAAATAGCATTTCACAATAACCCTAAGCAGTTTTAGCATTTCAGACATTAGCATACCCTTAGGTTAGGGTTTTCCTTAGAACTTGTCTAGGGTTCTATACAGTCAATTAAGAATATAAGGGGGGGGGAGGTAGATTTATCAACCGATGAATCACCCAAAACAAGAATCATTATGATTCAAGATAGCTAGAGATAACGATGTTAGTCATGTAATGCAAACTTCAAAAATAAGATGATCATGCTTTAAGAGAATTTATAAAGTGTATAGTTTAAGACATACCTGGAGATGTTCCTTGGCAAAACTAGTAAGGATTCGATGAAGTGTTCCTTTGTATTAAGCCATCATCTTTTATACCTATTGTACATACTTACAAGCACAACTCCCCTCAACTCGTCCATCAACTCATCGATCCTGGGTATGGGGTACCTGTTCTTCAGGGTCTTTTTGTTCAGGGCCCTGTAGTCAATGCACATCCTCAATGTACTGTCCTTCTTCTTCACCAACACCACAGAAGAAGCAAAAGGACTCATGCTTGGTCGAATGTGCCCAAGAGCCAGCAACTCCTGGATAGCCCGCTCAATCTCATCCTGATAGGCCTTAGGGTGCCTATAGGGAGTGGTGATCATTGCCTGTATGCCCTACTCAAGCTCGATGGTGTGCTCAAACCCCGGATCCGGTGGTTGTCCTGGTGGAATCTCCCCAAACACTATGGCATACCAATCAAGGATGGACTGTATCTCTAGATGTATTGTCTGCCCTGTAGTCCTTGCCTCTGATGCATGCAGTTCCACTGCCTAGTCTATGTTTCCTTTCCAGAAGACTACCTCCATCCGATGAGCCAACACAGTCTGAGGCGGATATGTGTGATGTCCCTGTATCTTCTCATGCCTCCCTGTCTTCTCATCATCCCACTCCATCTCTAGGGTCTTCCAATCCGTCGTGACCTTCCCTAGAGTGATAAGCCACTGAACACCCAGTATCATATTGGTGTCCGAGATATCGACCACGAAAAAGTGGTCAGTCAATGTGTAAGTGCCCATCGTCACTGAAAGCTCTGGAACATAACGAGCACACCTCATGGTCTGATCTCCTGGGACCAAGACTGAAAACCCATCGAAGCTTTCTGTCTGAATACCTCTTCGCTCAACCATCTGTGCATCGATGAAGTTGTGTGTCGCCCCACTGTCAACCAAAAATGATACCCACTGGCCACATACTGTCCCTCGTACGCGTAGCGTCGGATACTTGGGTACTTGGGTACTCCTCGCAATGCTGCAACGGCCCCTCCGGTAGGTGCAAAAGATGCACCACCTGCTGCTGGCGGTGGAGGTGGCAAAGGTCCCTGTATGGCATGGCTATCTCCTGCCTCCACATCATCCTCGTCATCCTCTTCTCCACTACTCTCGGAGAAGACCTCAATAAATTGTGCTTTGCCAGCAACACATCTATGTCCCAGTGCCCACGACTCCTGACATGTGAAGCACAACCGCTTCTTCTTCAACTCCCTCCTAACATCGTCCTCAATCTATACTCGTCCTGGATTCCCCTTTGGAGGTGGAATCCTCACATCCTTCCCCTTAGACTGAAAGGGTTGTCTTTGGGGGTAAGGTGTTTGGGTCTTGGGTAAGACATCCTGTAAGTCCCAGGTCCTGCTGATAGCGTCCTGGAGTGTGGTTGGTCTAGTGGATTGGACTAGACCCTGAAGTGGCTCTACTAACCCCTCAATATACATATAGACCCTCCGTGCCATGGATAGGTCTGGCACCATCACGGAGACCCTCAAGAAATCCGCAATGTAGGTCTCTGGGCTCCCCGTCTGTTTGAGCCTTGTCAGCTCAACAAAATGCTGCTCTGGATCCCTTTGATCAAATCGCTCTATCAACTCATCCCATGAAACCACCCCATAATGGGCCTCACCATCCAAATGCAACGTTGCCACCTTGATGGCCTCTGCCTCCAACATCTGGTTAAGCTGGAAATAAATGTCCAACTTCTCCACCCAAGACTTCAATGAATTATTTGATGAACCATCAAACGTAGGCAAGTGGAATCTACTCGCTGCACGGTGGGTGTCACCATCATGGTAATGTCGGTTTCCTCTGTGATGGTCGCGGGGTCTACTATCCCGCTGGAGCTGAACAAAGTCTCTGAATGAAAGGGCATCCCTGAACACCTGCCCATAGGCCTGGTACTCTGCAAAATTATCGCCCATATGGCTGGGCTCTGCCTCCTACTGGGCTTCGACCCCCGTGTTTGCTCCTAAGAACGTGGGCATGGTAGAGTGTGTAGGGGCATGCGAGGCCACCTGCTGCGTAGTATCACGCTGCTCTGGCAAATGATGGGATGCACTTGATCCCTCACAAATCTGAAAAACCCATCGGCTCTCACGCTGTCTGGCCTCTACTGCCGTGAATCTCTACCCCATCACCTCAATCTGCCTCGACAGATCCTGTACTGATTTGAGGAGCATATCTGCAAATCTCTTCCCATCCTCATCTGCCATTGGATCCCTCTACTCTGTGTCCACAACAAGCTCCTCCTATTCTGTGTCCACCACCAGAACATAGTCTCCCTCTCCATAGGTGTTCTCCAACCTATGCCCAGTGTCTCTGTATCTCCTACCTCTGTAACAAATGTAGGGCTTTTCCCCCTGTGTCATAGATTGCTAGCTCCATAGGTTGAGCCAGATCTATGCTCTGATACAACTATAGTATCCCTAACCCGGAATATCCCTCAAACCCCAGCAAAACTCCAACCAAAAACGTGCAAATAATATAATAACCCAAAGATGACAAAATAACAGTGGTACAACATATAACAATGTAGACAGGAAATATAAGCAGATACTCAAAAATGCAGCGTGAAATGCTAAGCCATTTTATTATACTGAGCAATAAAATGAGTACAAGAGGTTATCAGAAAGATGGCACCTCAACTTGCACCAGGCAAGTGAAGAAATACTCTCAGAATAACAAAGAATGGCCTCTCTGCGTGGATGTTGCTGGAAAACTGTCATGTTGTTGTTGCTGCTAGAAAACAAATGATGATTTGGGGTGGCTCCCCTCCTCGGAAAATGCTGAAACTCTGGGATCGGGCTCTACTCAAGAAACCCAGAAAGCTTTCCTGGACTAGCCGACCCCTGAAAATCACCCCCTTGGGGATTTGCGCAGTTCCTCAATGCTCTGTGCTGCCACTGAAGAAACCCCTCTATAACTCTGCCTGAAACTCTGCCAAAAATCCTCCAATAGGCAAGGGCGGGTCCCCTGCTCTATCACCCAGCATAAATCCTCCTGAAAAAACCCCAATCCAACACTACTGCCAAAAAAAACTGCGTCCCTCTCTTAGTGTTGCGCAATCCTCCAGAAAGTTGATGAAACTGCTGCTGAAATGCTGATAAACTACTGCTGAAATGCCAATGGAAATACCTTGCCCGAGCAGGCACTCGAAATCCCCGGGGCTAAGGGTGAGATCTCTAAATGGAGACACTCAATGCACTAAACAGTGCTGCAGAGTAGCTAAATAGCCAGCATGCTCAAAAGTCGAAACGACTAGCTCAAAATGCACATAACTGAATGATCAAAATGAGGGGGCTCCTCTCTCTTTTGTAGCCTTTGCCTCTCTCAATCCCAAGGCTCACCTCTCCTGCGTGGTTCTCCTCTTGCCATGTGTTCCTTCCCTCCTGCACAGTCTCTCCATGTGTTTGCGTGGGCTCCATTTCTGCGTCCCCCTTTGGCCTCCTTGGCTCCCCTTTAAGTCACAAAGTTGTGCTACTAGGAAGTGACTTTCTATTCTAAAGGTGAGTTATGTCCCCTGTCCTCACTTTTTTATTTACAAATAACTATGAAAGGCAAAAATTGAACAAAATCGAATATTCCAATTAGTCATGGCTAATTAGGAATATTACAGTCTCCCCCGGCAAAATGTTGCTTGTCTTCAAGTAACTGAAGTGATGGATGCTGCAAGATCTTCTCACTCTCCCAAGTGGCATCCTCATCTGGCAAATTCTTCCATCTCACCAAGAATTCCCAGACCGTCCTACTCCGCAACTGCCTCTCCCTGGTATCAATGATAGCCTCCGGCTGCAATACCAAATGTCCCTCATCATCCATGGGTGGTAGCCCATCTGTCACTGTCACCTGCTGCCCCAATTCCTTTTTCAGGCATGATACATGAAAAACGTTATGAATCTTGCTGCCTTGGGGCAGCTCCAACTCATATGCAACCTGCCCAACCCTGTGTATCACCCTGTACGGCCCATAAAAGCAGGGCTTGAGCTTCTCAGCCCCCTTCTGCTTTAGTGACGACTGTCGGTATGGCTGTAATCGTAGGTAGACCATGTCCCCTACCTCGAACTGTCTCTCCACTCGACCCCTGTCGGCATACAACTTCTACTGGTTCTGTGCTATAGCCATGTTATCCTTGAGAGCTCGGAGAATATCCTGACTCTCTTGGATCCAAATCTTGGCTCTAGGAGCCTTGCTATCACCAAACATCACATCAGCAAAAGATAAAGGATGATACCCATATAAGGCATAGAATGGTGACATACCAATGGACATGTGATGTGAAGTATTGTAGCAATACTCCCCTAGATGCAGCCACTTCAACCATGCTCGCTGCTGCCCACTGACATAGTTACGCAAGTAGCCCTCTAGCCACTTGTTAACTATCTCTGTCTGCCCATCCGTCTGTGGGTGATAACTAGTACTCGGTGTCAACTCTATCCCCACCAACTGAAAAAGCTCCTGCCAAAACCCGCCCATGAAACAGCTATCCCTATCACTGACGACGGTCTTAGGAAGACCATGTAGCCTAAAGATCTCTATGAAGAACAGCTCAACCACCTGTGCTGCTGTATAGTGTGCGGATATGGCAAAAAAGTGTGCGTACTTCGTCAGTCGATCAACAACGACAAAGATACAATCCTTGCCCTATACCATGGGCAACCCTGTGATGAAGTCCATCGAAATACTCTCCCATTTCCCCTCTGGAATGGGAAGAGGCTGCAATAATCCCGTGAGATGGCTCATCTCTCCTTTGTTCCTCTGGTAAACATCGCACTCCCGGATGTGCTGGAGTATGTCCTCCTTGAGGCCCTTCCATGAGAACCTCTCCCTAATGGCCCTGTAGGTTTTGGTAAACCCTTGATGTCCTGCCAATGGTGAATCATGTGATGCCTGGAGTATATTCTTCTTGAGCTGAAACCCCTCAATCAAGAAGATCTGGTCCTTGTAATAGATGATCTCATCGACCACCCTGTACCTGTCATCTGCCACTTGCCCATCCAGAACCTCACATGCAAACCTGTTCTTGGAGTACTCTACTAAGAGTCGAGCCCTCCAGTCTATATCCAAGCTCATAAGAGACAACGTGGCTGGTCTACGTGAAAGGGTATCTGCTACCACGTTGTTCTTACCCTTGACATACTCAATATCAAAGTCATATGCTTGGATCTTGTTGATCCACTTCTGTTGCCTCTCCTGTAGTTGCTTTTGCTCCAAAAAGAACTTGAGGCTGTTGTGATCAGTCCTCACCCTGAACCTGTTACCCACCAAATACTGTCGGTACTTAACCAATGCATGCATGATGGCTAGCATCTCCTTGTCATATATAGAATACAACCTCTCATGTGGAAGGAGCTTCCGGCTCTCAAAGGCTATACGGTGACCTCCCTGCATCAACACTACGTCGATCCCCTCTCCCGACGCATCACACTCCAAAACAAATGGCTGCATAAAATTTGGCAACGCAAGCACTGGGCAGCTGCTCATAACCTCCTTGAGCTTGTCAAAGGCTCGCTGCGCTGTGTTCGACCAATTGAATGCCCCCTTCTTTGTCAAATCTGTCAGGGGTGCAGCAAGCTGTGAGAAACCTTTGACGAACTTCCGGTAGTAAGTACAAATGCCAATGAATCCTCAAAGTTCCGTCACGTTTCTCAACTCCGACCATTCTCTGATGGCCCTGATCTTCTCCTCATGGACTCTCACTCCGTCCACCCCTATGATGTGTCCCAGATACAACATCTCCGTCAACCCAAACTCACACTTGGAGAGTTTGGCATAGAACTGCTGCTCCTGTAAGATACGCAATACTGTCTCAATGTGCTGGAGATGCTCCTCCCAAGTCCTGCTGTAAATGAGAATATCATCAAAGAATACCAACACAAACTTCCTCAAGTGACTACGGAAGATGTGATTCATGTAGGACTGGAATGTAGCGGGGGCGTTGGTTAGCCCAAAAGGCATCACCAAGAACTCAAAGTGCCCATAGTGACACCTAAAGGCGGTCTTGGGAATGTCCTGCTCCCTCACGCGAATCTGATGGTACCTAGATCTCAAATCAATCTTTGAGAAGAACTATGCTCCCCTCAACTCGTCCATCAACTCATCGATCCTGGGTATGGGGTACCTGTTCTTCGGGGTCTTTTTGTTCAGGGCCCTGTAGGATTGAAGTGTACTTTCTAATATGTTAACTAGAAAGTACACTTCAATCCTAAACTAGTTAGAAACAAGGATCATATAAACCATTAGAAATTGATGAGCATACATACCTTGTTAATTTACATACCTTTTTTTATTAGACTTGTTGTATGTGCATCTTCTTGGGTATGGAGTACTTACCATTGTGGTAGCAGCGAACTCCTTTTTCTGTTGGAAACACCAAAACTGTGTTATTGTAGTAACACTGACACCTTCTCATCGAAACCTACTCACTGTTGGGAGCATCGAATCCTTCACTGTGATGTATCACTAAGATCTTCTTTCTGTGGTGGACTTGTTGACCACTGCAGTGGCACCTGATGATTATATGAAGACTCCATGCCCAAGGATGACCTAGAGGACACTTGTACCATCAAATATCATCAGTCAACAGAGTTTTTTAACTCTACTTCTATCTTCTCATCATTTTTCTTGTACCCAAATTCCACACCCTGCAGGGAATTGTAATAAGTGATACTAGTAATGATGAGTTTTTGAGTCTGTAACAGGGCTAGGATGTTGGGACTCGATCAACAAACGAGTACACCTTGGAGTGTTTTTTTTTATCCGATTAATTATCTCTTCTTTTTCAGAGGCGGATAATTTTCTGGGTTTTTTTACTCATTTTTTACCCCAAAACCAGGGTGACGGTTTGAAGATTGAGCCCCTAACACATCTTAGTCTTTAGAATCGATGTATATTACCATACTTATCACACAAAAATTTTTGTGGAATTTGGCTAGGTCTAAATAGGATTTTTTAATAATTAAAAATTTCCCGCAAAACGAGAATTTTTAATTATTTTCTATGTAATGATGTAAATAAGTGACCTTGGGAAATGTTTGGGGTGTGTGACTACTCGAAATTGATCTTCAGAGACCCAACATTATTCTAGGACCCACTTTGAAGGGTCAAAAAATGACCTATAGTCCCTCAAAGGTCAATTTTCCTAATGATAGTGGCAAAAATGAGAAGAAAATAATAAGAAAAAATCAATAATTGGAAAAATTTCTAAATTTTTCCAAAGCCAAAGAAAGTCAACCAAATGACATGGCAGTCAAAGTTGATGTGGTAATTATGTGGGGCCCACCACATGAAGCCACAACTCAAGTGAAAAGCATAAGTCATAGTCAAAGTTCCAAGTCAAATGGTCCAACCATGAGTTCATAAGGCACAACGAAAAAGTTTTTTAACATGTTGAAAATATATGGTGCACATTAAAAGTTTAAAGGGGGACAAAATATATGACATGGCAGCCACATGAGGCCCACAAGTAGTGGGGGACAAATCAGCCAAGTCATCGATTAGTGTTGGAGGTCCACGAATTAGCAAAAAGGTTCCAAAAAATCAGTTTTAAAATGTAACGGATTTGGAAAAGTTTAAGTGGGGACAGAACTGCCACATGGGACAGTTCTTGTCCCCCACTTACTCCCACTTATCTCCCACTAACAGCCAATAAAAAAGATAGATATGCAGATCTATTTGGGAGTTAACACAGCCACGTAGGACAAGCCTTGTCTCCCACTAAACACTGCCAGCCAATCAGAAGTTATATACCAGCTAACAAGAAGATACGCAGAGCATGTTCAGCAAGGTAACACGCAGATTTATGGAACAACGTGACACTTGATTGGCAAGGTGTCAAATCACAGGTTCTGATTGGAGAGTTGTGTGGGAGTTTGTCTCCCGTTTACTTCAGTTATATATGCACTTGGCAAGTAGCTCTCACAGTCATCAACAATTAATAAATATGCACAGCAGGTTTGAAGTTCTTCGATGGACAGTCAAGGAGTCAAGGTTGCCACCTACAACCAGTCATCTTGCCACTTGTGATTTGATTTTCTACATCGGAATTGGCAATCCATCTCCACTTGTCATTGGAATTTTTTTTGGGATCATCTCCCATTTTCTTATTTATATGAGTATTGAGTTCTCATTTTGGTATCTTTAGAACGAGTTGTTGGGCTTGTGAAGACTCTGTTGGATTTTGTATTCATCTATCATATAATAAAAGAGACTTTGGAGTACTATTGTGTTGGTGTTCTCCTTCCATTTCTTGAAGTGATGTTATTTCAATTTTTGTGCTTTACATTCTACATGTATGTTGGATTATGCTAGTTATCATTTTCCCACTTGTTTGGATTAACATATGCAAGCTATTTTGTATGGTTTTTGGGTTAGAGAAATACTCTAGGAAGAGGAGCACTAGAAGATTTTTGGTGAAATCTCTAGCCTTCTCCTCCATTGTATAATCTAATCCCTTATGATTGCTGACATCTTTTTCCAAGTGTGTAGAGATTTTTAGATCTGATTGAAGGATTTACTTGGGCGTGGAGTAACTCTCCAATAGACGAACTAACTCCCAAGATCAAGAATAGAAGGACTCAATCGGTTTGCCTCAAGGATCTCATCAAATGATTTTGAAAGAGGGAGTTTCCTTTCCTCTAGCTTATTAAGATCACATAAATTTAAATTAAATATTTTTTTTAATCAATATCTTGTGCTTTCAAAGATTTTATTTGCTACCTGGAGCATTGTTTTAACTAGACAAGTATGGAGTTCTACTTGCATGTCTTGATCTAGTTCTTGTACACTAATTGTAGATTATCATTTTGACTATTTTATGTCATCTTTGCTCCATTTCAGGATTTTTTTGCTTTCAATTTTTGAAGCATTCTACTTTTGTTTTAAGCAAAATACAGTTTCATTTCTTAAAGAGAAAATACTTGGAAGGCACTGGTTGTTTATGTATTTCATGCTTATCTTATGATGGTTATTGCTCATATCAGTTTTTGCTTATGAATCTTAAATAAATAATCTATTTAGCTCTAACAATTCTCCTAGAAACTCACATCTCTTTTTAACTTAACTTTTCATTAGGGACCACCCCCCTTAGCTAACCTAGGAGATAGCTTAAACAGAGATAGAAGGGATTTAGTGTGACAGCCCCTTCTCTGAGTTCCCTGCCACCAACCACACATTGTGGGGTTGAAGGCTTTTCTCACTGACTTGTAGGTAGGTGTAGGCGGCAGGGTCAACAGGACCCTTTATCGTGTGATTGCACCGAAATAGTGAATGCACTGAGACTGTGGTATAGTGGTGTCATAGAAACGTGGGAGCATAGCACAGAACTCATCTTTGTTATATATAGCGAAGTTGTATCTTTGTTGTGTTTTTACCGAAATGTCAATGCCTTCAAGAGGTGTTGAGGCTGTGCCTTCACCGAAAATATTACAACTTGTGGCATCACTGAAAATGCTAGGAATGTATCATCACCAAAAATTCTAGGGCTCCATTTTGGAAAATATTTGAACTTCTTTCTCCTTCATACTTGATGTCTTTAATATGGTGAATGGACTAGCTCACTGAAATTTGCTATTCATCCTTTCAAGGCACCTTAGAATATTAGCCCAAAAATGTCCGTAGGATCTTGATCTTGATCTTCAACGCAAACAGATCCTTTCAATGAGAATACTTCAAAGTGATCTTCAAACTGCCCTTGACCATAGCTCTAATACCATGTTGGAAAATCCATAGAGTTGAAAATTAAATGATTTCCCTTATTAATGACATTAGCTAGTGATGTTTTCATTATTAGTATTAGATCTCTTAATTATCTTTTCTTATCATCAAGATTAATGCCAAGCAACCTAAGTCACCTGACACGGGGATTCGGGATTCATGGTGTCGGATTCGGACACGTTGACCCCCCGGAACAGGACACGTAGGATTCGTTATATATTATTTTATTAAAATAGATATATATATATATTAAAAATTAGATATTTCTTACACAAAATGATACAAATTTATTGATTTCAAACATAGATCTTCATCTATAGCTATTAGCATGCATAGTACATACAAAATTCAAATAAATGTTAGTGGTACTGTTATCACCCCAAGAAACTCTCCGAGGTTGTATATCAGAGATGATCAGGAACATTACAAACTCAACAAAATGTTGGAAAATGGTGGATGAATGGGAGGAATGATGCATATTCAAGCCAGATAACCACTTCTACTATGCTTAACCCCAGACATGGGTGAACACCCCCATACTACAAGGCTTTAGTCCACCAATTACTCACAGTTTAAGGAATAGGTGAACATGGAGAATACTGACCACACCAGCAGATGCACAAGACCATGTGATGGCCGGCTGCAACCAGTAGAAAGGTCTATAAATCTATTTCCTAATGCACAGACAAGATGATAGCGCTCTGACACCAAGAAAACAGAAACCTGCATACACCTTCAATAATACATACTAGATTTTAACACAGAGGTGGGATGGCATAACATCAAGAGCACATGAAAAATGCATAACAGGCACAGCCTGGAACAAAGAAGAAGTGGAAAGTGAGCAATTAACAGCAAAAGAAGCTTGCATTAGCTGAAAATGAAGACCAAATGCTGCAAGTATCACAGTAGTTGCATTCTCCAGAAGTTGAACTTTACATCAAAACAATATCCATCAACACTCATTACATCTTGATTCTGGGTATATATAGAGTTTGTTTACAAAAATATCCTGTTGTTCTATGTGTGGAGGGGTCATGACTCATAACTAACCACCAACCACATTAACTATGTGATATGGGCCTCTGCTATGATCTGCTGCTTTAATGAACAAAATTTGATATTCTCTGGTACTTAGGTGTACTCCTCGAGCAGGTGGAGTGTTGTATGAATAAATTTCCATAACTGCTGAAGGCGTTTAACTACTCGAGGCTGTACTTTCCTTCCTTGGCCGTGCTGTCTCTTGAACGAGGTAGTTGAAGATTACTTGCGCAGAGTGCTGGTGGGTGATCGCCTTCTTCCTTCGGATGCACAGGACAGGCAAAAAACACGATGACTGCATGGGACTGAATGGAGGGTAGGGAATAAATATTAGTCGTTGGATGGAATAGACGGACGGCTGAGATCTCTTGGCGAGCGGCGTCGGGAGGAAACATGGACGGGTGAACATGGGCCGTCGGATCGTAATCGGGTAGATTCGACGGCTATCGGGTGGCAAAGGTGTGCGAATGTTAACGAGCGAGGGACGGAGTACGGGCGGTAAGCGGTATCCCCGCACTGCTATCAGGGGATGGTGGTATTTGTACAGAGGGGTCGCGATCATGTTAAATGAGCGACACGTGGTGGAGGAAAACCGCTTTCCCCGTGGGTTAACGCGCGGGCATGTTCCAGCGGCGGGAGGTGCGACTGTCGTCCGATCGCGGCGGGGATGATCGGACGGTGGGGATTAATCGCACAAGTTTTCGGGACTGATGTGACAGGGACAGCAAGGGTAACAATGCGCAGTTATATGAATATAGTCATATGGGTTTAACTTTGCACTTGGGACCCAAGGGAAAAATGGGTTAATATGGGGTTTATAAAGGATTATAGAGGAAAACAGAAATGACGGGTTAAGGGAGAAAAATGAGAATGAAAGGGAAGCAAGGAATGGAGAGGTTTAGCAAGGAAAACAGAGATAGCAAAGTGAAAGGAAGTAAGCGGGGAAATAGGGAGAGGTGAGGATAACCACTGTAAACCATCTCTGAGCCAGCAACCAAGGACCAAGCTTATTACTCCTCCTCGAAAAACAACAACATGTAGCAGAACTAACATTGGCTCCTTCTGGGGATGAGATCCTCCCTGTGAGGTCTCAAGAACCTACAGATCAATGCCTTCCTGATGAAAACAAATTAACAAAATTCCTAGTGTTCCATTGGGCATGGAGGTTGACTGAACTTATACTAAAACTGATAAAACAAAATATTTACAACTTTAAGGTCAAAAGACCTTAAATCACATAAATTTTCAGAAAATGCCCATTAACTGGGCCATCAAAAATTGCCTCTTCTCCCATACTTTTCAGTATGAAAGTGTTGTTCATTTGAATTTGTGAAATAATTAAAGGGCCTGTCCAGAAAGCATCAAACTTCCCATGGTTGCCTTTCTTCTCTTTTAGTGCATCCCACTTCAAAACCAAGTCTCCCACCTGAAAATTATCTGTCTTTGTCTTCCTGTCAAAAGCATCCTTGATCTTTTTCTGATGTGCTGCAGCCTTTTCAACCAGCTATTCTCTAATCTGATGTACCTCTGCTAAATCAGTGATCCTCTTTGCCATTTCTTCTTCCTCATTCTGCTCTTCTTGAAGGAATTTTGCCACAAGGAGAGTTAACTGAATTGGGAATACAGCTTCAGTGCCATATACCAGCTTGAAAGGAGAATTCCCTGTGGATTTCTTAATGGTCACTCTGTCAGCCCACAGTGCATACTTGAGCTTAGAATCCCAATTCTTTTTATTGTCCTCTAACAGCTTCTTAATTATCCTTATCAGGGTTTTATTAGAGGATTCTGCCAGACCATTTCCTTGAGGATAATATGAGGTGGAATGAACCAGTTTAATACCCATTGAATCACACATATCCACCAATTCTTTTGCCCTGAAGGCTGTTGCATTGTCTGTGACTAACTTATGTGGACAACCAAATCTGGTAAAGATATTCTCTGTCAAAAATTTCATGACCACATTATGATCAGCCTTTTTGGTAGGGACTGCTTCAATCCACTTAGTGAAATAATCAGTGGCTACTAATATCCATCTGTGCTGGCCACTGGAATGTGGATTGATCTCTCCAATGAAATCCAAGCCCCACTGCTGAAAAGGTCCTTTTGCATGTATTGGTTTTAGGGGCAGGGACTTCAACTGCTGCTTTCCTTCAAATCTTTGGCACCTGTCACAAGATTTAACAAATGAAAATACATCAGAAAATAAGGAGGGCCAGTAATATCCAGCTCTGAGGATTTTATGGGCTGTAGTCTTCCAATAATGGTGCCCTCCACACATGCTAGAATGAAACTGTTGCATGACTTCTATTGACTGTTCTTTGTCCAGACACCTCAAAAGCACTCCAGATGGATCCCTCCAGTAGAGCAGATTTTCATTAATGCAATATTTAGCTGCCCTAAGCTTTATAGTTCTGGCTTGACTTTGAGTAAAGCTTGAAGGGATTTCTAGCTTCAGCAAGAAATTAATTATTGCAGAATACCAATCACAAGAAGCTAGATTTTCGGCCACTAACTACTTTCTCTCTGGTTCAACTACTTCCTCTTCTTCATCTCCCTGACCACTTTCTGCAATTGTGCACAGGAAATCAATATCCAATGATCTGCAATTTTCTTTAGCCAATAACTTGGCAAGACCCTGACCTTTGACAAGTTTGGTGGGCTTCAGTTCTAGAGTAAATTCAATTAGCTTTGCAATCCATTTAGCCCTTCTTCCATCAGCATCAGGTTGTGTTAAGACATATTTTATTGTAGCAGAGGGTACATATGCAATTATCTTGGAATGCAAGATATAAACTCTGAAAGCTTTCAAGGATTTGATAAGGGCATATGTTTGTTTTTCAATAATGTCATACCTCAGCTCAGCATCCCTCAAGTTTTTGTTGAAAAATGCCACCGGATGCTCCGAGCCTTCTTCATCTGCTTGCAATAGAACTGCTGCAATGGTGTCTTCAAAGGCAAATGAGAATACATGGAACTCCTTGTTGTAGTCTAGACTTATTAAAGTGGGAGCCTCCATAATAGCTTTTTTAATGGACTCAAAAGATCCTCTTGCTACATCAGTCCATCTGACGTCTGACCCTTTCTTCAACGTGGAGGTAACATGATTCACCAGTTCTGCAAAATTTGGTATAAACCTCCTTACAAAATTAATTTTGCCCAAAAAGGATTGGATATCCTTCTTCGATCTTGGGATAGACAAAGTCTGTATTTCTTTTACTCTTTCTGGGTCAATTTGAACACTTGCAGCAAAAACAACATGTCCTAACAGCTTGCCTTCTAAAGAAAATTGTGACTTTTTAGAATTCACTGAAATCCCAAACCTTCTGCACTTCAGAAACACTTTTTTCAAATGCTGCAAATGATTTTGATGGCTATTGGAGTATACTATTATGTCATCAAGGTAGATAAGGACAAATTTATCCTTCTCTCCTACAAATGCTATATCCATGGCTCTCTGAAAGGTTGCTCCAACATTCATCAATCCAAAAGGCATCTTGGCATACATAAAAGTGCCCCAAGGAGTGGTAAATGCAGTCTTCTCTTGGTCATCTGGATGCACAACAATCTGATTAAACCCTGAAAATCTGTCCAAGAAAGACATCACTTTGGCTCCTGAGACCTTCTGCAGCAAATGCTCCATCTTGGGTAGAGGATAGTTGTCTTTCTTAGAGCATTTGTTTAAGTTTCTGAAATCAACACACAATTTGAATTCTCCACTTTTCTTCCTGACCACTACTAGGTTGGCTACCCACTTGGAATATCTGAGAGGGACTATAATCTTGGAAGCCAGCAACTTTTTAATTTCTTTTTCAATCAGAGGAAGAAGTATAGGATTTATTGGTCTCAGCTTCTGTTTGAAAGGAATGGTGTCTTTCTCTAAAGGGATTTTATGCTGAATAATCTTTTTATCATAAGTTTTCAGGTCACTATACTCCCAGGCAAACACATCAGCAAATTTCTTCATTAATTTGCAGTATTCAGAACTTTGGTTAGCAGACAGATGAGTGGACAAATTTACGTAGCTAGGCTGACCTGGACTTCGTATATCATGCTTACAGACTGCAAATTGATCTTCTTTTTGGGCAGCCTTGTAAGGCACATCATTCTGGTCGAACAATCTTTCAAGAGGAATTAGACCCTTTGGAATATGATTACTAGGAAGCTGGACAATGCTTTCTTTGCCAATTCTACTTCTAAGTTGGGATTTGGGGCTTTCTTCCAAGGCTTAATTTTCTTGGTCAATTTTCATTTCAGAAAATTCATCAATGACTTGCAAGAACCTATTCAATTCCTCATCATCATCAAAAACTTTCCAATGTTGGACATTGTCAGGCAAGGATGGTCTATACTTCATTTGGACTTCATATACCAGTCTGGGAGGCATGGGAGGAAAAAATAGATTAGCAGACACATCAAAGGAATCAGCAAGCTGATTTTTGGCTCTAGGGATATATGAAATACAAAAATAATCAAAAGAATCTTTGAGTCTCCATACCTCATCTCTGTATGCTTTTAGCCTTGGGTGCTTTGCCTGAATGTTTTATTTACCTGCTGAATGATCAGATCGACATCTCCAAACACCTTTATGTTCCTGATTCCTCTGTCTTTTGCTGCATTAAGGCCCAATAGCAAAGCCTCATACTCTGCTATATTGTTTGTGACTTGAAAAGCCAGCTTAAAAGACAGATGTGTGCTTTCTTGTTCTGGAGATACCAACACCACCCCTGCTCTTGCAGTCTCCCTGGAACATGCTCCATCAAAGAACATCTCCCAAACCTGACTTCCTTGCTCTTCTTCGGCTTGAACTGGTTTCTTGATCTGCATTGAGGCCTTCTGAGATTCTTCTATTTGGAGAATACATGCTCCAAAATCCATGTCCACAACATAAATGGGATGATTAGTAGGGTTCTTCTCATCATTGATGATGTATGCCAGCTGTGCTTCTCTGTACAATCTCCTGCTTTCCCCTCCAAAAACTGGGACAGTGGCATAAGATAGATTATTCTGTAATGTCCCACCTAGTCTCTTAATGCAGCCTCTGGACAATAGCATGCCAAACTTGGGAGGGACATCTGCTACCACAATATCCATCATCATACTCTTCATGGGCAACTGAGTTAGGGTAATGGCTAAATCTTTAATCAACCCTGGACATTTTACTTTTATTGAATCAAAAGAGAATAAATCATGGTATGGTCTAGTGATATCAAGGCCCAACTCTTCCATGACAGCTTTAGGCATCAAATTGTGGCTGGCCCCTGTGTCTAGCAGGAAATTGTGGAGGATTTTGTCATGAATGGTCAAGGAGACATAAAAAGATGGAGAATTATTATCAGCAGTTTCAATCATGGGGCTAAGCGCAATGGCAAGCTTGTCATTTTGCAAATTGACAGTCAGTGGAGGTTTGTGTGATTTCCAGCTCAAGGGCCTCAAGGATAGGCTTTCCAATACTCACTCTTTACCAACTCTACCAGAGGCACAGATATTTTTAATTTCTGTACTTTTGACTCAAAACTGAAAGAAGAAGATAACTTATCAGAACCTTTTACCTCTTGAACTGGAGCTTTGAGAATGACTGCTGGTCTTCTCTGTCTGATATTCTGTGACTCTGTTTGGACAACAACTCTTTGGGCAGGATTCTCTTTGACATTTTTTGCATTCGACCTCAGGTTATATCTTTGCTGCTCCTCAGTTTGTAGGACAGCTTCTCTATCCCATTCTTGACTGTCTTGTTCCTGCAGCAATGATTCTTCATAAGTAGCCAAAGTCAAAAATGCAGCGCTGCCTTTATCTTCCATGCAGTGAATTTCATCCTCATCTTCAAATTGTTCCTCCTCCATGACTACATTTTGGAAAGGAGCTTTAACTTTTTGTTCTTCTTTTGATTCTTCACCCCTCTGAATAATTTGTAACTGTTCATTTGCTCTTCTGAATGGATTGGGATTTCTTGGAGCAAATGTGTTCTGCTGCCTTGTTTTTCCTAAATTCTGCTCAACCTTCAGCTTAGATATTTCAGCAGCCAATGACTCTATCATCTTAGTCATTTTATCTAATTTAGGTTTTGAAGATGAAGCAAAGGAAGTAGAAGCCTGACCTCTTTGCCTCCTTCTGTCAGCTTGACTTTTGAGCTTTTCCGCAGCCATGATATTAGATTCCACCTCTAGTGCTGCATCCTGCATATCAGCTAGAGTGGCACATCTTCTTTCTCTTAATAGTAGGCAGAAATCAGAGTCAAAAGCATTGGCATAAGTGAGTTTGGAAGAGGTGGGGGTAGGCTTTACCTCAGCTGGTATCTTACTATACATATGATTGAATCTTTTATTAAAATCAGGCAATGATTCCCCATTTTCCCTCTTCAGGTTACCAAACTCAGTATGGTAATACAACAAGTCTTTTTTATCTCCCCAGTGCTTCAAAAATGCATCATCTAAGGCTTCAATATCAGCAATAGATCTAGGAGCTAGTTCTCTGAACCACTTTCTGGCCTCTCCATCAAGGCTCTGGACAAAAACTCTCATCCACACATCATTTTCACTTATATCTAAGTTATCAGCATAACTATAAAAAGCTTCAAGGTGTTCTTCTGCTGTCACTCCCTCTGTACCAGTAAACTTGGGCATATACTTCTGATATTCTCCCACAGGCATGGGATTCAAAGGAACAGGCAAGACCAAAGGTCCATATCTAGCAGCAACAATTCTTTCTATCTTCGTGGGTGCTTGCTGGCTTGCCATGACTGGGGTATGTGGAAGAACACTGGCAGATTGAGCAGTGTGAAACAATGAAATGGATGACAGAGACAAAGGGATGTTTTGGATTGTATGGGAAACTTTCTTTGGACAAAGATTCAAAGGGGAACTAGATGGACAAGGGGCTGTATTAATCTCTGAAGGAATTTCCATATTAACAGTGTTGGGCTCTAAATCTTCAAACTGCATATCTTCAACGATAACTTTATCTTTCAGAGATGCATGAGATTTCTTAGGCTTACCTGATCCTGATGCCCCTTTCTGTGATGCTTTCTTCGATTTGACAGTCCTCTTAGGGTTAGGCACTGGTTCAGCTGGTGATTTCTAAGGATTTCTTCGAGTATGTCTCACAAACTGAGCCAGAACTTCAATGTGGAGTCGCCAAATGTTGGTCTTCCTCCAGTGGAGTTGCCAGATAGATGATTACAACCAGAAATGTGCCCAGACCTTGTTTATCATCAAAATCTGGAACTGTGTCATTCTCCCAGGGAAGCTGAGCTTCAATCTCCTCTCCCTGGCAACGACGCCAATTAATGTTATCACCCCAAGAAACTCTCCTAGGTTGTATATCAGAGATGCTCGGGAACATTACAAACTCAACAAAATGTTGGAAAATGGTGGATGAATGGAAAGAATGATGCATTTTCAAGCCAGATAACCACTTCTACTATGCTTAACCCTAGACATGGGTGAACACCCCCAGACTACAAGGCTTTAGACCACCAATTACTCACAGTTTAAGGAATAGGTGAACATGGAGAATACTGACCACACCAGCAGATGCACAAGACCATGTGATGGCCGGCTGCAACGAGTAGAAAGGTCTGTAAATCTATTTCCTAATGCATAGACAGGATGACAGCTCTCTGGAACCAAGAAAACAGAAACCTGCATACACCTTCAATAATACATACTAGATTCTAGCACAAAGGTGGGATGATAGCCCCTCTAATGCTAAACATCAAGAGCACATGAAAAATGCATAACAGGGACAGCCTGGAACAAAGAAGAAGTGGAAAGTGAGCAATTAATAGCAAAAGAAGCTTGCATTAGCTGAAAATGAAGATCAGATGCTGCAGGTATCACAGTAGTTACAGTCTCCAAAAGTTGAACTTTACATCAAAACAATATCCATCAACACTCATTACATCTTGATTCTGGGATTTATAGAGTTTGTTTACAAAAATATCCCGTTGTTCTATGCGTGGAGGGGTCATAACTGACCACCAACCACATTAACTATCTGATATGGGCCTCTGCTACGATCTGTTGTTTTAATGAACAAAATTTGACATTCTCTGGTACTTAGGTGTACTCCTCGAGCAAGTGGAGTGTTGTATGAATAAATTTCCATAACTGCTGAAGGCGTGTAACTGCTCGAGGTTGTACTTTCCTTCCTTGGCCATGCTGTCTCTTGAATGAGGTAGTTGAAGATTAACTGCGCAGAGTGCTGGTGGGTGATCGCCTTCTTCCTTCAGATGCATGGGACAGGCCAAAAACACGATGACTGCATGGGACTGAATGGAGGGCAGGGAATAAATATTAGCCGTTGGATGGAACAGACGGACGGCTGAGATCTCTTGGCGGGCGACGTCGGGAGGAAACATGGACGGGTGAACATGGGCCATCGGATTGCAATCGGGCAGATCCGACGGTTATCGGGCGGCAGAGGTGTGCGAATGTTAACGAGCAGGGGACGGAGTACGGGCGATAAGCGGTATCCTCGCACCGCTATCAGGGGACAGTGGTATTCGTACAGAGGGGTCGTGATCACGTTAAACGAGCGACACGTGGCGGAGGAAACCGCTTTCCCTGCGGGTTAACATGCGGGCATGTTCCAGCGGCGGGAGGTGCGACTTCCATCCAATCGCGGCTGGGATGATCGGACGACGGGGATTAATCGCACAAGTTTTCGAGACTGATGTGACAGGGACAGCAACGGTAACAGCGCGCGGTTATATGAATATAGTCATATGGGTTTAACTTTGCACTTGGGACCCGAGGGAAAAATGGGTTAATATGGGGTTTATAAAGGATTATAGAGGAAAACAGAAATGACGGGTTAATGGAGAAAAATGAGAATGAAAGGGAAGCGAGGAATGGAGAGGTTTAGGAAGGAAAACAGAGATAGCAGAGTGAAAGGAAGTAAGCGGGGAAATAGGGAGAGGCGAGGATAACCACTATAAACCATCTCTGAGCCAGTAACCAAAGACCAAGCTTATTCGTCCTCCTCGAAAGACAACAACATGTAGCAGAGCTAACAGGTACTGGTCACATAAATGATAAATCTATTAAAAATTTAAATCATGATTCATAATTCATAATTGAAAGACAACTTACAACTACAATATAGTAAGATAAACACACTGACAACTGTAGTTTTCTCATTAAGTCATCAAATCAAAATGTGTTATATAGGTAGCGCTGGTGCAATGTCAATGGCAAATAGAAATAGAAAATATAAAACAACTACAGGTATACAAGCCTCAAGGCATCAGAATCAGCATCACTGTCCTCATCACCATGGTCCCCATTTCTCTCCTCTGCATCCTCCTCCTCCCCTGTATCCATAGTCGCCTCTGCATCTGCTGGTGTGGAGGTTGACCCCTCTAGGTCATCAAATCTAACAGGCTCTAGCACTGGATCATTGAGATCCATGTTGGCCAATGCCAACTGAACAGTGGTGTCCAGACCCATATCATCAGGAAAGACATCCCACATCTTTGTCTTTCCCCTCAACCACTCTTCCCTCTGCTTGTAAATAAGACGAAGGTTGGTGTGCACATACACCATTGTCTTTGCCCTGGACTGCTCAAGCCTGCTCTTCTTCACACTATACAAATTCCCATATGTGCTCCAATTCCTCTCGCAACAAGAGGATGAAGTCACCTGAGAGGAGCCTCATGGCTAACTGCTGAAGAGGAGGGCTTGTTGCCCCATGATTTGCCCACCAAGAATAGGGCCTCTTAGCCCCCCTGTCTCTAATCACATCATAACCTCCAAATCGACCACTGCCAGTGGAAAACTCTGCAAAGGCATCCTCCACCTCAGCAAGCAATGCACTATCCTGATAAATCTGCCTGAATGCCTCTTTCCTCCCCTATGAGATTTCACCATCCATGTGAGGAGGGAATTTGTGGGAAGGTCCACCATTCAGCCACTCATGGCTATAGTATTTGGTGTTCAATGAGTGAGCCAAACAATGTAAAGGTGTACAATTCTTGTCCCATCTGCTGACAAGAATATCATGTATGGTATCACAGAAGGCCTCTGGTGATGTCTCATACTCGGGGCACTCACTCTGTAAAATAATGTTCCTCACAGACTCAATCATGGAATCCCATCCCTCATAAACCTCTCCTAGGATGGGTTTGTCTGTATTTGCAACTCGAAGCAAAGAAATGATAGGGTCCATGATCCGAATAATTAGATCTACCCTCTCCCACCAACCATCATCTAGCACTGTGTCCTTCACTCTTTTAGAGGCTACCTGATCTGCCTTTCTCCAAAAAGACCCAAACTCATAAATAACCATGGACCCAAGAGCGGTCTTGACCTCCCTCAACCTCTTCAACATCATGAATGAAGATGCAAACCGTGTATCAACAACCTTCAACAATGATAGATTGTTGTACTCCTTGTAGATAGTGAGGGCATTTGTATGATTTTGCACAAAGTTACGGATATGTCTTGCATCCTCAATAATGCTTCCAATCCAAAGCACATCAGAAGCAATGGATTTCAGTGCTAAGTTCAATGAATGGACAATGCAAGGTGTCCAAAACACTTGTGGATATTTAGCTTCCACAATCATGCCAGCAGCCTTGCAAATAGGTGCACTATCTGTAATGATTTGCACACAAGAATCAACACCTACATCTTCAATAACTTTAAGAAATAACTCACCCATAAATTGTGCATCCTTGTATTCGCCAAGTGTATCCACTACTTTCATGAAAACTGGACCACTCAAGGAAGACACCATGAAGTTGATGATTGGGTGTCGTGCTGGATCTGTCCATCCATCAGAAACAATGCTAACCCCAGATGTTGGCCATGATGCTACAATAGGCTCAAGCATTTTTTGCACCTCTTTTTTTGCCTTCGTCAACAATGTGGTTCTCAGCTTCTCTGACCCAAGAGGCACATACCCTGCTAGAGCCCCTTGAGTTAGAGCTCGGCACATCTCAATAAATAGAGGTGAACATGCAACATTAAATGATATGAAGTTTTGATAGAAGAAGAAGGCAATGGTGAGATCAAGCTCTTCCCGTCTCTCTTTTTGGAAAATCTTGTCCATTGGACCAAGTGCTCTTCTTTTTGATGCTTGTCCCCCAGTAGAAGTAGAACTCTCAAATGGAAATTTGGTGGTGGCTTTCCTCAAAAATGGAAGGGGGTCTTCATTCTTGGGTTTTTTTTTATTTTGAAGCCACATGTTCCATATCAACATTGGCCTCCTTTTCCAATTCTTTTTTCTTTTGTGAAGAAACAACTCTACAAGCTCCAATCCCACAACCGGGTAAAGCCAACAAATGTGATTTCACACGATAATATGTGCTTTTGAAAGAAATGTTACAAAAGTTGCATTTCCATTGCACATTGCCTCCTCCCTTTCCCTTGGTGTTTGGCCCATCCTCTCTTGTGACATATTTCCACAATGGATATTTATCATTGTCTTTAGGTCCTCTGCCCTCAACATTACTCGTAGCAGACTCTGATGATATTGGGGGAGGAGGGGCATCTTTACCCATGACATTCTTGCCATTCCTTTGCCCCCTAATTGCTGCCTTTGATTGAGCCATGAATACTGTAAAAGAAATGAACAAAGCATGCACAAATTTGTAAACAAAAAATCATATACAAACTGCTGTAAGAGATGCAAAAAAATGGAGGTGAAATGCACTTACCTGGTGGTTGATTCTCCTTGTTGAATGCTCTACTCCCTTAACTCCTTGCTGCAAACCCTTCTCCACTAGCCAACAGCTCACAAAACACTTTCCAAATGAAAATGTGTGTGGCTGTAAGGAGCAAATACGCCCTTTTCATACCCCCGCAAGTCACTTTTTGAGCCTAGCGAGTCCTGGAAAACAGGACATGATTCCCAAAATCTTGACACGCAGAGAAAATCATGACACGTAGTCGGATTTGACCTGTCAAAAAAGGACACGACGTGTCATGGGTTTTGGACACGAATCTGGAGAGAATCGCGTCGGACACGATGGATTCAATATTCGTGGGGCCTATAGGACAAATCCGGTTTCATAGCAAGCAACAAATAGAAGAACACAAGATATAGGCACGCTGCCAAGGAAAAGCCCCCCTCAAGGGGAAAACCCAGTCACAAATTCTTCCTTCATTAGATTCAAGATGAGGTGACCAAGACCCTTAAAATATAGACCCAATACATCCTCCATCAAGTCATCCTTGTAACTGTGAGAGCACCGAGTCATCATCACTGTGGTAGCAATGTAGCATTGAGTTCATCCTTGTGCCTAATCCGAGCTCCTGAAACATCCTCTCTGAGATTGCATCGAACTACTCGTTGTAGTGACATCGAAACATCCTCTCTGAGATTGCACTGAACTACTCACTGTAGTGACATCGAAACATCCTCTCTGAGCTCCTTACTGTCATACTGGAACATTCTCTCTGTAATCCGAACTACTCACTGTGGTGCCACCGAAATTGTCCAAAGAACAAGAGCCTTCACTGTTGTGACAGCGAATCCTTCTCATTTCAGTTAGAGATTATCCGAGTTTCTTGTCATGATACTGAGACTTACTCCTGTAAAATCCGAACTTGTTCTTCTCTATTAGAGCACCGAAACTACCTTACTGAAATCTGAACTTTTTTACATCATGGAATGCGAGCTTCTAGGCTTGTATTTATAGTTATTAGTCCATCATAAATGAGCCGAAATGATATTGTGAAGAGATGTGTCTTTGTTGTAGGCTGACCTGAGTTCATTTGATGATTATTCCTTTTAGGCCGACTTGAAGGAGACTTTGGGGAGGCTGACTTGATGATGATCAAGGAGACTTTGATGGAGGGGTATTTGACCAATAAACAAATTGACTTTGACAATAACCTAAAGCCTATAATGGAGGCTTGTCCTGAGACAAATGACCCAAGCATGAAACCCATGCTTTAATAAGTCAATTTCAATAATAATAAAATTCTTTTCAATTTCTTTTGACAAATATATTACATTTTGACTTCAAGTACAATAATGAAGACTGCACCTAGTTACATTTTCCAACACCAAAAATAATTTCAAAGAGAAAGTATGAATTCTATATATTTTTGAAGGAGAAAATCATCCTTTTATAGTGAAGGATAGGCCTTTTAGGAAGCCAACTTAAGGAGAGAAAAAAATAATTTTGAAATTTAAAATTTCCCTCTCATTTTGGACCACAAGAATTGAATTTGACTTTTCTTCCATAATTTCACTTCCTCCATCATAAAATATTTTTTTTTTTTTTATTTCATTTAAAATGCCTTAGGCAACCAATAATATCATGCCACATCATTTCCCTTTTGGGGGTTTTGCCCATAAAGGTGGCCTTCATCTTTGAACAAGTATATCTCTCAAACCGTGATAGCTCTTATGATGTGCCACATATCATCAGAATCAACATGATGAGAAGAACCCTATGATGATGGTCTCTAAGGAAAATTCATTGATTTGCATCTTCAAAATCCTCAACAAATGTGGTGCTTTAACCTTGCAGCCTAAGGCACTGATCCTCAACTGGGCATATCTCCTGATTTGGGAGGACCCACAAGATGCTCCACATACCACTGGAAATGGTATAAAGAACTCCATCAATCTGGAATGGTATCATGTCGAGAATCATCATCAAGGTCCTCTAATATGTGTGGGGCTCCACTGGGGCATGCCATCTAGCTGGGTTCTCCAAACCCTTGAGCTAAGGTCTCATCAAGCTACATCATCCTGTGGATATCATCACATCAAAGACATCCAAATGACCTTGACATCAATGATGATATTCACACTGCCTTGACATCAATGACAACCTACTCAACAATCGCCCCCTTTGTCATTGATGTCAACACCTAGCTTAACAAGGCATGTTGCATTGTGCTTCTTCTCTTCTCTCTCCCTTGTTTCTTTCAAGTTTCTCTCCCCCTTTGACATGAATGGCAAAGGGTGGTTGACGTGTCCTTGTCATCGATGATATCTTCATTTGACATGACTCCCCCTAACAATGTGCTCTCTTGTTGCATCATCCTAACAATGTGCTTTCTTGCTACATCATCTCTTCCATTACATAGGCTCCCCTTGACAATGTGCCTTCCCGCTGCAACATTTCTTCCATTACACAGGTTCCCCAGACAATATGCTCTCTTGTTGTATCATGTTTTCCAATTGTGTGAGAATTCATTGTGAAACCTATTTTCTTTGCTAGACCCTGGTGGTATCTTCTTGGTTCTGCGAAATCCACTCTAAGTTGATTCTACAATTTCCTGCAAAATGGCCAAAGTTGTGACATAGGTAGCACTCTACTTCTAGTCTAAACAATGGAGAAAATCTTTTTCTGTTATAGGAATATGGGACTCTGTCAAATCTACCTCTAGGTTTTTTATAAAACCCTCTATCATTACTCCTGTTGTATTCTGTGCAATCTAACTTTATGTTCATAGTTATAACATGCAAAGCAATATCCATAAAATGTGCCTACATATTTGGGTGTATAAAGTGATGATCTCCTAAAGGTGTCTCGTCCTTGAGGATATCCAAGGCCCTACTGCTCTCCACTTTTGAATGCTCTTCTATGATTTGGCATCTTGAATGCATCAACTTAACTCCTTGAGGCATTGATCTTCCAGCTATTGGTTTTGGTTGACTTGTGCAAAACTTTGACTTTGGGCTTCTCTTCATCTTTGGCATGAGGTTTCTCTTCATGAGGGTTATTTTCTTCTTCATAATGTGACTTCTCCCATCTTTGGCATGAGGCTTCTCTTCATGAGGATTATTTTCTTCTTCATCATGTGACTTCTCCTCATCTTTTGAGTTTTCATCCTTACAACATGAGGACTCACCAACATACCCAAGACCTGAGTGGTGATATTTGGCAATTGAGAATGTCACCCAAGACCTGAGTGGTGATATTTGGCAATTGAGAATGTCACCCAAGACCTACGAACTCCTTAATCTTTGGTTAAGCTTGTCTGCTTTTGCTCTTAGAGTGACGATTTCATGTTCACGTTTCATGCAATCTTCTTCCTTTTGCTTCATCTGACTTCTTAAGATTTCCTCAATTATTTTGGATTCTTCAAGTTCCCTCTTCAAGCAGGTGATTTTCTTGTCAAGTTCTTTATCATGATTGTTCCATTTATTTGGCCTTTACCTGAGCTAGTTTGTCAAGGTGCTTTCTATATTGTTTGCCTCTTGTAGCATGCTTTTGAGATGGTCCACTTCCTTCTTTCAACTCTGCTTCATCATGTTCACAATCCTTTTTTGACATTTTCATCTGCTCCTTTTGCATTTCAATTTCCCTTCTTAGCATGTTTATTTCATCAAGAGCACATTCATATTTAGCATCCTTTTGCTCACTATATTTCTTCAATTTTTTGAATTTTAAACTCAGACTGCTATACAAACTCCTTATCATCATCTCTCTTTTTTCAGCCTTCTCAATTTGGATTTCGAGAGATGCAACCTCTTTGGAATTAGCTGCCATCTTATTTTCAACTTCAGGCTCCACCAATCAATTCCTCTCTTCGATGCTATGGATGTACCTTCAAGCAGTTAAGCTTCCAAGAAGGACCTACTCTGATACCAATTGTTGGAAATACTAAGGGGGGCTGAATCAGTATTTCATCTAATTTTCACAATTGGTTAGTTCCTTATCATTTATTAACTGAAATTCACATTAAGCATCACAAGCATTCATTACATCAATGATAGTACATAGGAGTTTTTGCTCAAATCTTCATTAGATGTATGATACACACAAGTTTACCAGTAATCTGGAAGGAAGTAAAATACTCCCAAGGGTTTTATCAGTAACAGCTGGAAGGAGGCAAATGCTCCTAAGTTTGAAGATGTTTGCAGACCCAAGTCTATAGGAGTCTTTAGTCTCCTTTACAATCAACATGTCAACCAATCAACTAATCGACCACTCAATCATTGTTGCTGCAATACTGTTGTCACTCCACAACTGCCTGCTACCACTGCTGCTGCACTTCACTGCTACCAGTGTCCACTGCCACTTCAACTCAGTCACTCTGCCTTACAACACTGTTGTACTTTTGCAGTACTACTCAAAAAAAATCAACTGCTTCAACTGACCCCAACATGATATATCAACCATGGAAATTCTGATCAACATAACTATATGCTCATACTATCATTACCAGCTTACTGCAATGTACTATCAAGCCTTGTGCAAATATATCAAGCCCTTGTAACCTTTGTTAGGACAGAAACCCTAACACATGGGGCAACATATCACTGAGCATTATCTTAAATAATAAGCCCAAGTATCAATCAACCTAAAGAATAACAATGTCCACGCACAAACTTTGATCCAACTTATGCTCACAACATATCTTCACCTTGACGTGATGATGCATTGCTACTGATATGCTTCCAATCTGAAGATGATACAACCCTCTTGTCCTTGAGATGACTCTGCTCTTGGCCCTTCTTGAAGGATACCCTTTAGCTCTCTGCAAATTGACTTGTTATTGACTTTATCATGTATTGTATGATGCTTTGGTTCTAAAGATGAATCTGGACCAGTAACTTTAAGGCTTCTTCACTGCTGAAAGATGCCTTAATCAAACTTCAATAACAGAGCTGTTATTAGATTACAGGAACTCGATTTGTACCATTTTCTGCTGATATATAAGCCAGTGATGGAAATGCTCTTAATTTGATCCTATTGATGTCTAAAGATTTGGCAGTGCCTTGCTTATCTTCCTGTTTAGTGTGTTGCTGATAATATTGGACTTCTTGATGCTTGGAACATGATCAGGATTTTGGGCACTTTTAGACACAATACTGAAGTGGAAATCATTCACAAGATTCAAATCAATACTTTTAAAGGATTCATCAATTCTATACAAGAGTCAATAATAACCTAGCAATTTTATTTATCCCTCAATTAAAGACTACAATTGATATTTAGATCAGGACCAAAAATCTGTCTCCAAGACGACTATCAAAGTAGTACCCAATATACTAAGAGATCAACCTTGAGCCTCAAATCTCGCTGCAAGAGAACATGCATTACTTCCTTATTAAGGAATGAAATACACGGAATGTATACTAGTTGAATCAAGCTACCATTTGGAAAATGTTATTCAAAACCTTGATCAAGGGCACATAATAATCAAATCTTTTCCAGACTCAAAACTTAGGCCTCATAAATGGATCAAGACTTAGTTCTACAATAGGGTACTAAATCTGTGTCTCTAAGCTGAAGATAACGATGTGAATCTTGAGGTAACTGAGACCCCCAAACAGTTCTGCAACCTATGTATTTCGATGGGTGAATGAACAATCAAAAACTTATGTGTACCTTGTTTTGTTTCAGGAGGTACCCACAGATCTTTGCAACTGGAGACAAGCTGCCGTGAACATTAGGACTAGTCAGTTGTGATCATTCTACAGGTTTATTATGCTTCTAACCTCACATGGGTTTTATCTTCAAAATTAACCTGCTCCAAAATTTTGGTAACTTCGCACTATTTTTGAAAGCATGTAATGTCATACTGTTTTGAACTTTGATGGATATGCTTGAAATCTCTTGAGGATAGGCATGTATCTTTGGAGGAAATTAATGTGACCTTTCTGAGCTTGGTGCCACTGAAACTCAACGCAATAAATCAGAGGTTTGGGAATAAAATCTTCGTGAATCAAATTTTGGAGATTGTTATCATACCCTTCTTTGCACCTCAGATTACAACTGGGTTCAACAACAATTAAGTCTTAGGGCACAAAGATTTCCAGACGTTTGGCAGAAAAGGAGAGGGGTTGAGTTAGCCTGAGCTTGATCTCAGCTCCTTCAATGAAATAAACCTTCCAGAATTAAACCATGAACAAAAGTATCCAAACATAAGCCTCTTGTAAACCTCCATGAAAGCCAAAACCCAAAAGAAATAAAACATAAGTAACTCTGCTACAATAACCCTTGAAGCCAAGCCAAAAACAATCACCAAAAGAACCAGAACCCACAACAACTTTGACCTCCCAAAAGATCTAACATTCCTCCACAAGGTCAAAAAGGATTTCAGAGAGAGTATGAATTCTATATATTTTTTAAGGAGAAAATCATCCTTTTATAGTGAAGGATAGGCCTTTTAAGAAGCCGAATTGAGGGAAAATTTTGATTTTGAAATTTAAAATTTCCCTCTCATTTTGGACCACAAGAATTGAATTTGACTTTTCTTCCATAATTTGACTTCCTCCATCATATTTTTTTTTCTTTCATTTAAAATGCCTTAGGCAACCAATAATATCGTGCCACATCATTTTTCTTTTGGGGGTTTTCCCCATAAAGGTGGGCTTCATCATTGAACAAGCATATATCTCAAATTGTGATAGGTCTCATGATGTGCCACATATCATCAGAATTGGCATGAGGAGAAGAATCCAATGATGATGGTCTCTAAGCAAAATTCATTGATATGCATCTTCAAAATACTCAACAAATGTGGGGCTTCAACCTTGTAGCCTGGGGCATTGATCTTCAATTGGGCATATTTCTTGATCTGGGAGGACCCACAAGATGCTCCACATACCACTAGAAATGGTATGATGAAATCCATCAATCTGAAATTGTCTCATGCTGAGAATCATCATCAAGATCCTCTAATATTTGCGGGGCTCCATCGGGGCATGCCATCTGTTAGAAATATGTTGTCATTGATGGCAAAATATGTAAAGGGAGGACACAGGTGTTCAAGATCAAGCACAAGAAGAAGAATAAAGATCAACATTAGTGGAGAATGGTGCAGTTCATTTGAAGGCATTTGTAGTGCAGCAAATCATCTCAAGAGAAGATGTAGATGGATAGAGCTCTGAAAGAGCCTTTCAGTGGTGTGTGGAAGTTCAAAAATGGCCTCCTAGATCAACAGATATAGCCAGTCAAAGGTGAAACCTAAAAGTCAAATTTGCAGAATTAAAAGTGGTTGGAGGATTCTTGGCGTGTGTTGGTTTAGCAGAGCTGCCAAACCTAGCAACAAGACTGATTGAGCTCCCCATACACGTCATCTTGATGCAATTAACCCATGTTGTTGATTTTGGGTAGCATCAAATGTGCTCTAGCTCCGAAATTTTGTGGAGGGGCTAGAACACAAGAGATCTCCAAGACCCATAAATCATTTGGAGAAATTCCACCAGGATGAGGAGTTTTTAAAATAATTAATATTTTTAATGGGTGCCTAAGCCTAAACTTAGGAAAATAAAAATATTAATGGGTATTAATAAAGATATGGGTGAGAAGCTTCTAAGAGACGAGGATCAATTTTGTTTTAATCTTAGCCATTGATTAGAGACTTAATCTCGGTCATTGATTCATCAACAGGAAAAGTATAAGAGAAGACTTGAGAGTCATTTGGAGACACACCAGGCAAATACTCAGTAACCCGAGGGAAATCGATTCTCAAGGAGAAGGAGTTCGATTTCAGAGGGAGAGTTGCAGGGTGAAGGAAGAGGAGGGTTTCATCATCAGTTAGAGACTGAGGAGGAGGTGACGCAGTGCCTCAAAGAGATGGCGTAGAGGGAGAGCTCTGAGAGACAATGCAAACAGGGATGAGATCTCACATAGTCCTCACGTAGATGATGCAGGGATGACGTAGTCCTCATGTAGACGATGCAGGGGTGACGTAGTGAAGGATAAAGGGTCTCTGTGGTGTCAAAATTTCTCTTAGTTGAGGAGGAAAATTATCTTAGGTGTTTTCTTGAAGGTTTCTCTATGTACTGCAGAATTATTTCTTGTAAAGATATTGTTGCTAAAGAATAATAAATAAATCTTCATTTGCTGCACCGGTTTTCCTGCATTGGGTTTTTCCGGGGACAATTGTCCAAAAATAACTGTGTTGATGTGATTGATTCTTGTACTTGTATATCACTATTATTTATCTCTATGTTATTATGTGATAACTGCAGTAGAATTTATTTTAATGTTATTTGAAGGGTTTTGTAAACAAATTATTGTGAGAAATAAGTAGGAGAAATAAATCAGTTACTACAGTAGAATTTTGTGTCAGAAATTTTCACATGGTATCAGAGCAGAGATCAGGCAACAAGAGTAAAGAATCTGCTATGAGTCAGGAGCATGATGTCAGGGCACCAACTCAAAAGGTCCCACACAGATCTCTAGAGGGAGAAGAGAGTGCGAGGAATACAGATCATGATTATTCTATGTTAGCTTCCACACTGGAAGAAGAAGTCACTTACTTAGCGAGTTTTGCCTCCTCTGAGGTTTGGTATATAGATAGTGGAGCTTCCTGGCACACGACAGGAATACAAGAATTTTTTTTGAATTATCAAGAAGAAAGGATGAACTTCCAGATCACCATGGGAAATAAGTCAAAATGTACCCCCGTAGGAAGAGGTACCGTAGTATTTCAAACAGAAGCAGGTGATCAGCTTCGAGCAACCAATGTGCTGCATGTGTCGAGATTGGGGATGAACTTACTCTCTGTATGTCATCTTCAAAACAAGGGCTATGATGTTTTCTTCATTAAGGAGAAAGTGTATGTCAAACACCCGAGTTGGAAAAAGAAGGCCCAGATTGGATTCAAAAGTAACAAGCTGTATAGATTACAACTAGAAACTCCAATGGCACTAATAGGCAGCAGTGGGGAAAAAGACTTGAATGAACTATGGCACAGGAGGATGGAACACTTACACCATGGGGCTCTGAGAATTCTCGAGAGAACAGTATCAGGAGTTTCAGAGTTGAGTATCGAACGAGATGATGTATACAGAGGATGCGCACTAGGCAAGTACGCCAAAGCTGCATTTTCTAGAAGTAACAATAGGGCTAAGGGTGTTTTGGGATTGATACACTCAAATATCTGCAGACCCACATCCACAAGAGCTCTTAGTAGTGCCGAGTACTTCGTCACCTTCATTGATGACCATTCCAGAAAGACTTGGATCTACTTTCTAAAAACCAAGGATGAGATTTTTGGTTGATTCAAAGAGTTCAAGGCTCTAGTTGAGAATCTGACAGGAAAGAAGATAAAAGTATTGTGCGCGGACAATGGTGGAGAATACATCAACAAGGACTTCATTGATTTTTGCGCAAGGGAAGGCATCATAAGAGAGTGGACAACCCCCTATAATCTGGAGCAGAATGGAGTTGCAGAAAGGAAGAACAAGACTATTTTTGAAGCAGCCAAGGCGATGTTGTATGATTATGATATCCCCAAGTTTCTATGGGCAGAAGCATGCAACACGGCAGTGTATGTCCAGAACAAGACTCCTCACAGGGTGTTAGGTAAGATTACTCTGGAAAGTGTCTTCACCGGTAAGAAGCCTGAGGTGAGTCATTTCAGGATATTTGGGAGTTTGGCATACTGCCATGTACCCGAAGAAAAGAGGAAGAAATTGGATCAGACTACGGAGAAAGGATATCTTGTGGGATATAGCGAGAATGCTAAGGCATATAGAGTCTATCTTTCGGGGAATAGGAAGATCGTTATTCGACGGGATGTAAAGTTCATGGAGGATAGAGCTTTTAGGAAATCCTGAGAAATGCCTTCCGAAGAGCAGTCAAGGGATGATCCATTGGTCGAGCCACTTCATCCAACAGAAATTAGCACCAATGTTTCTCCTAAAGGAAAAAATCCATAGGTATCACAACAGGTGGAGTCTCAGGAAGATGAGGAGCAGTTAGATATAGCCACTACCAGTGGGAGAACAAGTCGGGAACTTCGACAGATACTACGAGATGCAGAGAATTTCGTTGGTGCGCCAAGAACGAGAAAAGGGAGCGTAGACAGCCAAACAGATACCAAGCCTTGGTGGCTCAGGTTGGAGAACCCTCTAGTTTTCAAGAGGTCGTTCAGCATCAAGTATGGGTAGATGCTATGGTGGAGGAATACAATTCCATAATGGTCAATGATGTCTAGGAAGTGGTACCTAGGCCTTAGGATAGGTCAGTTGTAGGTTTGAGATGGCTCTACAAAGTCAAATACGCTACAGATGGCAATGTGGAAAAACACAAAGCCAAGTTTGTGGCTAAGGGGTATGCTCAAAAGGAAGGGATAGACTATGAAGAAACCTTTGCCCTAGTAGCTAGGTATACTTCTATTATATCCGTGATATCCATTTCAACATAAATGGGGTGGGAGATTCACCAGATGGATGTCAAGACGATGTTCTTAAATGGGGTGATAGAAGAAAAAGTATACATTGAACAATCCGAGGATTTTGAGACACATGAGAAGAAATCTCATGTATGCAGGTTGAAGAAAGCCTTTTATGGGCTTAAATAGGCACCTAGAGCATGGTACGGTTGAATTGATGGCTACTTGCAGAAGATGGGATTCGTCAAGAGTGATGCAGATCCTAATCTCTACTATCTTGTTGTAAAGAATGAGCCTCTAATCCTAGTGTTATATGTGGATGATCTTTTCTTGACAGGCTCATCGAGGCTCATCAAAGATTGTAAGGAGAACCTAGCCACAGAATTCAACATGAAGGATTTGGGACAGATGCATTATTTCTTGGGGTTGGAAGTTTGGCAGCAGAAGGGTGAAATTTTCCTTGGACAAGGGAGATACACTACAAAGATTTTGAAAAGGTTTAAAATACAGGACTGTAGACCTATGGCTACTCCAATGATCACCAACTAGAAGAAGATTGATGCATCCAAAGATAAAGAAGTCAACCCCACCTTTTATAGGCAGCTCATAGGGTCCCTGATGTATTTGGTCAATACCAAGCCAAACATTTGTTACGCTGTCAACACCCTCAGTCAGTTCATGGTGGAACCAAAGAGGGCGCACTGGGCAGCAGCCAAGCATGTTCTCAGATATATACGAGGAACAATCGAGCATGGACTAATGTACACCCAAGGCAATGACATCAGGCTGAGTGGGTTCACTGACGCAGGTTGGGCTAAAAGTTTAGTAGATCAGAAAAGTACCACTGGGTACTGTTTCAACATTGGATCAGGAATGACCTCCTGGTGTAGTAGGAAACAAAAATCTGTGGCTCTGAGCTCAGCTGAAGATGAATATATGGCAGCTAGCACAACTTCGTGTGAAGCCATATGGCTTAGGAAATTGCTTATGAATCTATTTAGAAGAAATATGGAAGCGACCAATTTTGTGATAACTAAAGTTGCATCAAGCTCTCTGAGAATCCAATCTTTCATGATCAGTCGAAGCACATTGATATCAGGTGTTACTTCATCAAAGACTATGTCCAACGAGGGGCAGTATAATTGAGGTACACCCCAACAAGAGAATAGGTGGCAGACATCCTCACCAAGGCTCTAGGAAGAAAAAAGTTTGTTTATTTCAGGGAGAAGATGGGGATGGTGAAGAATCTATTTTAGTAGCCGAAGCGGATAGTATAAGGAGTTAGAGTGTAGCAGTTAGCAGTGGCAATGCTATGGGCAGCATGATGCAGCACATTCAAAGGGAGTTGTACTACAGATGTAGCAGTGACAGTTGCAGTGTCATGGGCAACATTACAGGTTGCAGCAGCCCTGTAGGTGAGGGGTAGTAGGTCGAGCATCAACAGCACAAAGGACCGATGTCGTGGATCAGTGTGATGCTTCTATTGGGAAGTATTGCAAGAGCAGATTCCTCGCTAAGAGGGAGTGTTGATTTTGGGTAGCATCAGATGTGCTCTAGCTCTGAAATTTTGTGGAGCGGCTAGAACACATGAGATATCCAAGACCCAAGAATCGTTTGGAGAAATTCCACCCGAATGAGGAGTTATTAAAATAATTAATATTTTTAATGGGTTTGTAAGTCTAAACTTAGGAAGATAAAAATATTAATGGGTATTAATAAAGATATGGGTGAGAAGCTTCTAAGAGACGAGGATCAAGTCTATTTTAATCTTAGTCATTGATTAGAGACTTAATCTTGACCGTTGATTCATCAACAAGAAAAGTATAAGAGAAGACTTGAGAGTCATTTGGAGACACACTGGGCAATACTCCGTAACTCGAGGGAAATCGATTCTCAAGGAGAAGGAGTTCGATTTAAGAGGGAGAGTTGCAGGGTGAAGGAAGAGGAGGATTTCAGCATCAGTCAGAGACTGAGGAGTAGGTGACGCAGTGCCTCAGAGAGACAGCGTAGAGGGAGAGCTCTGAGAGACACCATAGGCAGGGACAAGATCTCACACAGTCCTCACACAGATGACACAGGGATGATGCAGTCCTCATGCAGATAATGCAAGGGTGATGTAGTGAAGGATAAAGGGTCTCTTTGGTGTTAGAATTTCTCCTAGCTAAGGAGGAAAATTATCTCAGGTGTTTTCTTGAAGGTTTCACTATGTACTGCAAAATTATTCCTTGTAAAGAGATTGTTGATGAAGAATAATAAATAAACCCTCATCTGCTGCACCAGTTTTCCTGCATTGGGTTTTTCAAGGGACAATTGTCCAAAAATAACTGTGTTGATGTGATTGATTCTTGTACTTGTATATCATTATTATTTATCTATATGCTATTATGTGCAAACTGAAGTAGAAATTATTTTAATGTTTGCTGAAGGGTTTTGTAAACAACTTATTGTAGGAGAAATAAATCAATTACTGCAGTAGAATTTTGTGTCAGAAATTTTCACATGTGTAACAACCGCGCGTTAAAAAGTGTTATACCGAATCTACGACTGTAGACAAAAGTATCTTCCCTAGACTTGATGACCTAGTCTAGAACAATAGAAAGCAAAGAAACCAATGTTTTCCTTAAAGTAAATGGACAACAGGATGAAGCCTACCTGGAATCTGTCATAAGCCTCGTTCCTCTCTTGGCTTGTATGCTCCAATCTTGACTCTGATCACTATAATTAGATTCTGCACAATTAAACAACACAAGCCAACAATCTACAACATCTATGTAGTATCATCCAATCACTTTATTCAATGGATCAACATGGCATTGAAATATATGAAATCATAACATCACATATAGAAAAACAATGAACTCTTTGTATTAATAGAAATGGAGAGAATTACAACCAAATATAGAGTTGATTGTTGATTTTTGGTAGCATTGGATGTGCTCTAGCTTTGAAATTTGGTGAAGAGGCTAAGGCACATGAAGTTTCCAAGACCCAGAAATTGTTTGGAGAAATTCCACCCAGATGAGGAGTTATTAAAATAATTAATATTTTTAATGGGTTCCTAAGTTTAAACTTAGGAAAATAAAAATATTAATGGGTATTTAATAAAAATGGAGGTGAGAAGCTTCTAAGAGACGAGGATCAAGTCTGTTTTAATCTTAGCCATTGATTAGAGACTTAATCTTGACCGTTGATTCATCAACAGGAAAAGTATAAGAGAAGACTTGAGGATCATTTGGAGACACACCGGCAGATACTCAGTATCTCAAGGAAAGAGAGGAAAGTCGATTCTCAAGAGAAGGAGATCAATTTCAGAGGGAGAGTTGCAGGGTGAGGAAGAGGAGGGTATCAATAGCAATCGATGACTAAGGAGGAGGTGATGTAGGGAGATTGAGAGAAATCGCAGAGGGAGATGCAATCCAGGGGAGACATAGCCCTCACACAGGTTTTCGCAGAGTGACACGGAGCCACTCAGAGCTACGTAGAGGTTACACAGAAGTGGGAGAAGGGTCTCCAAAGTGTCTGAAATTTTCCAGGGGAAAGTCTCAAGTGTTTTCTCTCAGGTTCTCTATAAAATCATTCCTTGTAAAAGCGATTGTTGCTAAAGATTAATAAAACCCTCATCTGTTGCACCGATTTTCCCACATTGGGTTTTTTCGGGGACAATTGTCTAAAAACAACTATGTTGATGTGATTGGTTCTTGTGTATGTATTTTCTCTGTGTAATTATGTGATAACTGCAGTAGAATTTATTTTAATATTTGCTGAAGGGATTTCGTAAATAACTTATTGTGAAGAATAAATAGGTGAAATAAATTGGTTGTTGCAGTAGAATTTCAGGTTAGATATTTTCACATGGAATCAGAGCAGAGATTCGGCAACAGGAGAGAAAAATTGACTATGGGTCAAGAGCATGATACAGAGGCATCAACTCAAAGGGACTCACAAATATTTCCAGAAGAAGACACAAGGGACATGGATCATGATTACTCTATGTTAGCTTCCAGATTTGAAGAAGAAGTCGCTTACCTAGCAAGCTTTGCCTCCTCTTAGGTTTGGCATATAGATAGTGGAGCTTCTTAGCATATGACATGAATTCGAGAATGTTTTTCAGATTATCAGGAAGAAAGAAGGAATTTTCATATCACCGTGGGAAATAAGGTAAAGTGTACCCCAGTAGGAAGAGGTACTATAGTCTTTCAAACTGAAGTAGGAAAGCAGCTTCAAGCAACCAATTTGTTGCATGTATTAGGATTGGGGATGAACTTACTCTCTGTATCTCAACTTCAAAACAAGGCCTATGACATTTTCTTCATTAAGGAGAAAGTATATGTCAAACACCTGAGTTGGAAAAGGAAAAACCAGATCAGAATCAAAAGTAATAAGTTGTATAGGTTACAGCTAGAATCACCAATGGAACTGATAGGCAGCAATGGAGATAAATATTTGAATGAACTATAGCATAGGAGGATGGGACACTTACACCATGGGGCTCTGAGAATTCTCAGGAAAACAGTATCAGGAGTTCCAGAACTAAGTACCGAACGAGATGATGTATGCAAAGGGTGCGCTCTAGGCAAGTATGCCAAAGTTGCGTTTTCCAGAAGTAACAATAGAGCTAAGATTGTTCTAGGATTATTGATACACTTAGACATCTGTAGACCGATTTCCACAAAAGCTCTTAGTGGTGCTGAATACTTCGTCACCTTCATTGATGACCATTCCAGGAAGACTTGGATCTACTTTCTGAAAACCAAGGATGATTTTTTTGGTCAATTCAAAGAGTTCAAGGCTCTAGTGGAGAATATGGCAGGAAAGAAGATAAAAGTGTTGCGCTCAGACAATGGTGGAGAGTATGTTGACAAATACTTCACCGATTTTCGTGCTAAGGACGGCATCAAAAGAGAGTGGAGAACTCCCTACAATCCGAAGTAGAATGGAGTAACAGAAAGGAAAAACAGGACTATTATGGAAGCAGCTAGAGCAATGTTGTATGATTAGGATATGCCCAAATTCCTGTGGGCAAAAGCATGTAGCATGACAGTTTATGTTCATAATAGAACTCCACACAGCGCATTGGGCAAAATCACTCCGGAAAGGGTCTTCACTGGGAAGACACCTGAAGTCAGTCATTTCAGGATATTTGGGAGTTTAGCATATTGTCATATACTCGAAGAAAAGAGAGAAATTAAATCAAACTGGTGAGAAAGGATATCTTGTGGGATATAGCGAGAATGCTAAGGCATATAGAGTCTATCTTCCAGGGAGTAGGAAGGTAGTAGTTCGGCAGGATGTAAAGTTCATTGAGGACGGAGCTTTTAGGAAATCCCAAGAAATGCCTTCCGAGGAGCAGTGAAAAGATGATCCGTTGGTCCAACCACTTCGACTAGCAGAAACTAGTACCAGAAATTCTCTTGAAAGCAAAGCTTCGAAACAGAAGGAATCTCAGGAAGAGGAAGAGTTGATAGATGTACCCACTACCAGAGGAAGAACGAGTCAGGAACTTCGACAGATTCTACGAGATGCAGAGGACTTCATTGGTGCACCCAGGAATGATAAAAGGGAGCGAAGACAACTAGACAGATACCAAGCCCTAGTAGATCAGGTTGGGGAACCTTCTAGTTTTTAGGAGGTTGTTCAGCATCAAGCATGGGTAGATGCGGTGGTGGAGGAATACAGTTCTATAATGGTTAATGATGTCTGGGAAGTGGTACCTAGGCCTCAGGATAGGTGAGTGGTAGGTTTGAGGTGGATCTACAAAGTCAAATATATTGCAGACGGCAATGTGGAGAAATGCAAAGCCAGGTTTGTGGCTAAAGGGTATGCTCAAAAGGAAAGGATAGACTACGAAGAAACCTTCGCCCCAGTAGCCAGGTATACTTCTATTAGAATGGTGATATCTCTTGCAGCATAGATGGGGTGGGAGATTCACCAAATGGATGTCAAGATGACGTTCTTGAATGGGGTAATAGAAGAGGAAGTATACATTGAACAACCAGAGGGTTTTGAGACACATGAGAAGAAGTCTCATGTATGCAGATTAAAGAAAGCCTTGTATGGGCTTAAACAGGCACCTAGAGCATGGTACGATCGAATTGATGGCTACTTGCAGAAGATGGGGTTCATCAAGAGTGACGCAGACCCTAATCTCTACTATCTTGTCGTAGAGAATGAGCCTCTAATCCTAGTGTTATATGTGGATGATATTTTCCTGACAGGATCATCCAGGCTCATCAAAGAGTGCAAGAAGAATCTAGCCGCATAATTTGACATGAAGGATTTGGGGCAGATGCATTATTTCCTGGGGTTGGCAGTTTGGCAGCAAAAGGGTGAGATCTTCCTTGGACAAGGGAGATATGCTATAGAGATCTTGAAAAGATTCAAGATGCAGGATTGTAGACCTATGGCTACTCCAATGATCACCAACTGGAAGAAGATTGATGCATCAGAAGATAAAGACATTGATCCCACCTTGTACAGGCAGCTTATAGGGTCCCTGATGTATCTGGTCAATACCAAGCCAGACATTTGTTATGCTGTCAACACCCTCAGTCAGTTCATGGTGGAACCCAAGAGGGCGCACTAGGCGGTAGCCAAACATGTTCTCAGGTATATACAAGGAATAATCGAACACGGACTATTGTACACCCAAGGTAAATGACATCAGGCTGAGTGGGTTCACTGACGCAGATTGGGCTGGAAGTTCAGTAGACCAGAAAAGTACAACTGGGTAACATTGGATCAGGAATGACCTTCTAGTGTAGTAGGAAACAGAAATCCGTGGCTCTGAGCTTAGCTGAAGCTGAATATATGGCAGCTAGCACAACTTCGTGCGAAGCCATATGGCTTAGGAAATTACTTGTGAATCTATTCAGGAGAAGGATGGAAGCGACCAGGATTTTGTGTAATAATCAGAGTTAAATCAAGCTCTCTGAGAATCGGTATTTCATGATCGGTTGAAGCACATTGATATCAGGTGTCACTTTGTCAGAGCCTGTGTCCAACAAGGGGCAGTACAATTGAGGTACACTCCTACAGGAGAACAGGTGGCAGACATCCTCACCAAGGCTCTAGGAAGAACAAAGTTTGTTTATTTCAGGGCAAAGATGGGGATGGTGAAGAATCCATTTCAGTAGCAGAAATGGATAAGTCTCGAGAGTTGCAGTGCAGTAGTTAGCAGTAGCAGTGCAATGGGCAGCATGATGTAGCATGTTGAGAGAGAGCTGCAGTACAAATGTAGCAGTGGCAGTGGCAGTGTCATGGGCAATAGTATAGGAAGCAGCAATGTAGTTGATGTAGGGCAATAGGCCAAGCATCAACACAGAGGACTGATGCAGAGGATCAGTGTGTGATGCTTCTATGGTGAAGCATTGCTAGAGCACATTCCTCGCTAAGAGGGAGTGTTTATTTTTGGTAGCATCGGATGTGATATAGCCTTGAAATTTGGTGGAGAGGCTAAGGCTCATGAGGTCTCTAAGACCCAGAAATCATTTGGAGAAATTCCACCCAAATGAGGAGTTATGAAAATAATTAATATTTTTAATGGGTTCTTAACTCTAAACTTAGGAAAATAAAAATATTAATGGGTATTAATAAAGATAAGGGTGAGAAGCTTCTAAGAGACGAGGATCAAATCTATTTTAATCTTAGCCATTGATTAGAGACATAATCTCAGTCGTTGATTCATCAAAATGAAAAGTATAAGAGAAGACTTGAGGATCATTTGGAGACACACCGACAGATACTCAGTATCTCAAGGAAAATCGATTCTCAAGAGAAGGAGATCGATTTCAGAGGGAGAGTTGTAGGTTGGAGGAAGAGGAGGGTATCAGCAACAGTCAGTGACTAAGGAGGAGGTGACGCAAGGATATTGAAAAACAGCGCAGAGGGAGACACAATCAAGGGGAGACGTAGCCCTCACGTAGGCTGACGCAGAGGGACGCAGAGCCACTCAGAGCCACATAAAGTGACGCAAAAGTGGGAGAAGGGTCTCCAAAGTGTCAGAAAGTTTCCAGGTGAAAGTCTCAGGTGTTTTCTCTCAGGTTCTCTGTAAAATCATTCCTTGTAATTGACTATATTCTTATTATTCACATTTTCTATCATTCAACACTATTACATTTTCACTTTACATTCAAAATTTGTATTTCATCATTTTTCATCATTAAAGTTATTAACAATATTTATCACCTCAACAAAGTGAGGTAACTAAGAAAATTTAAAATTAAAATGACTAGATTAATCTGAGACATATTTAGCATATTTAAAATTATTATATTAATAATAGATGACTTTACATATTATTGATAAAATTAATCATATGTTCGTTAAATTTTCTTTGGTCGCACACGGCTGAAACCAACCTAGATCCATCTTAACTCTGGATCTATCAAGCACCGAGATGGATCAAATCTCTCGAGGTGCAAACCTTTCCTCAAGTTTTTCACTCAAAAAAGGTTTGCACCTTAAGAGATTTGATCCCTCTCGGCGCTTGATAGATCAGGAGTTAAGATGGATCTAGGCTAGTATAAATTTTTCCAAGTTACTGTCATGTGCATCACTTATTTCTTCATTAGTGGTTGTCATTGATGTCAACCCAAGCAGCACCAGGGGCTACCCCAATCTTGCATGGGAGTTTTGACTTGACAACTCATATTATTTTCCATCAAATATTTTCTCGATGGATTCTACTCATCGAGATGTTTCTTTTGATATATGGTGCACCTCTCCGTTCTTAACAGTTTGAGAGTTATTTGCGTTTGAAGTCGGAAACCCCCATTAGTGGGCTAAAACCCGAGGGGTTGAGACATCACCTTATTCAATATATGACAGGGATTCTCACTGTAATCTCACCTCGTATAAGTTGAATAACTTGAAAATCCAAAGATAGTGAACCAATCAATGACTGAATACACTCATGTGTCACCTACAACCACACCAAAAAGGGTTAGTGTACAAACTCCTCAGAGCTTAAACAAACAATTATAAAAAACTATTAAATTAAATTAATTTTATTAAAAGAAATAATCCTAAATATCCTCTAACATCTACCTAAGAATCCCTTCTTCAATGTCTAATTAGCCCTTCTACACTCTATAAAAGAATTCCTCATACAACTCAATTAGTCAATGAATTTTTCAATACTATAGCTCTGAAAATTTGTTGTGACCCTAGGGAATTTAACACAGGTATTTCAGGAAGGGTTAGGGTCTGTTTCTGGTTAAGAATTCTATTTGTTGTTTGACACATTTATGCGTTGGATTTATTGATATTAATCTGCATTACGAATATGACACAGCAACGAGGGTTTGTTTAGAGGATTGGCACAAATTCATTGTGAATATAGGGCCTTTTATCAAAGAAAACAAGGTCTATTTTGTGGCTGCGTTGCTATTCTTTTTCGGCCCTCATCTAGGGCACAAATAATTACACAACAGTTAGCAAACTATGTATTTATGGATTTGTTTTGTTCTTGCTTGTAACCAGGTAAGTTTGTGTTTTCTTTTGTGAATATGGCTTACCTTTTTACATATTTGTCCCATTCCTAAGGTAGCGTGAGGGTTTCTGAGCCACTTTAAGAGGTAGGGTTTACTTTCTTATCGCATGGGGTTTGGTCCTTTTATTGGATGCTTACGTGAGGCATGTGTAGCCCTATTAGGGATTGATTAGATCCATTTTTATTGGCAATACATAGACGTTGAAGTAAACAAAACCCCATAATATACAATGACATACCTCTTGTGATTGAGGCACGTTTTGTCTTCGCTAGCATCATTCTTCTACATTTGGCAGACTTCTAAAGATCATTCACAAAGTCAGCCTTGGAAGAAAACTCGGGTATCTCTAAGTACTCAACAAAGAAGATAAAACATATATCTCAGAAGTCTTAGATGAACTCTATCTCCTCATCATCATAACGAAGAAATAAATGACACCCACAAGATAGAGCCACAAAGGGAAGCAACATACTTGTGTTAGAACTGTGGTAGCCGAGGAAGTGAGGTCAAGGAATAGATAGTGAAATCTGAAAGGGTACAGTGACATAAAGACAAGTGCAAATATTGAAGATTGTAAGGCTGAATAGAGCAGTTGAAAATGGAAAGCATCTTGAAGGTCCCAGCTTAGGTCCTTTTGTTGATTTTATGATTGCTACAAGGACAAAAAAGGAAGACTGGTTTCACCTAAACAAAGTCTCATTCTTACAAGGACATCAGCAGTCAGGCCTTCATTACTACAAGATTGCTTCAGCAAAAGTGTGACAGCTACCTGTGGTGACAGAGTTGTGGAAGGGTAGCTAAAGATAGGTGGTTGTACAATCTGATTATGTTAAGTTGTGTCTAGAGGGATTGTTTGTGTTAGGTGATAGGATTGTCATAGTTGTATGGTAGTTTCACAATATGCATTCAAAAGATCACTTCAACTAGCAAGGACCACACATCAACAAGGTACATTTAATCAGTATTTACATTTTAAATTGTGATTTTTTCTCTGACATATGTTTTGCTGGACAGTGTAAGTATTTTGTTTGTGTATTGGTTTGGGTCTTGTTTATTAACGCATGTGCAGGAAGGAGGACACTTTAGGACAATTCAAACACATACTAGAAGGGCATGCAACGCCAAAGTACCATTACTTGAAGCAAGCACGACAGTACCTCAGCAGCTGCAAGTGATCCAAGAAGTCGTGTCAAGTCAAGCGTCAGTTCTTGTCAAGAGTCAATATTGTAAAATATCATCATTGTAAAATTGTAAAAGAGTCATTATTGTAAAAGAGTCAATCTGCCTAGAGTTGAAGAGGCATTGTTGGGAGGTATAGGAGTCATTGTTGGATGATGTCATGGTTAGGTAGCTGGTCATAGTGTGATTGGGCAATTGGTCAAGTATAAGAAAACCATTGTAAATCATATTGTATCATATTCCCCTCTCTTGTCTCATTTTTGGTCATTATAGGGTGGCAGGGAGGTGCTAGGCAGGTGCATGAAGTTGCCTATAGATTGGAGCCTGTGAACACTTCAGGGTGGTAGGTTGGTCTAGGGTGTTGGGGCATCCATTCAGTTGATTACTGAAGAAACCAGGGCATTGGGGCGTCCTTCCAGTGGGAGCTGGAGAAGAATTTTTTTCTAGAATTTTAGGAAGTTGTTGCTTTCATTTCAATTGGGGTTGAAGATTAGAAAAATTATTAGAAAAGCATTCAGTGGTTTTTTACTCGGAGGGGGTTTTCCACCTAAAATTTTGTGCCTATTGTGTTCTTTTATTTACTGTTATTACTGCATAAACATTAATAATAATTGAAGATTAACTAATGCTCTAAAAGGATTTAAAAGTGTTAATTGCTAAGGAATATTGATTCACACCCCCCCCCCTCTCTCAGTATTTCCAACAATTGGTATCAAAGCTTGGTTCCTTCAATAGCAGTCTAACAACTGGAAGGAGATCATGGAGTATACTAAGAATAGAGTTCCTTTGTTCAATGGAAATAACTATGCACTTTGGAGTGGAAGAATGCAGGTTCATTTGCTGGCGCAAGGATACGAAGTATGGGAAATCATTGACAAAGGCTTCACACCAACCCAGGATGAACAAGGTAAGAAAAATATGGTATATGATGCAAAGGCTAAAGATCTTATTATCAGTGGGCTTATCGAATTTGTTTATCTTAAGGTATTGAGTTGCAAAACTACTAAAGAGGTATGGGGCAAGCTTGAAAATATATATGCAGGTGACTCAAAGGTGAAAGAAGCAAAGCTTCAAATTTTTGGGGCAAAATTGAGCAACTCAAAATGAGGGAAGATGAAGATATCGCTGCATACTTTCAGCGTGTTGATGAAACAACAAATACATTGGAAGGTTTGGGAGAACCTATTGAAATGAAAATTGTTGTCTGAAAGATCCTCAAAACCTTTCCAGTAAGATTTAACCCTAAGTTATCTGTCTTGGAAGATAGATCGAATCTGACCAATCTTAGCATAGATGAATTGCATGGAATTCTTATGGCATATGAAATGAGGATTGAAGAAAAGGATGGCACATCTCACTTAGAAACAACATTTTCCGCATCCAAGAAGAATAGTAAGGACAAGCTAGAGGACTAATATTACGCAATGTGTGTTCAGGGAGGCTAGGTAAAGCTAGGTTGCTTGGTCGGGAAGATTTTCAAAAAATGCTAAGTGCAGGATCGATGAAACTAATGTCAACAGTGATAAGACTTTGACTGTGATCACACACTTAGAATACTTGATGACACAACAACATAGATTATCCAGGACTCATGACAATGCATTTCCCTTAGTGTGATAGCTTTACGACAAGTGAGATACCAAAGATACACTTTGCAACGATTGTGACGACACTTGTGCGATAGTGCTTGAAACTTTGGAAATGAGTGCAACAAATATTTACATGGTTAGAAAAACTAACTTACACAAAGATGACCTCTTGACGTCACTAGAATAGGATTAAACACATAGTGCGACAGCTAACATGTGGAAAGACGACATTTTTCCTATCTTACAAAGGGGACAAAAACTCCTCAAGAAAACACACAGAACTAGGTTCAATGTTTGGGACAACACTATACAAGACCAAGGCTCCGAAATTGAGCGTAGGCCAAAATTTTGGAGGGTGTTGTAGCAGCAACAACATGTTCCTTGTATGGTCATGTAAATTTGTGATTTTATGTTGTTGCTAGTGCTCCTATGTATTAGTTGAGTGAGGTTCCTTGTCTGACCATGTAAAGTTGTGAGTGAATATGCTGCTTGTTAGAGTATTGGAGTATTTGGTTGTTGCTAAGGTTGTTGATATATTGCCAATATCAAAGATGGATAGAGTATATTGATGATGCATCGCTTAATGATCAAAGTTTTTTATATATTGTTGTTGAGTTGTTAGTGCTTATATTTTGAGTATGATGACGTTGACGGAGTTTATTGCTGAGCAGCGAGGTATGTTGCAGAGGTCAGAGTTGAAAAGGTGCTTGAAAATGTTTTGATGTAAATGGTTGCAGTTTTGGGTGAAGAATTTTTAGTTTTCCCTTATTTAGAGAATGGACGCAGATTAAAGCTCAACAATTTGTGTTTGCAGTGTTTGTAGCCTATATTTCTAGATATAAATTGGAATTTGCAACCAACATTATCAGTTGGGAGCCCACATCCATGTCCTGTAACATCAAAAAGGAAAACTTTAAGCCATGGTTTATCCAATCATTGGATTTGGATGATGTTAATATTTTAATACTATTTGTAGGATATTAAATTTGTTCTGATATTCAAAATATTGAAGAATGTGAAATGAATAGGTGAAATACAAAGAGACTACATTCGAATACAAACAGACAACTAGTTATATAAACATGGATTTTGGAATGTAGAGATGTGAGTTGATTGAGTTGTTGTGAGACCTGGTTTGTGGATTGATTGGAAAAGAGAGAAAGAGGAAGAGGAAGAGATGTGAAGCAGAAATAGAGTATAGAACAAAGACAAAGAGATTGAGATATTTAGAATTAACGACCAGGTAACCCAGCATATTAATACATTCATGTATCAGGGGATTAGTGTATCCTTTCAGGTAGTAGCCTGAAAAGGAATAGGTTAGAGCCTATAAGTTGAAGTGGGTTGTTCTAGCAAGTTGTAGCTTGCAGAATAAAAGTGAGGTTGAAGCCTGTTGTAGGTATGAATTTACAAAAATTGATGTACAAAATGTGAGTGGGTGCTTCTAGCAAGTTGTAGCTTACAAATAGAAGAGATTGAAGCCTCATGTAGGTGGGAGCCTACAAAATCTTATGTAAAAAGGGAATGGGTGCTTGCATCGACATCACAACAACAAAATTTGTGGGTTTTCCCTTTATGGGTTTCCACTTATATCTGGTGTTTACATGTGCTACTCTTATGTGTTGTTTCTTATGTTGTGGTTTAATGTTGTTTATATGTTAGATATGTTATTCATATGATGTATTATTTCTTATCTAATAGTTCAAATAACTATTGAAAAGAAAAGTAAAAATTGATAATTGATGACCATGAATGCACTATATTGATTTACCCCCTTCTCGGTATAGTCAAGTTTCTATCAATTGGCATTAGAGCATGGTTCCTTTAGGTACAACTTGTGTTGAATTTTCCATGGCACTTCAGAATTAGGTTTATGTCTAAGAACATGATCACAAAAACACTAAAATGCCACAACACAAGCACTTTTCACAACAGAAAGTGTACAACATTGAATTAATGTAGTGCACGAGAATTTTTCAACCCAAAAATGGTTATATTAAAACTTAATATAACAAACATAGGGTTCCCATACCAAGGATCGTGGCCCTTACAATTAGCCCTAATACCAAAAAAAGTATGGCTTGATGTCAACAACTCCTGACAACCAATGTACCCTTGAACAAGACACACTTAACTTACTTGTTGAAGGAGATATCGACTTAGCCCTTTCGTTCCACGTACCTTGAACACCTGGTAGGTCCTTTGCCATGTCTACTATGCTCACAAGTACTTCAACAACTTTAGAATGCTTGCATCTTCAACTAACTAATCAACCTATATCAATCACTTGTGTTGCTCCAAGATGACTGATCTTAGGCCTTCAATAAACTGCACTCTAACAAACCTTTTCTTCTCCAAAGGCTTCTACACTTAGGGTCTTCAATCTGCCCTCTCATTAGTGATTTTCCACACCAAATACCTAAACTAGGGCATCAAAAAACAACCCTCTTAATTGAATTATGTTGCTCCAAAATATCAGTCCTTTAGGGCACACCAAACTTCCCTCTAACAATGATTAATCACTCTTATATCATTGTACATAGGGATTCTTACACACAACCCTCTCACATAGTCCTCTTTGCTCCTCCAAAGATGAAAAATCTAGGGCTTCTTGCTCAACCCACACAACAATGAATCCCCACTTGGTTCAATGTACTTAGGGCATATACAAAATTGTTGTCCAATACCCTTATTAAATATACCTCCACTCAGGAACACATCTCCTTAGCACCATCCCTCTCTAGCAACCCTCCCGCAGACCTTAACTCCTTGGCCTCTCTGTCCAAAACACCTTTAACTTAGAACAAACTTCTAACCTCTCTCTTTTAGGTGTGTAGCATCAAATCTAGGCCACACTAGCCACTCCTTCCACAATGTGGTTTGAGGGTACTTGACCCTCCTAGCCATAGTTAACTTAGGCCTTTATGCCTCTTACCTTAAACACCAGGGATTGCGGCTCTCTTTATATGGTCTAGTATAGTGCATTAGGCCTCTCATCCCCTCCTCCTTCATATAACAAAATGAACCATGTTGTGACCCTCCCTTAGCAAGATAAACCAGGCCTTTTGGACACCCTTTTCATGCCAAAACAGGCTTGCAACCTTCCTTCCATAGACTAGAAAAACCCTAGGAGAAACTCGGTTCCTTACGATAGAAGGAGACCTCCACGAGTGCTAGAAAACTTGGACCAAAACCCTCCTCTCTTGCTACAACTTCTTGAGACTCCTTCACATGCCTTCTTGAGATGATGTTGCACATGGATACACAAATTTTCTCACCTCATCTCTTCTTATAGTATCTATGAGGGTAAAGATTAACCCCCAAGGGGCATGACTTGAGTGCAAGCTGACTTGAGTTCACTTGAAAAAACCCCAACTAACATTAGAAATGCGATTTGTTTTCATTTGTTTTAGCTAGATAATTGAAGCCCTAGGTTCCCCTTATTCCATAAAGGGTGCCCCTCATGCAAACAATAATTAAACAATTATTTCTCCTCTTAGCCTTACACCCACAATCTTGGGTACAAACCCACTTCTTGGGTACGTTTCCCACAAATCTCCTTTTATGTGGGTCAACTCCTCACAAACCCAGTACCCTATGGGTTGTGAGAGTACCTCCCAGGCTACACAAATCAACACTCCCTCTTACCAAGGGAAGAACTTCCACCACTCGGAAATATCTCATCATCGTCAGCGACACTAGCCCAATCTCTAGCGTTCACCACTACAACATACCATGTAGAATGAATCACACTATTCTCTATAGTGACCCTGCCTCAATCTCATCGGAACTTAAAGATCCAAACTTCCATAGGGAAGCTAACAATCCTTTATAATATCCCTCTAAAGCTAGACTCCCTTTGAGTCTACACAACCTCCATTGACTCACTCTTCTTTCCCTCCTGGAAAGTTCTTCTACTAAACTTGTGCCCTTCCAAGGTTAGTATGAGCTACTATCGAACACTGGGTCTAATCACTCTAGACCACCGCAACTTAGCTAAGCAATCGATATCATCCTCATGGATCAAATACCTCATGTGTGTATGACTCCAATGTCTGATGTGAAACTTCATAACCCAATGAAGATAGTAGCATGTCATCATCTAGTCCTTCACATGGAGCTAACTCGTTCATGCCAAATCACCCCTTAAGCAGACGCAACAATCTTGTCATCAGAAGTCCATGATATACCACCTTCCATACAACAAATTGTTGTTCACTAGGTTCTCCACCAATCCACCAGATGTCCCAACCTATCTCATCACCTAGCCAGTCAAGACCACATTTCCATGTTCTCAATTGAACCTTCTACCCAATGTTCTAGGAAATTTCTCAACTCCCTCTTAAGCTACTTTGTTGTGCACACTCTGATTCAAGTGTCCCTTCAAAGTACCTGTGATACCATGTTGATTTTTCCATGGCACTTCAGAATCAAATTTACGTCTAAGAATAAAATCACAAACACACTAAAATGCCGCAATAGAAGCACTTCACACAACAGAAAATGTACAACAATGAATCAATGTAGCACACAAGATAACTTTTCAACCCAAATCTTGTTATATTGCAAATTTAATACAACAAACATAGGTCTCTTATACAATGGATCATGGCCCTTACAATTATCCCTGATACAAGAACAACTACGGTTTGATGTCAACAACTTATGAAAACCAATATACCCTTGAACAAGACACATACTTGTTGAAGGAACACTCAACTCAACCCTTTTGGTCCACATACCTTGAACACCTGGAAGGTTTTTCCACCTTTACTGATGCTCACAAGTACTTTTGCAGCTTCATAATGTTGGCATCTTCAATTGACCAATCCGCCTCTACCAATTAGTCTTGTTGCTCCAAGATCATTGATCTTAGGACTTCAACAAAATTCTCTCTAATAGGCATCTGCTTCTCTAAAGGATTTTTCACTTAGGGCCTTTAATCTACCCTCTTATTAGTGATTTTCCACACCAAGTCCCTAAACTAGGGCATCAACAAACAACCCTCTTAATTGAATTTTGTTGCTCCAAAATATGAGTCCTTTAGGGAACACTAAAATTCCCTCTAATAATGATTAGTCACTCTTATGTCACTGTACTTAGGGCTTCTTAAACAAAACGCTTTCACACATTACTCTTTACTCCTCCAAAGATGATAGACCTTGGGATTCTTGCAGAACCCACATGACAACAAATCCCTACTTGGTTCATTGTACTTAGGGAATATACCAAATTGTTGTCCAACACCATTATTGAACATACCTCTACTCAGCAACACATCTCCTTATCACCATCCCTCTCTAGTAGCCCTCCCACAGAACTAAACTCCTTGGCCTCTTTGTCCAAAATACCTTTAAGTCATAACAGACTTTCGACCTCTCTCTTTTAGGTATGTAGCATCAAATCTAGCCCATATAGGCCACTCCTTCTGTATTGTGGTATGAGGGAACTCGACCCTCTTAACTTCAACTAATTCAGGCCTTTAGGTCTCTTACCTTGCACACTAGGGCCTGCGACTCTCTTTCTATGGTCTGGTACAATGCATTAGGCCTATTGGCCTAATGCATTAGATAGCAAAATAGACCATGTTGTGGCCCTCCTTTGGCAACATAAACCAAGCCTTTCAACTACCCTTTTCATGCCAAAATAGGCATGCGTCCTTCCTTCCATAGACCAACAAAACCTTAGGAGAAACTCGACTAATTAGGATAGAAGGAGATCTCCATAAGTACTGGAAAACTCATACCAAAACCCTCCTCTCTTGATGCAACTTCTTGATACTCCTTCGCTTGGCTTCTTCAGATATTGCACATGGATACATAAATGATCTCACCTCATCTCTTTTTATAGCATCTATGAGGGTAAACATTAACCCCCAAGGGGCATGACTTGAGTTCACTTGATAAAACCCCAACGAACATTAGAAATGAGATTTATTTTCATTTGGTTTAGCCACATGATTGAAGCCCTAGTTTCCCCTTATTCCATAAGAGTGCCTCTCATGTTGACAATGATTAAACAATTATTTCTCCTCTTGGTTTTGCACCCACAACTTTGGGTGCAAACCCCACTGCTTAGGTACATTCCCACAAAGCTCCACTTTTTTGGGTCAACTCCTCACAAACCCAATACCCCGAGGGTGTGGGAGTACCTCCCAAGCTACACAAATCAGTAGCTTGACCGCTAGAAGGTAGGCTTGGTTGAATCATGGATCATCAAAGTGTATCTATTTTTAGTGCCACAACTTTTAGGAATGGAAAGAGAAGGTAAAATATGAATTAATTGTTTATGTATATGAAGTCTAGAAAGTAGTGAATAATGGTTATGGTGAAGACCCCCCTTTGAAACAAGTTCAACAATGGAATTCCCGGGCTAACTATTCAATTTATAGAAAACTTAACAATCTTATTCTTGAGATAATAATAGATATCAAATCTGCAAAAGAAATATGAGATTGGTTGTAGGCCCTACATGGAGATATTGTTAATTTAAGAAACTAGAGTCAAATTCCACCTTGGACAACTCATATGATGAAGATGATGATTTCATTAAATTCCTCTTTTCGAGAGGACCAAAATTGACCTAAATATCACCTCATTTGGACAAGAAAAAGTTGGTTTTTGAATTTATGTACCCACTCATGTACATTGGGATAGGTCGGCCTCACACACATGTACAATTGGATAGGTTGGCCTCAACACCAAATGGACCCCCATGGAAGCCTATAAATACAAGAGACCTCAAGCTCATTTGAACATCATCATCAAGCATCTTCTTCTCTTCTTCTATTGTTTGGTTCACACGGGTTTGATGGAGGAAGCTTGTGCAAGCTCTAAAACTACAGGTCTGAGAATCGCATGTGTTTAGGGTTTCTGTTTTACAGTTGCACGCTTGTCGCAAGTCAGATCCGACTGTAGTCGCATGCTCACAGTGACTCAGAGAGTGATTGGGAAGCTACAGTCACACGCATAATAGCTTGATGAGTGTGATTGGGTTCTGAGTTAGAGTTTGACAGTCAGGTGCCATAGTCACTCGCTTATAGTGTCTCAGGGAGCGATCGGCAAGACAAAGTCGCTCGCAAAATAACTTGATGAGTGCGACTGGGGTTCTGAGCTAGGGTTTGACAGTCGGGAAGCCACAGTCGCTTGCTTATAGTGTCTCAAGGAGCGACCATGAAGACATAGTCGCTTGGAGAATAACTTGATGAGTGAGATTGGGGTTCTGAGCTATGGCTTGACAGTTGATCGTAGATGTCTAAAGGCTGGAAGGTTTCTCTTTGTTGTACAGCAACTCTGGAAGTCTTCTTCTGATTTGTATTGGGTAAATCTTTGTTGGATGATTATGTATTGGGCTCATTGTACTCTTTGTTGAAACTGTTGACCACTACCGGTCAACTACCCATGCAGTACACCCCTTTTTCTTTGCAAAAAAGGGGCAGCACCTGAACGACATGTCCGTGCCAGCCTGCAGTCATCAGCAGCTTAATCATTTTAATTGTAAACCCAGTCTGCATGTATGAATTGTAAATAATCTTAGCAGATATGAGTCGTTTATGTAAATTGCCTAGGTGGACCTAACTTTCTAATGATAATCTGCGTCCTGGAAGGTTTCTTGTCTCACCGATCTACGATCGGCAGAGTTTTCCTTCAGCCTGACCCCAAAGCCGGGATTGATTTTGTCATTAGAACTTTAGGAGAATCCTAGTGTGTTAATCTGCTAGATTATAGTCGTGTCGCAGAACTGGGTGATTTATGAGGGTTTATGTTAAGTGGGTTTGTCCCCTTAAGATGTAAATTGTAAGTCATGATGTAATGTGTCTTGAGGGTTGAAAAATGTTTTAAATCCCCTCATGAGTCCTAAGTCCTAGGTCCTAGGAGATTGTTTCCGAAGGCTTAGTTCGGTGATCCATTTAATAAAATAATAAAGTAATAAAAAATTAAAAAATTAAAAAATAATAAAAAATCATAAAATAGAGCAAAAACCCTAAAATAATAAAATAATAGTATTTTAAGTGAATGCATGCAAAATATTATTTTAATAACAAGTTAACAACTTCGACGGATGAGATTAAGAGATGTCTTGATCCTCATCGACGGTCTAGATCATTTCGACATGGATCACTCGAACTAGCCGTTAGGATCATTTCCTTTATATAGGGTGCTAGGGGTCATTTCAGATAAATGGAATCGGATCTGTGAGTCTGGTACTAAGGAAGCTCTCTTGTAATCTGTTTTCTGGTTAATAAAAGAAGACTTTGGGGTCCATAGCTTGCTGGTGTTACTCTCTTGAAATGCTGTGAGATTGTTTAAATTTTCTGCATATGTTATTTTCAACCATTAATAATAGCTTATTGTAGAGTATTGTGAGCACAGGTATCTTGTTCACTTGCTGGGGTTTGAGTGTTGTTAGGGTTTCTGAAGTAATGGCAAGTATCTCCATTACTTTCTGAGACCTAGCAGCATTTTTGCCCTCTTTACTGATGGTTGTTCTGAGCTGTGCAGAAAACCCTTATCGAAGAAGATTTGTGGGCGTTAGGGGAAGTTCTCGACTGAACCAGCCAACTCCCGCAAGCATTTTTTGCTGAGCCCAGTTGGATTTGATCCTGGGTCTATCATTCGGTTTATTTTTCTAATTTGCATGAGAGATTTTCTGAAGTCCTTCACAGTGAAAATCTGAAATTTCTGTTCTTTAAGATATTTCCGTGCTTATTGATGGATCTGGCTGTTAAGGGGCCAAATCTGTAAATTAAATTAGCTGTTCTAGGGTTTTAATTTTTGCTTTATGCAGTTTTTATTAGGGTTTAGGGTTTTTAGGTTTCATTTTATCACATGAAAAATTTCGAAATTATTTTTGGCAGGTAAATCATATTTCACCCGTGGCTCCCATGCCCTGTCAGTAGTCCAAGAATTGGATTCGTGAAACGCAGAGATCTATTGAGCATTGAATGCAAGCATTGCAGAAAACCCAAGATCCAAATGGAATTCGCGTTTTAATTTGCCAGATAAACCACAGAAAATCGTGACACGCCGCTGTCTCAGGCCATCACGCCAGGTTTCGATTTCTACTAAATACCAAAGGCTCAAGGTTATCTGGTATTGTGGACGTGCATTTGTTGATAAAAAGAGAAGCGTTCAAACCTATCTACCCCTGTGCGTTCTCACGTAGAAGTTCTCGGAAAGCTGTCTGCTATTTCCAAACAATCTCAGGCTTTCATCGCAGAGAATCTCGCCATCAGAAAACGTGCTCTTGAAATTTCATTTACCTGGTTGAGATTTGTCTGCCGTCAGATTTCTGGTATCATTCAACGCCGGTTTCTTCAGCACCAGACGCAAGCGGCTTGGGTGTATATATCCGTAGCAGGGTCACGAAATTTGGTAAGCATTTCTCCATTTGCGTAGCAGGTAAAATCGATTATCAAATCCCTGCAGTCTGTGCCCTCATTCGAATCATTTCTAAAGCATAGCATATCGTATTCAACTGTTGACGGCTAGGGTTTCCGGTTACGATTTTTCTTGATGCGGTTTGATGACTTTCATTTCACGTGTTTTGACTTTTATTTAGACTAATTCTTTTTATGTTTTAGCTTTAGTTTTAAAATTTGCATAGTTTTGTTTACATTTAAAATAGATTTTAATACTTAGTCTTTAGATTTAAGTTTAGACTTTGGTTTAATTTTTATTTTAAATTTTTACAATTAAAAAAAAAAAAGGATTTATTTAAATTAATTTAGGTTTAGTTTAATTTTTTATATAGTTAGAGTTTTAGATTTATTTTTTATTTTGAAGTTTAATTAAGTATTTTTTTATTTTTATTTCTAAAAAAAAAATAAAAATTGAAAAAGTATAAAAAAAAAAAAAATTGTGGAATTTTCCTTTGCCAGATCCAGTTATTTTTTGGGAATTATCATGTTATATCTTTCATGTTGAGATCTAAATTTTCAAGTTGGGATACGAAATATGATATCTGGTTAATGATTCATGACTCTCGTGGTGGTTTAAAGCATTCATTTTTTTTGAAATTTTCAGTGGCTGGATATCGTTTTGGTCATTTTAAGAGCATTGTGATTTAGCTGATATCCTTAGATGACAAATGATTTTTGTTCACGGTTTATGTTTTTTTATATCATTTAACAAGTAATCATTTTAATAACAATCTTTTAAGGCACTGGTCTGCTCAATTAATTAAATCATTTTAGTGCTTATCTTCATCGTGTCTCGTGTCTCCCAACCAACTGGTCGACAGTTGGTCTCATCATCTCACAGGGACTACCCCCCTTAGCCGCGGGAAACAGGCTTAAACGGAGGGATCGGGGATCAGAGTGACAGCCCCCGGTCTGAGGGTTGTCGTGTCAATTTGCGCGACAACATTTTTTGGCGCCGTTGTCGGGGACATTGTTTTCTCGGCGTTTCAACGACAATCATTTTTCTCATTTCTTATCTTTTCATCTGGCCTGACAACGCTAACATTTTTGGTGCCGTTTTTCTGTTCCTGGAGTTTCATCGACATTCATTTTCTCATATTTCTCATCTCTCATTCGGGCTGGCATATTCAACTTTTGGGTTATCATTTGGGTCTTTTATTGCCTTATTTTTCGTCATATCAGCAGTATCTCTTTGGTTTGTTTCTTGTTTGGGTGGCGACTCCATTTTCTCATTTTTTCCAGACAAGAAGCCTTCCTCATATCCGCTTGCTGGTACCTTTTTGGATCTTAGAATCAGATTTATTGTTCAAGTGGCGACTCCACTGTTTTCATCTATTGATTTTCTTGAGCAGATATCTAGTTCCATCATCCTTTTAATCCTTTATCATTCATCATGGATTATTCATTTAAGCCATGTCGTTTTACTGAACGTCTCCATGATTTTCCGGAAGATGCCATTCTTAAGTTACCTATTTTCTCGGGTGGTGATCCAATCACTGTTAGAAGGCATCTAGGCTTGTTTACTCGCATCATGATCATATACTGCAGATCCCCTCAGTTTAATCATGAAGATATCAAAATGCATCTATTTGTCCTTTCTTTAGAAGATGATGCTTTGAATTGGTTTAACAATTTTCCAAAGGAATCTTTCACTTGTTCAAAAGACATTGTCGATGCTTTTAAAAATAGATATGGTTATCCAAACAGCTTGCCTTCTGCCCCTAAAAATGTGCAACAGAATGAAAGCAATTTGATAAAAGGTCCAGCTGACAGTGAAAGATCCCAAGACGATTCTTCACATCGAAATGTGTCATCCACCTGTACTATTTCAAATCAAGTCCACAGGAAATCAGGGACAAATGACAATGAAAAGGAAGAGCAAAAGCAAATCATACGAGACCTAATGATGCTGGTAAGAAATATGGAAAGCAATCAAACTAATTATGTCAATGATGTCAAAACTTTATGCACCCACCTGGAAAAACGTAATAGGGAGATGGAGATCATGCAAAATCAGCATACTAAAGAAATTGAGGCCATGAAGACTAATCATGAAACAGAAATTAGATTCATGCACAGCAAAATGTCAGGCTTAGAAGAAAATATGATGACCATGAAAGTTGATCATGATAGGGAAATTGATTCCATGCAAAACAAGTTATTAACTGTGGATGAAGAAATGACTATCATGACGTTCAATCATAATAATCAGTTGGCTAACATGCAAGCAAATCATAGAGAAGAAATAAATTCCATGCAGCATTGCTTGATGAACATGAAGGAAAAGAACGATAAAGTAATAAAAGACATGGAAGAACATCATGCCAGACAAATCAGTGCTATAAAGGTTGAACACTCTAGTCAGATGGATGCCATTAGAATACAAGTTCAAAGGTTTCAGCAATTGGAAGATAAGAGAAACCAGGGAACATCAACAGATCCAGAGCCTTCTCATTTGTTACAACAAGTTCCATCTTATTATGAAAAGGTTATTGATTCGATTGAAAGATGGTTAATTGAAGGAGATCCAGATAGACTTAAAAATGACAAAGATCAGATGCAGGATAAAGAAAGACATATCACGCATACTTCATCTGATAGTTTTGAAACAGAAAGTTCCAGGTCATCAGTAATTCAACCTGCCAGAAAGAAGAAGCGCAAAAGAAAGAAAATGAGACTAAGATTTGATGCATCAGATGGCCGCGAGCAGCTTGATTTTCGGATAGGAAAAAGTCCTACCATATGCAAAATTGGACATGGCACATCCGACAAGCAGCCGACAGATTTGCCTGAAAGCAGGCAAATGCTCAGTATGCACTTTATTGAACACATGTGATGCCATGGGGCATCTTTTGTATCGTATTTCTAACCCTACTCCTTGTTTTTCCGCATTTTTATTTCTGTTTTAGATACTTAATAAATGAAGAGCTTTTATCTTTTCCTGCGCTTAATGTATATGATGATTTTTTGGATGGACGCTACTTATTTTTGTGTTGTATGGATACAGATTCTGGATTCTCACATTCCCGCAAGGAGCAACGTGTCCCCAAGTAGAGCCAGATGTTGACCACTACCGGTCAACTACCCATGCAGTACACCCATTTTTCTTTGCAAAAAAGGGGCAGCACCTGAACGACGTGTCCGTGCCAGCCTGCAGTCATCAGCAACTTAATCATTTTAATTGTAAACCCAGTGTGCATGTATGAATTGTAAATAATCTTAGCAGATATGAGTCGTTTATGTAAATTGCCTAGGTGGACCTAACTTTCTAATGATAATCTACGTCCTGGAAGGTTTTTTGTCTCACCAATCTACGATCGGCAGAGTTTTCCTTTAGCCTGACCCCAAAGCCGGGATTGATTTTGTCATTAGAACTTTAGGAGAATCCTAGTGTGTTAATCTGCTAGATTATAGTCGTGTCGCAGAACTGGGTGATTTATGAGGGTTTATGTTAAGTGGGTTTGTCCCCTTAAGATGTAAATTGTAAGTCATGATGTAATGTGTCTTGAGGGTTGAAAAAAGTTTTAAATCCCCTCATGAGTCCTAAGTCCTAGGTCCTAGGAGATTGTTTCTGAAGGCTTAGTTCGGTGATCCATATAATAAAATAATAAAGTAATAAAAAATTAAAAAATTAAAATTAAAAAATAAAATAATAAAAAAATCATAAAATAGAGCAAAAACCCTAAAATAATAAAATAATAGTATTTTAAGTGAATGCATGCAAAATATTATTTTAATAACAGGTTAACAACTTCGACGGATGAGATTAAGAGATGTTTTGATCCTCATCGACGGTCTAGATCATTTCGACATGGATCACTCGAACTAGCCGTTAGGATCATTTCCTTTATATAGGGTGCTAGGGGTCATTTCAGATAAATGGAATCGGATCTGTGAGTCTGGTACTAAGGAAGCTCTCTTGTAATCTGTTTTCTGGTTAATAAAAGAAGACTTTGGGGTCCATAGCTTGCTGGTGTTACTCTCTTGAAATGCTGTGAGGTTGTTTAAATTTTCTGCATATGTTATTTTCAGCCATTAATAATAGCTTATTGTAGAGTATTGTGAGCACAGGTATCTTGTTCACTTGCTGGGGTTTGAGTGTTGTTAGGGTTTCTGAAGTAATGGCAGGTATCTCCATTACTTTCTGAGACCTAGCAGCATTTTTGCCCTCTTTACTGATGGTTGTTCTGAGCTGTGCAGAAAACCCTTATCGAAGAAGATTTGTGGGCGTTAGGGGAAGTTCTCGGCTGAACCAGCCAACTCCCGCAAGCATTTTTTGCTGAGCCCAATTGGATTTGATCCTGGGTCTATCATTCGGTTTATTTTTCTAATTTGCATGAGAGATTTTCTGAAGTCCTTCACAGTGAAAATATGAAATTTCTGTTCTTTAAGATATTTCCGTGCTTATTGATGAATCTGGCTGTTAAGGGGCTAAATCTGTAAATTAAATTAGCTGTTCTAGGGTTTTAATTTTTGCTTTATGTAGTTTTTATTAGGGTTTAGGGTTTTTAGGTTTCATTTTATCACATGAAAAATTTCGAAATTATTTTTGGCAGGTAAATCAGATTTCGCCCGTGGCTCCCATGCCCTGACAGTAGTCCAAGAATTGGATTCGTGAAACGCAGAGATCTATTGAGCACTGAATGCAAGCGTTGCAAAAAACCCAAGATCCAAATGGAATTCGCGTTTTAATTTGCCAGATAAACCACAGAAAATCGTGACACGCCGCTGTCTCAGGCCATCACGCCAGGTTTCGATTTCTACTAAATACCAACGGCTCAGGGTTATCTGGTATTGTGGACGTGCATTTGCTGATAAAAAGAGAAGTGTTCAAACCTATCTGCCCCTGTGCGTTCTCACGTAGAAGTTCTCGGAAAGCTGTCTGCTATTTCCAAACAATCTCAGGCTTTCATCGCAGAGAATCTCGCCATCAGAAAACGTGCTCTTGAAATTTCATTTACCTGGTTGAGATTTGTCTGCCGTCAGATTTCTGGTATCATTCAACGCCGATTTCCTCAGCACCAGACGCAAGCGGCTTGGGTATATATATCCGTAGCAGGGTCACGAAATTTGCAGGTAAACGTGTTGTCAGGTGAGCATTTCTCCATTTGCGTAGCAGGTAAAATCGGTTATCAAATCGCTGCGTCTGTGCCCTCATTTGAATCATTTCTAAAGCGATTCCGTCATAGCATATCGTATTCAACTGTTGACGGCTAGGGTTTCCAGTTATGATTTTTCTTGATGCATTTTGATGACTTTCATTTCACGTGTTTTGACTTTTATTTCGACTAATTCTTTTTATGTTTTAGCTTTAGTTTTAAAATTTGCATAGTTTTGTTTACATTTAAAATAGATTTTAATACTTAGTCTTTAGATTTAAGTTTAGAATTTGGTTTAATTTTTATTTTAAATTTTTATAATTTAAAAAAAAAGAAGGATTTATTTAAATTAATTTAGGTTTAGTTTAATTTTTTATATAGTTAGAGTTTTAGATTTATTTTTTATTTTGAAGTTTAATTAAGTATTTTTTTATTTTTTTAAAAAAAAAAAAAAAAAAAATTGAAAAAGTATAAAAAAAAAATTTGTGGAATTTTCCTTTGCCAGATCCAGTTATTTTTCGGGAATTATCATGTTATATCTTTCATGCTGAGATCTAAATTTTCAAGTCGGGATACGAAATATGATATCTGGTTAATGATTCATGACTCTCGTGGTGGTTTAAAGCATTCATTTTTTTTTAAATTTTCAGTGGCTGGATATCATTTTGGTCATTTTAAGAGCATTGTGATTTAGCTGATATCCTTAGATGACAAATGATTGTTGTTCACGATTTATGTTTTTTTATATCATTTAACAAGTAATCATTTTAATAACAATCTTTTAAGGCACTGGTCTGCTCAATTAATTAAATCATTTTAGTGCTTATCTTCATCGTGTCTCGTGTCTCCCAACCAACTGGTCGACAGTTGGTCTCATCATCTCACAGGGACTACCCCCTTAGCCGCGGGAGACAGGCTTAAACGGAGGGATCGGGATCAGAGTGACAGCCCCCGGTCTGAGGGTTGTCATGTCAATTTGCGCGACAACAGAAACATTTTATGACAATCTAATAAGAAGAATATTTGAAAGGGCTTTCCCCCATATTGGGGTTTTTCCCTGGTCCTCAACCAATCTAGTGTCTCTTGTGGTTGCATTATTGTCTCCTTTGTCATTGCATATATTATTCTATCTTAAATTTATATTTATAATTGGAAACATTGTTAATAATTGGATGCATTGCTAAATGAAGAATTGATTTACGCTAAAGTAATTGGAACATCATAGAACAATCTAAAAAATTAATAGATACTAGTAGCAACAATGGTGAAAAATAAGAAGAAGGTTTCTCATAAAGAAATTGTTTAGTCGAATCAATATCTCCTAGTGTGATCAATGTTGGAATTTTGATGTTATATGTTGTAACAAGTACTTATTACAAAACTTCTTTCTGATGCAATATCAGCTAAGCAATTGTAAATAGAAAATAAACCAAATGCGCAATAGAAGACAATCGAGAAAAAAATGAGACACAGAGAATTTAGGTCCAATGACTAGGGAGAAACGCCACAAGGGGAAACCCAACCAAATTCTTCTTCTAATAGATATCAATTGTTCAGCAAAGATATAGAGTACAATGAGAGATCAAGATAATAAGTAAGTTCACTCAAATATGAACAAGTTGAAGCATAAAGATCACTGGTAGCAGCAGCAAATGAAAACACTGAATCAACCCTCCCTTCAATTGAATTAACACTAAAATACTGAATCAACCTTGGCTCACTAGATCCGGCTCTTACTCTCAAAGTCTCTCTCTCACAATCTTCTTCAAGTCTCTCCTACTCTCTCTCTAAAGTTCAAATTCTTCTTTCACAACACACAAGTAGTAAGGAGAGATGATATGAGAAACATAAATATAGGAAGTGGAACAAATTCATTCTATAAAGGAGGTATAACTCACATGCCACGAGGTAGGTGCAATGCGTGCCTTTTTGGGAAGAGTAACTTATGCCATTATGAAGAGGAAACACATACCTTAGAGAAGTGTAACTTATGCCATTAAGGAGAGGCAACACATGCCTTAGAGAAGTGTAACTTATGTCATTAAGGAGTGTCATCATTTTAGGAGAGAAATGTATGACTTAAATGAGGAGAGTGTAACATATGCATTAATGAGAGTGTAAGAGGAATCTTTCATGACATGCCTTTAATGAGTGTGTAAGAGAGAGTGTAACGTAGTGCTATGTGAGTCATCAAGGAGAGAGGTGTGAAGTGATTGAGTGTCATGAAGGAAAGGGGACTTAAATTTCCTTTTGATAATATCATAGTGTCATAAAGGATAATAATAATAATGATGATGATTAAGTTGAAATTGAACTATTGGGATTGATTAATGCTAATTTAAGTGATTTTCCATCAACTATACTTGATTACCAATTGAAGCAAGGTGATTTAATATTTTTGGAAAGTCATACTTGAGATACTAGACATGACTTTCTAATTTTAGAAGTCACTTCAAAGTTTTCATAAATGAGTTTTATTTAAGGAAATTCATTCCCGAGCTGCAAATTTTCAACACTCCCTCTCAATTAGGGAGAAATTTCTTTATACAACAAAGATATCTACTTTCTCTGCTCATTTTTGTCCATCTATGCCCTAGAACAATTATGCCTCAATCTAATGAAGAAGAATCATCATACGGGAGATTCATCTATCACCCTATATCCATTGATATTCTCACGTTGAAACGGACTTGGGTGGATTATCACTTCTCAACACATGACAAGGATCATCCACAACCAAGTCTCACCTCAAGGGTCAAGTGATAAAACACCTTCATCCACATATTTTATCAACACATGACAATAACCAAGTCCCACTTGTAACACATGATGAGGGTCGTGGAAAACCAAGCTTCACCACACCCATTGGCCAGATGGGTGGTAATCCAAACAAGCCCAGGTTGTGGGTAGGATGCATATTGGGGTATACACTTGGCAAGTCCTAGACTTGATGGTAGGGGGGTTACCACTTGTCAACACATGAAAAGGATTGTCAGAACCTACAGTCAATAGTTCCCTTAACCCCACGAGCTCTCCTAGCTCCATTCCCAACCTGTGATCTTAGACAAGAGGGAATATCATAGCTCAGCGTTCTTCATCATCCATGACCGCCCCGTCCAAGAAGGGTCATAAAGTTTCAATCCAATTTTCTCTTTGAATACCAAGAACTTCCCTTTTGGCAAAAGCTTGGTAAGTATGTCAACAATATGATTAGCAGTTGCAATTTGATGGACTCTCACTGCTCCTCTCTATGCCATATCCCAGATATAGTGATATCTAATCTCAATGCACTTGGACTTATCATGGAACACGAGATTTTCTACAAGTCGAATCCCACTTTTATTGCCAGAGTACATTATTGTCGTATCTAGTACATGCTCAAACAACTCTCCAAATAGCTTCCTTAGCCATATTGCGTCACAGCTAGCCATTCTAGCAATAATTTACTCAACTTCAATCATGTTAAGGGCTGCATACTTCTATTTTCTACTCATATTAGATATAATGGCAGATCCAAAACTAAAGCAGCATCCATATGTGCTCTTTCTTTCAACAGAGTTACCAACCCAATAAACATCAGAGTATCCATGTAGTCTAACATCTCTGGTAGTATATCTCAATCCAATATTGATGGTCCCATGTAGGTATCTCAGCACATGCTTTGTATCAATCTAGTGTGCATGTGATGGCTCAATTATATATTGGCTTAGAGTATTAATCGCAAAACATATGTTCATATGAGTGTTCACTAAGAACATTAGTGCCTTAGTCAATTGTCGATACTCAAAAGGATTTGTCAAATAAGATCTTGCAATTTCACCACAATAATTTCTTGAAATTCATTTCCATTGGTGTTTTCATGGACTTACATTCTATCATACCAAATATTTCCAATAGCCTGACAACATATTTTCTTTGAGAAAGGAAAATTTCACTAGGTCTTTGCCATACCTCTAGGCCTAGAAAGTAGTGCATCAAACGAATATCTTTCATTTCAAACTTAGAAACTAACTCCCTCTTATTGTTAGGTCCCTATAATACTAGTGATTCCCCCATTACTATTGTCACTGTATCCCTTATTGTTATTGTTGTGCCCCTATTGTCCCCATATTGTTATTATTATGCCCCATAGAATCCCACTATTGTTATTTTTGTGCCTTTATATTATTATTGTTAGGTCAGCTTGGTTATATTGTGTCCCCTTAGACTTCTGTATATAGAAAGGAGGTTTTGTCATTTGAATCATCCAAGAATTGTTCATCTGTGTAATGTAAAGGAGGTTGCCCCCTTGAAGAGGCTGAATTCTAAGGCGTTGATCTATCTTTTTATCTTTTTGTAAGCTGGTTTCCTAACATTTGGTATCAGAGCTTTAGATTCTAGGGTTTTGCTGCTCCAAATAGGTCATTGTGGCATTTTCATTATAAATTTTTTTTCTGCAACGTTTCAGAAGCCAAAAAAAACCCATTTGAGATGAAATCACGTTGAACCTTAGGTCTGAATTTCAGAGCTTATCTCGCTATATTTTCGGAGATATGATCTGAGGAAGTTAGGGTTTTTGCAAGCTCCATAATTTAAGCTAAAACAAGTCATTGGCTCCGAATTTCAGATCGTCTCGCTATATTTTCAGAGGTATAGTCTGAGGAAGTTAGGGTTTTTGCAAACCCCCGAATTACATTCCAAATAGGTCACTGTGGGAAAATCGTCATAATTGTCTCTCTGAGCATCATATTTAAATTTCGTAAGAAGTTACAAAAAGAGGACGGACTGTAGTTTCTTGTATATATTTTTCAGATCCAAAGGTCAAAACAGTGACACGTGGCACTTCATACAAGTTCTCTCTTTTGAAAAGGTATATAATCAGGTCATCTTGGGAGATTGTGCATAAATATTTCTTAGAGAATCCAATTTCGATCAGACTGGTGGCATTGGAAAGAGGACACAAAGGGCTACGGCAAGTTGTGATTTCAGAACTGGAAGAGCTGAAATTACAGAAATACATCAGATTCAATATCAGGCTCCTACAAAGTGAAAAAAAAGGTGTGTAGTTTTTTTTTCAATTTTTGCATAAGCTTGGTTTGAAAAATTAGTTTGAAGGAATTCAAAGGGCATAGTGAAGCATTATTATCAGTAATTGATGCCCCGAAGAAAGAAAATGGAAACACCTAGTAAGCAACCTGAAAGCTCTAGCATGACTCATGAAGAAGAGGAAGAAATGCAACATGATATATCAAAATTACAAGACCAAGTACAACAAATGTCACTCGCACAAAAAGTAACAGAAGCTAAGATGGATGATTTAAAGAAAGACGTAGAAGCTAAGATGGATGGTTTAAAGAAAGGCATGGAAGCTAAGATGGATGGTTTAAAGAAAGGTGTAGAAGCTAAGATGAATGGCGTGGAAGCTAAGATGGATGGTTTAAAGAAAGACGTAGAAGCTAAGATGAATGGCGTGGAAGCTAAGATGGACGGTGTGGAAGCTAAGATGGATGGCGTGGAAACTAAGATGGACGATTTGAAGACAGGCATGGAAGATTTGAAGACAGATTTGACAAAGTTTCTACAAGAAATGCTTACTAATGGTGAAAGGGTAGTAAAGGAAAATCATGATGAGAACAAAATAAATGTTAATCATGATTTCATAGACTCTAACGTTGGATCGAAGAACCACCATGTTCCAAAGATCGATATGAGGAAGTTTGATGGCAAGGATCCTGGAACATGGATACTACAGATGGAGCAATTTTTCGATCTCCATAATGTGCAAAACACACAAAAGGTACGCATTGCAACTTTATATTTGGAACCAAATCAGTATGTATGGTATTGATAGCTTTGCTCTCATAAACAAATTGTCACTTGGGCTATTTTTACGGATGAAATGATAGCACATTATGAGGATACAAAAAGCAACCTTTTTTTTAGACAATTGATAAATCTCAAATAAAAGGTTTCAATGATGGAGCACACTAAGGACTTCCAAAAATTGAATATAAGGGTAAAAGATATTCCAGAGGAGCATAGGATTGATATGTTCATAGGGACTTTAAAAGATAACATCCAACATGAGGTTCGCCTTTGGGAACCAAATTCATTGGAGAAGGCATTCAGGTTGGCAAGGAAAATGGAAAGGAAAATTATGGCAACAAGGAAGCCTACCACTCACAATCATAAAGATGGTAGTGTTGTTGCCCCTAGCCATCCACAGCCTACAAGGTTGACACCACAACAATTGGAAGAAAAAAGAGCAAAAGGGCTTTGTTACAGTTGTGATAGCAAATACACTAAAGGTCATAAGTGTGCCGAGAAGAAATTATTTTACATAGATTGTGAAGAGGAGGAAGAAAAGGAACAAGAAACATCAAAAGAAGAGGATATACACCATGAACAAACCCTAGAAAAAGAAGAAATGAATCCGACCATATCTTGTAATGCATTGGATGGAATTACCACTCCTCAAACTATCAAGATAGAAGGGCATATCAAGAAGAAAAAGGTAATAGTGCTAATTGATTTGGGAAGTACCCATAATTTTATTCATTATAAGATAGCCAAAGAATTGAATTGTGTCCTATATCCAGCACTAGAGTGTCAAGTGATGGTTGCAAGTGGAGGAACCATAAATTGCTCAAGAAAGTGCCATAATATCAAGCTATCCATGGGAGAATATGTATTGAATAGCCCAATGCTTTCCATTCCAATGGGTGGTGTTGATGTTGTACTAGGAGTCCAATGTCTACAATCCTTGGGTACAATAGCTTTTAATTTTCATGAAATTCTCTTAAGAAGGAAAGGAAGTTGAATTAAGGGGTATCATAGGGAAACCTGGAAAGATAATCAGCTCTAATGGAATGACAAAGCTTCTAAATAAAGAACAACGAGGCATAATTTCACAATTATGTTCACTAGAGGTTCCCACATCGAAATCATCCATTTCTCCAGATCTCCAAAAAGTCTTAGACAATCATTCCAAGGTATTTGAGACTCCCAAAGGCCTCCCACCTATTTGTGATCATGATCATGCTTATCAATTTGATTTCAGGAAGCGTTCCTCCAAACATTAGGCCTTACAGATATCCCTATGTCCAAAAAAGTGAAATTGAACGTATGGTTGCAGAAATGCTAGAGGCTGGTATAATTCAACCTAGTCAAAGTTCTTTCTCTGCTCTAATAGTATTGGTTCACAAGAAGGATGGATCATGGTGCATGTGTCCAGATTATAGGGAGCTCAACAAGCTCACTATTAAAGATAAATTTCCCATTCATATCATTGATGAATTATTGGATGAATTGCATGGATCAATTTACTTCACCAAGTTGGATCTTCATTCAAGATATCATCAAATCAGAATGAAGACTGAAGACATTCCAAAAACAACATTTAGAACTCATGAGGGTCATTATGAATTTTTGGTCGTGCCTTTTGGCCTTACTAATGCACCTTCTACATTTCAAGGCTTGATGAATTCCATTTTCAAACCCTTCCTTACAAAATTTTTGTTAGTATTTTTTGATGATATACTAATCTACAGCAAGTCTTGGAAGGATCATGTCCAACATGTTGACATGGTGCTCAAATTATTGGAGGAGAAACAATTATATGCAAAAATGTCCAAATGTTTCTTTGGAGTACAAGAGATGGAATATCTGGGTCATATTGTATCTCATGAAGGTGTTAAGGTAGACCCTAGCAAAATTAAAACCATTAAGGAATGGAAAATCCCCACATCCATAAAGCATCTACGAGGATTTCTCGGGTTGACAAGGTATTATCGCAAGTTTGTTAAAAAGTGTGGGAGAATAGCAGCCCCTCTAACAACATTATTGAAGAAAGATGCATTCTCATGGACTCCAAAAGCAACGAAGGCCTTTGAACATCTTAAAGAGGCAATGTGCCAAGCACCAGTCTTAGCTACATCGAACTTCACAAAAACCTTTATTGTGGAATGTGATGCCTCAGGAAATGGAATTGGTGTTGTTTTAATGCAAGAACAAAGACCCATTGCTTTTGAAAGTCATCCAATCAAAGGAAAGTATTTACACAAAGCTATTTATGAGAAGGAAATGCTAGCAATACTACATGCACTTAAGAAATGGCAACCCTACCTAATGGGAAGACACTTCAAGGTAAAAACAGATCATGATAGTCTTAAATACTTTTTGGAACAAAGATTATCTTCAGAAGAGCAGCAAAAATGGGTCACAAAGATGTTGGGCTATGACTTTGAAATCATCTACAAAAAAGGGAAGCAAAATGTTGTGGCAGATGCACTCTCAAGAAAGGATGAGGACATGGAAGCATTTCTTTGCGCCATTTCTATTATCCAACCAGATTGGATAAACGAAGCAAGGGATGAATGGAAGAATGACGAGGAAGTGTGGGCACTCATTCAAAAGATACAACAAGATCCCAGTACATCTAATATATTTAGCTGGAAAAATGATTTGTTATGGTACAAGGATCGGTTATACCTATGTAAGAATTCCCAACTCAAACAAAAGATTCTTAGGGAATTGTACACCTCTCCCTTAGGAGGGCACTCAGGATTTCTAAAAACCTACCACAGGGTTAAGAAGGATTTTTTTTGGGATGGCCTTAAATCAAATATTCAAAATTTTGTGGCGAAATGTTTGGTTTGCCAACAAAATAAAGTTGAAACAATTAAGACCCCAGGACTATTAACAACCCTTATCCATTCCAAGCCAACGTTGGGTTGAGGTTTCAATGGATTTTATCACAGGTTTACCCAAGTCTGAAGGAAAGAGTGTTATCATGGTGGTAGTTGACAGACTTAACAAGTATGCACACTTTTGTGCATTATCTCATCCTTTTAAAGCGAGTACAGTTTCTACTACATTTATGGAAACAATTCAAAAGCTACATGGAAACCCAAAGATTATTATAAGCGAGAGAGATCCCATTTTCACTGGAAATTTTTGGACAGAATTATTTTCTTGTCTTGGGACTCAGTTAGCTCATAGCTCATCTTATCATCCTCAATCTGATGGGCAAACTGAGATAGTAAACAAATGTTTGGAAGGATATCTTCGTTGCTCTGTATCTGATAAACAGACACAATGGGTCAAATGGTTGCCTCTGGCTGAATGGTGGTATAACACTTCCTTCCATACTGCAACAAAATGGACCCCATTTATGGCACTTTATGGATATCATCCACCATCCATCACATCATATTTAATTGAAAATTCTAAGGTTCAAGCAGTGGAAGATCACATCGAGCATCAGCAATAAGTTCTCCAACTCTTAAAGGATAACCTTACCTTGGTGTAGAATAGAATGAAACAGTAGGCAGATCAACATCGTAGCAAAAGAAGTTTTGATGTAGGTGATTGGGTATTCCTACGGCTACAACCATATAAACAAATGTCCCTCAAGCAAGCTAAGAAGGATAATAAATTATCACCAAAGAATTATGGTCCGTACAAGGTGTTGCAAAAGATAGGTACTATGGCATACAAATTGGAACTTCCTGCAGCTTCCCGAGTGCACCCAATTTTCCATGTTTCATGCTTAAAGAATGTTATAGGTGACAAGATTCGAGTTCAAACAATATTGCCAGAACTTAATGAGGAAGGAAAAATCATATTGGAACCTAAAGCAGTCAAAGAAATAAGAACTCGACACCTGCGAAATCGATCAATTTCAGAGTATCTCATCAAGTGGAAGAACTTACCCGTTGATGATTCCACATGTGAGGATGAAAATTTTATACAGAAGCACCCAGAACTACTCAAGCGTTGAGGACAACACTTTTTTGAAGGAGAGGGGCATGTTAGGTCCCTATAATACTAGTGATTCCCCCATTACTATTGTCATTGTACCCCTTATTGTTATTGTTGTGCCCCTATTGTCCCCATATTGTTATTATTATGCCCCATAGAATCCCACTATTGTTACTTTTGTGCCTTTATATTATTATTGTTAGGTCGGCTTGGTTATATTGTGTCCCCTTAGACTCCTATATATAGAAAGGAGGTTTTGTCATTTGAATCTTCCAATAATTGTTCATTTGTGTAATGTAAAGGAGGTTGCCCCTTCGAAGAGGCTGAATCTAAGGCGTTGATCTATATTTTTATCTTTTTTTGAGCTGGTTTCCTAACACTTACACTGGAGGACAAGAGGTTCTCCACTTATCAAGAATAATTCATCAACATATAATACCAAAAGCAAAGGCATACCTTGGATCATTTTCAAGTAGAGACTCTGGATCAACATTGCTTTTGGTAAAACCAAGCTTCATCAAGAAGCTATCAATGTGGGCATACCATGCTCTTGGGCCTTACTTCAATCCATGGAGATATTTATTTAGTCTACACACATGAGTTTTCCTGTCATGTCCATCAAATCCTTGTGGTTTCTCTGCAAATAATTCTTCCTTGAGGAAGCCATGTAGAAAAGTAGTTTTCACATCCATTTAATGAAGTGTCCATCCATGGCTAACAGCGAGAGCCACGATAGATCATATGGTAGTATATCGGGAAATAGGTGCAAAAATATCATCATAGTCTACTCCCTCTTTTTGAGAGAAACCTCTAGCCACAAATCTAGCTTCATATTTTTCAATACTTCCATGTGCACCATGTTTAATTTTGTGCAACCATTTAGAAGTCATAACAAACTTCCCTTTGGGTCTTGGAACTACTTCCCATACATCATTATGTCTTATGGACTCATATTCTTCGGCGATAACATCTTCCCATACTTGATCTTTCATTGCTTCCTCAAAAGTGCATGGTTCAACTTGTATAATGTTGCTCATGGCTACAACGTATCTCTGGAAACAACTTGGTTTCTTGCTTTCTCTAAAGGTTACTCTGGGGGAAGCATGTCTATCAGCATCTTGTAAAGTGTCACGAAGCCATAATGGTCTCTTTCTAGTAGGAATATCACATGGAGGAGGATCTAAGGGGTCCATGGAATCCATTGGTTCATAAGCAAGATCAAGCTAAAGCTAGGGATCTTCTTATGTATACAAGGCATCATCATGTCTTTCAACATTAGAAGGAGGAGGAGTGTCCCTAGCTTTTCCAATAGTTTCATCTTCATCAAATGTTACATCCCTACTTAAAACTCTATAGTTCTTTGACTAGACACATGTATTCTATAAGCTTTGGAATTTTCACAGTAACCAACAAACGTACCTTTCTTACCTGAAGTGTCCATCTTGGTCCTCTTTTCCTTTGGCACGTTAAAGTAGATAGGGAAGCCAAATATCCTTAAGTTTCCAGCCTTGGGATTTTAACCAGTGAATAATTCTTTAGGAGTTGTTGTTTAAGGCTCGGTGTGGAGATCTATTTTGGACAACTTCTCTCCATAGAAACTTTGGTAGCTTTTTATCATGCAACATAGCTTTGATTATTTCCATGATAGTTCTATTCTTTCTTTCAACCACACCATTTTGTTATGGATTATATGGTGTTTTGGTCTCTTTCCTGATTCCAGCTTCTTTGCAGAAGTCACTGAAATCATTTGAAGTGAAATCTCCTCCATTGCCAGATCTGAAGATTTTGATCTTCTTTCCAATTTACTTTTCTAATAAATCCTTGAAAATTTGAACATGCCAAATGCTTGACCTTTGTTTTTCAAAAAGAAAATCCATGTCTTGTGAGAAAAATCATCCACAAAGACTATATAGTATCCACCAAGAGAAGTTACATGCATAGGTCCACATAAATCAGAATGAATGAGGTGAATTACCTGACTATGTTTTGCTTTTGCTTGAAGGGAATGGTCCATTTACATGCTTTCCACTTGCATCCACTCTAATCTCAGGAATTTTGGAAACCATCTTTCTCACATGAGGCAAAGCTTTATATTGCAGATGAGAAAATCTTTGGTGCCATAGTTCACATTGATGATTACCATCATGAATCAGCGCATGGATTGGTCTTCCATTGATTTTATACATACCTTCAAATCTTGATCCCAAAGTGAAGGAATCTCTCATGCTATATATCATTGGGCAAGTGAGAACTTTTCCATTTATGAAAAGCAACTTTCATTCCTTTCTCTTCTAAGGCATATATAGATACAAGATTCTTTTTCAAAATAGGTACATACAAAATTTCTTGAAGAGATATAATTTTACCTTGATTCAAATGAAAAGAAATGGAGCCAAGTCCCTCTATAGGATATGTAGAATTATATCCAAGTATAATTTTCAGATCTGTCTCCCTCTCAACCAGTTTTGAGAGAACTTCTTTATAACTAGTAAAGTGTCTTAAAGCTCCACTATCAACCAACCAGCTATCACAAGAATCTGCAAAAGAGAAACTAGAAAGAGTGGAAATGAGAAAGTGTTGTGTTTGTGTTTTAGCTACATTATTATCATAACTTGGATTCCTTGAAATTTTGAAAGAACAGTAACTTTCTTTACAAACAACATGAGCTTCTCTTCTTCTTTTATAATCAAATATGAAGTTGTTGCTATGATTGTTATGGTTGGATCTTGGTGCACTTCTATTTTTTAGACAATCATGGGCATAGTGACCATGCTTATGAAAATTGTAGCATTGAACTTTTGATCATTCCCTACTCCATTTATAGGAACAGTTGGATCTAGGAGAGCTTTCTTGAAAAGTTATGGCCTCTTTTTCCTTTCTGCTTCTTATCTTGGACAATAAAGGAAATAGGTCCTCCCTCTTCATGTTTGGGAATTCTTCCTCTGGCAATCATTCTGGCCTCTTCTTGACTGCACTTTCCCAGGATCTCACAAATTTCGGACACTTATCATTGTTGTTTATGGTAGCAATAAAATTCTCCCAAGTTGGAGAAAGACCTCCAAATGTAATAAGAACTAGCTCTTTATCAGATACAATTCCACCAATAGTTGATAGTTGATCCTTTATTTTAGATATCCTCGTGAATTATGTTTGAATGGCCTCTCCTCTTTTCATATTAATTTCCTTGATTTTATTCTTCAAAGAAAGGATTTGACTCAAGTTGTTTACTTCATACATTTTGATTAGCTTGTCATACATTTCCTTAGATTTCTTCAACTTGGAGACATATGTGATGAGATGGTCTCCAAGAGAATCAAAGATAATCTTCTTAGCCTTGACTTCTCCCTTCTTGTATCTAGCCTTGACAACATCATTTGAATTTTCCGTTGGTTCTGCTACCTCGCCTTCCACATATTCCAGTACATCATGTTCTTCAAGAGTAATGTCCAATATTTCCATCCACAGACCAAAATTCAAAGCATCATTCATATTTTCTTCATTCTTGAAGTAAGAAGAAGACATATTGATCAAATCAAATGTATTTCAGCAGTAAGTAAGATCTCTTCAAAGGAGTGATATCTCTTATCTTCTTAGGCTTGTCTTCACCAAAGCTCTGATACCATGTTAAAATTCTAATGTTCTATGTTGTAACAATTACTTATTACAAAAATTCTTTCTACTACAATATCAGTTAAGAAATTGTAGATAGAACATAAACCAAATGCACAAGAGAAGAAAACCAAAATCAAAATGAGACATAAAGAATTTAGGTCCAATGGCTAAGGGAAAAACCAATCAGATTCTTCTTCTATTAGATATCAATTGTTCAACAGAGATATATAGTACAATGAGATATGAAGAGAATGAGTAAGTTCACCCAAATTTGAACAAGCTAAATCATAAAGATCATTTGTAGCAGCAGTAGATGAAAACATTGAATCAACCTTCCCTTCAATTGAATCAACACGGAAACACTAAATCAACCTTGGCTCACCAAGTCCTGTTCTTACTCTCCAAGTCTCTCTCCCACAATAAGTCTCTCTCTCACAATCTTCTTCAAGTCTCTCCAACTCTCTCTCAAGTTCAAATTTTTATTTCACAATGCATAAGTAGGGGAGATGATGTGAAACACATATATATAGGAGGTGCAATGAATTCATGCCATAAAGGAGGTACAACTTGCATGTCGTGAGGTAGGTGTAATGCATGCCTTTTTTGGAAGAGTAACTTATGCCATTATGGAGAGGTGGTGCATGCCATAGAGAAGTGTAATTTGTGCCATTAAGGAGAGGCAACACATGCCTTATATAAGTGTAACTTATGCCATTAAGGTGTCATCATTTTAGGAGAGAAACATATGACTTAAATGAGGAGATTGTAACATATGCATTAATGAGAGTGTAAGAGGAATATTTCATGACATGCCTTTAATGAGTGTGTAAGAGAGAGTGTAACATAGTTCTATGTGAGTGATAAAGGAGAGAGGTGCAAAGTGATTGAGTGTCATGAAGGAAAGGGGACTTGAATATCCTTTTGATAATATAAAAGTATCCTAAAGGATAATAATTATAATATTGATGATTAAGTCAAAATCGAACTATTAGGATTGATTAATGATAAGCTAAGTGATTTTCCATCAACTATACTTAATTACTAATTGAAGCACGGTGATTTACGATTTTTGGAAAGTCATACTTGAGATGCTAGGCATGACTTTCTAATTTTATGAAGTCACTCCACATTGTCATAAATGAGTTTTTACTTAAGGAAATTCATCCCTAAGCTACCAATTTTCAACAATGAAAGTAGTTGATTGTCATGAGGAGAAGTCAGTTGAAGAGCAAGCCAAGCTTGACTCAACCTTGGTTGAAATAGAGAGACACTCTATGCAAAACAGAGACCAAAAGAAGCTTCTTCAAATACTTAAAGACAAAGAATGATTTTAAAGAAGAAACCATTAGCTTGAAGACCCATTTGGAAGAGACAAGGAGAGTTGAATATGTGATAAGTAGCGAGCTAGAAGAAATGAGAAAACAATGTGAAAAGTTAGAGGAAGAATCTATCTCCATAAGAAATGGGTTAGAAAAGAGCAGATATAGCTCAAAGGTAACCATTGGAGATAATAAAGCAGCATCCAAAAGGCATGTAGGAGAAGTTAGCAACAACATGATCATAAGTAAAGGCAAGTAGCATAACCAACAACCAAGGAATGAGCGAGGAAAAGTAATTTCATCAAGGAGATCCTTTGCTCCTTTATTGGAAGATGTCAAGTGCTTTTGTTTCCATAATTGCAAGCATGTTGCAATTGATTGTCAGAGTAGTCAAATCAAGTTCCATCAACAAAAGATGCAGCATAAAATGAATTCCTCTCAAGCAAGCAATCAAGGAAGACCATTCCCCTTACAAAGATCATTTACATCAAGTACAAAAGTTTTTTTTATGGCTATTGTTATTCATGTAATAATTTCAGTGATAAGGAAATTGATTACAAGTTTGATTCAAAGAAGAGAAGAAGTGAATTGTATGTAAAGGAAAGGTCATATGTGGATAATAGTGAGAATACACAATTTTCTTCCTCCCTTTCCAAGTCACGTAAGATGCTATAAATGTGACAATTTTGGTCACATGGCTAAAGATTTCAAGTTTTCAAGTTCTTTAAATAAAACCAGACAAAAGGAGAATATCATTCAAAGAAGACTAAACAGGAAGCCAGAAGGTGATGCACAAATAAGAAGGTAGCCCACCAAAGTTTGGAAAAAATAAGAAAGATCAGCCTATGACTTCAATGAAAAATTGAAGTCAGCATGAGCTCAGGGGGAGTTGCTTAAGGAAATGAAGGCAACCATGAATAAAGAAGAATCCAATCACTATTTTTATTTGAGTAACAATCATGTAGTGTGAAGCACCTCAAGGGAAGAGCAACTCAATAGTGTCTCTTGAAGCAATGGCATCCAAGTATATGAGTTTAGGTTCATGTATCTTGTGCTAAGTAGCATGGATGTGTTTTTTTATGTTTGTGGAAATGTTGGACATGAGGAAAGGGATGGTGTACAAGATCAAGAATTATAAAATGATTCAGAAGTGAAAGAAGAGTGATTTGTTTTCTTGATAAAAGTGAAATAATTAATAGGCAAATCAAGGGCCCAAATTATGCTAAGGATATTTCCATGGTCACAGGCAGTAATAATGGAGAAGAGTCATCAAAGGAAAACAAGGTTCAGGATTAAGAATGGGAACCACATGACGAGGGCGTAAAGAGAGATTCAATTAATGAAGAGAAATCTACAGATTTCCCTTTCAAGTTGTGAAGGGAAGACTTAGGAGGAGTAAAGATCCTTGAAATCTTGCAACATCATCTGCACAAATGAAGAGATACATTTATTCAAAGATGATATTCAACTAACTTCAATCAAACAATAAGAATAGAATCCAATTCCATTGATTCCTTAGCAAGATTAACATCTTTCAGGTCCGATGTATCATGAACAAATTTTTCATTAACTAGAAAGGGGTTAAAATGAGCTCAAAAGACCAAGCATCCAAATTTTTAACACTTTGACATATCTCACTCTTTGGCCTTCAAATTTTGTTTGGACAACTAGATCAACAACAAAGGACATCTTGATTCCCTTGGCAACATTTACCTATGAATTATGTTCATCGATCTTCTTTTGAAAGGATTGTTGTTGGGATACATTATCGGGCTACATGTGTCCTCTTAAAGTTTCTTTTTTTGGGAGTTCAGTCCATCATCTATCCAGATCAGAGACACTGTCAAAATTTCAAATGGAATCATCCATGGTTCGAATGTGTAACAAATAGTTTAAATAAATAGTTGCAAACATGGTTATATCATGTGGCACAACTACTTGCCAAGTTGATGAAGAGGATAAATGTGTTCAAAATGATGCCTTCTTCTCTAGAAACGTTAAATAAAATGAGGAACATGGTCTAACATTGTTTCCAATAATGACAAGGATGAATAACTATGGCTCAATGCCCCTTTTTGGTTAGGTTATCATTAGGTAGAAGATGACAATGCAACAAGGCTTATGGGTCCTTGCCCAAGATTGATGACGAGATTGATTTATTAAGGGCTGCAATATTTATGACAGAACCATCGAAGCTAACACAAATGCATTAACCAACAAAGACACATTAGTGCAACATGAATAGAGAAATAATTCATGTTTTGAATGTCTTGAAGATATTCCTCTTCATGAGCACAATGATCATTGTGAATCAAAAATGGATTGGGTGATAACGAACTCTATCTATATGATTGGCCTATGTGAAATGTAGAATGTGCTCTTGGTGAACCAGGAGAGAATCATTCGACTGACACTATCAATAACACGATGGCATAAAGGAATTTCAATGATGAAGAACACATATATAAATTGATGAATGGAGAGTGAGGAATTGAGATAAGTTACAAGGTGAAGACCAGTGCTATGCCAAATATAAGTATCACATGATGGAGCCTAGGGAAAGGTTCAATCTTTCATTACTATATTCTAGACCTGATGTGTTATAGTGTTATGTCAAAACCTGAAGTGAACCTATCGTATGGTGGTATGTTTTACATATGACTGTGTTATGTGTTACAAGAAGAAACTAAGAAAATGTAACACATATCCTACTTGTTACACATGATAGCACTAATTGATTAGTCTTCATCACCTAAGGTTGGACATACTTGAGCATTATGACATACGTGAGGCATTACATAGACTACGTACTTGGGAGAGTGGTTACATAGTATACGTCGTATGCCAACATATGTTACGTAGTCAAGGAATACAAAGCATCTTCAAAGGAATTAGAACAAATCATTTGTCAGACCTAACCAATCTCAGACTACACGTTGTGTTGCAAGTTAGAAGATTATGGGATGCATTTCAAGCGTATGAGTTACGAGTTGGACTGGGTAATGCATTACATAACCAATGGGTTTTTAATCTCTTCCAAGTGAAAATATAAAAGAGCAACCTTGGAATCACGGTTTCCATTACAACAAAACCCGTAGCTATTAGTAAACAGACGCATTGCAAGAATTAAAGAATTTCCAAGGGGAGGTTAAGCACTTGTCACAAAACACATGAGGAGCATTGGATTATCCAATTCTCAACAATCTTCCCCCTAGCATGAGTCAAGGATGTTTCAAACTTGAGACCTTTGGCTATGATACCATTTATTGGAATCATAATTGTTGTTACACCAAAACCTGTAGGTGTTAGTAAACAGACGCATCACCAAATTTAACAAATCCTCGAGAGGCATTTAAGAACATGTCACAGAACGGATGAGCAGTGTTGGAATATCCAATGCCCAACAAATGGCATAAGGGAGGGGGAATCTTTATCAACCCCAAAATGAACACTATGAGGTGTAGAATGAAATAGGAAGAACGAAGTTTAGAATATAATTGTTTGAATTGAAATTTGAATAAGCAATACTATGTAGGTAGGATGATCATTTGCAAGAAAGAAGGTATTGGTATAAGATAAACAACATGATAACAAGAGGGAGAAACTAACATTGATAGGGGCAGACTTACAACATGGTCTCAGGGTGAGATTTCATTTGCAAAAGAATCAGGTCCACAAAAAAGTTGAGGAACAATTGTAAAGCATTGGTAGACATTTACAGGTAAAGAGCTTATACATAGGTGGAGCAAGTCCATTGTCAGAATATGTAATCTAATAAAAATATAGAAGTGCAGGGACAACCTGTGTTAGAAGAGTTGTTGAAGGAATAAAATGAACATAGCCATAAATATTTGCAAGGAAATAAGTTATCAAGAAGGGAAGATTTGCATAACAGGAAGCATGGTATTAAGGGGAGATTCCATTTACAACAGGGTTATGTACGCAAGAAGGTTCATGAATAGTCATGGAGCATTGGTAGGAAACCATGTCCCTTTGCCATTGATGTCAAAGGGGGAGAGAATACAGACATTGACAAGCAAACATTGAAGCAAAAGGAGGCAGTAAGAAGGAAAAAGGGAGAAGAATCAGGATTAAGCAGGAAGAGTCTTTACAACCAGTTAGGGGTAGTCCCCAGTAGCATGTCAGGGGGGGTTCAGTTCAATTCCATCAATGACTATCAATGTTTGATGGTGATACCATCAATGACAAAGGAGGAGATTGTTAGAAATAGTGTTTTAATTGATTGAAAATAGTGTCATTGATGTCAAAGGAGATGTTTGAGGAAGTAGCAACATCATTCATGAATCTAAGTAGTACAATAATCCAACCTCTTGCATGGTCTTATAAAATGAAGTCAAATTTGGTTCAAGTTCACTAATTTTTTGTCAAAGTTATGTTAGCCTAATGAGTCTATGGATGGTATGGTTGGATAGTCCTCTTTGAGACCTTTCCAACAATATATCACACTCTTGAAAACTCCTCTTGGATAAAACGGTATGGCCATTTGAATGTTGACATTCGGAAAAAGACTTGAACTATGGGGAAAACCCACAAATCCCAAATTTGTTAAACATCACACATGTTTTAGAGTGGACCAGGGTTCCTTGGTAGATCAACAACAAGAAACACCCTAACTTGCACAGTGTTTAAGTTGTTAAAGGTTGAGAAATTGTGCACAAATCTGACCAATCCAATAGTCATATGGAAACAAAAGACAGATTGTATTCCATCATGCATGAAGGTTAACCCCGTCTCCCAACTAATTAAGCAGTGACACGTGGTAGACAACTAGTGGGTGTACACATAGCGAGTTGTGGTTGGCTAGAAGTGATGACGTGCCAATAATGATGACATGGTGGATGGCTATAAGATGGACAAAGATAACATAGTAATGACATGGGATGACATGTCAACAATATGATGTGGAAGTATGGATGACTGCCATGTGGCATGTACAAATGACAATTTTTTATTAGTCAAATGCCCAAAAATGCATGACACATGGCACCTTTCACAGGTTTCCACGTGGCATGATGACATCATGTTGACATTAGCATGCAAATGACCATGACCCCTAAGGATTAGGTCACATGAGGGCTAGGCCCAAGATCATATCGACAATGTCATATGGTTGACTCAGTGCTAGTCTCCGGAAATAATGGTTCAAGCATCGACCCCATGGTCGGCCCATATTCCTTAGGTCCCTAAATGAACATGTGTTTGTGTGTGTGTGTGTGTGACCGAAGTCTGATCAACCAAGAAGTGAATGAACAATTCATTGGTTCTATGGAGATAAGAAATTAAGCTCTTGTTTGAGGATCTATGGTCAAATGGTTATTTGGCCTCACTCTGGTTCAATGTGACTCATATTTTTGGCAGGATCACGCCACCCCTTTCGAAAACTACTTAGATTGATGCGTTATTTAGAAGTATGTATATTGATTGGAACGAGGAAAAAAGTAGCAAGATTGGCACGTTGTGTTGTTTGTACACGAGAGGTCAACGGTCTCAGCTTTGATATATACAACAAATTTTTGGTTTTGAAGGGTTATTGGTGCATTGATTTATACATTTTTTCCAACACTTTAAGTGACATTTTGTAGAACTTGTAAAGAGTTATTTTGTATAATGTGCCATGTTTTTGTTGTTTTGTTGAATAGTTAATTTTTATATAGTTTTATATAGGTTTTTGGAATTATTTTGGAGCCCAATTGAATTATGGAATAGGGGAAATGATTAGAATTTGATGGTGATTTTTCCAATGGTCATGAAGAGTCATGAAGATACATGTTTGATACTATAAATCTATATTTCTTCTTCTGGGAGTTATGAATAGGTTGCAAGTTTTTTTAGTAGATGTTATATAAATTATCTATTCAGGATCAAGGAAGGTGTCATGGTACAGGATTGATGAACAAATTATTGTGATGAGTAGAGCAGGTTATGACAAAAACAACATGATAAGTTTTGACAACCTATATTGAAGAGCATGTAGATCTAGTTTCAAATATTGTGAAAAGTGATCAACACCAGGTTGAAGAAGGCGGTGGGTGCATTCATTAAGGTTGGTGCCTCGATTAGGTTGTAGCCTATTGCAAGTGGGCCCTTTCACATTACCAAAGTTGGTGCCTCAATCAGGTTGTAGGCTATTGCAAGTGGGTGCTTTCACATTACACAGGTTGGTGCCTCAATCAAGTTTTAACCTATTACAAGTGGGTGATTGCACGTTCATGAGGTTGGTGCCTGAATCAAGTTGTAGGTTATTGTCGGTGGGTGCTTGCACATTTCTGAGGTTGGTGCCTCAATCAAGTTGTAGCCTATTGCAAGTAGTCACTTACACATCTTGGGATGGGTGCCTCCAATAGGTTGGTGCCTAGAAACCTATGTAAATGAATTGAAGAAGAAGACAAAAAGGATTTGTGCTTTTCTCCCACATAGGTTTCCACATAAAAGCTTTTGTTCTCTTGTGTTGATGTGGTGATGGGTTCTTGATGCATAGTTTCATCTCTTGTTATGATGCAAATTATTTTTGGATGCATTTCTACATGGTTAATTATTGATTGAATGTTTTGAAATAATAAGTTTTCCAATATATTGACCCCCCCTCCCCCCTCTGAGTGTGATCTTTGGTCTAACAGATAAAGGATTGCATTCAACCATGCCAAACCTATTCGACAGGTCTCTAATGTACTTCTTTTGAGAGAGGACTATATGCTTTGGATGTTGAGTCACATCAATGCCCAAGTAGCAGTAATGATGTCCCAAATTCATCATCTCAAATAATTTCTTCAACTCTTTCTTTATGGATGCAATATAGCTTTCATTATTTCCTATTATCAATATATCATCTACATATACCACAAGATAGAAAAAAACATTTGCCAATTTCTTGGACAAATAGAGTTGCATCATTAATGTTAAAGTGAAAAGATGGCAAGTCAACTTTTCATACTAGGCTCATAGTGCTTATTTTTAGGCCATATAAGGATTTGATGAGTTTGCATACTTTCTATTCTTGTCCCTTTACAAAAAAACCTTTTGGTCGACACATGGAGACATTTTCTTTCAAGTCTCCATTTAAGAAAGAAATCTACACATCTATTTGATGAACTTTCCATCCAAGGAAAAGAGAGTTTGAATGGTGGCCCATTTTGTTGCGGGGGAAAAGGTCTCCTCATAATCAATACCTAATTTTTGTGCAAATCCTTTGCCACAAGCATTGCTTTGTGCTTTTCAAGTGAGTCATCTAATTTTTACTAGTTCTTGTAGACACACATGCAACCAATTGGTTTGGTTCCAAATGGAAGGTCCACAAACTTCCATGTTCCAATCTTTATGAGAGCATTACACTCCTTCTGCATTTCTTATTTCCATTCACCAAGAGAAGCAACTTATTTAAAGGATGTTGGTTCAAAGTTAGTAGATAAATTTAATTCACAATCATATGAAACATACATATCATCAGAATTATCTAGATCACTTCCATCTTTCTTGGTGGAACTTTTGGTTCCTGACTTTTTGACTTAATCGGGATGAACAATTTCAAGTGTTTTGGTGAACCATTTTGTGGGACCTTTCTAAGATGGACTAGGTTACTTTGTTGATTGAGATGGGGTTACATCAAGATTCACCCTTCCAATCCTCTCAATCACATCACTCAAATGATCTTCCTGATTTGAAGAACTGGTTGAAATTTCATGAGGAGGAGATAATGCTTCATAAGGAGATTCCATAAATTGATCCAAGATAGGGATCCATCAAGATGTGAAATCTCATCATCAAATTTATGATACTTTTTGCATGTTTAAATATATTCAAATGATCAAGCTACCACTCAATAGTGTTGTTAGTCTTAGAAGATTCAAGAAAAGTCACATCTCTAGACAAAACAAACTTCTTATTTACCTCATCATAAAGACAATATGTCTTGGTGGTATCTGAATACCCCAAGAAGATGCATTTTGGACTCCTTGCATCAATCTTGCTTCTTTGTTCCTTAGGAATCAAGGCATAGTGGGTGAAACCAAAGACCCTGAGATGCCTTATCAAAGGAATGTGGCCATACCACATTTCATAAGGAGCCTTATTTCTAGTAGAATGAGATGGACATATGTTTTTGGCATATACTACACATAAAAATGCATCATCCCAAAACATCAACTTACATTTTTGAAAAACGTCAATGAGAGGACCATATTTAAAATAGTCATGTTCAATCTTCCAGTTACAACATTTTGTTGAGGATTTTATGGAACAATAGTTTGATTTTGAATCCCATGTTGGTGAAGATACTTTCCAAATTCATTACAAGTATATTCTTTAACAATATCAGTATGAAAGGAGCCAATACGTGAGTATGCATAATTTTCAATCCGTGCATGAAATTTTTTTGAAAGTTTCAAAAGCTTTTGATTTGTTTTTCAATAAGTATACCCACCACATCTTGGTGTAATCGTCAATAAAATTCATCATATATCTAGTGTCATTAGAAGAAGGAACAAGCATAGGGCCACACAAATCAGAATGAATCAATGCAATTTTTCTATGTTCTTTAGAAGTAGAATCATGAAATAGATGTTTGTTATGTTTTCCTACGATACAAACATCACATTGCTTCAATTTCCTAGCAATAGTTGGCTAACCAGAAACACCGTTCTTTTTTAGCAAATGAAGATTGTCATAGTTAATATGTTGAAATATTGCATGCCATAGAATATTGGATGGTAATGTACCTTCATTGTACTAAGAAAGGTATGCAGAGTTCTATGCATGAGCAGATGTTCCTTGTAACTTCACTATTTTTTCCTCCTCCACACTAGTCTTGATAACTATGTTTTCAGAGGTTTTCCTTATCTCTACTTTTCCATTAAACATATGAATAGAGTGGCCTTTTTGGAAAATGTGAAAAAGGGACAACATATTTCTCCACAATTCTAGAAGGTAGAGTACATCATGTAGAAGAAAATTAGGAATTCTAGGCAGTTTAAGCTTGATGGTGCCAAGTATCGAGGGATTAAGACTTGACTTGTCTGCAAAATACACTGCTCTATCTACATTGTCACTGAGGTCTTCAAAGAAATTTTTTTGAAAGGTCATATGGTAGGTTATACCTATGTCAAAAAACCATGCATCTCTCCAAGAAATAAATGAAATATGAAACAAATCCTCAGTTTCTCTAATATCGTAATGAGCAACAATGTATTGAACAAATTCAAGTGCTTTACCTCTATCTTATTTTTGGTCTTGTTTGATCCTCTCCCGGGGCTTTTGCATGTGGATGCATCATGTCCATATCTATTGTAACGAATCTAGCAAAGATCAAATCTTTCTTCTTGATGGTGTTTACCCAACCTACCTCTAAAATTCCTTCTTCCATGTCCTCTTTTATTGCCACTTCTTTGAGGAGAATTATGTGACTGATTCATCCCCTTCTAATCAATGCACACTACTTCTTTAGGGGACTGAATTGATGTCTTCCTTTTCCTAAATGATTTCTGAGTTGATGTCTTCCTTTTCCTAAATGATTTCTCTCATTCCACAAACTTCTTCACCAAGGTGTCAAAAGTAATGGATTTTAGATTCAAGATCATTAGAGTATGTAGGATAGAGGGCCTTGACAAAGGTTGTGAGAGGAATGTTCATCTTAAATCCTATTGCATCTACATAATGCATGATGGATCTAATTTTAGAGTTTATGGCCCAGGGGTCATCGTATTTCAACTGAAGGTTGAAGAGTTTTACCATGAATTAAACAACTTCCAATTTTGAGGGTGATTCATATAGATCTTTCAACTTCTTCAATGCACCATAAGGATTTGTAATTGAAACTATATGATGACTCACCTCTTCACTTATAGAAGCAACAATTAAGGCATAGGCTTTGTTGTCCTTATTCTTCCAAATGACTAGCTCTTTATCTAATGCGGGCTTGGTAGTTGTGTTATCCTTGTTTCCTTCATAAATGTCTTTCCATAAGTCCTTAAAACTGAGGGTATGATTGATATTTCTTGACCAGTCTTTGTAGTTATCTTTCCAGTCATTACTACTCCGACAATTATGCCGATGAGAGAATGCATCTTCGAGATAAGATCACAACATTGTTAGGCTACTGCAATAATAATCTCTATTGAAAAAGGTCACTAAATATTGTTGGAATATTACTTTGTTCCCTACACCAAGCACCACTCTCAAGCTAAGTTATCATGTAATAAATCCATTTAGTAAATAAATGGAACTGGATAATAATAGAGGGAAGTAAATGGGACATCATAGACCCACATAGAGAAAAGCTAAAGGCTAAATATTTATACGAGTAATAAAAAATCAACCCACTACATCACTTATATCTTTACAAATCTATTCTCTTACATAAGGCAAAAACATGAACTCGAGAAATACCATAAACTACCCAAAAATGCATTTCAAATGAATTGGACGTATGAGCATTTAAAATGACTTGGATGTATGATACTAAATCGACCACATGACCGTGCAGAGCAATTTTTTTCTCAGTGTAAATATTTCTGAACCCATACCACTTTTATTTTTTTATGTAAATATTGTTTCCCAATCAACTATCCAATAGCTATATGAAACACATGCATACATAATACTACACTATTTACAAGAAAAATGATTATGTTCGAGTATTATAACTGTAGATGTCGAGTGGAAATCAACAAGAGCCCTCTTGGTTGAAGTAGGAAGCCCTGTGGCCATATCTTCAATAAGCCTCTAGTAAAGTTTGTCATAGTTTAAGCTAAGTGAAGGCAAGCTGCAAATGAGAAACCACGTCAAGTATGTGGAGTTCACACAAATGGAATGGAAAACGAACTATATTAAATCAAATGCAAAGATTAGAAAAGCAAGGAACACAACAAATTCAAAATCCATCGACTAGATTCATACCACATCGATGCAGTAAGATCATAGGACCATCATGCAATAGAATGGATTACCACATAGTGAAGAGGAAATGCATACTATAACACCCAATGTAGAGAGTTGGGATCAACGATTTCAAGCTATAGAGAAACAATAGGGTTAATGTCTGAAATGAGAAGCGAAATTGCTACTACAGGTGAAATGAGCTATGAAGAGAAATGGAGCTATGATTCTAGAGTTTTAGAAGACATGTTAAAAGAGAATGGAAATGGATTTTCTGTTCACTAACAACTACTATGTAGGCAAGAGTTACAACTGTTAGAGGTGGACGAACATAAAACCTAATGTCTGAATGCCCTGCTCTGGTATTGTTGACCACTATGTGTCAACTATCCATGAGCAGTACACTCCCTTTTTCGCAAAAGGGATAGCGCTTGATCGACATGTCCGTGCCATTCGACAGTCATCATCGACCTGATCATGTTATTTTGTAAACCTAATCTGCATGTGTGAATTGTAAATAATCTTAGCAGATATGAGTCATGTATGTAAATTGCCTAGGTGGACCTAATTTTCTAGTGATAATCTACGTTTCGGAAGGTTTTTTGTCTCACCGATACATGATCGGCAGAGTTTTCCTTCAGACTAACCCTAAATCCAGAATGAATTTTGTCATTAGAATCTTAGGGGAATCCTAGTGTGTTGATCTGCTAAATTATATTTGGTCGCAGAACTAGGTAGTCCATGAGGGTCTATGTCAAATGGGTTTTCCCCCTTGAGATGTAAAATTGTAAAAGTCATGATGTAAAATGTCTTGAGGGTTAGAAAATGTTTTAATCCCCTCATAAGTCCTAAGTCCTAGGTCCTAGGTAATTTTTCGAAAGACTAAGTTCGAGGATCCATTTAAAAATAAAAAATAAAAAAATAATAAAAATTAAAAGATATAAATAATAAAAATTAAATTAAATTAAAACTTAAAAAATAAATAAATAAAAATTAAAAAATAATAATAATAAAATAATAATAAGTCAAATTTTTGAGTAAATAAATGCAGAATTTTAATTTTTTAATATATTAAAATGCATTTAAAAATTCGATGGATGAGATTAAAAGAAATCTTGATCCTCATTGACGGTCGAGATTAGTTTGACATGGATCACTCGAACTAGCCGTTGGGATTTTTCCCTTTAAATAGGGTGCTAGGGGTCATTTGAGATCAGATTAGATCTGAGAGTCTGGTGCTAAAGAAAGCTCTCTTGTAGTCATTTTTGTGCAATAAAGAAAGACTTTGGGGTTAAAAATCTTGTTGGTGTTACTCTTCTGGAAATGTTGTAAGGCCTTTTATTTTTCTACATAATTTTATTTTCAGTCATCAATAATAGCTTGATGAAGATTGATTCAAACACAGGTATCTTGTCTGATCTTTGGGGTTTAAATGATAGTTTAGATTTCTGAAATATAATGGCAGGTATCTCCATTTGATCTGGATTTCACTATCGTTTTTTCCCTCTGTGTTAATGGTTGATTTTAAGCTGTGCAGGAAATCTTAGTTTTGAGTTTACCGGGCGTTAGGGGAAGTTCTCGGCTGAACCAGCCAACTCCCGGATTGCATTTTCTGAAAGACCCCAGCTAGTTTTAATTCCAGGCTTATCATCTGAAAAAAAATTTATGAATGCATGCAGGGTTTTCCGAAGTATCTCACATTAAATTTAAATTCTAAAAATATTACTGTGGATTATTGACAAATCTGGCTATTTTAGAGCCTTTAAGTTGTAATTACTGTAATTACTTAGTTGGTTTTAGGGTTTTTAGGTTTTGTCTCTGGCATATTTTATTTTTGGGTTTTATGTTATTGTAGGTTACTGGTACAGGTTTTGAAAAAAAAATTTTTGGGTTTTCATTAAACAAATCTGAAGCAAGGTGATTTAAGATTTACTGGAGAATTTGGAGGGTTTTCTGGTCCCTTTTCCTGCTGCTGCCTGGAGTCTTCAATTTTTGGAGAAATTTCGAAATTTTTTAAAGGGTGTTCACTATCCAAACCCTCACGCAGTTGCACGTTGTTTTCATTTCTCTACGCTGCCCCCTCATTGCCTGCATACGAAACCCATCCAACCCTCAATCCCTCCATACTCTGCGTATTGGCCAATCCTCTCTCATTACCAGCAGTTCTCATTCAATCCGCAGCCATCACTTTCCCTTCACCTCCACGCTCGTCCAAACCTGCAACTGCAAACTATATATATATATATATATATATATATATATATATATATATATATATATATATATACAACTCGCAATCAAATATATATATATATATATACAACTCGCAATCAAAATGTATCTCATGCAAAATCCGTGTCACATCTACCCGCAGCAGCCTTCCCTACCACGCAGGCCCTGCCATATGTGTGTCTTCCTCCGCGCGGTCACTTTTGCAAACACCCAAACAGCAATCCGCAAGTCAAAAGACTCTCCACGCTGCCTTGCATCCCGACCCTTCCTTCTGCCGTCGTCCAGGCATTCCTCACGCGAATCTGCAAACTCAGCTTCTACCTTCACCTGCGTATTTACTTGATCACCCTCGCTGCAGTCATTCCCCGCCATTGTAGCTCCTCAAGTTTCTGCTAATCCGCACCAGCAAGACAAGCGTTGGGTTGCTTGTTGCGTCCACGCACCTGCAGAAACAATAGGCCGGAAGAAGCATTCGATATACGTCAAAAAAAAACAAGCATTCGATTTTTCTTGTTTATACATGCGTTGGTTATTCTGTCTTATTTTTATTCATTTAGGATTTAGAGTATATAGTTTTTGGGTTAGGTTAAATCTTTTTTCAATTTAAATACGAGTTTCATTTTAGTTTAGAATTAGATTTTTTTTTGGTTCAGACTTGTTTCATTTAAAAAAATATAAAAAGTCGTAAAAAGGTCCTTTTAAGTTTCTTTGATTAGCTGTTAGATTTATTTTTATTTTTATTTTTTAATTTTAATAATATCAAAAAGAAATCATAATTTTTTTTTTTTAAATCCCAAAAAATTATAAAAGTTTGAATGATTAGTTTTGTTTTAGAGTTTTGTATAGTTACGTTTACATTTAGTTTTGTTTCTTATTTTTTTATTTTTTTATGAATCAAAAAATCATAAAAATAAAAATATAAAAATAAAAATCATAAATGTTTTAAAAAATAAAAAGATTTTTGATTTGTTCTTTTTCAGCTTAACTTTTAATTTTTTAAGTTTTATTTAGTTTAGGACTTAGTTTTTTTTAGAGTTAGATATTTTTCTTTGTTCATTTTTTGTTTCATTTATAAAAAATATAAAAAATCAAAAGGTTCCTTTTAAAACTTTAGATTAGATATTAGATCTAATTTAGTTTTATTGTATTTTTTTTAAGAAAAAAAAAATTAAAAAATAAAATAAAATATTTTGGAAATATTTTGCCAGATTCAGTCTTGGCTCAAGGTTTCTTCATTTTTACGATATATTTTTTCTGCTGAGGCTAAAATTTTGATTATATGGTTAAACATGCTTAAATGTTCATTTGAAGATTAACTACATGAATGTGATCTCTGGTTAGCATTTTGCATGGTTGTTCAAAGCACTTAATCTTTCGAATTTTAATTGCTGGAGTATCATTAAGCCATTGAGCATTTATTGATTATCTCACGTTTGGTAAAAATTAAACTTTGTTTGAGTTGTTTGATGGTAAACGATTGTTAATGAGTTCATATTTCTGCAGCATCTGATAAATAATCGTTTAATCATCTATTTCATAAGGCACTGGTCTATTAACTTAATAAAATCAATTTAGTGCTTGTTTTCCCCTCGTGTCTCCCAACCCAACTGGTCCCCAGTTGGTCATTCATTATCCCATAGGGTCTACCCCCCTTAGCCGCGGGACACAGGCTTAAACGGAGAGAGCGGGGATCAGGGTGATAGCCCCGGTTTGAGCGTTGTCGTGACAATCTGTGCGACAACATTTTTTGGCGCCGTTTCCGGGGACAGAGTTTTTCTATCCCTGGGATTTCAACGACATTCATCTTCTCATTTCTCATCATTCTTTCATCTTTCTCATCTCTTATTTGAGCTGGCAGATTCAACATTTTTTGTTATCATTTGGATCTTTTATCGCCTTATCTTTCGTCATATCAGCAACTACTCTTCAGTTCGTTTCTTGTTTGGGTGGCGACTCCATTTCTTTTCATTTATTTTCCCAGACAAGAAGCCTCTCTCATATCAGCTTGTTGGTTACTTTTTGGATCCTAGAATTTGACTCATTGTTCAGGTGGCGACTCCACATCTTTCATTTATTAATTTTCTTGAGCAGAGATCTCGTTCTATCATCCATTTGGTCCATCGTTATTCATCATGGATTATTCGTTTAAACCATGTCATTTTACTGATGATCTCCATGATATTCTGGAAGTGGCCATTTCTAAATTACCTTTGTTCTCAAGTGGTGATTCAGTCGATGTTAAAAGACATCTAGGCTTGTTTACTCGTATAATGATCATATATTGTAGACCCCCTCAGTATAATCATAAAGACATCAAAATGCGTCTTTTTGTCTTTTCTTCGAGGGTGATGCTTTGAATTGGTTTAACAATTGTCCTAAGGATTCTTTCACTTCTTTACAAGACATTGTCAATGCTTTTAAAGATAGATATGGTAATCCAGATAGCTCGCCTTGTGCCCCTAAAATTGTGCAACAGAATGAAAGTAATCTTATGAAAGGTTCAGCTGTCGGTGAAAGATTCCAAGACAATTCTTCATATCAAAATGTGCCATCCACCTATACCATTGCAGATCAAATCCATGATAGTGGAAAAGTAGGGACAAATGACAGTGAAAAGGAAAATCAAAAGCAAATTATACAAGAACTAATGCTGCTCGTAAAAAATATGGAGATAAATCAAACTAATTACGCCAACGATGTGAGAACTTTATGCACCCACCTGGAAAAATGTAATAGGGAGATGGAGATCATGCAAAATCAACATGCTAAGGAAATTGAGGCCATGAAGACTAATCAGGACACAGAAATTAGTTTTATGCAAAGCAAGTTATCAGGCTTAGAGGAAAATATGACGACCATGAAAACTAATCATAATAGGGAAATTAATTCTATGCAAAACAATTTATTAACTATGGATGAAGAAATGACTATCATGACGTTTGATCATAATAATCAGTTAGCTACCATGCAAGCAAATCATAAGGAAGAGATGAACTCTATGCAGCATTGCTTGATGACCATAAAGGAAAAAGACGATAAAGTAATAAGAGATATGGAAGCTAATCAGATATGTCTTCAGAATAAGTTACTGACCATGGAGGAAGACCATGCCAAGGAAATCAGTGATATAAAGGTTGAGCAATCTAGTCAGATGGATGCCATTAAAATACAGTTTTAGAAATTTCAACAGCAATCGGAAGATGAAAGAAACCAAGGAACGTCAATAGATCAGGGGCCTCCTTATCTGTTACAGCAAGCTCCATCATATTATGAGGTCCTTTGTTCCACTGAAAAGTGGATAACTGAAGGTGACCTGGATAAAAGGGAAATTAATAATAAGGTTGATGCTCACATGGTTAATCCACCAGTCGTAGAAGATCAAGTTATAACTCATGGCACCTGTGAGATTGATCCATCATCCTATATAGGGCAGATGCAGAATGAAGAAAGACATGTCATGCATATCTTACATACTTCATCTGAGAGCTTTGAAGCAGAAAGTTCCACGTCATCAGTGATACAGCATGCCAGGAAGAAAAAGCGCAAGAGTAAGAAAATGAGAAGAAGATTTGATGCATCAGACGGCCGCAAGCAGCTTGATTTTCGAATAGGAAAGAGTCCTACCATATGCAGAATTGGACATGGCACATCCGACAAGTAGCCGACAAATTTGCTTGAAAGCAGGCAAATTCTCATTATACACTATATTGAACACTTCTAATGCCATGGGGCATCCTCTGTATTTCTAACCCTACTCCTTGTTTTTTCAGCATTTTCATTTTTGTTTACTTTTTAGTTAATAAATGAAGAGATTATATCTTTCCTATGCTTAATGTTATATGATGATTTTTGGACGGACGCTACTTATGTTTTGTTGTGTGTTGCATGGATGCAGATTCTGGATTCTCACATTCCTACAGTGCAGCAACGTGTCCCCGAGTGGAGCCAGATGTTGACCACTATGTGTCAACTATCCATGAGCAGTACACTCCCTTTTTCGCAAAAGGGATAGCGTTTGGTCGACATGTCCGTGCCATTCGACAGTCATCATCGACCTGATCATGTTATGTTGTAAACCCAATCTGCATGTGTGAATTGTAAATAATCTTAGTAGAGATGAGTCATGTATGTAAATTTCCTAGGTGTGGACCTAATTTTCTAGTGATAATCTATGTTCCGGAAGGTTTTTTGTCTCACCGATCCATGATCGGCAGAGTTTTCCTTCAGCCTAACCCTAAAGCCGGAATGAATTTTGTCATTAGAATCTTAGGGGAATCCTAGTGTGTTGATCTGCTAGATTATATTTGGTCGCAGAACTGGGTAGTCCATGAGGGTCTATGTCAAATGGGTTTTCCCCCTTGAGATGTAAAATTGTAAAAGTCATGATGTAAAATGTCTTGAGGGTTAGAAAATGTTTTAATCCCCTCATAAGTCCTAAGTCCTAGGTCCTGGTAATTTTTCCAAAGGCTAAGTTCGAGAATCCATTTAAAAATAAAAAATAAAAACAATAAAAATTAAAAGATATAAATAATAAAAATTAAAAATAAATTAAATTAAAATTTTAAAAATAAATAAAAATTTAAAAAAAATAATAAAAAGTCAAATTTTTTAGTAAATAAATGCAGAATTTTAATTTTTCAATATATTAAAATGCATTTATAAATTCGATAGATGAGATTAAAAGAAATCTTGATCCTCATCGACGGTCGAGATTAGTTTGACATGGATCACTCGAACTAGCCATTGGGATTTTTTCCTTTAAATAGGGTGTTAGGGGTCATTTGAGATCAGATTAGATTTGAGAGTCTGGTGCTAAAGAAAGCTCTCTTGTAGTCATTTTTGTGCAATAAAGAAAGACTTTGGGGTTAAAAATCTTGCTAGTGTTACTCTTCTGGAAATGCTGTAAGGCCTTTTATTTTTCTGCATAATTTTATTTTTCAGTCATCAATAATAGCTTGATGAAGATTGATTCAGACACAGGTATCTTTTTCTGATCTTTGGGGTTTAAATGATAGTTTAGATTTCTGAAATATAATGGCAGGTATCTCCATTTGATCTGGATTTCACTATCGTTTTTTCCCTCTGTGTTAATGGTTGATTTTAAGCTGTGCAGGAAATCTTAGTTTTGAGTTTACCGGGCGAGTTCTCGGCTGAACCAGCCAACTCCCGGATTGCATTTTCTGAAAGAGCCCAACTAGTTTTAATTCCGGGCTTATCATCTGAAATTTTTTTTATGAATGCATGCAAGGTTTTCCGAAGTATCTCACATTAAATTTAAATTCTGAAAATATTATTGTGGATTATTGACAAATCTGGCTATTTTAGAGCCTTTAAGCTGTAATTACTGTAATTATTTAGTTGGTTTTAGGGTTTTTAGGTTTTGTCTCTGGCATATTTTATTTCTGGGTTTTTTTTATTTGCAAGTTGTTGGTACAGGTTTTGAATTTTTTTTTTTGGGGGGTTTTCATTAAACAAATCTGAAGCAGGGTGATTTAAGATTTACTGGAGAATTTGGAGGATTTTCTGGTCCCTTTTTCTGCTGTTGCCTGGAGTCTTTAATTTTTGGAGAAATTTCGAAATTTTTTAAAGGGTGTTCACTATCCAAACCCTCATGCAACTGCACATTGTTTTCATTTCTCTACGCTGCCCCCTCATTGCCTGCATACGAAACCCATCCAACCCTCAATCCCTCCATACTCTGCGTATTGGCCAATCCTCTCTCATTACCAACGGTTCTCATTCAATCTGCAGCCATCACTTTCCCTTCACCTCCACGCTCGTCCAAACCTGCAACTTCAAATATATATATATATGTGTGTGTGTGTGTGTGTGTGTGTGTGTGTGTGTGTGTGTGTGTGTATACAACCCACAATCAAAACGTATCTCACGCAAAATCCGTGTCACATCTGCCCGCATCAGTCTTCCCTACCACGCAGGCCCTACCATACGTGTGTCTTCCTCCGCGCGTAGTCACTATTGCAAACACCCAAACAGCTATCCGCAAGTCAAAAGACTCTCCATGTTGCCTTGCATCCCGACCCTTCCTTCTGCCACCGTCCAGGCATTCCTCACGCGAATCTGCAAACTCAGCTTCTACTTTCACCTGCGTATTTACTTGATCACCCTCGCTGTAGTCATTCCCCGCCATTGTAGCTCCTCAAGTTTCTGCTAATCCGCACCAGCAAGACAAGCGTTGGGTTGCTTGTTGCGTCCACGCACCTGCAGAAACAATAGGCCGGAAGAAGCATTCGATATACGTAAAAAAAACAAGCATTCGATTTTTCTTGTTTATACCTGCGTTGGTTATTTTGTCTTATTTTAATTCATTTAGGATTTAGAGTATATAGTTTTTGGGTTAGGTTAAATCTTTTTTCAATTTAAATACGAGTTTCATTTTAGTTTAGAATTAGATTTTTTGGTTCAGATTTATTTCATTTAAAAAAATATAAAAAGTCGTAAAAAGGTCCTTTTAAGTTTCTTTGATTAGCTGTTAGATTTTATTTTTTTAATTTTAATAATATAAAAAAAAATCATAATTTTTTTTTTTTAAAGTCCCCAAAAATTATAAAAGTTTAATGATTAGTTTTGTTTTAGAGTTTTGTATAGTTATGTTTACACTTAGTTTTTTTTTTTTTTTTTTTTTTTTTTCTTATGAATCAAAAAATATAAAAATAAAAATCATAAATGTTTTAAAACATAAAAATATTTTTGATTGGTTCTTTTTTCAGCTTAACTTTTAAATTTTTTAAGTTTAAATTTTTTTAAGTTTTATTTAGTTTAGGACTTAGTTTTTTTTTTTTTAGAGTTAGATATTTTTCTTTGTTCACTTTTTGTTTCATTTATAAAAAATATAAAAAATCAAAAGGTTCATTTTAAAACTTTAGATTAGATATTAGATCTAATTTAGTTTTATTTGATTTTAGTTTTATTGTATTTTTTTTAGAATAAATAAATAAATAAAACATTTTGGAAATATTTTGCTAGATTCAGTCTTGGCTCAAGGTTTCTTCATTTTTACGATATATCTTTTCTGCTGAGACTAAAATTTTGATTATATGGTTAAACATGCTTAAATGTTCATTTGAAGATTAACTACATGAATGTGATCTCTGGTTAGCATTTTGCATGGTTGTTCAAAGCACTTAATCTTTCGAATTTTAATTGCTGGAGTATCATTAAGCCATTGAAATTTATTGATTATCTCACGTTTGGTAAAAGTTAAACTTTGTTTGAGTTGTTTGATGGTAGATGATTGTTAATGAGTTCATATTTCTACAGCATTTTATAAATAATCATTTAATCATCTATTTCATAACGCACTAGTCTATTAACTTAATAAAATCAATTTAGTGCTTGTTTTCCCCTCGTGTCTCCCAACCCAACTGGTCCCCAGTTGGTCATTCATTATCCCATAGAGTCTACCCCCCTTAGCCGCGGGAGACAGGCTTAAACGGAGAGAGCGGGGATCAGGGTGACAACCCCCGGTCTGAGCATTGTCGTGACAATCTGTGCGACAACAGGTACCATGTTAGGTTAGGTTGGGTAACTCTTGAATCAAATATATTTTTATTGATGTGAACAGACTTATATTGCATTACAAAATCATCCCTTCATCTTCCAAAGTTTGTTCCTATTCTAACTATTCATATTTCCCCTATTTACATATTTACAAGATATTCACAAAATCCCTAAGGATTAGGTGTCTAAAACCAAAGTTGAGGGAGAAATATGTTATGTTCTCTTAAGTATTGATATGACTCTATCTTAGTGCAATGAACAAATAAAACATTAAATCTTCAACATTTAATTTCTCCCTTGCTAGACTAATTTATGTAGCCATCATAAAACTGCAATTAGAAAAATATTAATTAAAAGCAACCCGAAGGGTCTTCAGGTCATAGTTTTAGGTCTTAAGGATTTTTATAGTATTTTCAAGGTTTCTTTGGTTAACAACGTTTGGGTCCCTCCAAATAAACAAACATGTTACCGGAATTATGTTGTCACATTGTTCAATGAAAAGAATTGCAGAGAAATAAAGGAACATAACTGTAATGAAAGTTCAAGTAACAGTGAATCAAGGTAAACATGTAAATATCAAACAAATAAATAAAGCAACAACTAACTATATAAAAAAATTCAAGTTATACCAAAAAGATGGGACCCTACCTCTTCCAACGCACATGCGAAAATACTTACAATGTATTGTTAACGATAACATAATAAAACATGTTTTTATTTTCAACATCCAAAGTTAAAAAGTACAATGGCTCTTGTGAAACTATGTCTTTGTTTCCTAGGTGACTAATCTCATTTAGAATTATGCTAATATAACCCTCCCCTGGCCTCTACGAGGCTGGGAGTTACATATCTAAAATTACATTTGAAAGACAAACAATAGAAGGTGTTGATGCCTACCCAGACTTTCCCTTGTATACATGGATCTCGATATTCAAATTAGAATAAGTTTTGTTACATCTTGTTAAGTGAATGAAAAAAAGGGAAATTGATTTGATGCCAAATGAGAAGAAATAATGTGGAGCATTTGAGTTGGGGTGGATTAACAAAGGATTTCAACTACTACCTATTTCCTTGGAGTGAGCTAACCAAAACTTAGTCGAAGCCTTCCACTTGGATAGAAGAATATTCGATCAATTTGAATGACTTGAAAGAATATCAGTGTCATCCTCCATGTTACCTAGATGCTCAATTTCACTGACGTGGAAAAGGTATATCTAACAACAAGGTGTTATCTAAATTGTGTCTGCCTGTCCCTACCAGAATTGTGTACAAAGGCGCTACCATATTTCTAGGCAAGCAATGCTACCAGATTTCTATGTAGACATCACTACCAAATTTTTGTTGACAGTGCTAACGAATTTCCCTACAAGTTGACATGAAATTTTTTTAGTATTTAAAATAAACTAGGAACTTGTAAAATCCACTTCAACTAGTCGTCAAAGCATGGGAAATTATGAAATTGGTCATCACATTCCTCCATCTTCCCTCCACGGTCATATTAAAAGAAATCAAGGCATTTTGAAAGGATGCGAAAGCAAGCTCGACCATAAGTGAGAGTGATTTATTGCTTTCTTGACAATATGAGAGCAAGGTTAAAGCATATTTTAGTGGAGCATCCTACTTTGGGAGATGCCAAGTGGCCTCATTAATCTCTTTATGGTACGGAAATAGGGAATATGTAAAAAATAAGTGCTAAATGGGTGAAAATTAGTAGTGAATCAAAGGGTAATAGGCTCAAATAATCTGTGTAAATTTGTCAAAGTTGAGGCTCAACATCCCCTCAGCACTCAAGCCCTTTCTTGTTCTCAAGCGATAAGGAGATAGGTATTAGGTGCATTAGGATAATATTTTAATCCCGTTGTATGATAATACACTTATTTTTTCTTTTCTTTTTCTCTTCTTTCACTTTTATCTTATATAATATAAAAGTAGTTATTTTTACGTTTTAATCAAATCATAAACATATCCTTGATACAAACTAGGAATCCCAACATGGTGTTCCGATTACAAAATCAAGTAGGGGGTAATATCTTACAAACTTGAAGAAGGGAGGTATGTCTTACCTTCAACTGATATGTGTTGGAAATATTGTGAGGGGATGAATTAGTATTTCTCTTCAATTAGTTAATTTTAACTTTCACGAAGCATTAATTAACATCAACATCACATCACATAGCAGTTATCAACACTATTCAATAATGCACAACATCCAAGACAGTACACAATAAATTTTAGGTGGAAACCCTTCCGAGAGAAAAACCATCAAATGCTTCTTAATATAGGTCGTTTAAATATTACATCAATGGGAAGCTCCAATTTATGAATTTATCGACTCAACTAAAGGATGCTCCAACGCCCTGGTTTACCAGCTCCAAATAGAAGGATGCTCCAATGTCCCAGTTTACTAACTCAAACTAGAAGGACACTCCAACACCCTGGATTTATCATCTTTGACTGAAAGGATACTCCAACACCCTACCTAGGCTCCTAGCACCATCCAACCGCCTTAAAGTGTTTTTAGTCTCCAACCTAAACGTGACTCCAATCTCCTACCTTGAACCACCCTAGCACCCTGAAGATATAAGATAGATGAATAGGATCAACCTGAAATTATCATTGTCTAAGCCATACAATTGCTTCTCTGATCATTGTCCAATCACTTTTATCATTTCTATCAATATCAATGATATACAGTCACTACATTGCCTTTTCTTTTGTCCAATGACCAAGTATCATTGTCATAGTCTTGGCAGTACTGACCTTATGGATGAGATCAATATTAATATAAAACAAAACCTAACTCATCAAATTCTGCATAAGACATTCCAATTTAGTAACATCATACATACATTTATTTGTCATCATTGTAGCAAACAACAAACACTCGACCATGGCAATATATAAGAGTTGCAACAATATACGTCGGCCTCACAAATATACTCATCCTCCTCACAAAATAATTCTTACTGACAAAACCCTAACATCTCTCAATAAGATCAACACTCATACCACAAGCAACTTTCTCTTCTCATCATATGTATAAAACTCAATTAGCCTTACTAACATTAGCGGCACGATAATGTTCATGGAAATTCATTGCCATCCATACTATCAAATCCTCTCAATAATGTCTTAGTATAATTCCAATGGTATAACAATGCATAGACATATCTTCCCTCACATTTTCAAACTATAGCAACAATAACTTTAAATAGGATACTATGTAGCTACAACAATACCAAACCAAGGTCCTTTGGCCCTGATCTGCAAAATAATGTTAGCATACAACCACACATCCTCTTCACTTAAAAACAACATCATAATACTCCTCTGCACAACAACCGTATATTTTCAACAACACATCAAAACTTAATGACAATATCCACCCAAACAAAGTAGCTTTGCAAATAAATATGCTCACATTGGTTACATATTCATAATCAAAACATGTCCTTCCCTCACTCATACATCATCTATTAACTTGGCTATATCATTAAATGGTTGTATATAATATATAGGTTACATCAATATTCTAATCACAATCATGCATAATGAACCCTATAAGATTTGTATCTTCAAAGTTTGACCCCTGCAATAACAAATATGTCGGCCACGTAACCAAGCAACAAGATATCCGCTACAATATTTGCATAAGTATTGGACTTTGTCATTCCATGCACAGATCAATTACCAAAGTGCACTCCAAGACTCTGCCTCGGCTATTTCACACATGAAACACACCAATACTCTTTTATTTCCTGCATACAACTGCATAGAATACTTTAGCTACAAGATAAACAAACCTCTACTATATGTACATTGTCTCTATGGTGATTGCTTCTTATTTGCAGCTCATCTCTCACCATTGTATTAGATCTCAACAGACATGTGTACATTACATACAACCATGGGAAATTAATCATTCTTGCATTTAATACATGGAAAAAGGAAATGCAATCATTGTTCTCAACATTCAAAACATTAGACCTAAGATACATACCCCTACAAGCATATACTGTTAACAATATCACACGTTAAATCCTCCCAGGTTCGATATGTTCCTCATTGAGTAAATGGTAGCCAAGGATTTGAGCCCCAATCCAATGTATTAACCCAATAGCAAATTGATGAATATTGATCACGAAATTGAGATGTTCATCGAAGGTTAGAACATTTTAAACAAACATCAAGAAAATCAGTGAACTCAGAGCATGATGATATTAACTACGCTGCTCAACGATGTTTGTGGAACTATGGCTCTGATGTCTTCAATGATACACTGTTGGTTCACTTCCAATCTCTAACAAGTTTGACAAGTCAGATTGTGTGGAGGTCTTGACCGTCGTAGTGCATTTTTTTAACAAGATTAACCCATGTTGCAATCTCTCTCTCTCTCTCTCTCTCTCTCTCTCTCTCTCTCTCTCTCACACATACATTTATATATATCAACTTTGTAGTGAGAAAATGTGATTGGTAACGATGATCTCTATGAACTTCAAAATCATAACCATTTCATCCACAAATGGATTTGACACTACAATGTTTACATGGCATGCTTGTGTGTAGACCAAAGGTATGTTTACTTGGCACAATCTTGCACAGGAAAATCATTGATCAGCGCTGCATTCACTTAGCACTCCCTCCCGTAGACCAAGACCAAAAACAATGAAAATGAATAGCTTAGATCTATAACAGTGTTCTAATCATGATCCCATATTGATGAAGGTAACCTCTAATCCAACAAAGAATACCTCAGAAATAATGGATATATTTCACAAAGTTTGGCCTCAGAATGTCTTCTTTAAGAAATCAAATCTCTATCTAAAATAAGACTGATGTGGATCATAGAAATCTTGTTTAATTTACAAACTTAGCAAAACACCAACAAAACAAAGAAAAAACTAAACCCAAACCCTCAACAACACTCGTCCACTCTCTTGATATTTCTTACTTCCTAGGCCTTACAGAATCAGGTCAATGGATAGGTATTCTTGCTTGATCAAATCATGTCCTTCAAAGAGGAATGCAAGCTCAATATATACCAAATGGAGGAGACTTCTAGAGGGGTCGATATAGCCTTATTGTAAGGGAGATGACTTTACAAATTTAAGATTCAAATTTTCAAAGTTCAAATTCTTGGAGCCAAAATATAGGTTGAATTAAGCTCCTTTGCAAGACGAATTAACTTCAAATACTTAATTGATTTCTTCACTAATAAACCTTCTTTAATTAGTTGATTTGGGATAGGAAGATTTTTATTTTAAGAGTTGATAAGACCTTCAAGATTTAATCAAATTTCTCTTCAATTTGTAGCGAAACATTAGTTGCCTCCATCATCTTATTTTTGGGACCTTGACCATGCTCTCGAGGCACAAACTTTATATAGACATATCTCCCCAACCGAGATGAACCGCGAGGCATGCCACACATCATTAGAAACGACATGTTGAGGAGAGCCAACTGACGATGGTCTTGAGTCCAAACACATTGACCTTTCCATCCAAAATCCTCTTCAAATGTGGGGAATTTTATCCTTCCAGGTGTTCTTGACTAGTGGAGCTTTTGATCAGTGTAATCCATAGACAAGTATTAAAAGAGTTAAAATATCAATCGTTGGCATCAATGAAAAAACCATTCAACAATCTCCCTCTTTGTGATTGATGGCAACACACCTACCCCCCCTAAGATTGTTTCTCCCCTTGTCACCATGCTCATGATCTTCTTTTCTTGATTTCTCTCTCCCTTTGACATCAATGGCGAAGGATTACTCCCCTTGACGATATATCTTCCTCTAACGCTTCTCTCCCCTTGATCTATTATGCCTCATGTGGCTTGCCATAGTTAATTCCATTTGTATTACCATAAGTCCTTATGTTATTCTACTCATGACTTTGATTTCAAAACCTACTACTTAATCTACTCATAATACTAACGTTTGCTCTGACGACTTCTTCACATTTGTCATTTGTCAAATTGTCAAAGGATATATCTTCAATCATCACTACTTAGACTCCCCCTCTTCAAACATTCACAGGATAGGGAGTCATCAAGTTGGATTCTTTGGAATAATGTTTGAATCGATTATGCAGCCAAAACATCCTTGACACCTTCCATTGTAGATTCATCATGACCCTTTGACTTTACAAAACATGAGAGCATAACTGCTAAGATTTTTCCATTTTCTTGATCTTCTTGCTTTTGTTTCTTCTCCAAATATTCTTGTAAATGATGTTATACTTCTCCATCATCTTGTATCTGCAATCACAAGCTACATGTCCATAGTTATGGCATTTGAAACACTCTATATGTTACATGAATGGTGGAGCAACTGGCATATACTTTATGTTGACAAAGTCATTTTGAAATTTGTCTTGCGGTCTTGCATACTTGATTCTATGGTTTTGTTAATGTCTACAATCCCTAGCCATATGCTAGAAGTTAGAATGTGAAAAAAAATAACCATTAAACATACTAAGGTACCTAGATGAAATGTATTGTCTTGACAGTCTTCTATAAACATTCTTTCTTGGAGGATGTACAACCCTTTGTTGATCTCTGTCCTTGATTACTTCAATATTACTTCTTGGAGTGACATTACCTTTAATCTTCTTTTGACCTTGATTTGGCCTTTGAAGGATTTTACTATCAATATTCTCGTCAATATTGTTATGCAGGGGCTTAGAGTTGGTGCCTTCATTGCATGGGGCTTCATCCGCTTCTTTCACCTTCATCTTCAATCGAGCAATTTATTGATCTTTCTTGTTAATGACATTATTATTCCTTGTGTCATCCAACAATTTATTCTTCTTCTGTTTCCTAAGTTTGCCTATTTTAGTTAGGGAAACATCAAGTTCTCTTCACTTTTGAGCAATCTCTTTCTGAAACCAACTTTTCAATACTTTTCTTCTTTCTCCTACCTTCTCTACTTGTAGTTTTAGAAGGGTGAATTTTTTTATTTCTTTGTTAAAATCTTGCATTTGTTTCTTCTAGCTTTCGCTTTCCTTTCTAAGCCTATTAATTTTTGCTAGAGATGCATCAAGTTCCTTTTCCTTTTGACCAACTTTTGCTACATACTTTTGAACAGATTCCTCTAATTGGCTTGTTAAATTTTTCTCTTTCTTTCAGCTTCCTACATTTGAAGTCTTAGAAGGGAAATATCTTCTTCAAGTGTTTGATTTCGTTGCCTTACTTTTTAAGACCACATAAGGCACAGATCAATTCTCCCTCCATGTCAACTACTACTACTTCTTCATCATTGCCAAATTCTTCGACCTAAGAATCTACTTTATTTGAATCACGATCATCATCATCTTCTTCTTAACCTGCATGCTTCTTTTAGTAGAGACTATGGAGCTTCTTCCAAATATTTTTGGTTGATGAGCACTGACCCACTTTGGCTTTCATAGAATCTAGTAGAGCACTAAAAATGGCATTCATGGCTTTTGTATTGTACCTTCTAGATTTGTTGGTAGATGTATCTCCAGAAACAAGAGGGTGTCATACATCATATCCATGAGCTTGCAAATAGGCTTCCGTTCTAGATTCCCATATTTCATATTTGGCTTCATATAACTCAAGAGTTGGTGGACCAACTTGATTCTCTTCATTAGTTGTAAGAGTTTTGGAGAAAGTTGCAATACCAAAGAATTCCTTTGATTGTTTGGATGCATACTTCTTTGACTTTCCCATCTCTACTCTTTTGATATCTGCCTTCCAGTTGTTTAGCTACAACTGAAGGAACTGACTCTAATACCAATTGTTGGTAATGTTGAGCGGGCTGAATAGATATTTCTCTTTAATTAGTTAATTTTAACTTTCACAAAGAATTAATTAACATCATCATCACATAACATAATTAATTAACATCACATAGCAGTTATCAACATCATTCAACAATGCACAACATCCAAGACAATACACAAGAAATTTTAGGTGGAAACCCTTCTAGGAGAAAAACCACCAAATGCTTCTTAATATAGGTTTTTTAAATATTACGTCAATGGAACACTCCAACTTCTGAATTTATCAATGCCACTAAAAGGATTCTCCAACACCCTAGTTTACTAGCTCCAACTAGAAGGATGTTCTGATGCCTTGGTTTACCAACTCCAACTAGAAGGACGCTCTAACACCTTGGTTTACCAGCTCCAACTAGAAGGATTCTCCAACGCCCTAGATTTATTAGCTTCGAATAATAGGATGTTCCAACACCTTGCATAGGCTCCTAGCACCACCTAGCTACCCTAAAGTGTTTTTAGGCTCCAACCTAAAGGAGACTCTAATATCCTACCTTGCACGACCCTGCCACCCTGAAGATAGAAGATAAATGAATAAGATCAACCTGCCAGTATCATTGTCTAAGCCATATATTCACTACTCTGATCACTGTCCAATCATTGTTGTCATTGCTATCAATAGAAATGTTGTACAGTCACTGCACTACCTCTGCTTTTTTCGAATGACCAAATATTACTATCACAATCTTGGCAATACTGACCTTATGGATGGAATCAATATCGATACAAAACAAACCCTAACTCATCAACCTTTGCATAAGACATTCCAACTTAGAAACATCATACATAAATTTATTTTTCATCATAGTAGCAACAATAAACATCTGACCCTGGAAAAATATAAGAATTTAAACAATATACATCAGCCTCACAAATATACTCATCCTACTCACTATACTTCTTACTAAAAAAACCGTAACATCTCATCAATAAGCTCAACACCCATACCACAAGCAACTTTCTCTACTCAAAGATGGATTGCTCTCAAAATAACACAGTCGAACCCATGACAGAAATAATCTAAGCAAGGCCCTCGGCTCCCTCCCGGCGGTTGCCCTTGGCGTGTCGACGTCACTGCCTGTCAGCACCCCCCACACCTCCCTCCCCCATGGAAGAGCTGGAATTTGGCCTAGGCTCTTTTGTTTAAAGATATGGTAACAGGTCGCTCGTCGGATCAAGACTCCTTCTTCACCAAGCTGACTTCCAGCACAACCTTCCTCCCCTCAAGACAAAAACTTGAGAACAGATCAATGAGGCAAGAGAAAGGCAAAAAGGTTGAGAATCACTCAGCAAAAGGCACCACCTCTGCCATCCCCTCAGAAATGGAAGCTAACACTACAGAGGGTCAGGTGCAGCAAGAAAGAACAAAATCAAGGAGTAACTGTAACCCAAAAGCCAAGAAAATTCCAGAGTTGGAAATCCAAGACCCAAGAGTAGCTGTTTACAGAGAATACATGCAAGAACATGCAGTAATCTGCAAATTCATGGGCATTTGGCCCACAAAGAAAGCCCTGAACTAGTGGATCCAAACCAAATGGAAACCAAGGGGGGAAATCAAACTCCAACTTGGCTCAAAGGGGTTCTTCACAGTTATTTTCGACCTCCTAGAAGATAGAGACATGATATTTGAAGGAGGTCCCTACTTCTTCAACTCAGCAGGATTGTATATGAGATTCTGGAAAGAAAACTTCACTCCTAAGAAAGAGGATTTCACAAGAGTCCTGGTCTAGGTGCGCCTATACTCTTTTTCAACAGATTACTGGGCTCCTTCGGTCCTAAAAGGCATAGGAGACCAACTGGGAGAGTACATAAAAATGTTTGAAGGCACTAGAAGCGGACATTATGTCTCCTATGCCAGAATATGTGTGTATATAGATGTCTCTGGAGCCCTCCCAGAAGCCATAAAACTAATTTTCAGGGATGAAGTCTGGCTCCAAAGCATAGATTACGAATATATTCCCTTCCGGTGTAGGAAGTGCCATGAACATGGACACCTCTTCAGGGACTGTCTGCAAAACAAAATCCCTCAAAATGCTGAGCATGCCAGCAAGAAAAAGGACAGCGAGGGATTTACCAGAGTCAACACAAGAAATAAAAATAGCAGGAAAAATAATACAAAGAAGGAACAGCAACAGGCAGTCACTCAGAACCAATTCGAGGCCCTAGTCAACCTGCAAGAACAGTTATCTCTGAGTAACCCAACAGAGGATGAAGCAAGAGAAGACAAGAAAACTGGAGCAAACAGGGAACAAGAGGACAGAGGTTCAGATCACAGCAATAAGGAAGATGAGAACTCACAGGAGGATATAGAAATGGAACAGATATTGACGGATGAAACCCCAAAGGAAAGTGTTATAGAAGAAGCACTGGAAGGAGTAGACCTAGTATCAATAGCAGAGGAATGGAAGACAAATGGAATAGAGGCAATCCCAGAACACCAACTCCAAAAAATAGAAGGAGCCTATCTCCTCCAAGAGGAACTCAAGCACAGCACAGTTCATCCACCATCTGACAACAACGCATCAAAAGGCATCATAGAAAATATATCAGCAGGAAGGTATAGCCCAAAAGGACCAAGCCGCAAAAGGGGAAGAAAAAACACCAACCATCTTCTTCAAGAACTGGGCACCAAGCTCATCAACGAAGGAAAGGATGGAGGCTCAATGGATGCATTTGATGGAGGCTCAACAATATTGCCTCTTACATGGTCCAACACTCCTTGATCTTCTAGGGTTAGATCGATAGACATCTTCCATCCGTGATAGTCAACTTTCTCACGGAGCTTGCCTTGGGCAGGAAAGAATGTTGAGGACACCATAGTTCTTTTAGGATAGCCTTACCAATCTTCTCTTCAGTGATTGCTCTTGCTCGGGCTTTGTCTTCACCTCAGCTCTGATACCATTTTATGTTATGGTATGTTCTATGCTTATAACAGTTTACTTCTTTTTCTTATTATATTCCACAGATTAGCAATCATATGTACATAAAGTAAAGTGCAGATAGAACATTAAACGATCGACAAAAAAACAAGCCAAGACAAGAGACACAAGATGTGGCGGCTAGCCAGGGACAAACCCCACAATGTGTGGGGAAACCCATTGATAAAATCTTCTTTTATCTTCAATAATTCAGCAGAGAGAAATAGTTCAATAAATCTGATTTATATCAGCAGTAGCAAACCCTAGATCAGCAACATCAGCATTAGTGGCTTCGTCATCAAACTAGGGCAGACGATATCTCACAAACCGACCATCGGATCGGATTGATTCCACCACCAAAAGTTGTGGCTTCCAGAGGAGGTTCAGATAAACCTCCAGCGTAGTTCAGATGAGGGATCTTCTGGTCCACACAGGTCAAACTTCACTTCTGCAGTTGCAGCTTCAATTTCGGCAGCTTCCTTCAAACTAGCGCAGTCGATATCTTGCAAACCGTCCGTCGGATTGACTTGATTCTGTTAGTGTCAGTCTTTCCAGCCTTCCTCCAGTGATCAAATATGCTCTTACAAAGTGGTCTCAGAGTGTCAAGGTCAAATTTTGTCATTTCAGTGAGTCTTCAAGCAAAATTTGGTCACTAGACATTAGGTCTAGGGTTTGCTTTCACTCCTTCTAAAGTTGTCCAAATGTCAGTCCATGTCATCATTCGGCTGAGTCTATCATCATTCATAGGGTTTTCATCATCATTTCAAGTTCCATTAGGTCATTTTACACCTTGTTCATGCTTCAGTTGCGCCTAGGCAAGGTTCATTTCCCTCTCCTAGGGTTTTGAAGGCAATTTCTCTTGGATGGTCAAATCATTAGCAAAACTTGTATCCAGATGTTCATACACCTTCCCCTATCCTTAAAGTACCTTATCAAACACTTCCCATCACTGAGATTCCCCAAATTCCTCATTTTTGCACAAACCCTAGCTTCTTGCCACAACTTGGCAATTCTCTAGGCTAGGCCTATGTTTTGCCCTTTTGGACCCCTTCCCCTTGCTCGATCTCTGAGATTCCACTTTCCCCTACTTCCTAACATCCCTCCCTACTTCCAAAAATTTCCCCAAGAATTTAGAAGCCCCTTGTCCCCTTCATTTCGCTTCATTTCGACAAAATCCCTTGTTCCACACATCGGGATAAGTTGCACTCAAAAGATTTTTCAGAGCAATCAAAGATGAATTTTGAAAAAATGAGAGAGGTTTTTGTCCAAAACATGCCAAGGAAGAAAAACCTCCTTCACTTTTTACACAGGTGTCATGGTTTTAGAGAAATGTCAAAAGTATCGTTGCCTCAGGAGAATCGAATGCACCTCTGAAGTGACCTTGGGAAATTCAGGTTTTCTCCTAGCTTGGTTGGCCAAATGACTTTCTTGATGAGTCAAATGTTAACTAGACACAAATAGCTTTCCAATGAGCTATCATGAGCTCAATTTGGAGTTGAGAAAGGCATTCAAAAGTTGACTGCAACAGCACTCTGCCTTGAGGCACCCTCATTTGGCACATTTTGACTAGTTTTGGGAGATTTGATTTTTGACATAGCAAATGAACTCCAAATTGAAAAATTCCAGTTTTTTTGGAAAGTAGACTCAAAGACCTTTCCAACTAGCTATCCTGCACCCGATTTCGACACCGGGAAGGCCTCCAAAAGCCTCCTGCAAAATGCACTATGTAGCTGGGTGCGCGCTATGCATCAGGGTGGGCGCACTACGCACCAGGGGCGCGCTACGCATCAGCACAGTTTTTCCAGTGCAAAATTACTCATGCGCTACGCACCAGGGGCGCGCTACGCGTTGGGAATTCTGCCCAGAAATTCGCCAGCAAGTTTTCAAATCCTTTTCTAACTCAAGCAAACTACAGAGTTATGACAGTGATTCAACACCAGAAATAGAGGTGCCAAGGAGGTATCACAAGGGTGGAAAAGGTGGTCGGCATGTCAGGGAGGAGCCCACTTCTTTGGCTCAGTTGCAAGCTTGTCCACTTGCAATGACATGTTTTCAGTATCAATCATGCTTTGGATATTGTGAGCGGATCTCGCAAATTCAACATCACAGAGAACTAGTCCGCTTGTTTGTCCTACATTTGCACAATGGTCAGGTGAACCTTGCAGGAGTGGAATTCACCCTATCACCCGAAATTGTTGCTCAAGCCACCAGGATACCAAATGTTGGGGAGGAGTGGAACAAGCGCCAGCAACTAGACAGATTTCATTATGAACCATATATCAAACCCGGGTGTATGAGACACCTAACTGCTGTTTTTCCCTTCATATTCCTAAGGGATGAGTATGCACCCTTGATGAGGCTCATTATGCGCTATTTCACTTGTGAGGGCAGATTTTCACGTTTATATTCGTACCATATCCATTTGTTGATGCATTTCACCCGGGTACGAATGATGAACATTCCATTTTTCATGTGCCGAAATATAGAGAGGATGGTGCCCTTAGTGCAAAGGAAGAACCCCGCACAGCAACACAAGAGTATATATCATTATGCACTGATCGAGATCATAGTGATGCATCAGTTGGCACAGCAGGGTATTGCTTGGGAGGATTTCATCTCTCGCGACTTCTTCACGGTGCCACAGCCACCCCCTGAGATTGTCCATGATGAGGGAGGGCCTTCACATCAGTTTCACATTTCAGAGCCTGAGCATGTCAGCACTCCAGCATGTGTTACATATCAAAGAGGCCACAGGGCCTTATTTGCATCTGCACGGCGAGTATTATCTCCACACCAGGTGGAAGGGGTCTCGCCTTCTTCATCAGCACAGCGAGTGTTATCTCCACATCAGGTGGAAGGGGCCTCACTTTCGACAGCAGCATAGGTACAGGAGAGAGGCAAGCAGCCCATGATTGATGAGGGACCATCAGGTGATCCGGACATAGACATTATTGACCTTAACATCAGTTCTCCTAGCTCAGAGCTAACGGAAATCATTCAGCAACAGAAGGCTGAAAATCGCTTGTTGCAACAGAAATTGGAAACGGCCAATTGGACAATCAACTACTTGGAGCAGCGTAACAAGCAGCTAGAAGATGAACACACTCTTGATGAGTTGCAGCGAATCCGAGAAGACCGAAACTTGGCCCGCAAGAGACCCGGTGATTTGACACCTATTGAGCAAGGGTCTATGCTCATCCGGGTGAACACTCATTTAGAGAAGTTGCTAGCCAAGGAAAACAGGGACAAAGATATGCTCCGCCACATGAAGAATCATTATTGGGCCCGCATGCATGTGTGCAAAGCGAAAATGAAGGTACTCAAAGGACGATTGGCCAAGGCACTAAAACGGAGGAAAAGGCCCGATCCACTTCGGATTTTGGCCGAAGCCTCCTTGAAGGAGCATGGTGCTCAATGATACGCCCCCAGCTCAAAATTCAGAAAATTTGGAGCAATTTTGGTCAATTTTGAATTTATTTTTTTTTTGCTAAAAACAGGTTTTTGCTCTAACGCGTAGCGCGCCGCGCGCTACCCTGAAGATGGGGAGGTCCATTTCACAAAAACTCTGCATTTTTGGATTTGTCATGACAAATTACACTTTCTCAGCCACTGCCAAGACATTTCATTGAGGTTTGGGCCCCCAAAAGGTAAAAAAAAAAACAAAAAATGACCTTCTGCCACTTTTTGGACACACAGGAAGCATTCTTGGGAGATTGCATTTTTGGAGGGGCAAATGGGCACCAAATTGAGAAATTCCACATGGGCTGGAGAGTAGACATCCAGACCTTTCCAACAAGACCACTTGAGCCTCATTTGGATGCCGGGAAGTGCCCCAAAAGTGGGCTCAAAGGCGCGCTACGCGTAGAGAAATGGCGCGCTACACATCAGGGAAATTTGCCAGTTTTTCATCTACAGCTCAGGACAACGCAGCTTTTGACTAGTTTTGACTTTTCATGGGATTTTCAACCTCTTTGATGTAACTAATGTATTTTCATGATGACATGGCACTTTTTTACCTATTCTAGAAGATTCATTCATAAAATAGCAAAAAATTAATGAATGAATTGGTTTCCTAACTTATAGAGGCAAGTTGTTTTGACTGCCTAGATTGTAGTGCTCAGTTTAGAATTGGTTGAAACAGCTCCTAGGATGATGAGCTCGACCCCTAGAGGCAACGAAATGTGTTAGCTTGCCTATATTATGTACTTTCTTAGTCATTTTCATGGTTGGACTCTTGGGGAATAAGCTTAGACTGTATTACACATTGTATCTCAGCAATTTTGGCAAAGGAAAGACCAGGGTTTTGCAGCACTATTTGGGATTTCTGTGGTTATTTGTGTTGATGGTGTGTTTCTCTCATGTACTTGTAAGTTTGTTATGTGTATCATTTTCTTACTATTCTCTTCTGCAAATTCAACAAATGAAGTGTTAAGGTAGAATTCATAATCTTGTATGCTCTGCCTTTAAGTTTGTTTAATATCTATGTTTTCATCTGTTTAAGGAGAACTGCTGAAATTTTCTCGCTCTCCTTAGCTCCTCACCAGTCATTTCTAGCCATTCAATTCCTTTAAAGACATCAGGACGATTGCCTACCTTGCCCCAAAAAGACCTCTGCAAAAACTGTGTCACATCCCCGCACCCAAAATTGCCTTTCCCTGTTTTCCAACAAAACCCTAAAAATCTTAAATCAAACTATCTTATCAATTTACTAGCCTAAAATTAGTATTCATATCGGTCATCTCAGCCCCTTTGAAGACCTCTTGCCGAGATAGACCCGGAGAGAGCCCTCTCCTGTCCTCGTAGGGCTAGCTACGAGGCTGAGCTTGGTTTGATGTTGCCTTGAGTTTCGCCTTCCTCAGCCTGAGGCAAATTCGAGCGCTAACAGATTCCACCACCAAAAGTTGTGGCTTTCAGAGGAGGTTCAGATGAACCTACAGTGCAATTTAGATGAGGAGATCTTCTGGTCCACGCAGGTCAAACTTTACTTCTGCAGTTGTAGCTTCAGTTTTAGCAGCTTCCGGCTTCACATGTGTGAGGGAGAGACCCTTTTCTGCGCAGTAGAGAAGAGACTCTTTTCCACACAGTGGAGAGAGAGAGAGATGTGATGAGATGATTGAGACCAAATGAGGAAAAGTCCTCCTGTATTTATAGACAACGTTGGTGTTTAAATATATGCGATTGTTGGGCTTCTGAGCCTACATGAGTTGTAGGTCGGCTTGATAATAATTCCATAATCAAAATAAATTCTATCTCCATGAATACTTATCGGAATCGGATGATTTTTATATCAATCCTACACCTCTCGATGAAAGGAATATATATATATATATATATATATATATATATATATATATATATATATAGCCATGAATAAGATGACCCACATGAAGTTTGGCCCTAGTTGCCAATTTTAACACATCAGGATGTTTTAATGACACTAAACTCAAGTATCCATCTTCTCATAAAGAAATCCTTGCCGTAGAAAATGGAATCAAGAGATTCAGGTTGTTCCTGAAATCAGTGAGATTCATTGTAAGAATAGACCTCAAACATATGGTTGGGATGCTTAGAAACAAAATATTGTTAGAACAAGGAAATAATAGGGTACTAAGATGGAGATTATGGTTGGACGGATTTGACTTTGAGATTGAATATAAAAAGGGCAAAGATAAATGTTTAGCATATTTGCGTACAAGAGAAGTAGCTACTAAAGAAATCAAGGAGAGTCCTGCATATGAATACATCCTTGAAAAATGGATTAATAGTAGCCATAGTAATGTAAGTAATATTATGTATTTTATAGATTCGCCCATAATGTTTCAAGGGGCCATTAGATTTGCACCTTTTGCAGGACAGAGATATATTTGTCTGTATGAATCATGGTTGAGTTATGCAAACTATTGTAATATCTTGATGTTCATCAAATATTCCAAGAGAGTTTGGTCAATGTTCGAATGTAGTTCTATGTGTAACCACTATAATCACTAGTCGCCCTGGTTCAAAATACTACTACATGATTGGTGCCCAAGAGAAGGAATATTTTGGACCATCAGAAGACATGAATTTATTGATTATCTTCGAGAAGATATCAGAACAGCAGCACAGTTCGAGGCATGGTTTTGATTCCATATAGAACATTTGTTCAGCACACTTAAAGTACATACTATTCAGCCACTAGAGAAACTCGTCTACAAGGAAATATCTCAGTTCTTTGGATCAATTTGTAATCCTATAGATGAGAGGGTACCTAATATGTATGGATCTCCTTTCTTTCTGTGCTATAATATCATGCCATCTCATGTAGAAGCTCATTTGTCATCAAACCCGCGACATCTATATTACTCAAGTGACAGTGATAATTATGGATATCTGAGCGACTAATAGAATGTTTATAAGGAAACATGGTGGGTTGTATTTCATGTCTAGTCACCTGACAGTGAGTGTGACCGCTACCGTTGAATTCCGACCAAATCTCCACTGTGTAAATCTTAGAAGATATTCTTAGGACAATTTAAATGACTAAGTGGAGGGTTTTGTCCTCCAAAGTAAAATCTTAGGTTAACTTTCCGGATGAATATCTGAAACTCGGAGCACTTCTCCAACTTTTGGTGGGACTTGACCCACATTTCAGAGAATCTACAGAAAAGTTTAGATTTGAGATCTATAGTTTGTACACTTTATGTAGACAGGTTAGATTGCGAGAAGATACTTGATGCTCTCTTGAATTCTATAAATAAGGAAAATGTATCTCCATTTGGGCATTCGAGTCTGTGTTTTTAGAGCTCTCTCTTTGTAAATCTCTTTGTCATTCTATCTTAGGTTGAGTTTGACAAGCCTGTACATGTTCACTTTGATGCATATGTGAACCTAAAGTGGTGGGACTCCTAGGAAGTATTGAGTCTGAGACTTTGCTAAGGTCGATCTGCGCCTTTGATTAAAAGTTTTTAAATCTAGTATTAGAGCCAAAGTTATGTAAAGACTGCATTGTAATAGGCAAAGTCTGTAATGAGATGGAAAGCCTTCGACCTCTAAACAATGTTAGCTTCGACTTTCCCGTTTTCAGTTTGGTTGAGAATTTATCTTAAAGTCAATCTTTGTATTTATAATGTATCTAGTGTAATATTTGTTATTAGTTAATAAAAGTTGTTCCTTTTCATTTTGTGAGTTGTCTTTATTATTTGAGTAAGCATTCTAAACCATATTAACTATCAGTATAGAAAGCGATATTTGGTTAGTAGTGTGAAGACGTTATACGAAACCCTGTTGCAGCAAAGATTGTTGGTGGACCGTGTCTTTGGATAATTGAAACCAAAGGAAGGCGTTGTAGTTCTAAGGGAGTCCCATTCCTCAGGTGCATAGTATTTTACCTTCACATATGTATTTTCCTTAGCTGCTTGCGCAATACTGAGTAGTGAATTGCAGTAAGAAATGGCCTCAAGTAGTTTTGATTTCTCTACTGATATGAAAGCTTCAAAGAAAACCAATTGGATTGGAAGGACATTAAACAAATATGAGCCCTTGTATGATACCAGGGTAGTAGTTTAGGAATTTACCCCTACTCCTAATTGGCAACTTCCTCATATATCTCCTAATAAGATTTATGACCTTCCACTATTTAAGTTCCATGCATCTAATCTCATTAGATATGCCTATGTAAATGTGCCTATCAATCTTACCCGGCCTATGTATCAGATACCTCTCATAAAACTAGAAGATGTCCAATGGGGATTAGAACAAGGATATAAGTATGTGCATCTTGGACTAATACAATTTGACATTAACCCTCTTGTCAGACCTAGTTTGAACGTGTCTTGCTTAACTTGTGTGATTGATTCATTCCATAATCAATATACTAATGTCATGCTAGGTGGTTTTGAAGCCCCTTTGCACAATGGTCCAGTTTGGTCATGTTATGAAACCAGCTCACAAAAAGATAGAAATGATAGATCAATGACTTCAAAATCAGCCTCTTCGAGGGGGAAACCTCCTTTACATTACACCAATGAACAATTCTTGGATGATACAAATGACAAAACCTCATTTCTATATATAGGAGTCTAAGGTGTCACAATATAATCAAATTCGACTTAACAATAATAATATAAGGGCACAACAATAACAATAGTGGGATTTTATGGGGCACAATAATAACAATATGGGGATAATAGGGGCATAACAATAACAATAAGGGATACAATGACAATAGTAATGGGGGAATCACTAGTATTATAGGGACCTAACATGCCCCTCTCCTTCAAAAAAGTGTTGTCCTCAACGCTTGAGTAGTTTGGGTGCTTCTGTATAAAATTCTCATCCTCCCATGTGAAATCTTTAGCATGTAAGTTCTTCCACTTGATGAGATACTCTGAAATTGATCGATTTCGTAGTTGTCGAGTTCTTTTTTCCGTGACTGCTTCAGGTTCCAATATGATTTTTCCCTCCTCATAAATTTCTAGCAATATTGTTTGAACTGGGAGCTTGTCACCTATATAACCTTCTTTAAGCATGAAACATGGAAAACTGGGTGCATTCGGGAAGCTACAGGATGCTCCAATTTGTATGCCATAGTACCAATCTTTTGCAACACCTTGTATGAACCATAATACTTTGGTGATAATTTATTATCCTTCTTAGCTTGCTTGAGGGACATTTGTTTATATGGTTGTAGCCGTATAAATACCCAGTCACCTACGTCAAAACTTATTTCATTGTGATGTTGATCTGCCTATTGTTTAATTCTATTCTATGACAAAGTTAGGTTATCCTTTAAGAGTTGGAGAACTTCTTGTTGATGCTTGATGTGATCTTCCACTGCTTGAACCTTAGAATTTTCTCTTAAATATGATGTGATGGATGGTGGATGATATCCATAAAGTGCCATAAATGGGGTCATTTTGCTGCCTTATGGAAGTGTTATACCATCATTCAGCCAGAGGCAACCATTTGACCCATTATGTCTGTTTATCATATACAAAGCAATGAAGATATCCTTCCAGACATTTGTTTACTATCTCAGTTTTCCCATCAAATTGAGGAGGATAATATGAGTTATGAGCTAACTGAGTACCAAGACAAGAAAATAATTATGTCCAAAAATTTCCAGTGAAAATGGGATCTTTATCGCTTACAATAATCTTTGGGTTTCCATGTAGATTTTGAATTGTTTCCATAAATGCAGTAGAAACTGTATTGGCTTTAAATGGATGAGATAATGCACAAAAGTTTATATACTTGGTAAGTCTGTCAACTACCACCGTGATGACACTTTTTCCTTCGGACTTGGGTAAACCTGTGATAAAATCCATTGAAACCTCCTCCCAACATTCACTTGGAATGGACAAAGGTTGTAATAGACTCAGGGTCTTAATTCTTTCAACTTTATTTTGTTGGCTAACCAAACATTCTGCCACAAACTTTTGAATATCAGATTTAAGGCCATCCCCAAAAATTCCTTCTTAAACTTGTGGTAAGTTTTTAAAAATATTGAGTACCCTCCTAAGAGAGAGGCGTGCAATTCCATAAGAATCTTTTCTTTGAGTTGGGAATTCTTACATAGGGATAAGCGATCTTTGTACCATAACGAATCATTTTTCCAACTAAAAGTATCAGATGTATTGGGATCTTGTTGTAACTTTTGAATGAGAGCCCACACTTCTTCGTCATTCTTCCATTCATCCCTTGCTTCGTTTATCCAATCTAGTTGGATAATAGAAATGGTGCAAAGCAATGCTTCCACATCCTCATCTTTTTTTGAGAGTGCATATGCCACAACATTTTACTTCCCTTTTTTGTAGATGATTTCAAAGTCATAACCCAACATCTTTGTGACCCATTTTTTCTACTTTCTGAAGATAATCTTTGTTCTAAAAAGCATTTAAGACTATCATGATCTGTTTTTACCTTGAAGTGTCTTCACATTAGGTAGGATCAACATTTCTTAAGTGCATGTATTATTGCCAACATTTCTTTCTCATAAATAGCTTTGTGTAAATACTTTTCTTTGATTGGACGACTTTCGAAAGCAGTGGGTCTTTCTTCTTGCATTAAAATAGCACCAATTCCATTTCTTGAGGCATCACATTCTACAATAAAGGTTTTTGTGAAGTCCAACGTAGCTAAGACCGGTGCTTGGCACATTGGCTCTTTAAGATGTTCAAAGGCCTTCATTTCTTCTGGAGTCCATGAAAATGCATCTTTCTTCAATAATGTTGTTAGAGGTGTTGTTATTCTCCCATAATTATTTACAAACTTGTGATAATACCCTGTCAAGCTGAGAAATCCTTGCAGATGCTTTATGGATGTGGGGATTTTCCATTCCTTAATGGCTTTAATTTTGCTAGGGTCTACCTTAACACCTTCATGGGATACAGTATGATCTAGAGATTCCACCTCTTGTACTCCAAAGAAACATTTGGAGCTTTTTGCATATAATTGTTTCTCCTCCAATAGTTTGAGCACCCTGTCAACATGTTGAACATGATCCTTCCAAGACTTGTTGTAGATTAGTATATCATCAAAAAATACTAACACAAATTTTCTAAGGAAGGGTTTGAAAATGGAATTCATCAAACCTTGAAATGTAAAAGGTGCATTGGTAAGGCCAAAAGGCATGACCAAAAATTCATAATGACCCTCATGAGTTCTAAATGTTGTTTTCAGAATGTCTTCAATCTTCATTCTGATTTGATGATATCTTGAATGAAGATCCAACTTGGTGAAGTAAATTGATCCATGCAATTCATCCAATAATTCATCAATGAAAAGAATGGGAAATTTATCTTTAATAGTGAACTTGTTGAACTCCCTATAATCTGGACAAATGTGCCATGATCCATCCTTCTTGTGCACCAATACTACTGGATCAGAGAAATAACTTTGACTAGGTTGAATTATACCAGCGTTTATCATTTATGCAATCATACGTTTAATTTCACTCTTTTGGGCATAGGGATATCTGTAAGGCCTGATGTTTGGAGGGACACTTCCTGGAATCAAATTAATAGCATGATCATGATCACGAATAGGTGGGATGCCTTTGGGAGTCTCAAATACCTTGGTATGATTGTCCAAGACTTTTTGGAGATATGGACAAATAGATGATTTCAATGTGGGAACCTCTAGCAAACATTTGTGAAATTACGCCTCGTTGTTCTTTCTTTAGAAGATTTGTCATTTCGTTGAAGCTTATTATCTTTCCTGGTTTCCCTGTGATACCCCTTAATTCAACTTCCTTTCCTTTTGAAAAAATTTTCAAGAAAAGTTCTTGAAAATTAAAAGTTATCGTACCCAAAGATTGTAGCCATTGGACTCCTAGTACAACATTAACACCACCCATTAGAATGGAAAGCATTGGGCTATTCAATACATATTCTCTCATGGATAGTTTGATATTATGGCCCTTTCAAGAGCAATTTATGGTTCCTCCACTTGCAACCATCACTTGACACTCTGGTGTTGGATATAGGAAGCAATTCAATTCCTTGGCTATCTTACAATGAATAAAATTATGGGTACTTCTCAAATCAATCAACACTATTGCCTTTTTCTTCTTAATATGTCCTTTTCTATTGATAGTTTGAGGAGTGGTAATTCCGACCAACGCATTACAAGATATGGTCGGATTCATTTTTTCTTTCTCTAGGGTTTTTTCCTGGTGTATATCCTCTTCTTTTGACATTTCTTGTTCTTTTTCTTCCTCCTCTTCATAATCTATGTAAAATAATTTATTCTCAACACACTTATGACCTTTAGTGTATTTGCTATCACAACTGTAACAAAGTCATTTTTCTCTTTTTTCTTCCAATTGTTGTGGTGTCAACCTTGTAGGTTGTGGAAGGCTAGGGGCAACAACACTTCCATCTTTATAGTTGTGAGTGGTAGGCTTCATTGTTGCCATAATTTTGCTTTCCATTTTTTTGCCAACCTGAATGCCTTCTCCGATGAATCAGGTTGCCAAAGGCGAATCTCATGTTGGATGTTATCCTTTAAAGTCCCTATGAACACATCAATCCTATGCTGCTCTAGAATATCTTTTACCCTTATATTCGATTTTTGGAAGTCCTCAATGTGTTCCATCATTGAACCCTTTTGTTTGAGATTTATCAATTGGCTAAAAAAGGTGTTGCTTTTTGTATCCTCATAATGTGCTATCATTTCTTCTGTAAAAATTGCCCAAGTGACCATTTGTTTACGAGAGCAAAGCCATCGATACCATACAAACCAATTTGGTTCCAAATATAAAGTTGCAATGCATGCCTTTGTGTGTTTTTCACATTATGGAAATCGAAATATTGCTCCATTTGTAGTATCCATGTTATGGGATCCTTGACATCAAACTTCCTCATATCGATCTTTGGAACATGGTGGGTTTTCAATCCAACGTTAGAGTCTATGAAATCGTGATTAACATTTCTTTTTTTCTCATCATGATTTTCCTTCACTACCCTTTCGCCATTAGTAAGCATTTCTTGTAGCAACTTTGTCAAATCTATCTTCAAATCTTCCATGTTGCCTTTTAGTTTTTCTTCTACACCATCCATCTTAGCGCCCACACCATCCATCTTAGCTTCCATGCCATCCATCTTAACTTCCATGCCATTCATCTTAGCTTCTACTCTTTTCTTTAAACCATCCATCTTATCTTCTATTACCTTTTGTGAGAGTGAAATTTGTTGCACTTGGTCTCGTAATTTTGATATATCATGTTGCATTTCTTCCTCTTCTTCATGAGTCATACTAGAGATTTCAAGTTGCTTACTAGGTGTTTCCATTTTCTTTCTTTGGGGCATCAATTAATGATAATTATGCTTCACTATGCTCTTTGAATAACTTCAAACTAATTTTTCAACCCAAACTGATGCAAAATTTTAAAAAGACTACACACTTTTTTTCGCTTTGTAGGAGCTTGATATGTAATATGTTGTATCTCAGTAATTGTGGATCTCCAAGGTCTGAAATTTCGTCCTGTAGTACCCCTCTGAGTCCACTTTCCAATGCCACCAGTATGATCGAAATTAGATTCTCCAAGAAAGTGTTATGCCCAATCTCCCAAGATGACCTAATTATATATTTTTTCAGTAGAGCGAACTTGTACTAAGTGCCACGTGTCATTGTTTCCTTCAGATCTGAAAACGATACATAGAAAACTAAACTCCGTCCTCTTTTTGGAACTTCTTACGAAATTTCAATCTAATGCTTAGAGAGAAAGTTATGACGATTTTCCCAAGGTCACCTATTTGGGATGTAATTCGGGAGCCTACAAAAACCCTAACTTCCTTGAATCATATCTCTGAAAATATAAGGAGAAAAAAATCTGAAATTGGGACCCAAGGTTCAACGAGATGTCGGCTCAAATGGGTTTTAATTTCAGCTTCTGAAACGTCGTAGAAAAAGAGTTATAGAGAAAATGCCATGATGACCTATTTGAAGCAGCGAAACCCTAGAATCCAAACCTCTGATACCAAATGTTAAGAAACCAGCTCATAAAAATATAGAAAAGACAGATCAACGACTTCAAAATTAGCCTCTTTGAGAGGAAAACCTCCTTTACATTACACAAATGAATAGCTCTTGGATGATACAAATGACAAAACCTCATTTCTATATATAGGAGTCTAAGGTGTTACAATATAATCAAAGTCGACATAACAATAATAATATAAGGGCACAACAATAACAATAGTAGGCCTTTGTGGGGGACAATTATAACAATATGGGGACAATAGGGATACAACAATAACAATAAGGGCTACAATGACAATAGTAATTGGGGAATCACTAGTATTATAGGGACCTAACAGATCATCCATTGTCCCACGTGTTAAAATTGGAAACTAGGGCCAAACCTCATGTGGGTAACCTTATTCATGGCTGATAATATGTTCATTAGATTCCTCTCGTCGAGAGGTGTAGGATTGATCTAAAGATCATCCGATTCCGATAAGTATTCATGGAGATACAAATTTATTTTGATTATGGAATTATTATCAAGCCAACCTATAACTCATGTAGGCTTAGAAGCCCGACAACCGCGTATATTCAAACATCAACAGTTTTGTATAAATATAGGAGGACTTTTCTCATTTGCACTCACTCATCTCATCACATCTCTCTCTCTCTACTGCGCAGAAAAGAGTCTCTTCTCTACTGCGCAGAAAATGGTCTCTCTCTCACACATGTGAAGTCGGAAGTTGCTAAAACTGAAGCTGCAACTGCAGATCCAAAATTTGACCAACATGAACCATCAAACCTCCTCTTCTGATCTGCAATGTAGGTTCATCTGAACCTCCTCTAAAGGCTGCAACTTTTGGTTGTGGAATCAAGTCGATCCGATGGATGGTTTGCGAGATATCGACTGCCCTAGTTTGAAGGAAGTTGTTGAAACTAAAGCTGCAACTACAGAAGTGAAATTTGACCTGTGTGGACCAGAAGATCTCCTCATCTGAACTGCGTTGTAGGTTCATCTGAACCTCCTCTGAAGGCTGCAACTTTTGGTGGTGAAATCAAGCCAATCCGACGGTCGGTTTGTGAGATATCGACTGCCCTAGTTTTGATGATGAAGCCGCTAATGCTGATGCTACTGATCTAGGGTTTGCTATTGCTGATATAAATCAGATTTATGATATTATTTTCTGCTGAATTATTGAAGATAAAAGAAGGTTTGATCAAAGGGTTTTCCTTTGTCCCTGGCTAGCCGCCACATGTTGGGTTTTGAAAATGTCATTCATTTCCATTACACTTTCACTATTATGTCCATTATATCACCTCCATTTCACTACTATGTCACTACATTCATCCCACTTTCATTATCATTGGGTCACATTTATGTTTTTCCAAACTTTATTAATTCTTAGCATTTTTAAGTGAATTTGTGGTTAAAAAATAGAAAATAATGTGCATATGCTTATAACTAACAAGTGGGTTGAGATTGTTGACATGTGTAGGTCAAAAGGAGGCTTCTAAAAAACCTTTATGTTGCACTCTAAGGACAAATTCGAATTTGAGTGGAAAGAATCATGGGATCATAAGGATATGTGTCACATCTCCTAATTGTATTAAAACTCTAAGAAGACGTGTCTTATCAATTCCTATTTTGATTAGGACTCTAGAGGTAGAGGGAGAGATTCATGGACTCTCATTAATGAGATGGCTTCTCATATTTTTGTATAAATAGGAGATCTCTCTCATTCATTTGTTAGTCTTAGCTTAGCTTGGCTTTTAGTTCTTTAGTTTGGAGTTTGTAGTTCTTCCTTGATGGCTTTGGAGAGCTTTGTTGTACTTTGTAATTTTGAAGAATTTGAATAAAGCTTTGATGTTCTCAACATGGAAGGAGATGTGAAGTAGATGTCATGGAGCATATTAGAATGTAAGGTAGAGTAGATTTTATTTTGTAATTTTGCTTTGATTTCATTCAAGTATGTCATTTTATTACTTTCAAGTTTGATAGTTTAGATTTTCCATTCATGCAATTTTAATTCATGCAAGTGTGTTCAACCGATTGATTGTAGATTAGTTTTTTTTACATGTTCTTATATTTGCTTATGAGTTTTTGCTCGAGCTTTTTAATGTAGTTTTTGCATCAAGTAGTGATCTGAGATTTTCTTTTCTGCTGAACTTTTTAGCTTTTTAATTTTAGTTGTTATGCTTTGATTTTAGTGAGATTTGTTTGCTGCTATTAGCTAGTTTAGATATCAAGTTCTTCATGTTATTTGACGTTATATCCGGTGCCATGGCTTAACCCCGAAAAGCTACTTAGCGAGCTATCAAATTATAAGTGAAGTGATTTGATTTTACTTTCATTAATCTGCAAGTAGGTAGTTTAGATATCAAGTTCTTCATGTTATTTGACGTTATCTCTGGAGCCATGGCTTAACCTCGAAAAGCTACTTGGCGAGCTATCGGATTATAAGTGAGGTAATTTGATTTTGCTTTCATTAGTCTGCAAGTAGGTAATTTAGATATCAAGTTCTTCATGTTATTTGACGTTATCTCCGGAGCTATGGCTTAACCCCGAAAAGCTACTTGGTGAGCAATCAGATTATAGGTGAAATAATTTGATTTGTTTTTATTAATCTGCAAGTAGGTAATTTAGATATCAATTTCTTCATGTTATTTGACGTTATCTCTAGAGCCATGGCCTAACCCCGAAAAGCTACTTGGTGAGCTATCGGATTATAAGTGAAGTAAATTGATCTTGCTTTCGTTAGTCTGCAATTTTTTATTTGTTTGAATGCAATAGTTTAGATTTTATTTATGTAATTAAATGGGTAGCAAAGATAGTGCTTTCATGATCAACACTTCATGTCTTGCTTGATTTAAGTAGCTGCATATTTACACTTTTTTTCAAGTATTGATTTTATCAATAGCATGTTTTGAGATCTTTTGAAGTGCTAAGTTTTGGAAATTACTATAAGAGACATAAACCTTGTCTTGAAATCTACATCCATACTTGACCTTTAAAAGTATTCTTAAGGCCTTAGAATAGAATTTTCATTTGCATTAAACACTTTAGGAAACCAAGAAAAACAAAATCTCAAAAACAACATAAACTATAAAACAACGAAGTAAGAAAAATGTTAACTAAGCACATATGGTGCACCACACTTCATCAGTTTATGATACCCAGATTGATAATTTATGTAGAGCAATTTAAGACGTTAAATTAACTAGACATTGTGGCATCGTTGCCGGGGAAGTGTAATTAGGAGACCTTATTTCTTACATATAAAAAAAAAATTAATAATTCTTGAGTATGCTCTCCTCCTGCACTTTGTGTGACCTGGAGGATCAGAAAAAGAGTTGTTATGTAAAAAAAAAAAAAAAAAGCCTTCATTATTTCAATTGATTCAATAAATAGTAATGTAATAATGAAACCCAACTGCTTTGATAGGTTTAGCTGTCCAAGATTGACTGGTTATGGTTTGTAGTGGTCCTCAAAACACTGTGTCCTATTTTAATAAGATTCTGCAAATTAGTTACGGAATGCAGTCTGATTCCGCAGCTAACTATGAATTTCGCAGCTAATTTCAAGGTTTAGCAGGTTACATGCATCCAATGAAGAAACCGACCACATGGGCATCTCCAGAATTGCCTCGACATGGATGCTATCTTAATCACCTAGCCCAGATTGATAAAAAATTCAGCTTAAGACCTCAGTCAAAGTCTTGTTTTTAGTATATTTTACTTGAAGTCTTTGCTGCCTGAAATTGAAAATCATTAATCCTTCTTATAAAATTTCACAATTTCAGAGGAAAAAAAAAACAATCAATGGATATCCCCAATTCTAGTTTCCACTGTGGCCTCAATAGAAAATCTGCATTCCTGTTTGAAGCTTTGGCCTTGAAACAAACCTGTAAGAACATTAAAAAATAAATAAAATAAAAAAATCATTTGTGCAAATTCAACAGAGCGAATTGCTTGGACTGTTGTAAAGAAAAATAAGATGAGGCCAATTGAAATAAAGAAAAAAACTCTTGTATGGCTTTCAAAATAGTGTTTGCAGTTTCTTTGGGTTGGTGTTATGAATCGCTCTCAAGCAGATATCAACAAAAGTGTTGAAATGGTTGTTGCAAGATGAAGAGAGTTGGAATATTTTTCAAATAATCCAGACTATAAACGTATAGCACACAGAATGGGATTAGAACATCTTGCGAAGATGCTTTCAAAGCATCTTGAAACTGTAATTAAGTTACTATCCCAAGCCTTCAGTCATTTACCAACAAAACTATTGCTGATATTGAAACAGAGTTGAGTCGACTTGGAAAACCGATTGCTTATGATGCTGGAAGACAATTGTATGCCATTTTGGAGGTTTGTTTGACTAGTTCATACACTGAGAATACATCTGAAAACAATTTTTCTCCCAAAAATTCATTTCACAACCGAATATAGCGACTCAGGAAAAACGCAAAACAGTGAAAAAATGTCAAACTTTGAATGCACAATCTAGCCAAACGGAGGTGAATTTGGAAAATATAAAACATGGGTTTTTTTCGGCAATAGGGTCAATTAGATAACCCAAAAATGGTTTTAAGAAATTTGCAGCGGTTTGGGAGAATTTATCGGTTCTTTAAAGCCTCTTTTTGCATGCCGCATGAGAAAAAACGATTTTAATTAAATGAACAAAGTGTTGTTTTAACACGGCTTGCTTGAGGAAGGGAAATCCAATTTGGGAACTAATTATACGGTGGAATTCAATCCTGACTACACCACGCCTCTTGTCTTTAATGCTAACGGTCTCATGCAACCTCCGTGACTGTATTTCAGTTTAACGACCGACAGCAAAGATGTATCCCAATTGAATATGATACTTCTCCAAGCACCTGTTTAACGATTAATTCCATCACTTGAACCAGTTGGATATGGCTCTTTTACATCCGTATCTTTCTGAGCTTCTCTCTTGCACCTCCACAGCTTTCCTATGTATACAAGCACTTCGATTTTTCATTATGTTTCCGATTTTCTCTGTTTACATGGGCAACCACTCCATTTCACAGTATCTTCTACACTCTGTTTTCACGTATTTCATGCATACAGCTTCTCTGCTTTCGTGTATGTATAGCCGTTTTACTCCATACTCATAGTTTCTATCATTCCATATCCATTTTTTTTTTTAACCAATTGTTCCACTGTACATACACAGTGATTTCTCAAACAGTGAAAGGAAATTTGAAAACTAGCAGAGAACAAAGGCTCATGAATGATTGATCTTGTGCACCAGCTGTGATCTTAGGCTCTCTCTCTCTCCCCCTGGTACTTGGCTGCATAAAATCTCTTTTCCAATAACTTAAATCAGAAAACTGATGGTTGACTGTCTTTTAGCTATGGAATGCAGCCTGATTCCGCAGCTAACTGGCAATTCTACAGCCATTTTCATACTTCTATAGGTTATAGGTGTCAAGAGACGAAACAAACCACATGGGTAGCTGAGAAAATGTCAGTACATGGATGGTGTCCTATTCATTTGATCCAAGTCGATGAAAAAGACCCCGGTCAAAGGGAAGTCAAGGTGTGTGTTATCACTAAGTCGCCGCATGTCAAGAAAAAAAATTGAATCAATGAAATGAATAAGTTATTTGCTCACTTTTCTGAAGGTATTGATTAATTTTGCACTAATGATGAAAGATGAATGGCTAATTTTTTATTCAAGATTTTTAGCTACAGAAATTGTGCACATTCCGCAGCTAAAGTCCAATTCCGCAACTAAACATCAATTTGCAGCTGAAAAACCTCATTGTTCAAATCAGTCTAACTTTTTCATACAAAATTAGATTTTGATGACTCAAGTATCGTTGGAAAGATCTCAACAAGATCTACACAATGAGAAATTCATCATTAGATTTTGAAACGGTAAATAATGAAATAAATTGTTGAAAATAAGCAACATTCAACTTGGGGCACCAATTCCAAAGCAGGTATAAATTCTTTTGATTTTTCCTTTGAGAACTTGTTTTATTAATACAAATTCTTAGTTTTGTGTATAAATATCATAACTAGAGAGATTGATCACCTCTCTCCTTTTATAATCTAACATTTCATTGCAGAAGAAGTATTATTTTTTTTGCAGGTTCCAGGAGGAAGGACAAATGACTACAGAAGAATGGTGTTTCTCTAAGAGACCAATTTGTTTCATAAAAGGATGATCAGCAACAAAGAGAAAATATGCTAATACAAAATCAGATCCAAAAACTTGAAAAACTTTCAGATACTATTGTCTCCATCACATCCATACCTCATAATAAACCATTCACCTCATTTCGCTCCATATTTTCCATTTACATTCACATACACTTTCCATCTCTTTTTGTCCATTCATAACCCACAAATAAAAGCAAGAGGCTCATTCACATGCTTATTGCCCATTACCATTTCTGCTCTCCACTGCCATCTTCCATTTTCATCTTCCCTTTTCTGTCATTTTCATTCCGCAAATAAGCCATGTTTCAATGCAAATTATTGAGTCCATAGTCCTTTGAGTCTAAGTTCCTTGTAAAGACACCTTGAGGCTTGCATGCATTAATGACAAGTTCTCATGCTGACAAACAATGGGAATACATTAATGTCCATTGTTCATTAGATCTTCTAGGTGACTCGACATCGGCAAAACTATTCGTACCTAGCAAGATGTGTTTGGGCATCTTGACTCTCATTGTCATCAATGGTGAGAGTTCTTGTGTTGACTAGTGGCATCCATCAATGGCCACTAAGTCAACAATTTCCTGCTATGTTCGACATTAGAACATCTTTTCACATAATAGGAATTGTGCCAATGAGTTTTGAAGACATGAAGACTATTATTTTCAACATCTTGGCGTAGATTCAGCAAGTCTTAGTAGAGCAATAAAAAATCATCTTAACTCTTTATCCATGACTCTTCTTGTTCAGCCACTTGAAGAAGAATATGATCAGAATTTTGCAGCCACCACACATACAACTCATCCATTCCAAAGGGTAAGTTAAGGTACGTCATTTTCTAACTTTTGACCATAGAATTCCCTAAAAAGATAGAATGATAATTGTTGGAAAAACATTTCTCTTCCTCATTTCATAAAATTGCCAATACCATCAGTTGGGGGCGGGGGGAAATACATTTATCTTCATATTTTGCCATGTCCATTCAGGAATCCACATACTTCCAACATATATTAACTATTACATTGTTATTATGAGCATACAATGGCTTTTCAAAAAGTGCTTAAAGAGTAAATTCGATACAAACAAAATCATAGTTGTCACACAAGAACCAACCATCATGCAATCCAATAAAGATATACTTTACAACAATAATCAAAATATCATTATACAAAGTTCAAAGATCAAAATAGAATGCAACAACAAAAAATGGTTGTAACACAAGAACCAACCATGTTGCAATTCAAGTAAAAAACTTTGCAGAAATATGAAGTTATCAAATGATATCATGCGAAGTTAAGCCAAAGCTCAAGGATCAAAAGAATTAATATAATATATATTGCATGAGGACATGCAATAGCTTTAGTTGGGGGGTATGTTGGGTCTTGAAAATGTTATTAATTTCCATTACACTATGACTATTATGTCCATTATATCACCTCCATTTCACTACTATGTCACTACATTCATCCCAATTTCATTATCATTGAGCCACATTTATGTTTTTCCAAACTTTATTAATTCTTAGCATTTTTAAGTGAATTTGTGGTTAAAAATTAGAAAATAATGTGCATATGCTTATACCTAACAAGTGGGTTGAGATTGTTGACATGTGTAGGTCAAAAGGAGGCTTCTAGAAGACCTTTATGTCGCACTCCAAGGCCAAATTCGAATTTGAGTGGAAAGAATCATGGGATCATGAGGATATGTGTCACATATCCTAATTGTATTGAAACTTTGAAAAGACGTGTCTTATCAGTTCCTATTTTGATTAGGACTCTAGAGGTAGAGGGAGATATTCATGGACTCTCATTAATGAGATGGATTCTCATCTTTTTGTATAAATAGGAGATCTCTCTCCTTCATTTGTTAGTCTTAGCTTAGCTTGGCTTTTAGTTTTTTAGTTTGGAGTTTGTAGTTCTTCCTTGATGGCTTTGGAAAGCTTTGGAGAGCTTTGTTGTACTTTGTAATTTTGAAAATTTGAATTAAGCTTTGATGTTCTCAACATGGAAGGAAATGTGAAGTAGATGTCATAGAACATATTAGAATGTAAGGTAGAGTAGATTTTATTTTATAATTTTGCTTTGATTTCATTCAAATATGTCATTTTATTGCTTTCAAGTTTGATAGTTTAGATTTTCCATTCATGCGATTTTAATTCATGCACGTGTGTTCAACTGGTTGATTGTAGATTAGTTTTTCTTTAAGACTAACCTATGTTTGAACTTATCGTATTTTCAGATTAGTTTTTCTTTACATGTTCTTGTATTTTCTTATTAGTTTTTGCTCGAGCTTTTTAATGTAGTTTTTGCATCAAGTAGTGATCTGAGATTTGCTTCTCTGCTAAACTTTTTAGCTTTTAAATTTCAGTTGTTATGCTTTGATTTTAGTGAGATTTGTTTGCTGCTATTAGCTAGTTTAGATATTAAGTTCTTCATGTTATGTGATGTTATCTCCAGTGCTATGGCTTAACCCCGAAAAGCTACTTGGCGAGCTATCGAATTATAAGTGAAGTGATTTTATTTTACTTTCATTAATCTGCAAGTAGGTAGTTTAGATATCAAGTTCTTCATGTTATCTGACGTTATCTCCGGAGCCATGGCTTAACCCTGAAAAGCTACTTGGCGAGCTATCAGATTATAAGTGAAGTAATTTGATTTTGCTTTCATTAATCTGTAAGTAGGTAATTTAGATATCAAGTTCTACATGTTATTTGACGTTATCTCGGAGCCATGGCTTAATCCCGAAAAGCTACTTGGCGAGTAATCGGATTATAAGTGAAGTAATTTGATTTTGCTTTCATTAATCTGCAAGTAGGTAATTTATATATCAAGTTTTTCATGTTATTTGACGTTATCTCCAGAGCCATGGCTTAACCCCAAAAAGCTACTTGGTGAGCTATCAGATTATAAGTGAAGTAAATTGATCTTGCTTTCATTAGTCTGCAATTTTTGGTTTGTTTGAGTGCAATAGTTTAGATTTTATTTCTGTAATTAGATGGGCAGCAAAAACAGTGATTTCATGATCAACACTTCATCTTTTGCTTGATTTAAGTAACTGCATATTTACACTTTTGTTCAAGTACTGATTTTATCAATAGCATGTTTTGAGATCTTTTGAAGTGCTAAGTTTTGGAAGTTACTATAAGAGACATAAACCTTGTCTTAAAATCTACATCCATACTTGACATTTAAAAGTATTTTTAAGACCTTAGAATAAGATTTCCATTTGCATTAAACACTTTAGGAAACCAACAAAAACAAAACCCCAAAAACAACATAAACTATAAAACAACGAAGTAAGAAAAATGTTAACTAAGCACATATGGTGCACCACAAAAATGTTAACTAAGCACATATGGTGCACCACACTTCATCAGTTTACAATACCGAGATTGATAATTTATGTAGAGCAATTTAAGACGTTAAATTGACTAGACACCACATCTTGTGTCTCTTGTCTTGGCTTGTTTTTTGTCGATCGTTTAACGTTCTATCTGCACTTTACTTTATGGAAATGTCATGGAAAATTTTAGGGGCGAATTTTCGCCCTTAGGTGAAATTAAGGGGTTTTAAATTTTTAGTGGGTGAATATTTTGTATCATAGTACATTTTTACAAATTGCCTCAAATTTATTTTATAAGAAAATTAGGTATAGAGGTTAGTCCACCTTATTTTAAGGGAGAGGGTAAAAAAGGTAAATTTAGCCCTTGAAATTAGGAGTTACAACCTTCCATTTGCCCTAATTTTCAAGAATAGGTTTTATTTAAGTGAATCCTATGGGCCAAATACCATATTTATAAGAGAGGTATGGTAAATCAATAAAAATACAAATAAATGAGAGGTATGGTAAATAAATAACACATTTTTTATATTTACTCCATAAGTCCCTTATATACATGCAAGGGTGTAAACAAATAAAAATACAAATAAAGTGTAGGTATGGTAAATAAATAAAACCTCTTTTTATACTTACTCAAAAGGTATGGTAAATAAATAAAAATATAAATAAACTAGAGGTATGGTAAATAAATAAAACCTCTAAATAAATAAAAATATAAATAAATTAGAGGTATGGTAAATAAATAAAACTTCTTTTTATATTTAGTCCATAACCCTCTTTCTATTTATGAAGGCTCAAAAAATAGGTTTTATTTAAGTGAATCCTATGGGCCAAACACCATATTTGTAAAAGAGGTATGGTAAATTAATAAAAATATAAATAAATTAGAGGTATGGTAAATAAATAAAACATTTTTTTTATATTTACTCCATAAGTCACTTTATATTTACGAACACTCAAAAAATGTGTTATATTTAGGTGAAACCTATGGGCAAAATACTATGGGCCAAATACCATGGGCTAGATTATTATTAATACCATGCAAAAAAACATTATTAACCCTAATATTAGTATTAATAAAAATAAAAATGGCACATGGTATTGACCTATGGTATTCACGTGGAATGTAGCCTATTTAAAGGGGGAATTACTCTGGATCTACTAAGCCCCGAGAGATGATATGCAAGAGTGAAAAAATATTTGATCCCTCTCAGGGCTTGGTGGATCAAGAGTAAAAATGGATGTTGTAATTTAATGTATGTTAAACATTTTAACTTGATTAAAATAAAAATCAATCATTAATTTTATTAATTTTTATAAATTACTAATAGTAATTTTTAAGCTCCAGGTTTATGATAACCCATGGTATTGACCCATGGTAATACCATGGTATTCATGTGAGCATAGATTATTTAAAGGGGAAATTCTATCATCTTATATCCATCTTAATTCTGGGTCTACGAAGTGCTCAGTGGGATAAATAGATTTTATCCCTCTAAGAGTGATAGATGTGGAGTTAAGATGGATATAGGTTGGTTTTTATGATAATGAAGATATTAAATAGACTTAGGAAATTATATTGTAAAAACATCTTAAGGTGAATGGTTAAAGCTACATTTAGTCACTTCACAAAATTTAGTAAAAAATACCAATAGCTCTATTAATATTGGTTTTTCTGATTTAACAAAAAAAAATTCAAAACAGTGAAACCTTATCACTCTTTCCACATCACCCTCGCAGAAGATTTCCCATCATTTATCAAACATTCTCAATATGATATTTTCATGAAAAAGTTTAGGTACTGATGTTGGATTAGTTGTTTGAAAAATAAGTTGGTTTGTACAACCTTTCATCTTCTGTGCTGTTTGTCCTAATGATCTGTAGGGGTTGGAGCCACTGCACCATATTTTCCTAAAAGGTGGAGATTGTTCACCAAAAAGGAAATTAATATGCATGTTACAACGCTGTTAAAAAATGCGAGACGTATGAGGGTAGTGAATTATGCTAATAAGCAATTTAGATTAGGAGAGACGTAATTAAATTTTATTATTTAATTGAAGATTTCCAATTAAAATAATAATAAATCTACATTTATATATTCATATATTGATTGGAAGGCTTCTCACAATGGTCACTTCTTTCAATTAGATCCCCTTCAAGCCTTTGGGATACCTAATACTTTCTTATATAATATGGTTAGGTCTTGCTACTTGTTGGCGTGTTGGAGTAAACAAACTTGATGTGTTTTTTTTATCTCGCAGTTGAAGTCTATGGAATAAGAAATAAATTTGATAACTTGAAAAAAGCGGTAGCTTGACAGAAGTTGTAGAGAAAAGATTAATCTCTCCTACCTTGACAGAACTCGTGGTCAATATCAATGCCTACAAGAACTTTGTTGTGGAATATTATCAAAACTAATAGAAGGATATGAAAGAGTGTATTGTAAGAACCTTGACAAACACGGCCACTGAAACTTGGAACATTGTTTGTAGGAAGAGAAAATTATGTTTCTTTTTTCTAAACATGTATGTTAGTATATTACAGTTTAATGAATATGTTTTCTTATTATCATATATGGTTTCATACTTTAACAAAACATTCGCCAAGACTTCACAATGTTTTATTATTCAGTTGAAGATTTGCCAAGATCTTACGAGATTTTATAATTCAGTGAAATATTCTCCATCATTGTACAAGATAATATAATCTGGTGAGAGATTCGCCAAAAAAATTATATATACATATTACATTATTGATAAAATCACCTCCCATTTTTCCTATGTATCATGGGGATTAGCCCATTTATTATACATATAAATTTAGGGTGGTTCTTAAAATTTTCCCTGGTACATGTGATTGCTAATCTGTGGAATATAATAAGAAAAAGAATTAAACTGTTATAAGCATAGAACATACCATAACTTAACATGGTATCATAGTTGAGGTGAAGACAAAGCCCTAGCAAAAGCAAGAGCAATCAACGAAGAGAAGATTGGCAAGGCTATCCTAAAAGAACTATGGGATCCTCAACACTCTTTTCTGCCGAAGACAAGCTCCGTGATAAAGCTGACTATCATGGATGGAAGATGTCTATCGATCTAACCCTAGAAGATCAAGGAGTGTTGGACCATGTAAGAGGCAATATTGTTGAGCCTCCATCAAATGCATCTCTTGCTGCTTGGAACAAATGGAAAAACAGAGAAGTCAAAACAAAGAATATCATTTGGGACTCTATCGACAAGCACTTGGTGGCCTACATCTTTGAACTAGACACCTCCAAGGAATCTACTATAGACTGTGAGTTTATTTAAAGTTAATGATGCAAATCAAGTTTTGTTTCTTAGAAATAAGCTAAGGGAAATCAAGAAGAGTAAATATGAGAGTATACAAGCATACTTCTTAAGAACCATCGAGATCAAGAACGATCTCCTATCTATTGGGGAGGCCATTACTGATAGGGAAATGTCACTCACAACTCTTGGAGGATTACCATCCGAATGGTACGTGTTCAGGACTACTCTTCTGAACAATCATGTAATTCCTGGTTTCAAGGAATTAATGGCTAGATGCATTCTAGAAGAAACAAGGGTAGAAGAGCAAGAAATGCCCTTGCCTAAAGGTCCTCCTGCTGCCTTTTCTTATCATGCTAAGAAAAGAAATAATTCCGAGTCTAAATCGAAAAGAAAGGCTGGACCTAAGGGTGCAAGAAAAGAATGATGTTACATTTGCAATAAAGCAGGTCACTATGCAAGGGAAGGCCCTGATAGAAAGGACTCTTACCATGACAATGATCAAAATCACTCTCATGGTAATCGAAGGGATGGAAAATTCAATAACAAAAGTAAAAGGAATGCTGGAAATCAAGGAAGAAGACAACCATTCATGAAGGCTAGAAATTCTAGGATGTACTAAATGCACCTAACCTCTGAAAGAACCTGGTGTCCATCTTGGCAATACAAGACAAAGGCTACAAGGTAACCTTCAGCGATGGCAAGGTGCGTGTATCGAAAAATAATGTTAAAGATGCCTTTACTCTTGGGTTTCGTGTTGATTCATTATATCAGGTCGATGAAAGTCAAGTAGGTGTCATGTCTTATGACACATCTCTTCAATCCGAACTTTGTCATTGGAGGTTTGCCCACCTTCATTACAAAGATCTACCCGATGTAAGACATATGGTAATAGGGATGCCCGAATTCCAAGTAGAAAAAGAAGGTGTATGTTTGGGATGTGCCGAAGGAAAGCTCAAAAGGGTACCATTCCCCTCAAGCCTAAGGAAGACCTCTGATATATTACAGTTGGTTGACTCAGGCATATCTAAGGTTGGCATTAAGAGGGAGACTACTACGCCACATACTCCTTAGCAGAATGGTGTGGCAGAAAAGAAGAACCGTACGATTGTGGAAGCTGTCTCTATGGGTAGATGATGTAACAATGCCTGATGTGGAGGAACCCATGGATCCTATTTATCCACCTGATCCTTCCTCTTCTAGGAAGAGGCCTTCATGACTTAGGGGGATACTTGATGATGCTGAAGGACATGCTACACCCCGAGGAACCTTCCGTGAAGGTAAGAAACCTAACAGGTATCAGGGATACCTGACCAGTATGAGCACAATCATACAAAATGAGCCTTCATCATTCTCAGATGTCGTCAAGCATCAAGTATGGAAGGATGCTATGACCATTATGGAGAATGATGTCTGGGAAGTAGTTCCCAGACCCCAGGACAAGACAATTGTTACTTCAAAATGACCTTACAAGATAAAGCTGTAGCAGATGGAAGTACGGAATAGTATAAGGCTTGTTTTGTTCCTCATGGTTTCTCCCAGAATCAAGGTATAGACTATGATGTGATATTTACACCTGTTTCCAGATATATGACCATCTGCTTGATCATAGCCCTTGTGGCTTCACAAGGATGGAACCTACATCAAATGGATGTCAAGATCGTGTTCCTGCATGGTTCGATCAAAGAAGAGGTCTATGTGGAGCAACCCGAAGGATTTGAGATTTATGATTGAAAATCTCATGTATGCGGGTTGAAGAAGGCCTCTATGGGCTGAAGCAAGCACCTCGAGCATGGTATGAGAGGATCGATAACTAATTGATGAAGCTGGGATTCACTAGGAGTGAAGCCGATCCTAACCTTTACTTTAAGGTTGAAGATGACAAGCCTCTCATACTGGTGTTGTATGTGGATGACCTCTTTCTAACAGGTGCATACCCTCTCATTCACAAATGTAAGAGGGAGTTGGCTTCTGAATTTGAAATGAAGAACCACGGACTTGAAGTCTGGCAGAAGCCAAGGGAAATTTTCCTATCTCGAGGAAAATATGTGGTGAAGATTCTAAAAAGATTTGGTATGATGGATTGCAAGCCTGTGACTACCTCGAGGATCTTAACTTTCAGAAGTTATATGGTAGTGACTTCGGACCAGATTTGGGAAATGCCTCTGAGTTTCAAAAACTCATTCGCGTTGATGTTCTTAGTGAACCCCCGTCCGAACATATGTTTTGCAGTTAGCATTGTGATCTCATATTTGGTTGAGCCTCACTAGATTGGTGCCAAGAATCTTCTGAGATGTCTTCAAGACACAATCTCTCATGGATTGAAATACACTGTCGGAAATATGAAACTGCATGATTATTCGAATGTTGAATAGGCAGGTAATGTGGAGGATCACTGGAGCAATTTTAGTGTTGTTTCTCTTTGGATTCTGCTTCGATATAATGGATGAGCAGGAAGCAGAAGTCGGTTGCCATAAGCACCGCCGAGACCAGATACATATCTACGAGTATGATCTCGTATGAAGCTCCCTGGTTGGGGAAGCTCTTTAGTGATCTGTTTGAACACATACCACTGTGATTCTCTATAACAACCAGAGGTGGGATTCGATTATTGAGGAATCCCGTATTCATCGATTGCTCTAGCAGATAGACATCATCTGGGATATGGTAAGTCGATGAGCAAGGAGGCTCCATCACATTAAGATGATGTACAGGTCGATACACCTTGTCAAAGCCTCAAGGAAAGATCTAATCTATGATTTTCCTAAACGACTTGGAGTCATCAAGAAACCCTTCTACAAGGGTCTTGCATGTTGCATACATTGAGCTCTGGGAGCTCTAAAGGCTTGCAGTTCTTACTGGAGCAACATACGACCACAGGGTGACTCACCCTCCCCTGGTGGTGCGCACTGGAATAAGATGATTCGCTCTCTTGTGGGACAAGATGATTTGCTCTCTTGTGGAAAAAGATGATTTGCTCTCTTGTGTAGCAAGATGATTAGTTCTCCTGTGAGACCTGGATTGATGTGTTCTCCATGGCGATTGTAGCAGGATTGATGTGTTCTCCTATGAGGCCTGGATTGATGTGTTCTCCATGGTGGCCTGGATTGATGTGTTCTCCATGGCGATTGTAGCAAGATTGATGTGTTTTCCTGTGAGGACGGGATTGATTAAGTTCTCCTGTCGAGACATCCTACCCATGCACTCTAGGACTCATGGGAAGTACCTCTCATCTGATCAATGAGCAGGGAATGAAGTTAGGGACCATATTAGTACCGATGGACACATCATTGTATCTACCGTACTCCCTATGCTAGGATGACCTCCATTGATCTGGGATCAATGATACTGGTCTGGGACCAGAGGTAGGAGTGGTACATTCTATGACATTGACTTTGGGTCGGTTGTTACTGGTCTGGGACCAATGGTACGCACTCTGAGACTAACTTTGAGTCAGTGGAAGATGTTACTGGTCTGGGACCAGTGGTAGGAGTTGTACTCACTATGACGCTGATTTCAGGTTGGTTGAGACTGGTCTGGGACTAGTGGTACATACTCTGAGACTGACTTTGAGTCAGTATGATACATCCTCGATCATTTCTTCTTCTTCATAATTCGGACAAAAGCAGAGCAGAACAGAACAAAGCAAAGCAGAGCATAACAGAGCAGAGTTGTACAAATCAGTATAGGGTAGAACAAGACAAAGTAGAACAGGCAGAATAGAGCAGAGTAGGGCAAGGGTCAGGCTGTACAGGGCAGTGCATTTGATGGATGAATAGTAGCGACCGACAGACAGATTGCAGATGAAGTTCTCCCTAGTTGAGAGGGAGTGTTAAAATTGGCAACTAGGGCCAAACTTCATGTGGGTCATCTTATTCATGGCTAATAATATGTTCATTATATTCCTCTTGTCTAGAGGTGTAGGATTGATCTAAAGATCATCCAATTCCGATAAGTATTCATGGAGATACAAATTTATTTTGATTATGGAATTATTATCAAGCCAACCTACAACTCATGTAGGTTGAGAAGCCCAACAGTCGCATCTATTCAAACATCAGCAGTTGTGTATAAATACAGGAGGACTTTCCTCATTTGCACTTGCTCATCTCATCACATCTCTCTCTCTACTACGCAGAAAAGGGTCTCTTCTCTATTGCGCAGAAAAGGGTCTCTCTCTCACACATGTGAAGTCGGAAGCTGCTGAAACTAAAGCTACAACTGCAGATCCAAACTTTGACCAGTGTGGACTATCAAACCTCCTCTTCTGATCTACATTGTAGGTTCATCTAAACATCCTTTGGAGGCTGCAACATTTGGTGGTGGAATCAAGTCGATCCGACGGGCGGTTTGCGAGATATTGACTGCCCTATTTTGAAGGAAGTTGTTGAAACTGAAGCTGCAATTGCAGAAGTGAAGTTTGACCTGCGTGGACCAGAAGATCTCCTCATCTGAACTATGTTGTAGGTTCATCTAAACCTCCTCTGGAGGCTGCAACTTTTGGTGGTGGAATCAAGCCGATCTGACGGTCGGTTTGTGATATATCCACTGCCCTAGTTTTGATAATGAAGTCGCTAATGCTGATGTTGTTGATCTGGGGTTTGCTACTGCTGATATAAATCAGATTTATTGTACTATTTCTCTCTGCTGAATTATTGAAGATAAAAGAAGGTTTGATCAAAGGGTTTCCCCACACATTGTGGGGTTTGTCCCTAGCTAGCCGCCACATCTTGTGTCTCTTGTCTTGGCTTGTTTTCTGTTGATCGTTTAATGTTCTATCTGCACTTTACTTTATGTACATGTGATTGCTAATCTGTGGAATATAATAAGAAAACCTCCTTTACATTACACAAATGAACAATTCTTGGATGATACAAATGACAAAACCTCATTTCTATATATAGGAGTCAAAGGTGTCACAATATAATCAAAGCCGACATAACAATAATAATATAAGGGCACAACAATAACAATAAGGGCTACAATGACAATAGTAATTGGGGAATCACTAGTATTATAGGGACCTAACAGATCATCCATCGTCCCACGATACCAAGTTTCGTTAACTGATCCCCATATTAATGAACTACTTCAATCTTACATCCATTTTTTGGGTTTTAATATGACTAGGCAGTGTGATATTTCCCAATTACATTCCATTGTTCGTTTACAATTTGTCTCGAAAACTCTACCAGCACTCAATCCTCAGCTTATTCAAAGATCCACAACAGAAGGAGTGGTGGTTGGACCTAGCAATGTCACTCCTATCACAATAGGGTTTTCTCAATTAAAAATCCCTGATGAGTGGGCTACAGAATACCATCCATTGTCTCAACGGTATTTTCCGACTCCAAAACCTAAAAGATTGTCTATTTCTAAGTCGAGTAGAGGACCAGTCATTAAACTAAGGAATGAAACTACATTACCCAAAATCCTTATTAAAAGTCACTCTCTCAGAAGCCATGATATTTCAGACCTTAGTGGGCATCTGGAAAAACACAAGTATGAATCATCCTCTCAATGAAAATTATGTATTGCCTCTAGAAGTCCAAGTTCTGATAAAAAAGTTTAATTCTTTCACAGGCCTCAGTCCACCTTGAAAGAGGAACATTTGGGCCAACATACAAAATGTCAGGAATGTTTACAGATTGCCTCTCCGAGAGATATTAAGTTCATGAGATACACACTGCCTAGAGAAAAGGCAGGGGAAGATTTAGAAAAGCTTCTACTCCCAGAAAGGAGGCTTGCTCCTAGCAATTTTGTACAAAAATTCAAAGATGGGAATGTTGTGGCTGATGTGGATTTCCTACATTATCAGAAAGTGATAGATGAGAAGCCCCAAGAGATTATAAGGCTTCAGAACTACGATAATTATCAGCTAACATGTGTAGCACATAATTTAGATGACCTATCACAAGAAGTGTTGAAAGTATAGTCACATGTGTCAGGAATCCATTCTAGTTTAGATGATTTGAGTCAAAAGTCTTATGAGCATTTTTATAAGTTAAAAGATGTAAATATGAAATTAGAGAAAATTATGGAAGTAGTAGTAGATTTAAAGTTGAGTCTAGAGAAAGAAAATCCTGAGTTAGAAGAAGCACTTATTGCAGCAATAGTTTATAGCTAGACGTTCCAGCTAGGAAAAAAAAAAAAAACCCTAAAAAGAAAAATATTCCATTGTTGCTCAAACAGTTCTCTGTACATCCAGAATTTTTCAATTCGAAAATGTTATTTCATTTGCTAGAGAAAATTTGGCTCTATTCCAATCACAAATCCAAGTCTTTGATATGCCACCATAGAACAAATCAGAAATAAAAATGGTAAAAGAAGAGGGAGAAGGATCCAGCAAAAGACTCAGAAGTGCAAATAGTGATAGACCAAACCAACCTTTTGAATCTGCATGGGAAAAGTGGTGTAATGCCAAGTATGGTTCTCCTGTAAAAACGCCATATGATCCTTCAAACACTGATGAGTTCCCTACTCTTAGTCGAGCTAACATAGATCAAGCTCCAATGACAAATCTAAACTACAAAACTAAAAATGAAATCCTCATGGCAACCCATACTTGGAGTGCATGGGCAAGCACTATAAAGTGAATTCACAGAAACATAGTCTCATGGTCAAAATTGGCTTTAAGGATAACCTGGGGTTTCCAAGGTAACTTAGAATTATGGTGGTCTAGAATGCATGAACCTAACAAGCTCAATATTATGAAAAGTGATAAGCCAATCGTTGAACTTGTCAAGGTAGTTCCCCATGAGTTTTATGGAGAAATTAAGGTTGACGGCCATCATTATGCAGATATGTTCATGAGCCAAAGACTTTCTGATATAAAAGAACTTCCTGAGTTATTTTGCACAGTGTGGGAGCTTCTTTATAAGGAAGAGACCCACACAATACAACTTCTTTGAGAAAATATTTGTCTGCGATGACTGGCAGGATCCCAAACCTTGTCAGGGCCAGATTTGAAGCTGAAAATATAGATATTGAAAATATTTCTCTTGCAGGACTCCATGAACAAATTGTATTTACTCTACAGAAAGAATGCCTTCAAAAGAAAACAACCAAATTAGTGAAGAAACAACTCAGCTTCAATACGAGTGTTTGTGATATCTATGTAGAAACATATCATTTTGGCTGCAAAAGCAAAAAGTAGAACGCCAAAAAGTATAATGCGGAAGTAATTTCCAATGTCGAAAATGCGCGAAGAAAAGCCAGCCTAGAAGGTTTAACCCTAGGAGACAAAGTTTTCAGAGACTGAGAAAATGATATTTCAAGAAAATGCAAGAAAGCGCCCAAAGAGCACAATCAGGAACTTGTTTCATTTGCAAGAAGTCGAGCCATTGGGAAAGCAAATGTACTTTGAAGGGTAAAACTCATTTCCAAAATAAATTGTTTGACATTTTTTCTAATATTTATGATCTGATTGAATGGGAGCAAGTATATCATCCCCCACAAAATGAAAATATTTTTCAGTCACAGATTCAGATGAGTCAAACCCTCTATCTCCACATCCTGAAGACTCATTCTGCTCTGAATCCACCTCAGATATTGACTTCATTTCCAATGTCAAGATGTTTCATTTAGAAAATCCCATAGACCTCCGCTTTGAAATTGCATCTATACAATCTCATATTTCTTTTCTCACACCAGGAGATCTCACCATCCGACACCGTCTCACGGAACGTCTCTCAACCCTCCAACACCAACTTGCCAAAATCACGCAACCAAGAGTGGTGAATCTTGGTGACTACTATCCAAGTGACACACCTACCACATCTGCACAGATTTCCTTTACACCCTCATTCCACCAAAGAAGCAATTTCCCCCTAGGTCTACTGTAAGCAAAGAAGAAGTAAGATTTCTTCATCGGAGGAAATCCTATGGGTTTAAGAAAGATACTCCCATCATTGAGAATCTCTCAGATGAAGAAAAATCAGAACGGGATTGTAAATTGCAAGGAGAAATATTGCATCTAGAAACTACCATTGAAGAAAAAAGAGGTTTGGTTAAAGAAATTCTAACTAGTATGAGAGTTGACCAAAAAATAGAAACAGCTTGTGGAACTAAAAGATTCAATGATGATAGAAGAATTTGAAGATGTGCTCAAAGAATAAGAAGATCATAACCGGGAGCTTCAAGCATTACAATGCATACCAAAAGACCACCAGCTAGAACCAGGTACAGCTATTCTCCAGATGAAGGGATTTGATGATAGGATTGTTGTTAGAGTAGATGTCAAAGTCAATGGTTATAAACAATATTCTCTCGATGCACAACTAGATTGAGGAGCTATGAATTCTTGTGCAAAACATAGTGCCATTCCTAAATATTATTGGCAACCCACAAACTTGCAGTTCAGAGCTGTAAATAAGACATTAATTACTATCAGAGCTATGGTTCCTGATTTCTCGATTATTCTTAATGGAATTCCTACTTATGTAAATTTGTACAGTTTTGATATAGGTAGTGATATTTTGTTGGGAAAATATTTTGTAAGGAGACATCTTCCTCTTGTTGTAGAAGCAAACCATATTTGCCTCAACATCCAAGGAAGAGTTGTAAAAATCCAGAGCAAGTCGAGCTATGTAAATAGAATTGTAGACCCTATCCTAGATATAGTTGAATGTTCTCTTGACAAGCTAGCAAATATGAACAAATTAATCAGAAATGTTGAGATCCAAGGGCTAGAATACTTCAAACAAATAAAATAGAAAATAGAAGCAGAATTTACAGTAGATGCACCCAATGCATTTTGGCAAAGAGAGCAATACTTTATAGATCTTCCCTACAAAGAAAATTACTCTGGAACACCTCAAAAATCATCAACAAACCAAATGTCCCCACTAGAGATTGAATGCTATAAAAAGGACATTGTTGAACTATTAGAAAGAAAGATGATTGAACCAAGCAGAAACCCTTGGGCTTGCCCAACATTCTATGTCAACAAGCATTCACAACAAAATATAGGTAAACCTCATATGGCGATTAACTATAGAGAATTAAATGATGATGTGTTTCCTATCAGGTATCCTCCGCCATCTAAAGAAGCTTTATTTCATAAAATCAGTAATAATAATGTGTTTAGCAAATTTGACCTTAAGAGTGGTTTCTGACAGAGAGGGATCAAACCATTTGATAGATACAAGATTGGTTTTGTGGTACCACATAGGCAGTTCCAATGGCCAGTAATGCCCTTTGGATTGAAGAATGCACCCTCTGAAATTGAGAAAAGAATGGAAGATATTTTTGGATATTTGAAATTTGTTATTGTTTATATTGATGACTTACTAATCTGTTATTTTGACTTAAAAGAGCATAGAAAGCACTTGGAGATAGTTCACCAAAGGGATTTTAAGCATGGGTTACTCCTCAACAAGCCTAAGCTTGAGTTTGCAAAAACTAGAATTGGATATCTAGGACTAACCCTATTCCAATGAAAAGTTGAATTGCAAGAACATGTATTGAAAGCTTTAACAGAATTTCCGGATGCCATTTATGACCACAGACAATTGCAGGGATTCTTGGGAAACCTCAATTACATTAGCTAGTTTTATGAAAATCAAGCCAAATATGTCAAGGTCCTACAGAAGAGGATCATAGGAATAGAATGGACGCCATCTATGATGATTGCAGTTCAAATTATTAAACAAAAGGTCCAAAATCTGCCAAGTCTGGTTCTTCTAAGACATGAATTGCCCTATATTTTAGAAACAGATGCATCCAATGAAGTATGGGTAGGAGTTTTGATGCAAAAGCATTGAAAAAGGGAATAAGTTTGCTCATATGCATCAGGATGTTTTAATGACATTAAACTTAGGTATCCATCTTCTCATAAAGAAATCCTTGCCGTCAAAAATGGAATCAAGAGATTTAGGTTGTTCCTGAAGCCAGTAAGATTCATTGTAAGAACAAACCTCAAACATATGGTTGGGATGCTTAGAAACAAAAGATTGTTAGAACAAGGAAATAATAGGGTACTAAGATGGAGCTTATGGTTGGATGGATTCGACTTTGAGATTGAATATAAAAATGGAAAAGATAATTGTTTAGCATATTTGCTTACAAGAGAAGAAGCTCCTAAAGAAATCAAGATGTTCAGTTATTCATCAGCGTCAACATCATCATCACCTCCCTCAACTCCAGGGGGTTTTCAGTGGGTTCTAAAAAGTAAATATTGTCATATGTCATTTTGTTTTCAATGTCTCATAGATAGGGTCAAGGAGAGTCCTGCATATGAATACATCCTTGAAAAATGGGTTAATAGTAGGCATAGTAATGTAAGTAATATTATGTATTTTATAGAGTTTCCCATAATGTTTAAAGGGGCCATTATATTTGCACCTTTTTTAAGACATATATATATTTGTCTGTATGAGTCATGGCTGAGCTATGTAGACTATTGTAATATCATGATGTACACCAAATATGCCAAGAGAGTTTGGTTGATATTCAAATGTAGTTCTATGTGTAACCCCTATAATCCTTGGTTGCCCTGGTTCAAAATACTGCTACATGACTAGTGCCCAAGAGAAGGAATATTTTGGACCATCAGAAGACATGAATTTGTTGATTATCTTTGAGAAGATATTAGAACATCAGCAGTATCTGAGGCATGGTTTTTCTTCCAAATAGAACATGTGTTCAACACACTTAAAGTACATATTATTCAGCCACTAGAGAAACCTGTCTACAAGGAAATATCTCAGTTCTTTGGATCGATTTGTAATCCTATAGATGAGAGGGTACCTAGTATGTATGGATCTCCTTTCTTTTTGTGCTATAATAGCATTCCACCTCATGCAGAAGCTCATTTATCACCAGTCCCACAACATCTATATTACTCAAGGGGCAGTGATAATTATGGATATCCGAGCGACTGACAGATTCTTTGTAAGGAAGCATGGTGGGTTGTATTTCATGTCTAGTCACTTGACAGTGAGTGTGACCGATACCATGGGATTCCGATAAAATCTCCACTGTGTAAATATTAGAAGATATTTTTAGGACAATTTAAATGACTAAGTGGAGGGGTCTGTCCTCCAAAGTAAAATCTTAGGTTAACTTTCTAGACAAATATCTAAAACTCAAAGCACTTCTCCGACTTTTGGTGGGACTTGACCCACATTTCAGAGAATCTACGGAAAAGTTTAGATTTGAGATCTATAGTTTGTACACTTTATGTAGATAAGTCAGATTTCAAGAAGATACTTGATGCTCTCTTGAAATCCTATAAATAAGGAAAATGTATCGCCATTTGGGCATTCAAGTCTATGTTTTTGGAGCTCTCTCTTTCTAAATCTCTATGTCATTCTATCTTAGGTCGAGTTCGACAAGCTTGCACATGTGCACTTTGATGCATATGTGAACCTAAAGTGGCGGGACTCCTAAGAAGTATTGAGTCTAAGACTTTTCTAACAGATTTATTGTGATTTATATTGGATCATTATATTGTTTATCATTCATCTTTATGCATTCATAGTGGAAAAAGTGGAGGAATCATCTCATGGGACCGTTTTTACCAGCGGGACCCAGTTTGGCGAAACGGGGTCTTAAATCTTCCAAGGGTGTTTTGAGCCATCATACGACGTTTTTATTTGGGGGGGGATTTTCCTTTATAGTGTAGCACCTTTTTATGTTATTTTGCACATAAAGACCTTCCCAACCGCATGAGAATCGCATCAATCAGTGTCTATATGCAAAAGTTATGCCACTCAGAAGTTGACCTTCATGTTTTCACAGCTACAGTTCGGGAGGATGTCGCATCAGCCCCCATCATTTATGGAAAAGGGGCTAGCCATGTGTTTGTAATGTAAAATACTCCATAAGAGTCTATATTGTAACTCTAGATAATAGTTGATGTAGTCAAAATTAACCACTAGTAGGCTATCAGGTCCTGTTATCACTGGGCCAATAAGAGGAAGAGGCATTCCATTCTTTCAAGATAATTTTTTTCCATAGTTGAACAAAGACAACCAAGGGAGATAGGAGGTAGAGCATATAGAGAGGATTTGTGCACTATAGTAACCCACGAGCCACAGGCATTACTTCTTTGTACTTGCAACCATATTTCTAGATAGAGAAAGAGAGCGAAGTGAGCTCACCTTCCAGCTGGGTTTTCTCCCGAAAGGGTTTCCCAGAGAACATATCTTGTGTCTTATGTGTGTGTGCAATTATTTTGTCTTCTCTAATTTTCTGCATAATTTCCATTCGTATGCATGCACTAATTATAGTTAAATCCATAGATATAAAAGTTTAATAAACTATAATAGTGTAAAATTTCAGTATTTTAATATATTATTATTAGATCTATTGTGACGAACTATCCAATGGAACATCCACGGCAATTTATGGATCATTTGGTATCGAAGCAGGTTTCTCTGGGAATATTGTGGAGATTGTAGGGATCTAGATCGACGGGGTTGAAATTGTAAAACCCTTATCATGGTCGATGAATTTGTAAACGAACCTCATGATCCTACAGAGGTGAGGTTTTCGCTACTCGAACAAGAAGTTGTGGATATAAACCGCATTGTAAACCTCCTCGTGGTGGCCCTAAGTAATAAGCTGGTAATATTTATGGAATATGGGGATTTGAATATAGAGGACAAATCAGAAGCAGGATCAAGAGATCGGGAAGATACAAAGAACCAGCCAAAGAAAGAACCCTAAAAGATCAACCCAGTTCGTGTGCCATTAATCGATCCCTATTCAAAATGGAAGAAAAAATTGCTATCAAGTCGCACTCCAACGAGATCGACGCTCTAAAACTAAACCACTGGTTGCAACAACTGGAAGTTTATTTCAATGTCCACCTGAATGAGGAAGGGCAAAAGATCTCATTCGCATGGCTGAAATTAGAGGGCCATGCATTGACTTGGTGGGAGAGCCACATGGAAATCCTGAAGCTGGAGGGAGAGTCTCCAGTGACTAAGTGAGAAGATTTAAAAACCATTATTAAGTCATAGTTTTATCCCATTGAGTACATGGAGGACCAGTGGATCCAATGGCATTACTTCAGGCAAAAGTCAAGCCATAGGGTGCAGGAGTACACCACAGAATTCAGAAAGATGGCTATAATGCTCGGCATCTCCCTAAAGAATCCAGATGTACTACTCAAGTATTTGGGGGGTCTGCACCGCCATCTTTGTGAGCAAGTGATGTTTTCAAGCCCAAATCAATGAGTGAGGCTTGTGTACAGGGATAGTACCTGGAGAACATAGGCATGAAAAGAGCACAATCAAGTGGATCGAAGCAGAAGAAGAAACATGAAGCTTCTAAGAAGGGGAAGAAGAAGCAAAAAGGGGGAAAAGGTAAAAAGACAGTAGCCACAACACACCAGTGCAAAGATCCAAGCAACCACTACAACCACTGGAACATTGATGGCCATACAGAGGAGAAGTGTTGGAAGTTGCATCCAAAGCTAAACTCGAAAAATAAGAAGAAATATAATAAGAAGAAGAATCTCATGGCCACTGATTTAAGCAACCAAATTAAAAGCAACTCAGACGTGGATGAGAATATCGTTTATACCTCAGCGAAGAAGGAGGTGAATTTGAGTAGCCTTTAGCAATAAGAAGAGAAAGAAATGACCAAACTATTCCATATAAAGATACAAGTCAAGAAGACAAAGATTGATGCTCTGTTTGACTCAGGATCGCAAGTGAATCTCATTGCAGCAGAGTTGGTCAAGAAGTTGGCGCTAGAATTTCATGATCATCCAAACCCATATCCACTGGGATGGGTAAATAAGGATGCAAAGTTGAAGGTAACAAAACAGTGCGAAATTAGATTTGTTATCAGAGTTGATTTTATTGATGAAGTAGATCTGGATGTGGTTCCCCTTGATGTATGTGGAATCATGTTTGGGAGTCCATACATGTACATGCATGATGCAATATTCATGAGGAGAGGTAACCAATACAATCTCATCAAGGATGTGAAATCGTTCATCATCAACGCGCACAAAGGCAAGTCTAAAATTTCACTCGTAAGTACCAACCATGCCAAGAAATTGATCAGGTTTAGCAAGAAGTATGTTTTATTTTTTTTTAAAGGAAGTCAGTGTCAAGAGGAGTTAATAAAAGGCAACGCATCTTTGGATGGGTGTACTAAGAAACATAAACAACAATTGGAGGAGATGTTACAGGCATACAATGATGTATTATGAGAGCCTAAAGGGTTACCACCTAAGAGAGAAGTGGAGCATGAGATCCAGTTATTACCAGACTCTCCATTTCCAAATATTGGGTTGTACAGGCAATTTGTTATAGAAGCAGGTGAGGTGAAGAAACAGTTGCAGCAGCTACTAGAACAGGGTGTCATTCAACCGAGTACATCATCATCTGGGTCATCCATCATCATTGTGCCAAAGAAGGACAAGACTTGGTGGATGTGTATAGATTACAAGGCGTTGAATAAAATCATGCTCAAGAACAGATACCCCCTGCGCGGGATAGATGATTTTATAGATCAGTTGTGGCAAGCAAAGTATTTCACCAAGCTAGACTTAAAGTTTGGATATCACCATATTCGAGTCAAATAAGAAGATACATGGAAGACTAACTTCAAAACCAGGCAAGGTTTGTATGAGTGGTTAGTTATGCCATTTGGCCTATGTAATGCACCAGCTACATTTATGAGATTAATGAATGATGTATTGTGCCCTTTTATAGATTCATTTGCTATTGTCTATTTGGATGATATACTGGTATATAATGCTACCTGGGAGGAGCATATTTCACATTTGATGCAGGTGTTGGAAACATTGAAGAAGCACCAGCTGCTAGCAAATCTCAAGAAGTGTGAGTTTCCGCAGCAGTCCATAGTGTATTTAGATATCTGATTGGTGGAGGAGAATTTAAGATAGATCCTTCCAAGATGGAGACCGTCATGAAATGTTCAGTGCCTACTAATGTTTCTGAGGTCAGGAGTTTCACTGGGGAAACACAGTACTTGAGGAAATTCATAGCCTCATTTTTAGCTATAGCAGCACTACTCCACACTATAATAGCAAGTGGCAAGAGTTTCTAGTGGGGAAAAGGTCAGCATTAGGCTTTCTAGGAGCTAAAGAAGAATATCAGTCAAGCACCAGCTTTGGCATTGCCAAACTTCCAACGGCCCTTTGAAGTGGAAACAGATGCGAGTGGGTATGTTATGGGAGTTGTCTTGATGCAAGGAGGAAGGCTTGTTTGCTACCATTCTAAATTATTTCATGGGGCAGTTCTTAACTACCCTGCCTACAATAAGGAGCTTTATGTCATGGTGCAAGTTTTGAAGAAGTGGAAGAACTATCTGATGGGAAAGGAGATAGTAATCCACACAGATCACCAGTCGTTACAGTACATGCAGGTCCAGAGTAAGCTACAAAAGACCATGCATTACAAGTGGATGGAGTTTTTACAAAAGTTTCATTTGGTGATCAACTATAAGAAGGGAATCACAAATAAGTTGGCCGATATGCTTTCAAGGCCACCCATATCAAATATTATAGCATTGGGGACTCTTATGCACATGGAAAAATTGACCCATGATGCATATAGAGAAGCATATTTAGATGATAAGGACTTCAAGGAGGTGTATCAACAGTTGCAGAGTTAGAGTCATGTGCACGATGGCGACAACACCCTTGACTACTGTTTAGTCAATTTAGTGTCCTAAATTGCTTGCATAAATTATCAACCGACATTTGTAAGTTGATGAAGTGTAGTGCACTATATGTGCTTAGTTAACCCTTCTTACTTTGTTGTTTTGTATTTTTATATTGTTTTGGGAGTTTTGTTCTCTGATTCCTAATGATGTACAATCTGAACTATGAGAAACTGAATCTAAACTTCCTAAAGGTGAACAAAGAGTTGAAACTAGTCAAAATCTAATTTAAAGAAAGGAAAAACAGAGCATCTGTCCTATCTCGTCATTAATCCTAAGTCATGAATCTAATTCTTAAAATTAAGGGTGAAGTTGTAATGCATGTTGAAATAAATACAGAGAATGAAATCAACTGAAATACTTCTAGTTACTCTAACCTTCAATTTTGAAGGATAACCTTCTTGAGATGGGATACAAGCAACTTTCTGTACTTTATGATCTAGAGAACTAAATGAAACATGCAAAAGGTAACTGATTGATTTCAACCATTGTATGGAGTGAATGTTTAACCATTTAGTTTAGGATGAGTATCAACTTGAAATGGTGATCAAAAACATTGATTAATGTAGTGGATTGACAAATCTGTCCTAGAAAATAAATAACAAAACAGTGAGTAAGTTAGACAACAGTGTGTTCTCATTACTTCAACCTTACTCTGTTTAGAAACAAAATCGTTTTCTTTCATGAAATGTGTTGGAAGAACAATACTACACAATTGAGTTTTAACATTATGCTATTGACCAAAACTAAAATAAATCAACCTAAGTTAGAAATACTGCTAAAAGCAAATAATGAAATTAAAACTAAACAGAAAACGAATGGAAAGAAAACCTCCTTCAGTGCAGGGGCCCTCTGCAACTGACTAGGTTGAGCTGCTAACTAATTGAAAATGCTCTCTTAAATGATCGTTGGTCAACACAAGACTTATATTATAGAAAAGAAAGAAGTCCCAAAACACAGAGCTGGAAGTCTGAACCTAATACATAAAATTATTCGCACCGCCCTCGGCTCTGTACAACCAATATTTAAAAGGAAATAATCATAATTGCCTTTGAGGAAAACTAGCTACAGGTGGCTCATACGTATTACGACAGAACTGTGTAAATGTTTGATCAGCTACAAGTGACTTAAATTCGAGGGAGACGTTTGCAACAAAACCGTTAACACAGGTGGTTGATCCGAGTTAATGCTTGCAATAGAACTGTTAAAATTTATTGATTAACTTTGAAAGAACAGACATAGAGTCCTATTGCTTCTGTGTATCATATGTTTGACTCCACCTTTGACTGCGATCTTGAGCTTTCTTTCTTGTCGATCTGGGTTGAGTGAATAGGATTGAATCCATGTGGAGACGATTCTAGAGATGCCCATGTGGTCGAATTCTTCATTTGACACCTAGAACCTGCCAGACCATGGAAGTAGCTACAGAATACACAGTTAGTTGCATAATAGGTTGCATTTTGTAGCTAATTTGCAAAAAATTATTCAAATAGCAAAAACATAAAAATATAACATGTCAATCATTTAATGCCTTCCTTAAGGCAAAACCTATCATTTATCATTGATGGGGATCTGTAATCTTATGGAAAAGCAAGGGAAAGTGGTGAGAAACATTGTCAAGAAGAGGGTAATTCTGAGGTTCAACATACCCCCACCGCAAAATCATTGCATGTCCTCATGCAATTTCCCAAAAGTGTGAATTCCTCTTTCCTATTGCATTTTCTCAGACACTTCTACTAGTACATCCAATTTTCTTCTTTTGCTCTTCTTTGAAGTGACTGTCATTCTAGGTTTCTTCATAAGAAGCTTGTATTTAAGGTTGATGACTGTTCTGTTCAAGCTTCTATTCTTCCTCTTCAACTTCCTATTCTTCTTATACCACGGTCTTAGATGCATAATTGTATTATCATGAATAGCCTTGTCCAATTTACTTTGTTCCCTCAAGGTTTCATTTTCTTTCTTGTTATGTTTGTTTAATATCTCTAACTCATAGATTTCCTGTTTGAGAGAGTCAATTAGAGGTTCTTGTGGATTGACAGAGGGTTCTGGATTGACAGAGGATTCTGGATCCATTGAGGCACTTTTCTTTTCCAGTGATTCTATATAGTCATATATTTGTTGCTGCACTGGGTCTATGCTTGGAGATCTTCTGTTGGGGCTGCCTTCGAAATATTGTTTAGGAGAATTTTGAGGATTGTGCAGATGGAACATTATCAGGAGATGGTACTGGGGTTTCTTCTTCTAAATTTATGAACTCTGTCCCCTTTGATGATATCTTCTTTACCATACCTCGAAGTCTAGAGCTCCTTCTAAGTTGTAGAGGACTTACGTTCTCCTCCTTTGTACCATTTTTCTCCTTTATTATCTTTTCTTTTCTCTTGATTTGTTTCCTAATCTATGTCAATTCTTCAGAGATTAATTTTTCATCATCTTTTTGTAATGAGGATTCAGGTTTGCTTTGAATGGTTATATCGGTCTTCTTTCTCTTACTCCTTCTGACATTACCATCTTCAAGTGTCTCTGATGCCTCTTGAAAATAGTTTCTTATCAGGAAATTTTCCCAAGTATCTCCTATTCTTTTCAAATGAAACTCAACCAATATCTTTACCAACCCATGATGGTACATGGTTGTGTCTATGAATTCTATTTTCTTCTGTACATTTGAAGCCGTCCTTCTTAAATTGTTTAGCAGGAAGAAAGGAAGATTGATTTCTCCATTTTCTAGAAAGTTCATCAATAAACGTATATGGTAGACATACATGCACCCCGAATCTTCCCTCACAGGTAATAATTTTTTCTAATATCAAAAGCATGCTTCTCCATTTACTTTTAAGTGTTGAAGTAGGAATTCATTTTCTAAACATAGAGATGTCTATACCTAGGTTCTTGAGGATTACTTTCCATGATTCACTGTGGAATTCTTTTTTTTTTAACCATCTTTCACCATGTCTTAGTAGTTTTGTAGCCTCTGTTATGTAGGATTTTGTTACTGCAAACTTAATGTCTCTAATTTCTACTTTTGTACCATCAAATGATCTAGCAAAAGATTTTGTGATCTGTTTGTGAAAACCATCAAATTTTTCAATGAAGTTGAGCCATCTAGCCTTCTGCAGAATTTCCTTGAGTTGTGGGTATCCTTCCATATATTTTTCTCCTACTGGCTATGTCCTGACAATGAGTCCCATGGCTTCTATTTTGCAAAATTTCTTAACCTTCAGAATCACTTTCCTGGTCTATGAAATGGACTAACTATGAGTATGGTGAAAAAGAACTATGGGTTTGCGTGGAAGAAGTAGATGGTGAGGGTTTGGAGGGACGTGGACAAGTTGGTCACATCGTAGCCATGACCATTAACAAATGGAGTTATTAGGGATTGTTTAGGTACAGAGTATGGAGAGTGTAGCAAAGATGTGGTATGATGAAGTTATTATGGACCGTTTAGTACCGAGTATGGAAGATGTGGCAAAGATGTGGTATGATGAAGTGGCAGTCAAATCAAATGATGACTCGTTAAGGAGACATACGATTATCCATGTTATACATGCCTTATGTTTTTAACTCACTGTTTGAAATAAATTTTTCATTTTACCTTTAGAACTTAACCTTTCTGATTGATAACTCTTTTGGTGTTGATCCATAAGTACCTTTTAGCATGTTTGGTCTCCAAAACTGGGACCTTCAATTTCGTGCATTCATGATTTATTTGTTCGTTGTAGAATTGTGCCAGAGCTGATAAGTAAGTTGTAGCTACATAGTCAAATTAGCTGTAGAATGGAATCAGCTACAAAATGCGAGAAGAAGGAAAAGTGAAGTATGGTTATGGAATATGAGTGTAAAAATGAAATAGAAAAGGGTTATGACAGTGAGATGGAATGAAATGCATAATAAAATGGGAAATAGGGTGAGATGGAGTAAAACTGTAAAAATAAAATTTAAATGGAACTGTAAAATAAAATGAAAACAGAATGAAATGGAATGAGACTATGAATTTGCAGACTCTGAACTGCAAATGAATGTAGCTTTTTGTCACTGCTTATTATAGAAAGGAAATGGAAAATATAGGATGTTAGAAATCTCTAATTTTCACCCTGTATTTTCTGTATAAGTATGCCAATCAATGATTGGTTTTCAAACTCATACAATTTATTATTATTATTATTATATATATTAGGAAAAATAAAGGCTAAGTTAGTGGAGAAGAAGAATTCTTCTTCACTAGCTTCATTTCAGAGTTATTCTGGAAAATCTTAATGAACTCCTCTCTTGAAATTGGCTTCTGATATATCCTCAACCGATGACCATTCACAAGAAGAGATATTTTGCTTTCATCTATTGTCCTTATTTTTACTGCTCCGTTATTAAAGACTTCTTCAATCTCATATGGGCCAAGCCAATGAGTCTGAAACTTCCCTTGAAAATCTTTGAATTTTGAATCGAACAAAAGTGTCCAATCTCCTGCTTGAAACTTCTTCTCCTTGATATATTTATCATGTCATTCAACCCATTGCTGTTGGACTATACTAGTTCTTTGAGCTGCATTTTGCCTGATTTCATCAAGCTCATTGAGTTGCTCCAATCTATGTTTTTGTGCCTCTGATAAAACCAATCCAAATTGGATTTCCATCTTGAAGGTTTTGATTTGAAACTCTATAGGGAACAGGACTTATTTCCCATAAACAATTTCATAGGGTGTATGTCCCGTTATGTTCCTCCATGTAGTTCTATAAGCCCATAAGGTTTCAGGAAGCCTTTTTGCCCAATCTCTCCTATGTAGATGCACAATCTTAGTGAGAATTCCTTCAATCACCTTATTTGTATATTCAACTTGACCATTTGCTTGTGGATGATAGGGGGTAGATTTCCTATGTTTGATCTTGTAATCTTCCACAAGACTCTTCACCATTTTAGATGTAAATTAAGATTCCTAATTTGTCACAATTTCTCTTGGAACACCAAAACGAGTGAAGATGTCCTCAAAAAGAAAATTAACTATAGATTTTTCATTAACAAAAGGTAATGCTTTAGCTTCTACCCATTTAGTGACATAATCAGTGCATACCAATATATATTTCTTTTGCTTAGATGGGGGATTAATTGGTCCAACAAAATCCAAGGCCCATTTTTCAAAAGGTTCAATGAGTACCTGAATTTTTAGTGGCATTTCATTTGAAGAAGCAGGTTTTCCTACCCTTCGACAATTGTCACACCTCTTGACATATTCTTTGGTATCTCTGAAGATGGATGGCCAATAATATCCTAAAGAAAGGATTTTATAAGTTGTCCTCTTATCAGCAAAGTGTCCACCACACGGTTCATCATGACATGCCTTAAGAATCTCAGGCATTTCATCTTCCCTAACACATCTTCTGATCATGAGTGTTGGTGAGGTAAATCCCCTCTGCGGACAGAGGTGATCCCCACTAGCCCAGAATGGATCTAGCAACAATCAAATAATGCTAACACGCAGGTTCCTAATTACAAATTAAAGGTAAATGATGAGAGCCTACTTGGATTCCAACGCTAGTGTTGTAGAAGAGTCAACACTCTCATTCCTTTGCTCCGGCACGATCCTCACGATCTTCGTGAATGGACACCTGCACATGCAAAAAACGACATAAATACAAGCATAAAATCCAATAGATGCAATTATATATCGGTCAGAAAAGATATAACTCAAACATCATTACAATGAACAACAAGAGTGGAACCATAATGATAGTCATCTATTATTGATAAACAACAAAGAAGAATACAACCATAGTTCTGACGTCAAATCCTCCTTTGGCTGGGTGATCAACTACATATGCCTTGCAAAGCTTGTTGGGATTGGGAACAAGCCTCTCTCTCTTTGATTATGAATGCAAAGAAGACTCTTACAGCAATCTCTTAGACTTCTGAAAGTATAATTCTCCCTATGCTCAAACTGTCACTATCCCTAGCTTGCTCAAAGCAAGAGAACAAGCTTTTATAAATAGAGGGGAAGGAGATAAGATCAACCACACTATCCATGGGATTGGGTTTATCCTTAAAAAGCTATTATGGATAGAGGAAAGGGAGATAAGATCAATCACGACATCCATGGGATTGGCATTATCCTTAAAAATCTTCATGAGTCGAAAGGAAAAAACCTTCGCACGTTAAAAACTTTCCCAAACTCGGTTGGCGCGACTGCAACTTTGAGACAGAGCGCCAACTGGCACGCCCTTTTTGTTGGATTTCCCCCATTGGCGCGAGTAATACATTAGGAAACCACGCTAATGGAAAAAGGGAACTTTTTAAGGGTATTCTGCAGGAGATGTCTTCAGGGCATATGAAGTCCATACTTAGGGGAATATAATGCAAGTGTTTTCAAGTTATGTCACTTCTCACAGGTCCCGGAATGAGTCCTCCAAAGTGCGGGAGAGGGGTAACAAGGACGGTGAAAAATGGTGACAAATTACTGTGTAACAATGAGATCTGGACCTATTTTATACAATTCATTAGGGATCCATGAGTATCTTGCACTTATTTGAATGATTTTTCTTCTCTCTAGGAAACAAATGTGAAGACAAGTTCCATGTGACTAAGTAATTGGCAATATCTGCAAACCAAGGGGTCTGAGTAGTCACTGCAAAAAGATATTCATCTGGAAACTTATCTTCAACGGGAGTGTCATCTTTGATATTGAATTCTGGACAAGAAATCAGCAACTGTGTTTTGTTTTCCAGGTCTATCTAGCACAGTAATATTGAATTCTTGCAAGAGTAATAGCCATCTTGTAACTCTGCCATTAGTAATAGGTTTATTCATAAAGTATCTAATTGCAAAGTGGTATGTATGAACAAAGGTTTCATAGCCTATTATATAATGTCTGAACTTATTGATAGCATGAACAACAGCTAAAAATTCCTTTTCAGTTATAGTATACTTTAACTCGGTGGGAGTCAAATACTTACTTGTATAGTAGATGGCATAGGGAATCAAATCTTTTTGTCCTAATATAGCTCCGAGAGATGTATCTGAAGCATCTGTTGAAATGTGAAAAGGTAGTTTCCAATTTAGACCTCTCGAGATGGGTGCTTCAGAAATTCTTGCTTTTAAAGTCTCAAATGCTAACTAGCAATTAGGATTCCAATTGAATTCACAATCCTTGGTGAGTAATTTGAAGAGTGGGGATGCTATTTTAGTGAAATTTTCTATAAATCTTCTATAGTATCCTGTAAATCCTAGAAAATTTCTAACATCCTTTTGACAATTTGGAATTGATAATTTAGAGGTGACTTCAACTTTAGATTTATCAACTTTAATTCCATCTCCTGAAATGTGATGTCCTAAAACAATCCCTTCTGTAAACATCATAAAACATTTTTCGTGGCTTATTGAAAGGTTTGCTTCCTTACATCTTTTAAGAACTTTTTTCCAAATTTTCTAAAGCTTCTTCAAATGTATTCCCATACACTGTAAAGTCATCCATATATACCTCTACTCAATCATGTATTAGATCAAAAAAATTGCTAGTACTGCTCTTTGGAATGTTGCAGGTGCATTACATAATCCAAAAGGAAGTACTCGGTAGGCATAGGTTCCCCATGGACAAGTAAATGTGGTTTTATCTTGATCTTCAGGTGCCACTTGAATTTGATTATAACCACTAAAACCATCCAAGAATGAGAAATACTTCTTACCTGCTAATGTATCTAACACTTGATCTATAAAGGGCAAAGGAAAATGATCTTTAAGGGTAGCTTTATTCAATTCTCAATAATCAATGCATACCCTCCATTTACCATTTTTTTAAGGCACAATCACTAAAGGGGAAACCCATTAGCTGTCTAAAATTGGGTAAATGAAGTTTACATTCAACGGTTTTTGCAGCTCTTCTTTCACAATTTCCCTAAGATTTGGATTCATCCTTTTTTGAGGTTGTCTGATAGGTTTACAATTTTCCTCAATGTAGATTTGATGTATACAAGTCTTAGGACTAATTCCTTTCATGTCAGTATATTCCCATGCATATGCGTAAAAATGTTGTTGTAATGTTTTGATTAGCTTTTCCTGTTGTAATTTCTCCAAGTTATTGTTTATGTTCAATGTTCTCCCTGAAAAGATTTTAATTGTAGAGCTACCAAATTCTTCCATAGAATAAAGAGACATTTGCCGACAAATATTCAATATTGGATTTTTCTTGGATTTGATCATGTTCATATTCTGGAGATGATTCAAAATTTTTCATTGTATTCAAGATTTGATTATCTTCACTAATGTATGAAATAGTAAAGAGAGGTTGAATGTCATTTTCATCATCAATCCATTCTTTTCCATCTATTTCTATGATTGTTCTTGCTAGAGGATACAGAGTGAATTTCTTAGTTGAATTCCCATTAGAAATATACATGTCACCAGATCTACAACTAATGAAAGCATTAGTTGTGGCCAGCCAAGGTCTTCCTAATATAAGTGGATGTCCTCCTAGATTGTTCTCGGGGGTTAAGATCATAAAATCAACAGGGTATTCCCAATAATCTAAGGTCACTAAAATATCTTCTAACACACCATTTGGTTTGATTACAGATCTATCTGCTAATTGCAGTAATGTAGGTGTGTAAAGAAGATTAGGAAGCTTGAGTTGTTCCATGGTTTGTTTGCTCATGATGTTTATTGTCGCTCCTAAATCAATCAATGTATTTAGAATTTCAACTCCATTGATATGTGTTTTCACAATTGGGCTTCCTGGATCTACATATTTTTGTATGGCAATTTTTCCCATCATTATGTTTGTTATTTTTCCTACTATATGAATTCTTTTTGTTTCTTTTGTTTTTCTTCCTGATTTCTTTATGCTCAACTCCTTTATTGTTTTAGCTAGAATTGGAATCTCTTTAATGGCTTGTAACAAAGGGATTTTGATACAGACATTTTTCAATTCATTTAGAAAATCATAATTAGGCAACATAGTCTACTTTTCTACCCCTCTATCAACTTGTAATCTTTCAGGAAAAGGAGGTGCAGAAGTAGATACTGGGTGCTCAATGATAGGAGTTGAGTTCATTGGTTCTTTCTGTTTTTCATTTTCAGTATTTTGGTTTTGGAGAGATGTTCTTTCAAAACTTTTATTGGGTTGTAGAGAATCTTCCTCAGAATGGTCTTGTTCCTGAATAACTACAGAAGGCTTTTCCTTTTCTAATATCCTACCGGATCTTAGTTGAACATCATTAAGATCTAGAGGAGTGATCATGTAAGTTGGAAATTGTTGTCCTTCCACCATGTAAGTATTCTAAGGATTTTTATTGTTGGGGTTTGGTAATGGTTGGGCAGGTAGCTGATTTGGTCTCTACTGAAATGGTAGTAAAAGTTGAGGATTTTGATTTTGAAGTTGAGATTGCAGGTTTTGTTGTGGAATTTGTTGTGGGAATGGCAGTGAAAGTTGAGGATTCTAATTTTGAATTTGTGGCTGCTGCTTTTGTTGTAAAATTTGTGGGATGGGAGGGGGGGGGGTTTAATTCTGATATGATAGAGGATATTGATAGTATCGAGAAAATATTCCATAAGGATTTTGTATTCATTGAGCCCAAGGTTGAGATTGAGATTGAGGCCAAGATTGTTGCCAAGAATTCCCATTTGGTGGGGGCTGAAGATACATTTGATTGTTAAATCCCTGATTTTGTGGCCCCTGCAAAGGTCTTCTAGAGACAAATCAAAGAGATTCTGCTAAATTTGGAATTGTTTCTTCTTGAAAAACAGCCTTAAGACCTGGAATTGAAGGACAACCCTTGGTCTCATGGTTTTCTGAACAAATCACACAAGTCTCTATGATTTTTGCATCCAAAGGGCATTCTCTTAAAGCGTGTTTTTTTCTGCATTTGGGACAGAAAATAGCTAAAGCATCAGCCTCGATTTTCTGCTTTTTTTATAGCTTAAGGGTGTCTATTTGCTCACTAAGGCTCCCTATAATATCTGTTTTGAATTCACCAAGCATATTTCCAATTTCTACCCTACTCACTGATCCAATTGTAGATTTATTCACTCTAATAAGAGAAGGATCTCTTGGACCTTTCCCAGTTTTGGATTTTCCTCTTGAGAGATGAACACATAATTCTCCTATGTCACTTAATGGGAGTTGAGAGATATCTCCCTTCCCCATCATGTTAAGGATATCTATCCACTCATCTCTAATGGCTTTTAATAGAAGAGCTTTTAAGGTATCTTCATCTAAGTTATCCATCTTTTCTCTTTTCAAGTTATAGTTGAATCTCTCAATTAAATCCTCTAAATTTTCATCCTCTCTTTGCATCATTTTGAACACTTCATCCTTGTGATTGGTAGGCATGCAATAATCCAAATACCTGTCCAAAAACACTTTCTTCATGTCATTCCATTTTCTAATGGACTGAGTGACCAATCATGAACCACTTCAAAGCATCTCCTTTCAACGTTGAAGGAAACAACCTAAGTTTTTGAGAGTCTTCTAAATAATCATTGGTTCTGCACAAGACTTCAAATTCAAATAAAAATGTTTCAGAATCTTCACTTTTTAACCCATGGAAATTTGGGAGGACAGAAGGTGAGATATTTTTCATTGTGGCAATTGTTTCTTCATCAACTATAAGGAATCCAAAATAATTGTCAATTTCCCTATTTCCTCTACCTCCTCCATTATTTCCTCTACCTTCTCCATTATTTCCTCTACCTCTTCCTCCTCCAAACATTGTCAATTCTCCATCCTCTCCTTCTTCTGCCATTATAGTTTCTTCAGATTCAGTATAAGATTCAACCTACAAGGTTAATTTCTCTTCCTCTGGTTCCTCTATTAATGGTATGTGGGAGAGAGGTTCTACTTCTTCTTCCTCACTAGGTATTCTTAACTCTTCAACTAAAATATGCTCCCCTGTGGAGGTGAAAAAGGCTACACCTTCTGTTGGAGATCCAAGATCTTCCTCCTCTAGGACTGCCTCAGTAGATGAAGTAGGAGATCCTCTTGATTGAATTTCTGACCTTAGAACTTCAGGAGTTCTATGGCTAGGAGTATGAGCTTGAGATGGAGGTGTATCTCTTCTTAGTCTTGGTGGAGTAGGTGGTGTTGTAGGAATGGAACTCCTGCCTCTAACTATAAATCTACCCCTAGAGTCTCTTTCTCTATGCATATCAATTTTTTTTTTTGAATGTAAGAGATAAGGTTACCTAATTTACACTTCCCTGACAATGGTGCCAAAATGTTTAGTCAATTTAGTGTCCTAAATTTCTTGCATAAATTATCAACCGAGTTTTGTAAGCTGATGAAGTGTAGTGCACTATATGAGCTTAGTTAACCCTTCTTACTTCGTTGTTTTGTATTTTTATATTGTTTTGGGGGTTTCTATTCTCTGATTCCTATTGATGTACATTCTGAACTATGAGAAACTAAATCTAAACTTCCTAAAGGTGAACCAAGAGTTGAAACTAGTCAGAATCTAATTTAAAGAAAGGAAAAACAGAGCATCTGTCCTATCTAGTCATTAATCCTAAGTCATGAATCTAATTCTTAAAATTAAGGGTGAAGTTGTAATGCATGTTGAAATAAATACAAAGAATGAAATCAACTGAAGTACTTCTAGTTACTTTAACCTTCAATTTTGAATGATAGCCTTCTCAAGATGGGATACAAACAACTTTCTGTACTTTATGATCTAGAGAACTAAATGAAACATGCAAAAAGTAAATGATTGATTTCAACCATTGTATGGAGTGAATTTTTAAACATTTAGTTTAGGATGAGTATCAACTTGAAATGGTGATCAAAAACATTCATTAACATAGTGGATTGACAAATATGTCCTAGAAAATAAATAACAAAATAGTGAGTAAGCTAGAGAACGGTGCGTTCTCATTACTTCAACCTTACTCTGTTTAGAAACAAAATCGTTTCCTTTCATGAAATGTGTTGGAAGAACAAGATTGCACAATTGAGTTTTAACATTATGCTATTGATCAAAACTAAAATAAATCAACCTAAGTTAGAAATACTGCTAAAAGCAAATAATGAAATTAAAACTAAACAGAAAACGAATGGAAAGAAAACCTCCTTCAATGCAGGGGCCCTCTGTAACTGACTGGGTTGAGCTGCTAACTAATTGAAAATGCTCTCTTAAATGATCATTGGTCAACACACGACTTATATTATAGAAAAGAACGAAGTCCCAAAATACAGAGCTGGAAGTCTGAACCTAATGCATAAAATTCTCTGCACAGCCCTCAGTTCTGTACAACCAGTATTTAAAAGGAAATAATCATAATTTTCTTTGAGGAAAACTAGCTACAGGTGGCTCATACGTATTACTATAGTACTGTGTAAACGTCTGATCAGCTACAGGTGACTTAAATTCGAGCGAGACGTTTGCAACAGAACCATTAACATGGGTGGATGATCCAAGTTAATTCTTGCAACAAAACTGTTAGATTTATTGATTAACCACGAAAGAACAAACAAAGAGTCCTATTGCTTCCGGGTATCATATGTTTGATTCCACCTTTGACTACGATCTTGAGCTTCCTTTCTTGTCGATCTGGATTGAGTGAATAGGATAGAATCCATGTGGAGATGATTCTAGAGATGCCCATGTGGTTGAATTCTTCATTTGACACCTGGAACCTGCCAGACCATGGAAGTAGCTACGGAATACACAGTTAGCTGCAGAATAGGCTGCGTTCTGTAGCTAATTTGCAAAAATTTATTCAAATAGCAAAAACATAAAAATATAACATGTCAATCATTTAGTGCCTTCCTTAAGGCAAAACCTATCATTTATCATTGATGGGGATCTGTAATCTTATGGAAAAGCAAGGGAAAGAGGTGAGAAAAATTTTCAAGGAGAGGGTAATTCTAAGGTTCAACAAATACCATATCCAAGACGGGTTACTCTACAGGCTAGATAAGTTATGTGTTCCTAAAGGTGAGTATTTGTATTTGATTAGAGAGGCTCACACCTCCAAGGTTGCTGGGCACTTTGGTGTAGGAAAGATTGTGGCTAACTTGCAGAGGTATGTGTATTGGCCCAAGATGCAAAATCAGGTAGCTAGGTTCGTAAGAGGATGCATGCTTTGTTGTACCAATAAGCCTAGCAACAGGAAACGGGGCCTATACCATCCCTTACATGTACCTACTCGTCCTTTGGAAATAATTTCCATGGACTTTGTGGGAGGTTTATCGATAATCAGGAAGGGACATGACTACCTGTTCGTGGTAGTTAACAGGTTCAAAAAGATGTGTGTTCTGATGCCCTGTGGACAAGAAGCAGCAAACTTTCTCTTTAGACAGGTCTGGGTGCACTTTGGGATACCAAGGAGAATCGTTTTAGATAGGGATACAATATTTCTCAGTGTATTCTGGACTACATTGTGGGAGAAGATGGACACGAAGTTGAAGACATCTACAACATTCCATCCACAGACAGATGGGCGAACCGAAGCAGTTAACAGGACTTTGGTGCAGCTTCTAAGGGGATACAACCAAAAGCACCCGAAGACCTAGGATGAAAATATGGTATATATACAACATTCTTACAACAAAGTAGTCCACACTTCTACAATAAAGTACCCATTTGAAACTTGTTTTGGATATTTTCCACCCTCACCTTTGGATATTGCATATGCACAGCAATGAGGAGCGAGGGAAGATCTTACAGGAGATGCTTTGAGGGCTGAAAAAATTATAAAGAAGATCATAAATATCCATCTACAGGTACAAGAAACACTATATAAGTCACAGGAGAAGTATAAGGTCGGGCATGATCAAAACAAAATAGAGAAGTCATTCAAGGTGGGAGACAGAATATGGTTGCAGTTGAACAAGGAGAGGTTGCAGGGGCCTGATAAGAAAATCAAGGTTTTGAGGTATGGTCCCTTTGAGATACTAGAAAAGGTGGGCGATAATTCCTATCAACTCAGTTTACCACCGTATATGTGCATTTACTTAGTTGTGAATGTAGATAATTTGAAACTTTATGAGCCTTCCTTGCTAGATCAGGAAGAGGAACAGGTCCTACCTTCTATGGAGTATTTAGCACCAGATGTCAGGCAGAGTTGACAGAAGATACAATTTTGCAAAAGAGGTATAGAACTACAAGACAGAGGTAGCATGACCTTTGGCAGATTGGGTTGAAGGGACAACTTCCAGGCAAAGCTAAATGGTACACCAGAGAGAAGGTGGAGGAAAAATTTCCTCACCTCATTCGTTAAAATCTTTTGGGGACCAAAATCCTCCCAAAATGGGGAGGTGTGATCCGGATTGGATCATTATATTGTTTGGCATCCATATCAATGCATTCAGAGTGGAAAAAGTAGATGAATCAGCTCACGAGACCGTTTTTACCGGCGGGACCTAGTTTGGCGAAATAAGGTCTGAAACATTCCAGGGATGTTTTGAGGCATCAAAAGACGTTTTTTGGGGGTAAAACTTTGTTGCCTTAATGTAGCAACTTTACATGTTATTCTACACACAAAGACCTTTCCAACGGCATGAGAAGTGCATCAATCAAAGTCTGTATGCAAAAGTTATGCCACTCATCAGTTGTCCTTCATGTTTTCACACCTATAGTTTGGGAGGATGTCGTGTCAGCCCCCATTATTTATGGAAAAGGGGCTAGCCACGTGTTTTTAATGTAAAAGACTCTAGAAGAGTCTATATTGTAACTCTATTTAAGAGTTGATGTAGTCAAAATTAACAACTAGTAGGTTATAAGGTTGTGTTATAACTAGGCCACTAGAAGAAAGAGACATTCCATTCTTTCAAGAGCATTTTGTTCCATAGCTAAGAAAAGATAGCCAAGAGAGATAAGAGGTAGAGCACACAAAGAGGATTTGTGCACTATAGAAGCCCACGAGTCATAAGCATTACTTCTTTGTACCTGCAGCGATATTTCCAGACAGAGAAAGAGAGCGAAGCGATCTCACCTTCCAACTGGTTTTTCTCCCAAAAGGGTTTCCCACGGAGCATATCTTCTATCTTGTGTGTGTGTGAGCTTATTTTTTCATTCTCTACTTTTCTGCATAATTTTCATTCACATGCATGCACTAATTATAGTTAAACCTATAGATATTAAAGTTTAATAAACTGTAATAGTGTAAAGTTTCAGTATTTTAATATATTATTATCATATCTTTGGTGATGAATTGTCTAGTGGAATATCCACTTCAGTTTACGGATCAGATAAGATCCTGAAAATTCCATCCATAAATAAGTATTGTAAACTATCCATATGTGCATTAAAAATCTATCATAAGTTTGTGTAAACAAAAGTACTGAGAACATAAATTGAAACAGTAGGAAAAATTAGGCATGATCTATCTATAAATATAACTTAATTTGAAAACATCGATAAACTATATCATGTGAATCCCACAATCATGAGCCTTATATAAAATCTCTAAGATATATTTGATAGATGAAGTAAAATTGATCTATGTTTAACTCATGGATTAGTTGCTTAGGCATGGTATGCTTGTGTAGGCTTTGAATCCATGGGTCATTCTGAATAAGGAACTGAGTACCATCCCTTACTTTCCATCTTAAAACTTGACCCACAAGGGAGAAGGCTTGGATAATGGATTTCAAAATTATAGAGCCATTCCTAACACATTTCATTAGAGACCTAATCCAATCAAGAAAGGAGGAAGGACTAATATATTTTATGAAGCGTTAGTGAAGCCCAAAGTGCTCCTCCCTAGTTGTCAAACATATTTGTAGCTAAGGATTTTGAAAACCAAAAAGGTAATTTTAAGGCCCCAACCCCCTTTAGACTTTGGAACCATAGTTGACTCCATGAAGCTAATACGAGGAGTAATCATCTTACATTTTAGCCACACACAAAAGGAAGGGAAAGCTAACTTCCTTTTTTTTTAAACCCTTTTGGAAGCCAAACTAAGGATGCCTAGTAAACTCGGATTGCCTCAATGATATATTTAACAAGAACTAGTGTATTAGTCTAAGATAACCATTTGTTGCACCAAATATGAATTCATTTTCAATATTTTTAAGGATCCATAGCCAAATTTCCTTAAGGTAGTTATTTGGCTTGAGGATGAAACCTAGGTATTTAAATCTTCCCCTAATTTCCTTAAGTTGAAAGGAGAATAGATTTACAATAGCCCTTTGTTCATATTTAGAAAGACCCCACCAATGCATGAATCATTTAGATCTATTAATGACCATTATAGTGGCCCTATACAAAATATGTAGTAGGCCTTTCAGGATTTCCATATCCATTAAATTCCCTTTAGATAAAATCAACATATCGTCCATAAAAAATAAACGTGTAATGAAACAATTTGGGTTGATGGATATATCTTTGAAGACATTTCTATTTTTTGTATCTTGGATTATCCTACTAAGACCTTTTTACACCAACAAAAAGTGAATACGACAAAGAAGTCATACTTGGTGGAGCCCTCTTTCGAAATTAAAAAAAGGCACTATTTATTAGTACAACAAAAGATGTAGTACTTATGCAATTTAGAACCCAAGTAGCAAAGGAACGTTTGAAACTTAAGTGGATTAGAAGAAGTGTGATATCCATCTAGCTAACTCTGTCAAAAGCCTTTGAAATGTCCACCTTAGAGACTACAACTTTGTCATGACTTGTTTGCATGGACTGAAGACCTTCTTTTGTGAGGCCAATGGCCTCATGGATTTGTCTCTGCCTTAAAAAATGAAAGTTGCTTTGAGTAAATGTTATCCAAGAGGACATCCTTAATACACAAAGCGATAATTTTGAAGATAAATTTATAGATATAATTAAAGGGGGAGATTGTATTAAATTGTTTAAAATAAGAAGGATTATCATATTTGGGGATGAGGGAATGGAAAGTGGAGTTAAATGATGCAAATATCTCACCCAATTTCTAGGACTACTTGATAACCTTCAAAAGGTGCTCACCTACAAAAGCATAGCATTGAAGATAAAATCCAGTCAGTAGCCCATTTGGACTTGGGCTTTTTACCTTTTTGAAAACTATGTAGAATATTTTGCACATCCTCATTCAAAACTTCCTCTGTTAGTTGATCATTCTCTTCTTGACAAATGAAGCTAGGAAAAAATGGCTACCTTCAAGATATGGTCTATATTGGCACATGAGTTAGGGTGAAAAATAGATTTATATAGTCTGGATCCTTCTTCTGCCAAATCCTTGAAAGAGGTAGCATTAGAGCCATTAACCCTTGTGCTAGATTGTATTAACTGCCTTCCTAATATTTTCAAATGATGAAATTATTTTGTGATGTCATCACGGGCCCGACTTTTCATCCCCCACTCCTTCTCCTTATCCAAAAGGACTTTCATACGCTTGTCCTCTAGATATTTGAGGTGTTTTCTAAGGTCTTCAAAAATAGAGCTATCCAAATCCCTCTCTAGACATTCTTTCATACTCGCTTGTCTTTCTTCAAGAATTTTAGAGTCCCTTTATCATTTTAGCTAGCTTAGGAAATGATATCTATTTAAGATCATTTCACATTTCCCAAAAAAATGATGGAAACGAATGCTTTATCTTCCGTGATGACATGTCATCATACATATTCGATATCTTGTTTAAAGGGATTTTCCACTATAGGACTTTAATTTTAAAGTGTGAGGGGGATTTGGGTGAAAGGAATCCAAATCTAGTATGATGGGGTAGTGATCTAAGTCACCCCCCACCAAAATCCATTGACCGTATCGTATCGTAGAGGACGAACATTGATATCTATAATGTTGATGGATCAAGGTTTCTATATTCACTAGTGGATCCTTTGGTTCATTTCTCCTCGGATTGAAGCATCTTAGACTAGAAACCTAGATGTAGAGGAGGCCTTTGATATTTTTGTTAAGACCCTAAGTGGGAGCTCAGTCCTTTTATGGGAGTCTAGATATGATCTTGTGGTGGATGTAAAACAGAAGATAGAGCGTTGGATTGGTATACCTATGATTCTGCAATGCATATTACATGAAGGGAAGTACTTAAAGGATTTCTCTATGTTGCATGGATAAGGTATTACATGAAACTCAACCATTGTCATGCTTGTGTGGTTTAGTGGTGGAGCTACGGGAACTAGGAAACCAAGCATCCCAATATCTTAAAACAAAGTTACTTACTCTAGAAGTCCTAGTGTATCCGTCTCTTTCAAGGATGTAGTGCAAGGGAAGGCACACGTCCCATCAAATCAAATCCAAAACAACCCAGGACCCTACATCATAGAAAAAATGGAACAAGAACCAACCATGGAAGTTAATCTTCCAGAGGTAAATTCTATTTTTCTTGATCTCCAATCCAAGGTTGTTATATGCAGATTCAATGGTTTATATCCGAGATCTTATGCATTACACTAGTGGGTTTTCTCTACTTGGACCCCCAACTGTGATATTTATTTATGTTCCAAAGTTTTCTTCATTGTTCAATTTGATACACATAAATATCTTACAAGGAAGTTGCTTGCTCCAAAACCCCCAGTGGATCTATCTCTTTCAAAGATGCAATGTGAGGGAAGGCACACATCCCATCAGATCAGATCCAAAACAACCCAGGACCCAATGTCGAAGAACAAATGAAACAAGTACCAGCCATGGAAGTTAATCTTCCATAGGTGAATTCTCTTTTTTATCATCTTCAATCCAAGGTTTTTATATGCAAATTCAATGGTTTATGGCCCAGATCTGACACATTACGCTAGTGGGTTTTCTCTAATTGGACCCCCAACTGTGATATATATTTATGTTCCAAAGGTTTCTTCATTATTCAATTCTATACACAGAAAGATGTGGAGTGCATCCTAAATGATGGGCCATGATTTTGGGGTAGAGTTGGGCTTGTCATTACTCCATGGTTCCCATATTTTGATGCTACATATATGGTGGTTTCAACCGTGTTGATATGGGTGAGACTAGCCAATCTCCCTCTTCATTTCTAGAACCATTAGGGCCTAGAGGATATTAGAAATACTCTGGCAAAATTCAAAAAGATGGACCTTAACTGAATAGAAAAAGGTATTCACATTTTCTAGAATTTGTGTAGAGATATACCTCAGCAAAGGCCTACCTAACCACATCCAACTGAAACATACAAACTTGCAATGGACCCAAGTATTGGATTATGAGAACACGACATTTATATGTCGAATTTATTTTCAAATATGACACTTGCAAAACACATGCCCACGGGCAAAAAAGAGGCAGACCCATAAGCCAAAGGGATTGTAGGTATCCAACCCTTACCTTTCTAAAGAAGAAGAAGAAGGCACCATGTAGAAGAACCATCCAAATATGGATGCGCAGGCTCAACATGACAACCAAACAAATGGAGGTGTCATGGATCAGTCTGGAACCACAACCCACATCTAGAAGGGCGTTGAATTAATATAGATCCAAGCTTCAAAGCAACAAAAAGAGGAAACACACAAAGAAAAGGGCATGGGGGTTATAGAAGAGAACTCATGTCTCTGAGAGCTCAAACACAAACAAAGAAGTCCCTTTAGAGACATATGGAAATGAATTGGAAATGGTAACGGTGGAGCCCAACCCTGGGGTTTGGAAAAAGGTTCAGAAAGAGAAAGGAAAAAAGAAGTTCATTGATTTTTATCACATTTAAATTTGGCATAGTTTATGGAATTTTTACAGCTTTTTCCTTTTATTTTTTCATTAGCGAAAAGGCTCATATGATCAAATGTTATTAGCATCTATAATATTTAAATTTTTCTTGTGTTTCAATTTGAATTTAAAAAAAAAAAATGGAAGAGAAGAAGTTTTTCTTAAAGAGAGATTATGAGATAAGAAATTGATCCAAACTTTTAGCAATTTTTCCCTCCCCAACTCTATTAATGGATTCTTAAAAGTGATTTCCCAAAAAAAACCTCTTGCCAAAATATGATCCATACAAATTTACACATAGTATAGACATATCCATATCTTTAGAGTGGAGATCCACTACGAAAACCAATTTCATCAACCAAGTTGAAAGGAGCTTTAGAGAACCCTTCCTCTATCCTGAAACAAGTCCTCATGATCTGCTAAAAGCATCTAATGCTAGAAAATTCCAACTTCTAAAGGAAACCCTGAACAGTCTGAGAGCCTTATCACCATCCATCATATTTTCCTGAACAAATAGGATCGGTGGAGATTGGGTTTCAATTAGATGGTTTACGTTTAGTTATTTGCTTGATTGGCCAATCCCCTATAATCGATAGATAGAATCTTCATAACAAAACCCTCAAAGGGGCTAATGCTCTAGGGCCCTGATAATGGATTTTTGTTTCCTTAACCAAATTTGAGCATTTGCTTCACTCTGAGCAATTGATAAATAAGACTTCCTTACATGCATAAACAAATTTGGAGTAATGTCCCCATAAGTACCTAACTTGCATTGAACGGAGGAGTTTGGAATAGGATCCCTCGAAGAATCAAATTCTGAGTGGGAAGATTTTGATTGAAGATTGAAGATTATAGTTGGAGACAAATGCAATAGGGGGGATCCTTCACATAATCATCAATGGGAGATGGCATCAAATGAGAAGGGGGGAGAAAGAATCTTTTTCATAATAGGAGGACAAAAGGAGAATATAAGAGTAGATAAAGGGAAGGAGAGACCAATCAAATTCTCCAAATAGTCACTAGAGGAAATAGTGGGAGAAAGGTTATCCACGAAGTAACCAAATCTAAAAGAGTACAAGGGGAGGAAAGAGAAGATGGGGGGGTGGTGCTTCAAAGAGACAACATGGAGCATTATGGCTAGGAGATCCATAGGAACATGAGTCTGGGGTGATACTAGACATTCCATAAAATCCAAGGGATCCCCTACAAGGCCTTTCTAGATGAAAACTACGTCATTTATTCAACAAGATGACCTACCTAACCCAAATGAACCATTAAAGAGGGATTAATAGTTGAAAATAAAGTCACCTTGATAAATGTTGTCTTGTGAACCCAATTTTTCTTTTTCTAAGAAAGAGGACAATGCACTTCTAAGTCGCCATAAGTATGACAATGGCCACACTTGAAGGGGATACCCTCATAGTCCAATGATTACCTATGAATCAATTCCCTGTAGAGATAGAGATGTTGCCCACAAGACCTTTTAAGAGATTTATCCCAACTAAAATCATTGTCATACCCATGTAACCCATATGCAAGAAAGATAAATCTACTTGATTAAAAAACTAAAATATTCCCAGTCTCCTTGAAAACATCTTTCAATGAGAAGATAAGAAAATGACCCAAAAGACGGACCAAAATTGTGACAACTACCAACTTTTCTAATTTGGCGTTGAAATGTATGGTCCATTTTTTTATGAACAATGACTGAGAGCTTCAGTGTCACTTGGTATTAATAATTTCTAACATCATCACCAAAGGCGGAAACCTATCCCATCCAACCTTTTGTCGACAACATACATCGGGGTGTATAACCCAAAATGTTAGAGAAATTATTTGTCATCGATTTTTTGAGAACCTCCATGGACATGCGCTTTACAGCAAGCCACACAATGATGGCTGCCTCCTCTATAATATGAATGTCATTTAGATGCACGTCCTTACCTAACACTAGACAAGGCTCGCCAACCTTATACTTTACACACTTTATGTTTGGCCTTGTGGATTCCATCGCAAGTGGAATCGATAGAGCATTAGACTAAGAGGAGAAACCATCGCCACTTAACATTTCAAAATTTAGGTGGTTGCCAATAAAGTTGTCTGGTAGAGTAGCCAGGGAAGCAGGATGTTACTATTTTGGTGATGGGATAGAAATCATTATGGAGAATGGAGCATAAGGGAAAATCATTACCGAATCTACAAGGGAGGACTCAACAATAAGAGGGGCTACCATGTACCAATCAAGAGAGGAAATAGGTTTGTCACCGACTAGGAAAGAGTTATTATTAGGGGAGCTATTAATAATTTGACATTAGCTAATGACCTAAAACCCGAGTCTATGGTCAAAAGGGAAGGATTCATCAACATATGTGCAAAAGCATAATTCCCTAGTAAGGGAGACAATTTGTTATCCAAGGATGATACTAGCGAGGAGGAGACTTGGCATCCTGAATCTCACTAAATCTTAATCCCATTACAATGGTTAACTAAATAATCAACCAAGGCATCCTCCATGACTTAGGACCCAACCCATAACAAAAAAGGAAAATGTGAGGGGAACCAAGAGGAAGAGTTCTACTACTAAATAAAGAGGTTGCGTCCAAGGAAATGTCAATTTATAAGTAACCAAATCCCATAAGCCTGCGAAAACCCTAAAACAGAGGTCATCCATGTATCATTTCTTTTTCTTAGATAATAAAAACTATTATCCATTAATTAAAAAATATATTGTTTCTATCCTTTCTTTTTCCCATGTAATAAAAACTATTATCCATTAATTAAAAAATATATTGTTTTTATTAAAATGTATATTTTTTTACAAATTATGCATTTTTCAAAATATTGAAATAAATCTTTAAATGCTTTTAACTTATATTTATATTTTATTTTTCACGCCATTTTAAAACATAAAAATTAAAATCACCCTTTTATTGAGAAAAAATAAAATTAAAGCTTAGTAAGGTTATTGCTTTAGCGAGATTAACAAAATAATTGAATACATATAACATTGAAACGTTTTTCATACTGACATGTAAAGCATTAAGGATCAATATATTCGGTAAAAAATTAATATATTGTAAACATAAAAATATATTTATAATGTGAAATGAAACAAATATTAAACCTACATTTATGAAATTCGAATTTACAGATTTGAATTAGTGTCTATGGAATGGGACCAATAAATTGAGATGTATAACATTCACCTTTCACGTGTTTTCACATTAATGAATTGAAATGGATAATACTTACCTATCCAACACCTTTCCTTTATGAATTCACATTGCCTTTTAGAAAATTAGGTTTATTTCATGGAATTCATGTTGCCTTTTCTTTCATGAAATTTAAATTATATACCTATTGAATTCATGTTGCTATTTAGAAAAAGAGGTGCATTCCATTGAATTCATGTTGATTGAGTTATTTTGTAAAGGAGTGTTAGAAGATTATAAGAAAAACACATAAAAGCAAAGGGGTATGCAGCGATATTCAACCATGGTAACAAGTCAAAGGGGTATGCAGCGATATTCAATCATGGTAACAAGAAGTCAATATATTACAGGGACATAAGAGAGAAATGGTAAGTCAATATATTACATGGACATAAGAGAGAAACGGTAATTGGTATGCTACCTAATAGAATGATGAAGTCAATATATTGCCTCGACATAAGAGAGAAATGGTAATTGGTATGCTACCTAATAGTCTTGGGTGGGGAGTCTTTTCAATCACCGAGGAAAAGTTATAAGGTGAAATACCATTATCAAATGTTACATGTTTTATTAGTCATGATTTTATATTAAAAAATATGAAATTATATAATTGATTTGTAAAGTTAAATTTCTTGTTCTAGAGCGAGCCATGTAATGTGTCTTATTATGAGAATGATGTTGTTCTTATTATTATTTTACAGGATGGTAGTGTTGTTATTACTTTCAATAACATAGATGTGTGATGGATATTTTAATTGAGATTTTGACTAATTAGTCTTATCACTATGACAAGTGGCTATTGACATTTGATGTGTATTATTAGGAACTCAATTGGAATCCATGGAGGGAAAATTAGACAAATAAATCGAGACCTAAACATTATGAAATCAACCACCTATAAGAAGCATGTCACTTGACCATTAACAATGTGGCAAGAAATCTTGAACTTGCTCATTCATAAGAAATCTTGAACTTGCTCATTCATGATTATGACCTTATAACTATTCGTTATGGGATTTTTTTTATGAAGTTGGTTAATCGACCCACTTTCTTCCTCTTGATGCAAAGTTTGTGAAGTGTTATTTTCTACATTGTGTATTGTTATATAGTTAGAACAAGCTCAGTTTATCCTAATGATTGAAAATATTATTGCTTAAATGTTCATACTGAAGTAGGTGTTTAATATTAGTTTTCTTGAAAAATCATGGTTTTAAATACTTGGTCTTTGTATTTGAACGGGGGAGTCATGCTCTCAATTCATGTAATGGTAGATTTCATTGGAGTTGATGGGGATCTTAGAGTCTTAGAATAGTTTTATGAGGGTTTTCATTACAACACCAGGGATTCTACTTTAGATGCAACATCACAACCATATACAAGTAAATATTTCGTCATCACAACCATATACAAGTAAATATTTCGTCATCACAACCATATACAAGTAAATATCTCACCAAGCTTTATCTCTAACTTTCATTTTTATAATAATAATTCTTTTTATTTAAAATATTTTTTTTTGAATTTTTAAAACTACCAAAAAAAACTTGATTATTCCTTAATTAAGATGTAATTAATACATTTTTATACAAAGTCACAATTATATATATATATAGAGAGAGAGAGAGAGAGAGAGAGAGTATTTCATTCCTTCTTAGTATTAAATTAAGTGTTTATTTCTTAGTTTAAAGAAAATATAAAAAGTTGTCAAGGGCGTCCTATCTCTCCTATGTTGTATATCGTTGTGGCAGAAAGTCTTAGCAAACATTTAGGAAAAACTAGAGCAAAATGGGTATTTCCAGGGAATCAATATTACCAAGAATGTCAACTACATTAATCGTACTCAATTTGTTGATGACACGATTTTCTTAGGTGGAGCTTCAAAAATAATTGCCAATCGGTTCAAATTAATCCTAGAAGATTATCTTGAGCTCTGAGGGGGTTTGGTGAACAAAAGAAAATGTCATCTTTATCATTGGAATTGTTCAGACTCAACTTTGCAAGAGATTGCCCTTGCTTTATATTTTTCGGTCCAGTTAGGTTAGAAGTCCTTCAAATACCTGGGGGTCCCAATTTCTTTGGGGGTCTCCTTCAGGAAAGACTAGAAGGAGATAATCCATAAATTTAAAAAGAAAATACAAGGTTAGGGAGCAAATTGGTTAAACATCGCTGGGAAAACTACTTTAATTAAATCAATATTATCAACCCTTCTGATTTACCTTTGTTCTGTTCTCCTCGCTCCTAAAAGCATTCAAAATCAAGTTGGAATAACAATTAGGAAGATTTTATGATGGGTGGGTAAAAATAATGAAAAGAAATTCCAAATGCTAAATTGGAGCATACTTTTCCTTCCAAGAGAATGTGGAGGGCTAAAAATCAAAGATCATGTATTCATGAATTTACCAATGGGGGCAAAATTTGTCTGGAAGCTAATTTTAGAGTCTAAAGAATGGTGGGAGGAGGATTTTCTCAAGAAATATTTCCATAAATCTTGTTTGCTCAAAGCTAAAAATTCCCAGTGGAATGGAGATGGCTCCAAGGTTTGGAAGCTTTGCAAGGATGTGGCCCCTATAATAACTCAAGATTTGGGTCGACACGTAGGAAATAGGGCAAGAATCAATCTTTGGAAGGATAATATTCCCCAAACTGAATTAAGAAAGGGCTAGAACGAAATTGGTGAACTTGTCAAGTGGTTACCAGGGAAAGACATTGTTAGATTAAAGGACATATCTATATGGGACGAGTCTAGTGTTTGGAAAGGTTGTGACTGTCTAGGTCTTCTAGCACATCTTCGCAGTCAGTGGGCTTCTTTGGTCAACTCCCTGAAATGCCTTGCTCCCATTGACTATGGTTCTATGGATCTTCGAACATGGCAACCAAGTAAATCCCTTCATTACTCTGTTAAGGAAGGGTACATCTTATTATTGCGCAAGCTCCCGCATCCTAATCCTATGAAAGCATGGAAAAAGATCTAGCATAGGGATGCTCTCCCTAAGGTAAATTCCTTTTGTTGGATGTTAGTTCATGGGAAAATACTTGCTGCTAAAAATTTTAGTTGTAGGAACTATCATCCATTGCAGTGTGTTATTGCAAATCTAAAGATGAATATATTCCTCATTTATTCCATCATTGTTGATTCTCCTTACCTATTTGGCAATCGACTTTTGGAAAAGTGAATTTTGTAAATTACATTCCATGCAGTTGGCAGGGTATGTTGAATATTGGAAAAATAATATTCTAAGAGATAGAATTACATTCCATGCAGTTGGTAGGATATGTTGAATATTGGAAAAATAATATTCTAAGAGATAGAATCCAATCCCCTCTAGCTCGGTGAATTTGGGTGTCTTTGCCAAAATTTATGTGTTGGACTATTTGGTTAGAAAGGAATAAAGCAATTTTTAAGGAGGAGTTTCCTTCTTTTCATTGAGCGGCCTCTAAAGCCCAGTGCTTTCTTTTCAAATTCATTTTGGCTCGAGGTCTCAAAGTAACAGATGTAGAGGAATTATCTTCAACAAAGAGGAATTGAATAGAAATCCCAGCATTTCTAGATCATGTTGTTAACTCCAATCCTTGCCCAAATGCACTTAAATCTCCCCATTTAAGACTGAGAAATGAGGATTATTCAAAATTGGAAAAGAAGCCAAGAAACAAAAAATGATATTTTTCAATGGTTCCTCGAAAGGAAACCCGAGGATGGAAAGAGTGGTAGGGGTGATTTATTTCCCCGAAGAACAATCAGAGTTCAGATATGCTTGTGGTTTAGGTTCAACAATAAATAATCAAGCTAAATTTTTGGCATTGTGGAAATGTTTGGATATTGCCATAAGCAAAGTTATAAGGAGACTAAGGCCCTTGTGGAATTCAATGATTGTCATAAGGCTGATCTCCAAAATGAAATTCGAAATAGGTCCCCCCAATCTTGTAATTGTGAACATGATAGCCTTGCAATTGGACAATTTTGAAGAGATCTCTCTCTTCCACGTCCTCAAACACTTAAATGAAGAAGCAAACAAACTTTCCAATTGAGGAGTAAAGCTTGGGCAAGGGATACTAGAATTAAACCATGGTTAAAGGGTTATTTCCCCAATCCTATGAATCAAATTCATATGTCTTATAATGAATTGGCATATTGTTCTAGTCGCTTCTCGACCCACGAGAGAAGTATTAAATGTGAAGGTATGGTATTAAGTGATTGTTTTATTATGGCATTCCTTACACCTAACGCCTTTGATCCTTAGTTAGTTTCGAGGGGACAAATGGCTAGGTTTGAGGACTTATTTTAGTTATTTTCGAGGGGACAAATGGCTAGGTTTGAGGACTCCTTTTAAATGGGAACTGATGTGCAACTTCATGTCGTTAATCTGACCACAATTCTCCATGGCATTCATCTTTAATGCTTTGCACTATTCTCCTAGTCTAGCTTTTATTTTGTATGGAAGATTTCATTCATGTTGCAGGTTTATGGATCTGAGACGATCCATAATTAATGTCTCTCCTCAAGTATTGTCTCTCCAAGTGCAATGAAGAAATGTTAAATATGCAGGGGCTCTTAGGTGAATTTGTTCATTGGTTTTGTAGTTTGAGTTTGGGAAGTGTGAAGATGGTTGCCTCAAAGGGTCAAGCCCTTGATAACGAGATAGATCACTAGAAACAATCTATTGAAAATTTATTTAAAGTTTTAATGGGCATGTTTAAAATCTCAACCAAAAGGTTGGAGCTTGTGGAGAGTGAGAAGGAAGCAAGGTTTGATCTTCTGGAGAAGAAATGTGAATAGTTCTAGTTGAGAATGGATAGAAAGTTCGCAAGCTTAGAGTTTGAATTGCTTATGTTAAATATAATGCCACCTCCCACATTTACCCACTTTCATTTCCCTGTCGAGGTAAACATGAGCGAAGGGCTACTATGACATGACTCAACTCCCTAAGTACAATTAAGGAAGTGGAATTGACAAACCAAAACTTTATTGACCTTCCTCAGGAGATACAGGACATCCATGAGTTGATCCACCACTCTGGGTGCCCAAAACCTGAGTCAACTTAAATTTTTTGTGATTTGGACTTCCAGTCCTTTGCATAACAAGGTAAGCTAGTGATTGTAACTCTTCAGTCGCATGGATGACCCTGCCTCCCAATGACTGCAATCTAAATTACCTAGTTCTATGCATGTGACCCTGAGAGTTGAGCCTCTTTTTTAGGGCTAGGATCCATACCTCTGCCCATAACTTGATAGAAATTTCAGAAATGATAAATGACACAATGACAAAGCCTTTAACACAAAACCAGACAAGGACTTGACCTAACTAGGTCTACTCATAACATCCATTCCGTCAAACACATAGTGAACATGAAATCTAGAGGTCATGAATGCTTATTTGAATGAAGATATCTGAAACTTATTTGAGAATCATCACGAAAGTCTAATGCTCTCTCATGATAATTGCAATAACATCTATTAGGTCATGCATTCAATAACCATTCATTTACCAATCAAAACATGATAAGAGCCATAACTTGAATATGTCATAAAACCATGCTTATAACCAACATATAACCAAATTAATAATAATGATAGAACAAACATCAAAGCCACATCATAATAAGTAAATTTACTCATTAAATACACAAGGAACTTAACTCTTATTAACATATGCAAAAGTCAACCAAGTCAAGACTTCCATATACCACCTGAACATAGATTGGGCTAAACCAAATATTTCTTTCAGCTAGTCACCCCCATGCCATGTTCCAAGCATAAATGTGGGATCTTATGGGATAAACCAATCCATAAACAACCAAGGGAATCCAAAGGTTAAACCACCTCCACCCTCACACTACAGTGATCTCACCTAAATTGGTCCCGAGATCACAAAACCAAACCAAGCTTGGATGCCTCATAATTCTTTCACCATCCATTGAGGAATTTTCATGTCTCCAACCACCTATTGAGGGATTCCTAGGGAAGACCATCTCCACCCCCAACCCTTGGGATTTTCCTATGACCACCTCACCCGGATCCAAAACCTTCCTACAATACAAATCTCAACCAAGAATGAATCCCATCACACTATGACTATCCGGAAATGGAAAGGCAAGGCTAAAACCACAGTCAAACTCGACAAAACTCGTGCCAATGGAAACAAATGAACCAAATACACACATGCACTCCAAAACCAGCTAGGAAATCATACATGTAACCTATTACCTGCAAGTATTCCCACTGAAGCACTTGATCCAACTCTTCCTTGCTTGACCCTTGCTTTCCTTTGCTTTCTTGTCCTTCCTTTGTTTTCCTTGTCCTTCCTTGCTTACTTACTTGCTTTCTCCTCTTCGTACTCTTCTCTTTTTTGAAACCAATTCAAAAACTAAACTAATAAATGTGAAAATTCCAAATTGGAATCTTATTGCAACAACTGATATTATTTCTCCTCATTATTAATTAATTAACAATTTATCCGTTATGACAAATATTTAAATAAATATAGTGCAAACCTCACAAATAAAATACTGCAGAAAAATAATGCGCTGGAAACTAAGAAATTGTAGCGCACACACATTAAAATTAACACAATTGTTTTTGGACAAAAGTAACCGAAAAAACCCAACTTGGGAAAACCAGTGTAGTAGTTGAGGGTTTTAAGCAGCAGTGAGAAATTCTAAGAAAAATTGGATGCCAAAATCTAGAAATCCTACAAAGAAAAATATTGGCAGAAATCTAGTGAGGAATTTTCCTCACCCCATAGGAAAATTCTCGGCACGACTTGCCTTTAGAAATTCGGCCCTCTGACCCTCTGCATTAGCCTCTGCGTATCTTTCTAGATGTCTAGCCTCAGGTTGGTCTCTGATGAAGTTGTTTTGCCTTATGTTGACTGGAAAGATGCTTCTTCGGCACTCCGGGACTCCTTCCCGGCCTCTGGAATTGAAAACATCTCTCCCTTTTAGTAAATTGATCTTGCCTCTACAGGATGTTGTGTTGCCCCAATGTCAACCTATCTGTGGCTCTTCTGCCTCTCTGTAAATGCACTTGTTGGATCTGGAATGCCTCCTCCAGCCTCACTTTCTTTGTCCCTCTCACATTGCTTCGATCTCTAGCTCTCTCCAGCAACTGACTACTGCTACTCTGGAAATCGATCTGCGAAGAAATCGAACTGCTCAACTATTTTCTCCATCACCACATCGACCTCCTCTTATAATCCTCAGTTGGAGCACCAACAACCAAGATTAAAACATAATCAATGGCTAGGATCATATTTGGATGGATCCGTGTGAGTTTCTAGATGATTCTAACCTTGACTTAATTAATATTAATTAATTAACCATATTCCCTAAGTTTAGACTTAGGAAATATTTAAAAATTGGTTAATAATCTAATTAAGTCATTGTTATATGGAATTTCCAGGAACAATTTTTGGGTTTTGTAGATCTCATGTATTCTAACCTTTCCACCAAATTTCGTGTCTAGAACACATCCGATGCTAAAAAACTAACACTCTTATGTTCTAATGTTGCACACCCTGCCACAACACCGTCTCTGCATCATCTCATGTCACGTTGTTGGTGTCTAGCCATACTGCCCAACAACCACTGCGTAACTCTAATATATGATGCATTTGTGATGCTGCTGACATTGACATATTATTTCCAACACTGCATCTGCACTGCAACTCCCTCTCATCTGTTGTTGTTGTTCCAACTGCAACATATGCAACTAAAAAACATACAAAATATTGAATCAATTGTGAGTGGTATGATGCATCCGCCTCCCGATTCTCTAACTACTACTAGCATTTGCACTGTCACTGAAAGGTCTGCGCTAATGCTTACTCTGCATTGTGTCAGCTGCACTGTTGCCAACTCTCACTGCGCTCCCCAGCATCTGACTGTTACTAGTCTCTGCAATTATCACTTTCGTAACAACTACATCAACTGCCATTGATCCATCTTGCTACTGAATAATTTGGGCCCCCATATCCAGGTAATGATCCATGAGGTGGACCCCTCAAATATCTTGCCCATCTTTTGTAGTTCTATGGGGATACAACACCAAATCTCCCTGCCTCACTCTTGGAGCTATATCGACAAACATGGCGAAGTCTTCCTCCAGCCTGAAGGAAAACCTATCGATCTCTGTTGAAGTTTCTTGTTGGTCCTGCTTCTCCTCCTTGTCCTTCTTCTTGAGAGGACACTAGGTACAGTAATGACCGAGCTCACCACCCTCAAGCACTTGACCTTTGAAAGGCCCTTCTTCTTCTTTCTTTGCTCCCCTTTTCCTTGACTAGGACCCTTAGATGCAAAGGCCATATTCTCCTCCCCCTTCATCTACCTCTATCTATTGTTGCCGACACTGATGGAGCTCTTTAGAAGAGCTCGCCTCAACTCCTCCTTTTCCAAGTCAATCCACATCCTATCCCACTTTGGTAACTTGTCTTTGCCCAATATTCTTTGAACAAAGACCTGTCAGTCCTCAGAGACACTGTTGAGTGCCAATTTCACTGGCTATGTGGGTTGAGGCACTACCCCAACAATTGACAACTAGTCTTGGACCTCCTGAATCTTAGTGAGGAAGGGGTTTATGCCTTCCCCCTTCTACGTCCGGATGAGACTCAGCTTATCCTCGAGGTACATCTTTCACTGCTCAGAAGTACCTTGATATAGCGTGGCGACAACATCCCACATCTGCTTAGCAGTATCTTTGCCAGCAATATGCGAGACTATATGATCCCATACTCCTTTTAGGTTCAAACGCTTCACCCATGCCATCTCCTTTCTATACTCTTTCATCTCTACATTCGTGGGACTTGCCACCACTACATCAATATAGGCTTTCAGACCATATTCATCTAAAAGGAAGGACATCTTTGCCTTCCAGATGATGTAGTTGGAAGCTCCATCCAACTTGTCCTGATCAAAAAGCCCAACTATGGCCATCTCAACGAACTGTCAAAAATTTCCTCTTTCCTTCCGCTCGATTGTTGCTTTGTTATTTTCAATCACTTCTGGAGTGAGAATATCTGCTCACAACTTCTGCCAATCGGTAAGGAAAATCGAACTTCTTGTGACTAAAAGTTCCCTAAGGAAAATTTTCCCTCTGGGTGTGTTCTTCTCTCTTCTGCCACGACAGTGGCTCTGCTCTAGTGAACTGCTGCAAAACCACTGTGTCTAGCTAGAGATCTACCCAATGAAAGTATTGAGATTCTCCCTCTGCCTTTAGAATCACTCAATCAAGAGAGATCGAATTTTTCTGCCCCTCACTCAAAAAAATCAAACCCCCACAAGTAACTCAACCTCCTAGCAGAATGAGTGTGCTGCCCTTGGGAATTTCGGGCCTTTTCCCACACTGAGCAGTGAAATTTCTTCATTTCACCTCTGAGCTCTCTGACTGATCAACTGCACTCTGATACCATGTGAAAATTCCAAACTAGAACCCTATTTCCACAACTAATATTATTTCTCCTAATTGTTAATTAATTAACAATTTATCTGTTATGAAAAATATTGAAATATATACACAACAACCTTCACAAATAAAATACTCCAGAAAAATAATGCGCAAGAAACTGAGAAATGTTAGCACACACACATAAAAATTAACACAATTGTTTTTGGACAAAAGTCCCTGGAAAAACCCAACTTGGGAAAACCAGTGCAACATTTGAGGGTTTTATTACTAGCAGCAGTGAGAAATTCTGAGTACAACTAGATGTTGAAATCTGACAATCCTATAAAGAAAAATACTGGCATAAATCTAGTGAGTAATTTTCCTCACCCCATAGGCAAACTCCTGACACGACTTGCCTTCATAAATTCGGCCCTTTGACCCTCTGCACTGCTTTGCGTAGCCTGTTGGATGTCTAGCCTCGAACTAGTCTCTGATGAAGTTGTTCTACCTTCTACTGACTAGAAAGATGCTTATCCGGCACTTTGGGACTCCTTCCCAACCTCTGGAACTGAAAATGTCTCTCCGTATCAACAAATCAATCTTGCCTCTAGAGGTTGTTATGTTGCCCTAGCATCAGCCTCTCTGTGGCTCTTCTACCTCTCTGTAAATGCACTCGCTGGATCTGGAATGACTCCTCCAGCCTCACTATCTCTGCCGCTCTCACACTGCTTTGATCTCTAGCTATCTCCAATAACCGACTACTACTACTCTGGAAATCGATCTGCTAAGAAATCAAACTGCTCAAGTGTTTTCTCCATCACCACATCGACCTGCTCTTATAATCCTTTGTTGGAGCACCAATGACCAATATTAAAACATAATCAATGGCTAGGATCATCTCTGGATCGATATGTGTGATTTTCTAGATGATTCTCGCTTTGAATTAATTAATATTGATTAATTAACCATATTCCCTAAGTTTAGACTTAGCAAATATTTAAAAATTGGTTAATAATCTAATTAAGTCATTTCTAGGTGGAAAACGATTTATGTGTTTTGGAGATCTCATGAATTCTAGCCTCTCCACCAAATTTTGTGGCTAGTACACATCTGATGCTATAAAAACTAACAACAAAAGCTGTGAACTGATCCTCATAAGCCTTTTTATCATTGAGGCCTCTAATTTCTTCATTTTTCCTCCATTTTCCTTTAATTCCCTCCTCACATGCAACCTGTGACCTTTCACCTTCATTTTCTCCTAATTTCCTTTATTTTCGTAAATAAAATGTCAATAATACCTTTTTTCCTTTTCAAAGCCTTTTTCAATTTCCCTTTAGCCATAATAAATAATAAGTGATGCCCATTATGATATTTTTCCTAACTTTCAACTTGGAATACGTGTCCCATGACCTTTGCCTTATTTTTGCCTTGATTAACTTTATTACATGAACTTTCAACCTAGGGTTGTTACAAACCCCCCCCCCTAGGAGAACATCTTCCTCGGTGTTCTATGACACAAAACCAAAACATATTGCATATAGAGCTTTATAGCTCAGCTCATTACAGTATTTACAATGAACTACCTACTCAAAAGCAAAACCATCATGACGAACATGACAACATGACAACCATACCGCTTATTGGAGCTTTATAACATAGCTCATTGTGGTATTTACAATAACAACCATACATAAATATGTACATATACCAAAAACTCATTTGCCTTCACTGACAAATAATGAAGGATACATAGCTCGCATCTAATCATCCATCTCCCATGTAGCTTCATCGGGCCCAAAGTACTTCCACTGCACTTGAACTTACTCGATTGCTCAGTTCTGGAGCATGAGTTGTTTCCATTGCAATATGCACTAAGGTTCTAGCTGGAATTCTCCTTTTGGATACACCTGCAATACAGACCAATCAATAACATGATCAACATCTTTCACATAAATTTCAGGCAATGAAACATGGAAAACATTATGGACTTTCACTATTGGAGGCAATACAATTTTGTAGGCTACTGGTCCAATCCTCTCAAGGATCTTGAAAGGCCTGCAATATCAAGGTGCCAACTTGGCACACGACCAAATCTTCAAGGAGCTCTTCTTGGGCTTGATGCGCAAATATACATGTTCCCTAACCTGAAACTCCTTGAATTCCCTGTGATGATCTACATAAAAATTTTGTCTATCATGTGTTGCCTTTAGATTCTTCTTTATAACCTACATTTCCAGTTCCATCTCTGCCAACATGTCCAATCCTTTCAGTGCCATGTTCACTGGATCACTCCAGCTGATGGGAGTATTACAACTCCACCCATAAAGTGCCTCAAACAGACTCATCCTCAGTGACTCCTAATAACCATTGTTGTAACTAAACTTAACCAATGGAAGATACTCTTCCCACCTCCTCTACTGATGCATGACATACATCCTCGGCATATCCTCCAGTATCTTGTTGAAGGCCAACTCTATACCCAAACATGCAGATAACTCCTTCCAAAACTTGGAAGTGAACTTGGCATCTATGTCTGACACAATCTTCTTCAAAACACCGTGCAATCTCAATATCTCCTCGATGAAGACATGTGCTACCTCACTAGCTGGATAAGTAGTCTTCACTTAAATGAAATGAGCTACCTTACTCAACCTGTCAACCATGACCATGATGGAATCATGTTATTTTGATGTCCTTGGTAAACCTGTAATGAAATCCATGGAAATGACCTCTCATTTCCACTCTAGATCAGAATAGGTTGTAACAAACCATCTGGGCGCTTACACTGATCTGAACTTAAACAGGAAAGCTACAAATTACACATATAACCATAAATACAAAAATGCAATAGAAATAATACTTCATTTCATTAATATTAGAATACTGAAATATGCTTACAAATAGAATGGAAATAAACTAGTTCGGATGATGGTAGCTTATCTATGAGAAGAGATGTGGCGGCTACATGCCTCTAAACTGTGTTACAATGAGGCTCAAAGGCCTGTTTATTAATGAGAAACAATGGAAAACCCTAAACATCCAAAACCCTAACCCTAGGATAACACGCCAAAATTATGGGCACCGTTTGGGTAAATTGATACATCAACTTCCTGGGGTCGTAACTTTGGCATTCGATCTCCATTTGGCTATCATAATACCTTGTTTCGAAGACCTGTTTTCCCTAAAAACGTCAATTAGGGCCTCAAAATGGATCCGGAATTTCAGGACCCAAAAAACTACCAAAAATAGTAAATTGTGCTATAATTAAAGAAACCGAAAAACTGAAAGAGACAATGTTGGGGGTCCAAGTGGAATAGGCAGGTGGCCACCAATATCCACCTGGATTATACACTCAACTTTCACTTGCTAACAGTCTAAGCATCTAACAACAAACTCTGCCATGTCCTTCTTCAAATTCAGCCAATAGTAGAACTTCTCCACAATTATTAATGTCTTTTGATACCCCGGGTGACCTGAATATGGCTTGACATGAAACTCCCTCAAGATAAGCTTCTTGAGCTCGCTGTCATTTGACACATAGATCTTGTCCCTAAATCTCACCAAGCCATCTGCCACGAGATGATAGCCCACATCCTATTCACATGTACTCTATTGTAATCTGTGCTTAAGCTCCCTGTACTTGTCATCTTGTTGTGCTACCTATAAGATCTGATCCTGTAAATATGTCCCATAAGAGCTCACAACTGTAACATGGTTTACCTGCACTCTCCCAGTGAGAGCATATGCAACCATGTTCTCCTTTCCTTTAATGTATCTGATCTCAAAGTCAAACTCACTAAGGGAGCCAACCATCTAGCTTGCCTGAAATTCAGATTAGGTTGGTCAAATAGATACCCCAGTCCACTATGATCACTGATCAACACAAACCTCCTACTAAGAAGATAGTGGCTTCATATCTTCAATGCATGAATAATGTTTGCCAACTCCAGATCATGAGTGATATAGTTTTGCTCGTGCTCATTCAATTTCCTTGACTCATAGCACACCACCTATCCTTGTTGCATCAAGAATCCACAAAGTCCTCTCTTACAAGCATCTGTGCACACCACAAACTCTTTATCTGGATCTGCAATCTTTAGAACTGGAGCATTTGTAAGCAACTGCTTAAAACTCGCTACACATTCATCTGTCCATTCAAATTTCTTTCCTTTCCTCTACAATGATGTAATAGGATATACAATTTGTGAGAAGTTCATGATGAGTTGCCTATAGTAACCAGTTAGCCCCATGAATGATCTGACCTCATCCACATTCCTAGGAGCTACCCATTCCATGATAGCTCTTATATTTTATGGATCCACTATTATGCCTTCCTTGGAGACAACATGTCCCAAGTAATGTACCTTTGTCTGAAAGAAACTGCATTTACTAAGCTTGGCATACAATTGATGCTCTCTCAACAGTCTTAACACTACTGCCAAGTGTTCTGCATGCTCTTCCTCATTCTTATAATATATCAATATATCATAAATTAATACTATCACAAACTTGTCCAAATAAGGACGCAACACACTATTCATCAAGCACATGAAAGTATCTAGAGCATTAGTCAAACTAAAAGGAACTAAAGCAAACTCATAATGTCCATATCTGGTTCAAAAAACAGTCTTGTAGATGTCCTCTTCTTTGATGCATACCAGATGATATCTTGATCTCAAATCAATCTTTGAGAACACTGTTGCTCACTTCAATTGATCAAACAAGTCATCGATCCTCGGCAACAGATACTTGTTCTTAATCATCACCTTTTTCAACTACTTATAATCAATGCACAACCTAAGAGTACCATCCTTTTCTTCACAAACCATATCGATGCACCCCAAGGTTGTACACTTAGCCTAATGCATCCCTTATCGAGCATTTCCTTCAACTGCAACTTCAATTCCACTAGCTCTGGAGTGCTTATCCTTTAAGGTGCCTTTGATGTTGATGTTGCTCTTGGTACTCCTTCAACTGCAACTTCAATTCCACTAGCTCTGGAGTGTTTATCCTGTAAGGTGCCTTTGATGTTGATGTTGCTCTTGGTACGAACTTAATAGAAAAGTCCACTTCCCTGTGTGTAGGCAATTCTGAAATCTCTGTTGGAAACACATCCCAAAACTGCTGCAATACAGGGTACCACTTGAGAACTTCCACATCCTCAACATCCTTACCCTTGTCAATGGAAATATGAAATGAAAACAGTACACACCCATTCCTATGACCGTGCTTAGCCTGCATAGTTGTAACCATCCTCACCAATGTAGGTTTCTTATTTCCCTGCAAGATTCTCTTTTCCCCATTATCATTCAGGCACTCAATAGCCTTGTCATAACAATCTACTTTGGTCATGTGAAGATACAACCAATCCATACCCAAAAGCATACTATATGATCCCAATGGAAGCACATTTAGATGTGCATATGTAGGCATACCATTCAGCTCAAATGCACAAGCTCTTACCCAATGATGAACTCTCTTCTTAGTACCTATAGCCAACTGCACCAACCAAGACTCTACATGCACTTCTTTTCTCAAACCACACTTATCCACCAGGTCAGGATTAACATAATTATAATTCAATCTAGGGTCAATAAAAATAGAAACAACTTGATCACAAAGCTTACCTTCCATCTCAATAATGGATGTCTAGTGAGATGCCTGCTTGTTGTCCACAATTGCATAAATCCAAGGAATGTTATGACCAAAATCCCCAATTATCTGCACCTCCTGAGAATTATAGATCTGAGGCCTGCTACCCCGATACAATGGATAATCCTCCTTGCGATGATCTTTGCCACAAATCCAACATTGCAACGGTCCCCTACCATCACCTTTATTTTGTTGCTCTTCAGGCTACGACCCATGTCCCTTCTCAACTGCATTGAACCGCTTGTAAGGAACAACATTCTATTTCTCACTTGCATCCCGAGGTCTTCCCGCTTCGGTGACCACTTCTCTTTAACTTTCTCATTCCCCCTCAAATCATGCTCAGGATCAACTTTATGCTTTGATTACTTGTAACAATGCTTATGTTTCCTGATGGCTTCTTGTAGCGACTGAGGCTCATCAAACTCAATTTGGTCTCTATATGTTGTTGGCAACCCACTGATGAACCTTTGAATCGGTGCTTTTGCATCTTTGAGGTAAGGCACATATCTCAAAAACTCCAGATTCCTGCTAGTATACTCATCATTTGTCATAGAACCCGCCTGCAGCTCATAAAACTCCTTAGTTGTGTCATCATAATACCTTTGAGATAGGTACTTTTTCTTGAAGAGTCTCTCAAACTCATCCCAAATAAACTCTTCTTCTTGAATGCCTCTGACATTCTTCACATCTTCCCACTGGATGTTTGCTTTCCCTTTGAGACTGAAGGTAGTTATCTTGGCTTTCATGTTATCTAAATAGTTATGCAATCTGAAGAATTTCTTCATCCCAAGCAACCATGCCTCTGCATCTTCTCACTTTTTCATCTCTCCATCAAATGTAGGAGGCTTGAATTTCTTAAACTCCTTTGGAAATTACTCACCCCACCTACAAGGGTGACGACGATTATGATGGTGATGTCTCTTGGATGATGAACTAGAATGAAACCCATACATACATGTTCTCCTATTAGGTGTACCCAATGATTTTCCACCTCTGACTGTGTCCCCCCTATCCAACCTGTATCCAGACCAAGACCTATTACCATATTCCCCATTAGTCTTCTCTTCCTGTTCCTGTCTAATCCTCAGTTGTCTCTGCAAGTCTGCTGAACTCTAAAGGATCATTGCATTGACCTTTGCCTTCTTTTCCTGAGCCCTTGCAAGCCTTTCCTGAGCCTCAACCAACCTGTCATTGTCTTCCTTGCAACTTTTGATCTATGCCCTCAAACTCCTCAATGTGTATGCTATATCAGGAGAATACTCATCTCCTTGCTGCCCAATTGATCTGTAGGGAGAGTCATGTGAACTGTAGTCCACCATTTTGCTCGTCATCTTTGATTCTCTTCTTCCTACAAGTATGCCATGTCAAATAAACCAAATAGATACCATAATCAAAATCATACCTCAATGACATCAGGGGAGGCTATCTCATCTGCAAAATCAATCCACATTATCACAATACATGTATAATCATAATCATATCAATATGCCAACATCATGCATGACAATACCAACTGCATACCATGACCTCATGCATGACAACCATAACCATGAAAATGCATGCATAACCATATACATCTAGCCCGTTTAGTCCAAATATTGAACCATGCTCTAATACCATTCTGTAATGCCACCTCCCACATTTACCCACTTTCACTGGCTTGCTAGGGTAAACATGAGCGGAGGGCTACTATGACATGACTCAACTCCCTAAGTACAGTTAAATAAGTGGAATCAACCAACCAAAACTTTACAAACCTTCCTCAGGAGCTACAGAACCCCATGAGATGATCCACCACTCTGGGTTTCCAAACCCTGAGCCAACTTGAATTTTTTGTGATCTTCACTCCCAGTCATTTGCATAACAAGGTAAACCATTGAATGTAACTCTCTAGTCACATGGATGACCCTGCCTCCCAACGACTACAGTCTAAATTATCTAGTTCTGTGCATGGGACCCTGAGATTTGAGCCACTTTTTCAGTGATGGCATCCATAACTCTGCCCATAACTTGATAGAACTTTTAGAAATGAAAATGACACAAGGAAAAAGTATTTAACAACAAGCTTAGACAAGGACTTGACCTAACCAGGTCTATCCATGATAGTCAATCTGTCAAACACATAGTGAACATGAAATCTACAAGTCATGAATGCATATCTGAACAAAGAGACCTGAAACTTATCTGAGAATCATCAAGAAGGTCTAATGCCCTCTCACAATAGTTGTAATAACATCTATTAGGCCATTCATTCAATAGTCATTCCTTTACCAATCAAAATATGATATGAGCCATAACTTGAATCTGTCATAAAACCATGCTTATAACCATCATATAACCAAATTAATAACAATGATAGAACAACCATCAAAGGCACATCATAATAAGTACATTTACTCATTAAATACAAGAGGAACTTAGCTCTTATTAACATATGTAAAAGCCAACCAAATCAGGGACTTCTACGTACCACCCAACCATAGATTGAGCTAAACCAAATCTTTCTTTCAACCAATCACCCATGTGCCATATTCAAAGCATGAATGTGGGATCTCATGGGATAAACCAATCCATAAACAACCAAGGGAATCCAGAGGTTAAACCACTCCCACCCTCACACTACCCTGATCTCACCTAAACCAATCCCGAGATCACAAAACCAAACCAAGCTTGGATGCCTCAGAATTCCTTCATCGTCCCTTGAGGAATTTTCCTATCCCCACCCACCTATTGAGGGCTTCCTGAAGAAGACCATCTCCAGCCCCAACCCTTCGAATTTTCCTGAGGCGACCTCACCCAAATCCAAAACCTTCCAGCAATCCAAAGCTCAACCAAGAATGAATCACATCACATCGTGGCTATCTGGAAATGGCAAGGCAAGGCTGAAACGACTGTCAACACAGACAAAACCCATGCCAATGACAACAAATTAACCAAATAAACACATGCACACGCATGTACTATGCATGCCAAAACCAGCTAGGCAATCATGCATTCAACCTGTTACCTGCAAGTATTCCCGCTGAAGCCACTTGATCCAACTCTTCCTTTCTTGATCCTTGCTTTCCTTTGCTTTCTTGTCCTTCCTTTGCTTTCCTTGTCCTTCCTTCCTTCCTTTCTCCTCTTGGTACTCTTCTCTTTTTTTAAACCAATTCCATAACTAAACTAACAAAACGCTGACCAAAAGCTGTGAACTGGTCCTCAGTAGCCTTTTATCATTTAGGCCTATAATTTCTTTAGTTTTCCTCCATTTTCCTTCAATTTCCTCCTCACATGCAACATTTGACCTTTCACCTTATTTTTCTCCTAATTTCCTTTATTTTCATTAAAAAATGCCAATAATGTCTTTTTTCCTTTTCAAAGCCTTTGACAATGCCTTTGCCAATTTCCCTTTAGCCATACTAAACAATAATTGATGCCCACTAGCATACTTTGCCAACATTTAGCTTGGAATATGTGTCCCATGACCTTGGTCTTATTTTTGCCTTTATTAGCTTTATTACATGAACTTATAACCCGGGTCTATTACATTAAAATTGCACGTCAGTGGAGACACGTTGACTGGAGTTGATCGTGGTCCCAAGCGAGGCACAGAACACATAATCAAAGTCCTAGCGGCGCAAGTTGGTGTAAATGCATATGGAGAAGGAACATCCAGCGACAATGATGCAAATCTGGAACATGCAACAGAAGCTGAGCCCTCCGAGGTTTTCTAAATAGTTTGTGTTTTATGTACTACAAATATGTAATCTTTTTGGGGCAATTTTGCAGGATATATGGCAAATTCCAATAGAAACTTGTTGTCCAGAAAGTTCGTAGAGGCAATAAAATTTTGTTATGGATCTATTGGAACATCAAAGAAGCTGAAATTATTGAAGCATGTAAATGCTTTTGCCCATGCAACCAAATATTTTAATATAAATTCTACCCATTTTGTTTATATATATATATATATATATATATATATATATATATATATATATATATATATATATAGATAGATATATATGACAACAAATTATTAGCCATATCGAGGATGACATTTGAATAACAAATTGTTTTTATATGAGGATTTGCTTATATATATATATATATAGTTAGTATTTTTTTGTGAAATTCTCAAAATAAATATTAGGGTTTTTGAAACTATCAAATTTGATTTACATTCAACCACAAAATTCAAATAATAGCTTATTCACTTAAATAAATAAAATGTTTTAAAAAAAGAAAATAATTAATCATATATTGTTATTCAATTGAATTTTATTTTATTGATAGTCACATAGTATATTGCAATTGTTTTGGAGTGAAATTGATTTTACTTTCAATTAGTTATTTTAAATAAAATAATATTGCCATAGCTTTATAATAATTTTGAAATATGAAGAAAATAGATCGCATCTAGATGAATGTTAAACAATCACGCAGGAGGATGGAACGCGCGGGCGAATATGGGTAGGGCCTCGTGTCTGCAGTACGAGGCACTGCAGCTGGCAGCGTTCAACAGGAACATGTAGGCTGCAAGACAGTGTTGGTCGCTCTACCTTACCTTCCGTCTCTACTACTGTAACAAGGTTTTACTAAGTCACTGCGCCCATAACCCTCCTGCTTCCGCCTTGACGTTTAGGTCTCGATCAGACCACTGCCCACCCTTCTTGCTGCTCCCTCGACGGTTACCCTCAGGCAGCTGGCGATTTGTGTTCCCTGACAGCTATGGACCTCGATCTTGTTGACCACTCTAAGGAACCGCTCGTGGAAAGCTCTATCTGGACAACCCCGCATGCTACCGAGGAAGGCTCGACCCCGTTCAACTGTGTGTTGATAGAAACCATTGTCGGTTTACCTCCGTTCTCGGGCCCTTCGAACCACCCGGTGATACTACTAGACGACCCCCCGACCTGGCCGTCCCTTTCCACTCCTCCACCGTCACCTTCCTCACTAGGGTTTGCCTTAACTCTAACCCTATGGATACATGTGTTGGCCTAACCTCCCTCCCCTCATCCTCTGGTTTCAACTTTTCTTTACCCAGCTCATCCACCATAGCCGCCTCCGAACCCCTGATCACGCCGCATTCATCTGCCCCTCCATCTGGCAGCTTTTCGAACATCCCTCCCTTATCGGACGCCCTACCTCTCCCCCCCCAACACTCCTCCTGAGGACACACCTGTCTCTGGGGAAAGCTCTGACCGCCGGGAGGATATAGTTGTTGAAGCAAGGCCTCGCAAGAAATCCAGATGCTTTAGATCTAAAGCTGAAGACATCATTCTCAGGCTTGAGGAGGACATTCAGTTAGGGGAAACAATGGATTTCGCAGACAGAGTTTTGGTTGGAAGAATCTGAGGTCGGAACTACTCTGCGGCCCATTTAAAGTTATGGGCCTCTGAGGTTTGGGGACATCACTTGGCTGATATACCTATGGTGCAGACCTTCGTGAGAGGCTAGTTTGCGTTAAGGTTCACTAGGCCTGACCACACGAACTGGGTTTTATCTTCATATTGGCACTTTGAGCATGCGCCTATCCTTCTGAAGAGATGGACACCACTTTTCGACCCGGAAACAGAGCAGATAGGGGTCGACCCAATCTGGATTAGACTACCGAGGCTTCTGCTACATTTTTGGTCTGAAGACATCTTTCGACGCATCGGGAACTCCCTAGGCACGTATATGGAGTACGACAAGTCTTACCTATCCACTGGCAAGATGGCTTATGCTAGGATCCTAGTGCACATGGATACCAGAGGGGGTTTACAGGAACACATCACCATACAATGGAGGACATACTCTCAGAAACAGTTGTTGGACTATGAAGGAGTACCTTACAGATGTCGAAGATGCCACAAGGTTGGCCACATATTCAGGGATTGTCCCCTGAACAACAAGGGGGGTCAGAGGTAATCTGAAAAAGAACCGGGCACTTCAAACCCTCAGGACCAGCCGCAGTCTGCAATGGAAGTAGAAGATCAGCCACAACAAGCTATTGTAGAAGCAGGCAAGGCACACGAGAAAGAGGCAAAGAAGAAGCGCGGGAAAGCTCCACTTTGGCCACCCTCTCCACCTCTGACGAGAGCTCGAGCGGCTATACGGGACGCATTTTCCACGGGGAATGAAACTCAGCTGCCGATCACCTATCCAAGGAGGAAGCTCATAGGGATGATGGTACTTGGTTGATACATGAGGTGAAGGATGGTGTTACCTATCAGCACTATCATAGAATGTTCATAGATCCAGAAGCATAACTAAAGGCTCAATTTGAGTTAGGAGTTTTATTTTGTTTATATGTAAATATTTATGTTTTTTTTACATGCTATTATAGAACTAAGCTGAACTACACTCTCTCTGCATAGAGACCATAATGTTTTTTGTTTTTTGATCAGTTTGCTCCCTGCGTGGAGCATTATGCCACTGCTAAATCTTATTTTGGATAGGCAATGCCTTACACTCTGCATATGCTCAGCATCTACAAAATGTGATTTTCTCTTATTAATGAAAATTACGACTTTTTCCACGTGAAAAAATAATAATAATTTTGAAATATACATGTATTATACAAAATATTTGACAATTTTAATTACATATTTTTAAGTTTTTTCCAAATATTGTATTCTAATTTTTTTGATGGGGCAAGTATATCAAGTTGTTGTCTACTTAATTGGTGAAATAAATTTTTTTGATAGAATCTGGTAACGCAGTTGTCGAGCAAGATTGCGATTTCTTGTTGTTTAAAATGCACTTTTGAATGCATAAATGGATTCAGCACCCTTAAAAACCCCAAGGCACCCAAAATTTGTGGATTAAACAACTTAAACTTATCATTCTTAAAAATATCTACTAAATTTTGAGAAAAATTAACTGGAAAAAGTGTAGAGAAAAAAGGCCATTTCATATCTATATATATATATATATATATATATATATATATATATATATCTATATATATATATATATATATCTATATATATATATATATATATATATATATATATATATATATATATATATATATCATTTTCATAAATGAAAATAAATAATTGTAATGAAGAACTAGACATTCACACAACATACAAGAGATCTAAAATCTTAAAAATAACGATTTAATTACATACAAGGCATCTTTCATAAATGGAATTGATTATAGAGGTCAAATTCATGTGGGTAATTCATAGAAGAAGAAATTAAAAGAGAATGATTGTCATAATAGGTAATGGAGTGAAAAATCCTCTATTTTGTTGCTTTCAATTCTTCATCCATGCATAAGATACTTCACTAGTTTTATCTTTTACTCAACACTCAAACCCTACCTTCCTTGTGGACCAAATCATATATGACTGACTTTGTTGACTTGGCAATCTCAATGCCCAATTTGCTTCACATCTTGTGAGTCATCTTATCATTCAATGTTTGGGACACATATCCCTTTAATTAGTGTAAACTTTTATTTTATATGTGACTAATCATGTCCCTACTTTGTTTGCTTTTTATTCCTTGTTGAAGGTTATGTAGGGACTAAAGCGATCGATTTATCATTAATCCGATATTGATTTTTACTTTGACCATATATTTTTCCACCATATGCAATGTCTAACATAGTAAACACAATTGCATATATTACATTAAAAAAAAGGCAATGGTTTTGTGGTCTTATACAATCTTTGCTCCTCCCAATGTATATTTTTCATCAAATATATTATGTTATTCCAAGTGCTCTCAACAAATATTTTTTATTGGAAATCTCATATTACCTTAAGTTCTGAGTTTTATTCATCCAAGTCTTGAGTTTTATGGCCTTCATTTGAATTTAAGTATGATGAGTTGACACCATATATGTGAATTTCAATGCCACTACCTTACTCACATTACTCAAAAAAGGTTGTTTGCCACCACTATACCCAACAAGCATTGTTGTCACAACCTTACTCGACAAGCAATTCATTTTTCCTAGACAAATTGATTCATCTGCCCCTTTCCCCAATCAATTCGCTTCATGAGAAGCCTTGCTTCGTCGCATTGCCATTAGTTGTTGAAGTACATCAGAATGTTGTAGTTTAAGTAGTGACATATCCAGGTGGTGCATATGCTACATGACTTGAAGCAACATTACTATCAAGAACAAGGGTAGAAGTATAAGGGGTAGCCACAATAAAGGCAACATTGCCACCATTTTTCCCAATAACACACCTTACTAATTATGAATAAAGAACCATAGCCCATTCTAAATTCATGACTAAGTAACTCATAAGCACCTCCATTGCTATGGCTATTACCTCTCTACTACTACATTATTCTCCACAACCCAAAAATCCTTCACCTTCACCTCCACCTTCACAACAAGAGAAGGAAAAAATATAGAGGGCCAAAGTCTAAAATACAACTTCTCGGTGTTTGAAAAGAAAATACATAAATGAGGGGGGTAACCAAATGAACTCAACTATTGTTGGTTATCGAGCATACTTCTCACTAGCTCTAAAGTACCTAGTCTTGATTGGTTTAAGCTCCCAATTCACTGTCACCACCAACATATGCACCAACACTTGCTTTTTGTGCAATGTAAATCAAATCTTAGTGACTTCCCATGAGCATGTTCCTTCTTTGCAAAAGTTGCACATCGTGCAAGATGAGGACATGGGATCTAAGTTTAAGCATGTCAACCTACACCAATGGAATAAGTGGAAGTTTATTAAGCATTATGAAATCAATCCACACATATCATCATAATAAATATGCTTTCCCAACTATTGCAATCACTTTGAGATCATCGTTATGCTATTGGGAGCTTCATGTAGTATGCCTTATAACATCATTTTGGTTCAAAGTGACTTAGATATCCTAATATAAAAATACTCATATGAAACTACAACTCTACCATGAATAATTTAAGTAGGAACAACCCAAGCATCACCTGTAGTTCAAGATCGAGACTGAGTCACCTAGGTGGAATCATTTCATGTTGGAAAAACTGCTAAAACGATGGAAGTAATACCAAATATACCAACACCTTACACAACATCCCTTCCTTTTTGCAAAGATCAAGTGCCATACTTCACGACTCTAACCAAGCTAAAGAATGGCCAATCCCTTTATAACTAGGCAAGAATGCAAGAAATAAATCCATTATTTGGGCAACAAAAGGAATGGAAGTGCATACATAAATGCAAAGTATACAAATATCCAAATCTAGCAACAATATTCATTGAAGCAACATCTATAGCAATTACATACTTAAAAACAAACAATTCTAGGGCCAAATCACTCACGTCGATAGCTTAATCTATCCTAAGCAACATATCATCACGCTCTAACGTACCCCTATAAGAGTACGTTGAACCAGAGGTAGACCGCTCCATCATTCTCCCCTATCTTCTTTGTGGCTCAATGTTGAGTCGTTGTTTGGGTTTGACCCTTGGTATAAGCTTACGAACCAATCACAAAGCTATAAGACATAATAGCGAGGATAGAAGTAGCATAGAGAGAAAAGGGAACTTTGACAACAACTTGATCAAATCCAGTTTCTCTAATAGTGGATAACTAGTCAGGTTGGCTTCATAACTAGGCTAGCTTGGTTAAGAACATAGATTAAGGATAGATGGTTGTGCAGAGCTCACAGATGGAACAATAGAGTCACTACCAATTTCCAAACATGTAATATTCAAATTTTCATTTATAACATATCATTGACATTTGTGGTTGGGTTTTCCAGTTGTAATATCACATGGTCATCATTGCGTCTTATTATTCCAAAAATCACATGGTCATCACTGCATCTTATTATTCCGAGGGTGCCATACCACAAAGTAGTTTACCACATATGCACCTACCCATGCTATTTGATAGGCTAGTAACCTCCAATATTTGGGTGCCACCCTTAGCAATTTTCACATAAGTGTCAAGGAGCTTGTAATTTTTTCTTTTTACTTTGTGAGTAGTCTTATTATTCATGGCACTTTGATGCTATTGGACCAATCACTTTTTACTTTTTATTTATTTGATAATTGTAGGAAAGGTTATGATCACATTAGCCTTGTCACATGAGTGCACATATTTCTAATAGATGCTCAGCGAGGATACATAATCCTACATTTATATTAATGTTGGTGTTGAGGTAACATCTTTATCATACATCCTACATACAAATGGAATGGAGGCAAACATTACGGTCATTCAAGATCCCATGTTTGGTCAGCAATTGGTTTGTTGTGTATAAATTAATAGAATTTTTCTACTACTGATGAAATCAAATTGAAATCAAGAGATTACAAATTTCCTCTACTATTATGCGGAATGGAAATCACAATTTAGAAACACATTCAATCACATGCAACCATTAAAACACCACAAGAACACAATGATTTACAGGGGAACCCAACTGGGAAAAACCCCTCCACTGCTTTTCATTAATCAGATGAGAATGAGAAACTATTACAATGTTTTGTTTCAATCTTGAAGCACACCTTGCACTGTAAACCTATTCTCCTACTGACTGTCCTGCTTTGGCCAACACTTAGCCAAATCTAGGCCCTAGCTAGCTCTTAATTCCCTGCGCAATTCCTAAGGAAATTAGCTCCTAAAAGATAGGAATTTCCTCCTATTTGCTTACCAAATTCCCAATGAATGATTCACTTGCTTAACTACCAAGCTTGTACACTCAACTACAATACAATTGATAATCATAATGTGTCTTTTCCTCCACTCTAGCTAGGCAATTCAAATTCTATGCATGTGTGGGCTATTTTTAGTTGATTGACTAGCTTAACTGAGAGATCACCGAGTTAACAATAATTCTACTACTAACCTGACCCTCAATTGACTCAACTAGGGACTTGAGCTCAATTAATTGAGTCAAACTGAAAATAACTGAAGTAGATTGCTAAATTTTAGCAATCACTACATACACAACTCTACTTCTAGCCTATTACTCAAATTTACTGAGAAAACTAGTAGACAAAGCCATGTCACACAAGTTAACTGCAATCCAAGTCATCCCACTGATGTGGAAAATTGAATGATTGAGTTTGACTAAGGCATGAGTCAAATTTAACCTTTCTCGCTGCAATTTCTAACATATTGTACTATAAACAAGTGGGCAAGACATGGTCGATTATGCTACCGAGATGGTTGGCCCCATTCTTGCTTTACTATTGCATCATTGTACATGGTATTATTGACAAGAAAGTTTATATATTCCTGGGTGGCAACAATTAATTGATTTGCCTGACACCTAGGTTTAGGATGGTTTTCTATATTAAAGCACTGACATTTTTCACTTCACTTGCAACACCAATTTTGGTTTTGTAATTCATATTAAAGTTTTAATGTTTTGATTCAAATCAATAGAAAAATACATTTTTGAGAGGGACATTGTCGTTGTCAATAACACTTACTTAATGTAGGAATTTACAGGGTAAGTTCCTTAGATAGAACATTGATCTGTTTTTTTATGATTAGTTTTGTTGTGCTAATAACAATTACATATTTATAAGCATGTGTTTGCTTCTTGCTTTTGGTGTTGAGGTTTCCTTAGTTGTTGATGCTTATAAACAGGTAATTTTCCTTAAGTTAAACAAGACATTCATGAGGAAATAGCTTCAAAAATGATTAATGAACAACAAACATGTACAATGCAGCAAGCCATCAAAGAGACACATTAACACAACATTTTGATGAAGGAGTTCACCCCTCCTAGGCTACATTTCCTTGGTCCAACTTCCATGGCTTGGGCCTCTATATTAGCTCAATGTGGAAAAAATGTTATTTACAAAGCTCTATGGCCCCTGATACTTGCACCAATGTGTTCAGAACGTCCAAATTAGCTAAGAACACTTCTTTCTAATCTCAATTTTTCCTAGGAACCTCCGCTAAATCTGGAGAGACTCCAGTTAAGTCCGTCAAGTTTTGGGGCGGTTCCACCATAAATTCCGCCAACTTAATCAATAGATTGATTAAGGCTAATCATGATTAGGTGCTAATCGTGCTTCCGTTCTGGCCCTCGGTCGCACACTTGTGGTCGCATGGGGTGGGGGCTAACCCGTAGCACTGGCTCCCACCACCCCCGCCGTCGACATAAAACATGTGTTTAAATAATGGTACGCGGGAATATATTTCAAGTCCCACCTTGTTAGCTCGTTGGTAAAACATGGTAGTTGGGTGGGGGAGGTCGTGGGTTCCATTCCCCCTCCCTCTGCTCCTCATATAATTTTTCCCTTTAAATATTTTCGAACTTTGACCATATAATAAAACATTTAACATGCGCCATATAAAATTCGTTGGAACCATTATTTATATCTTTAACATACGTATTGAAATTTCATTGATTTCGAATTTGATTTAATATTTAAATTAATATATAATATAATATTAAATATAAATGATTGGGGCTTCTGAGATTTTGTTGAAGAGGGAACAATGGCAATAGCAAATGCAGCCACTGCAGTGCTCGACCGAAACGCCTTGACACCAAATTTGCAAACAGTGCCACCGACGCCCATTTTCTTTCCTGTAGGCCATCTCGCCATCAGATCTGGAGTGGGTTTCGCCTCCCCACCCTGCTAGCTCCGGTCGCACGCTACCCTGCCCCTGCTGGAGGTCAAGCCCGTATCTGGATCGGGCGCTGCACACAACCTAACCACTTTTGAGGATGACCACATAATTGTTGTCGCAGAGCAGACTGGTGTTGCCCTTAAGGGCAGGGACTGTTGTGGACACAACTCCAGGGCGCCGGATCTAAACAACTTCTGGGGGATCCGTCAACATACCCTAGATCTGGTGCATCCTGAAACTGCATGGGCTCCGAAATCGATAAACTCCTCTCAACAAATTCTGACCATATAATAAAACATTTAACATGCGCCATATAAAATTCGTTGCCACCATGATTTATATGTTTAACATATGTATTGAAATTTCATTGATTTGGAATTTGATTTAATATTTAAATTAATATATAATATATAATTAATAAAAAAAACTATATAATATATAATGATATTAAAATAAAAACAAATTCAAATTCCACCTTGGAGCCAACTAGGCAATTTCACCTTCCCTCAGACAAACTGGCGAATCCAGAGGTGACACTTGTCACAGCCCCATTGGGCAAAAACTAAAGAAGATTCCCTTTGCTGACTGGACTGCCATGTCATCATTCTATCCCATTCTGCAATTTTTTTAGCTGTTTAGGAAAACGAACAGTAGGCATTTCTCCTTCATCCGGACTCTGTTTTCGATGAAACGAATTGTGTTGTGATCATCTTAACGGGACAAACGCAACCATATAGTTTTCAAGCCAGTCTAAGAACTTTGAAATTTTTAGATAAATACTAAGCACCTGATCAAACACCAAAGGACACTGCTCACAAACAGATCACAGATCAGTACACCAATATTCTTGACGAGGTTAAAAACCTCAAAAAGGGAAGCATTCCATGGCTTAAGCCAACGTGGCCACTTCTGGTAATTTATTAATGTAAAAGAAAGAAAAATTACATAAGCTTCTCTCATGAGCAGCCACCTAACAAATGACCCTCTATGCTCTTTAAATAGAGATCATGGACCAATCGGGTGTTAAGCCATAGATCAAGTGTTGATAATACTGAGTAAAGAACGAACCGACGGATCACTTCATGTCTAGAACATATCATGACCATCGGATTGTAAGTTACAAAAAGTACATACTAAAGAAACACACTTTACCTAACTATACACTAGACCAAGTTATAGTTAATTATTTCCTATGTGTCAGACTATCCTAACATCCCCCCTTAAGAAAAACTTGGGATAGGATTCAAGGATGTACAAAGATGACACAATAGGAGAAGGAAGGAGACATTAGAGTCTATCCCCCCTTAGTGACAACTTCCTGAACTCCAACCATAAATCGAAGTTTAGTAGACTTCGCCTCTGTGAGAGCCTTTGTAAAGATGTCTGCAACTTCATCATCTATTGAACAATAGTGCACTTCAAGAACATGGTCATGAATGAACTTTTTGATGAAGTGCATGTGTAGTTCAATGTGTTTGTTGCGTTGATGTTGGACTAGATCTTTGCATAGTTGAATGACACTTTGATTATCACACCAAAGTGTAGTTGGATGTTGCTGTTGAAAACCAAACTCCGACAGGATCTTATGAAGCCACAGGGCTTTCTTACTAGCTTCAATGATGCCACGATACTCTACTTCTGCTTAATAAAGAGAAATGGCACTTTGTTTCTTGTAATCCCATATAATAGGTCCAGAACCAAGAGTGAAGATCTAACCTGCAGTAGACTTCTGAACATCAAGGTCACTAGCCCAATGAGAATCAGTGAAACCAACCAATAGAGGTGATGCTTCTGCACTGTAATGAATCCCAAACTGAATTGTACCTTGAACATAACAAAGTATTCTTTTAGCTACTTTCCAATGACTTTCATGTGGGATTTGCATAAACCAAGCAACAAGGCCAACAACAAAGGAAAGGTTACGACGGGTATGGGTCAAATATAAAAGTTTTCCAACAAGTTGACGGTATAAGGTTGCATCAACTTCAGGGGAAGTACAAGTGACTAAAAGTTTGTTTCAGACTGAAAGGGAGAAGGGGCTGGCTTATAGTCTTCGATGTGAAAGTGGCGTAGAATATCACATGCATACTTGGACTGGGAAAGGGAAATACCTTCTTTGGATTGCAAGACTTGAAGACCAAGAAAATAATGCAAGTGTCCTAAGTCTGTCATTTCAAATTGCTTTTTAAGGCTGGACTTCACATGGTTTATAAGGTTGGGATCACTACCAGTAAGGATAAAATCATCAACATAAAGAACAAGAATGATAAGAGACTTACCCACTTTCTTGATGTAGACAATATTGTCAGAATGACACCTAGAAAAGCCAGTATCTAAAACAAAGCTATCAATTTTGACATACCAAGCCTGAGGGGCTTGCTTGAGACCATAAAGGGATTTCTTAAGCTGACATACAAGGCTGGAGTCTGTTTGTATAAAGCCAAGAGGTTGTTCCATATAGATTTCTTCATGCAAGTTCCCATGCAAGAAGGCGGATTTAACATCCATCTGATGGACTTCCCATTTGAAAGAGGCAACAAGGGAATGAACAAGGTGGATAAAGTTCATTTTAGCAACAAGGGAGAAGGTTTTAGTATAGTCAATGCCTTCAACTTGTGAAAATACCTTAGCAACAAGATGAGCTTTATGTTTATCAACTTTTCCATATGGTCCAAACTTGGTTCTGTAAACCCATTTGCATCTAACAAGTTTTCATCCCTTTGGAAGAGGAACAAGGTCCAATTTATCATTTACCAATAATGAACGATATTCTTCATTCATATTTTTGTCCCAATCTGGATGGCCCGAAGCTTCTGCAAAGGTGTCATGATCATGATTCGCTAAAGCTTAAGCCAGTAAAAAAGAGGCTCTATTGAACTGAGAACGTGTACAACATTGATCTATAGGGTCACCTGTAAGAGAACCTGCTACATCCCGAGTAGCGCAGACCCATTTTGGAAGCTGAGAAGCTGAAGGAGGATCCTAAGAAGGTGGGAGAGGATTGTCATCCTTGTTATCATCATCTAAAGAAGGAATATTTTCAGAAGTAGAAGGGATAGAGAGAGGTGGCACATGCACCAAACTAGGCTCACAGGACGATATATTTTCAACAAACTTTACATCTTTTCTAATGATAACATTTTTGGATTTAGGTTGAAGAAGTCTATATCCTTTAACATCTTCAAAATATCCAACAAAAATACATTTTTCACTCTTAGATTCTAAGGTTTTATGTTTCTTATCTCGAATATGGGCCCATGCTTCACTTCCAAAAACACGAAAGTAACTTACATCTGGTTTAATTAAGCTCCATGCTTCTTCTGGAATGATATTCTTTAAAAACTTAGTAGGAGTGCGATTTACTATGTAATTTGCACAGTTAATTGCTTTTTGCCCAAAAACTAAGACTAAGTCCTTTATATTGAAGCATACAATTAGTCATTTCCTTTAAGGTGCGATTCTTCCTTTAAGCTACACTATTTTGTCGTGGAGTATATGGAATAGTATGTTGCAATTGAATTCCATGCTCAGTGCAAAAGTTGTTGAATTTGTTGTTAACATATTCTCCATCACTATCAGATCTTAGCTTAAGAATTTGATGTCCATATTTTTTCTCAACAAAGGCCTTAAAGGCCAAGAACATGTTAAAGACTTCACTCTTGAGTTTTAAGAAGTACACCCAAGTGCATCTGGAGAAATCATCAATGAAATTTAAGAAATACTTGTAGCCAGAGAATGAAACAATTGGAAGTGGACCACATAAATCACTATGCACAAACTGTAAAGGGGTCGAGGCATGTTTTTCAAAATTATCCCGATGATGTTTTCCGAGTACACATCCGGAACAAACACCATCTCTGCAAGATACCATAAGAATACTTGTCACCATATTTTCTTTACATAGATTTTGAAGGGAGTGATAGTTTAAGTAACCAAATCGTTCATACCAAAGTTTGCTCACTTCATCATTATGAGCAACAAATACCGAGGGAAGAGTTGATGACCCAAAGTTGTTAAACTTATACAACCTTGTAGAATCATCAGTAGCTAAAATATTTCTATTATCTCTTAGGTCTTTAATTACAACATCATGAGGTGAAAATTTAACAGTTTTATCTTCACCTGAATGAATTATCTGATATACAGATAGAAATTTGCATGATAAAATAGGAACACATAATACATCATTAAATTGACCATTGTCTAGATGAATAGTTCCCGTCCCTACAACAATAAGAGATCTATCATCATCAACATATTTTTTTTTAGTGTTACAATCATTTAAAGAAGAAAACATGACTTTGTTTTTGGCGATGTGATAAGAAGCTCCAAAATCAATGAGCCACTCATGAGAATGAAAAGAATAAGATATATTTAGTGCATAACTAGACCAAGATGTTTGACAACCACATGCAGAAAGTGTTATCCTTGAAGATGAAGTTGAAGTTGAAGAGTGCTCCAAATGAATGTTATGCTTCTTCATGGTTGCTTCCAAGGCTTCCATCTTCTTAAAGCATTTGGATTCTAAGTGGCCATCACAATTACAAAAGTTTCAATGTCTATCAGTTTTCTTCCCTTTGTTTTTATTTGCCTTATCATTTTGTTGAATTAATTTTTCATTTTGAGACTGAAATTGCTTAGGAACCTTGTTTGGTTTAAGACCATTCTTTTTAGGATGCTGCTTCTTAAGATTTTTTGAATTTGGTTGTTGTTGGGTTGATAAAACTTTCTTTTAAGAATTTCCAGTATCAAGAAGACCAAGATGTAAGAGTTTTTCTTGTTCTCTTATTAAAGAATCACAAAAGACATCAAAAGAGGGGGAGTAGTCTTGTCCTTGAGAAATAAAGGTTTAGCTAGTAGAATGGAAGGTGGAAACAAACACAAAGTAAGTTGGTCATAACTTAGTAAGAATGGAATAGATAAGGTTGTTATCTTCTTTCTTAACCTTAATACCTTGTAAGAGAAGTTTAAGGGTCTTGAACTTGGACAAAAAATCTTCAATGGAAGAAAAATTATTGGGGTCCAACGTAAGCAACTAATTTTCAAGTTGATGGGCTCTAATTTCATTTTTAATTCCAAAAACTTGATTGAGTTGTTTCATTGTTTCATCGAGGGTATCAATTTCTACGATATGGAATCTAAAGTCTAGAGAAATAGACATCCCTATCAACCCATGTGCTTGATCTTGCTTATTTTCCCATTTGGCTTGTTTATCTTCATCTTAAGGTTTAGACTCTTGGCCTCAGGCTATTCTATAAAGACCTTTACTTTTAAGTAAATCCACAATGTAGGATAGTCATTGGAAGTAGTTGGTGTTGTCAAGAATAACTAGGCATGGACTTTCCATTTTAAAATAAACTGAAGCTGTAGATGTTGAAACTAAGTGTTCCAATGGAAAGATCTCGAAAAATTAGGCCGATTAAAAAAAAAGGCTTTGAAAACGACTTTCGGATGAAAAAATTATGGATTTTTGAAGAAAAATTGTTGAAGATATCGACGAACTACATGAATGTTGGGAAGTGAATTATAATGTTATATTTAAAAAACTCTCCCCCCTTTCCAAACTTAATCTAATAAGTTCACTTAAAAAAAAAAAAAAAAGTAGTTTACTTTATGTGACCCACTTTTATAAATAAGTAAAAGTCACTTTTACAATAATACTTTATGAACTATCCACTAAATTGTAACTTAAATAAAAGATAAAGAGACTTTAGAATTATAAGTGAATCACTTTTTATAATGGGTGAAAACACTTTTATATAAAGTAACTTTAAAACATAAGTTACATGTGCTTTTGGAAAAAGTAACTCAACAAAAAAAAAAGTTTTGAACCCAAGATCTTTATTCTCATAAAGTAACTTTAGACCAAGTGAGCTAGTTTAAAAAGTTAGTAATTTTTGGAAAGGAGAAAGTTTTTTTTTTTTTTTTGCTCATTGAAGTTTTGGAGTGCGTGCTTACTTGAAAAACTTATTTTCTATCTACAAAACAAAAAAAACCACGTAACCCAAAATGAACAAGCAAAAATAATCCAAGCCTTGCGGCTTAAGTTTAGATTTGATCGAAAACTAAATATGTTTCTCAATGTTTATGATTTTTCGAGATCACACTAAGGCGCGGCGAAAAATAACATATGCATGAGAAAAAACATTTCTTTATGTTTCTGGTTTGCCCAGATCGCACAGAGTCGCGAGCCAAAGAGCATACGCAGAAAATGTATAGATCTGGTAAATAAATTTTTTATAAATGGCTATAAACGGAAATAAACAAAGAGATAAATAACTATAACTACAAATAAACATTGTATACCTCTAGATCTTAAAAATGACATAGTTAGGGCTACCAGAAACCTTTTTCGCGTCAAACGAAAGGGGTTCCTCACTGGAACAGATGCTCCTAACACAATAGAGCAGTCCTCTTGGCCCGAAAGCAGTAAGAAACAGTAGATCTAGGAAACGACAATTGGATGTAGTTGTATCGATTTCAGATTTGGATCAACAACAGATGCGGCCATCGAATAACTTTGATACCATGTAGGAATTTACAGGGTAAGTTCTTTAGATAGAACACCAAAGGACACCGCTCACAAACAGATCACATATCAGTACCCCGGTATTTTTGACGTGGTTAAAACCCTCAAAGAGGGAAACAGTCCACAACTTGAGCCAACACGGCCACTTCAGGCAATTTACTAATGTAAAAGAAAGAAAATTTACATATGCTTCTCTCATGAACGATCACCTAACAAATGACCCTCCATGCTCTTTAAATAAAGATCATGGACCGATCAGGTGTTAAGCCACAGATCAAGTGTTGGTAATACCGATGAAACAATGAATTGTTAGATGACTTCATGTCTAAAACATATCGTAATAGTCGGATTGTAAGTTACAAAAAGTACATACTAAAGAAACACACTTTACCTAACTATACACTATACCAAGTTATACTTAATTATTTCGTATGTGTCGGAATAACACTTAAATATTACCCAAAGTTGAAATTATCACCATTATGCGTTTTCTAAAGTTTGGTTGTAGCTTAAAGAATAAAAATATCACTTAAAATATAACTTATTATGAAAATGCTTTATATTTAAAAATACAATTATGTTAAAAATGATTTAAATAATTTAAAATTATGTACTTATTTTATTTATAAAAGTATATTATTTATTTAATAATAAATAATTTAATGAGATATATAATGTTCAATTAAAAATATATATTTAAATCTAATTATATACATTTTAAGTATAGATAATATTATTTGATTTGGTGCAAAATATTTACTAATCTAGATTCATCTTAATTTTGGATCTACGGAATGTCGAAAGATCAAATCTCTTTTTATTCTAAAAATGGTTTGCATCTCAAGAGATTTGATCCCTTTAAGATAAGTCTAGGATTATTCAATTATAAATTATAATTACAATTTTTTATATTTACTAATCTAGATTCATCTTAATTTTGGATCTACGGAATGTCGAAAGAGCAAATCTCTTTTTATTCTAAAAATGGTTTGCATCTCAAGAGATTTGATCCCTTTAAGATAAATCTAGGATTATTCAATTATTAATTATTATTATTATTATTTATTTTAATCTGACCAAGCCAAAATGTTTTATTGATGATTATAATAATAATAATTATTTTTATTTTTTTATTGTTATATAATCTGATCGAGTTAAAACGTTAAACAGGTCATTACATTACAACATATCTACCATACTAAGCTGGAAAGCGCCTCTCGACACAATTAATAATTTTGCTTGTTTATAATAATAATAATAATATGCTTTTAAGGTTATTGTTTAGTTGAACACCAAATTGGTGTATGAGGCCCAACTTTTTTTTGTAGGAGAAAGACAAAATTGGTAAATGAGACCCACCCTTTTTTGTAGGACAATGGACCTGCCTCTGTGCAATGATTTGACTACTAAAACCTATGGAGGTCTCTGTAAACCTCCATAGATTTTAGTAGTCAAATCATTGCGCAGAGGTAGGTCCAAAAATAATCTATAGAGGTATACGTCTCCTCGTGGGACGACTAAGTGATTGGCATTATGGGATGTTATCCCATCCACTCAACTTCCAATCCCACAAGGTGACGTCTTTGGTTCGTTGTGATAAGGCTCAAGGAGTCTCGCATATTGCTAAGTCATAAATTTCTTGCATTTTTGGCTTACGGGTTGTTGGATATAGTCTTGGTGTTACAGTGGCAGCCGCTAGGTTTGATCTTGGGACTCGCCCAAATTAATCCAATGAGTTACCGATTCACCATGGTTTAAAAAGAAAAATCTACGAAGGTATACATACTTTAGCCCCTTCTGGATTTGAACCAACCTCTTATATGGAAGCACTTAATTTTAACCATGAAACCCACTCAATTTGTAAATATTTTTAAAAAATGTAATATGTGTTGAAAGATTGGTTAATATTTATTATGTAATTTAACCAAGATAAGTGTAAGTTTTGGTTGATCTAAATGATAATATAGACTATCAAATCTTTAGAGGAAAGGTTGGTAAGATTGGGTTGATCTTTCCCATACGAGGGGTTAGGTCTTGTTAATGCAATAAACATTAGTCACATGCTAACACTAAGGTGTTGTTAATCTACTAACACCTTAATCAATTCACTTACTTACAATTCTTTTAACTATTCATCAACCAATTAATTAATATGTCATAATCACTAAGCCATTAAATCTTTCATTGTTATGGTTGATTATAATTTAACATGATAAATTATGATTAAATATAGTTATCTATAATTTACAGGGGTACCCAGAGGGGGAGGGGTTTTCTATAGCTTTGAAGGACAATTGGTCACAAGGTATGCATGGGGTTTGGAAACACGACCAACAATCAAGCTAAAATGCACAACTTATTGCAAGGTTTGTTGATAGCTAAAACATTTAAAACTTCTAGGACTGTTATCCTTTGGGATTCACTAATTATCATTCAACAACTCCATAATAGAACTAAGCCAAAGGACAACCACCTGGAAAATTTATTGGAGACAATACTCATATTGCTTAATGGATTCCCTCATAAATCTTACTTTCATATTCTAAGGAAGCAAAACATAGAAGTTGATAAGAGCACAAATAGGGCATGCAATCTTCAAGTTGGGCAACTCAAAATCAATGGAGAAATAGAATGGCACACCCTTCTATAAAATTACAAAAATGAATATAATAACAATCAAACATTTGACCATTACTCTCCACAATAGCTCACTTATGAGACAAATGTTTAATAAAGGTAAGATATCCCCTCATTTGGGTGAGAGCCACTCAGGTCGTGGCAACTCATCATCATTTCGTGCATGTAGCCAAATCATATAACATCACCCCTCCAAGTTCATTTTCATCTAGCGGCTACAATATGAGAATATGGATAATCTACTAAAAAATATGATTATACATCTCAGTAAGGACATGACGCAATGATCTATGGCCATAACTACTCCAATATGCAAATTAATTTAAGGACTACAAGAATGCACTTGAATTCTGGTAGATGGTGAGGCCCTTTCATCCCCAACTCCTACGTAGAGAAACGTTGGCTGACATTATGGTTTCCCTGGCACCTTTAGGCTATGGAGCCTCTAGTTATGTGTTTGAGCAAGTCTACTACTAATTCTTCATTTTGCTCTGACTCGAGGACAACAAGTGGAGTTGGGAAAGGTACAATTGTGATCTATCAATTCACCCCTCCAATCAAGCGAGTGAAGTGGTTTCCCAATTAGGCACAAATTCACAACTTGGCACTCGATACTACATGTAGGCTTGATCAAGAGACAAAGAATTGGAATTTGGTTATATCACTATGGATTTGTGGGTATTTCAAGACCATGCAACAACCTCTACAACACAATCAAGAAAGCAATTATCATTCCCTTAATTTTCCCAATCTGCTTATTTCATTGATCATTGTGTATGACCCTTGGCTCTTTTGGTTTGGGTTTGCTTTGTTCCCCCTTTCTTTGGAGTCGAACATCAATCACCCTCTATGTCTAGAGGCCTTGGGTTTCCCTCTATGCACTCTTAGACCGACAATATTAGGGCTCTCTACATCTGTTAACTTTGGGAAGAGATTGCTAGCGCTAGGTGACAGAAATAAGGTGGGAGATAGAAATAGGAGGGACTCTATAAGAATGAAGGGTAATAGCAATAATATGGGAGAAAATAAATATGTTGCATGCAAATTTCCTTACTCTCAACCTAAAATTAAAATATTATAGTTTGTCTACAATACAAGTGATGGAAGAAAATCAGTCCTTCAAGGGAAAGCAAGCTAGAGGAGATGATGAATTAGAGGCTTTGCGTAGTCATCTTATGGAGTTCCATGACCAAATAAACATTTTAAGACCAAACTTAATGACATAGATGATGTCATTTGGGATGAGCAAGGCCTGGATCTTAACAAGCCAACCATTAAGAAGGACACTAACTGAAGTTAAATTATGTTGTCTTATAAATTTTACTTTTTGCTTGGAAGGTTTTACCACTTATATAGCTATAAGGATAGTTTGAAATTTTCCCTCATTTACCTTTTTGTAAACAAGTCATTGGAACTCTCTAACTTTATGAGCCTAGAGTATGATGCTCTTATTGTAATATTTGTTGGAAATTCAACCTCATCTGCAATTTTGTAAGCAAGTCACTATATCTAGCTTTATGAGCCTAGAGTATGATGCTCTTATTGTAATATTTCATGCATATCTGTTGTGTCCAAACACAAATTTAATATAAAATTTTCTCACTATGGTTTAAAATAAAATAGTTATCTATAATTTGCGCTACTAACTCGTTAATTATGCCGAAGGATTTCTTTAAGGGGATGGTTCTTTTCGATCTTTTGTCGTCTATTGATACCCACTCGCAATTTTCCACGTGTCTATACCATCGATCAATCTCCAACTACCAATTGTCAATTGTAGCAAGCCTCATTAACGAAAGAAATCATTGTGTATCTGCAGTGAGACAACATTACCGCATAAAGTAGGGCTTCAACAAGACAAGCTCCATGGTTTTGGTCGTCTACCTCATGGCATTTGCAAACTAGTTCCATCAATTGCAACAAAATAGAGCTACCCTATCTTTATTATCCACATCACCTCGAAGATGGGAATATATTAGCAATTTCTTCTACTCCATGACCTTGATGGATTTGGTATCGTAGGCCATGGCCAAGGGTTGCAATAGGATTTTTCATGGAATGAACTGAGACAAACTCATTTGTTGAAGAGGCAGTCACTATTTTCGTCGATGGTTTTAGGAGATGGGAATGATGTTTCAAGTCTGAGATTGTGATTGTGGTGAGCTTGACTAGAACGGTAGTAATAATATCTAATACAATGTAACAAAATGTAACGAATTTCTAAGCATGATTTTTAGTTAAATTTAAGGTTATAATTTTAATGCCTTTGGAGATACAATATCTCGTGTTTTTAACGTGCAAATAAGTTAATTTTATTTTTATTTTTAGTTTGTTAAAAGTATATATATTTTTATGTTAATAATGAATGATAGATAATATAATTGTTTTATATAAGGATTAACGTAGATAGTTAATTAATATATACTATCTTGTGTTTTTAATGTGCAAATAAGTTTATTTTTTATTTTTTTAGTTTGTTAAAAGTATATATATATGAATGAATGAACGCATGGCTCACACGGTCGGGGTGGAGGACTTTCCCACTCCCCACTCGTGATCGATCCCCATATTGGTCGCGCTGCACAGCAACATATTTGTATTGACATTGAGCTTCTGTATATAAGTACTATGTGATTAATTCCGGCTGTATATAAATGTAAATATTGTACTTTGAGGCTAACATAAGCTTCTTCTGGGGACTCGCCCACCCCCCCCCCCCCCCCCCCCCATTTAAAAAAAAAAATGAATGATAGATAATATAATTGTTTTATATAAGGGTTAATGTATATAGTTAAATAATAATAATATTCATTTGCATCCATCTAAAAGGTTTTATTTTCCCCATGTAACATTCTCAATAATATTTTTGAGGGTGGTTCTGAGGAGGTGGTTTGAGTAAGTGTTCCTCACAAGGTCTCAAAAGTTGCCACGATTTAAATAGATCTTGGCTATTATCAAGGAGATTTCACAAAATTGGTTTAATCTAGTCATTTGAAGGATTTGTGGGCCCCTGACCCATTATCACTAGAATTCACGTCATGTATCTCATTTATATACATTATTTAGTAAACCATAACATATATTATTTTAGTACCATTAAGAGCACCCAAGGTCAATCCCTATTAGAAATTTGTGAGATTTGCTTTGTCACTATGCAAAGAGGTGGTGGAGAGTGCCTTCCTAATTATTCACATGTTTGGCATTGCTCCAAAGTCATCATATTCATAACTTTATTATTTTGGGGGGTTCGGTGTGATATACAATTTAGTTGAATGAGTACATTTTTCTTATTATTTTTTCAAATTTACTTACAACATATACCTAGTCTCTAATGGTAAGTCTTCACACCAAAACAAGCAAAAGAACATATAAATGACAATTAGAAACCCTATAAATTGAAAATTTAACAACTTCGTTCTAACAATCATCTATCTATCTTTCTACCTTTTCCTTTACTTATCAATATTTTGATCCCCTCACCAACCTATTGCAGAACTTCGATGATTTCTATAGAGAACTCTGCCATTAATGCAAAAGGCTTCTAGTTGGAAAAAGTTAATTCTAGATGTCAATGGCCTTATCCATGTCATGGTGAGAAAAAAGGAAGCTAGAACCTCTTATTTCAAACGCATGGCTAAGATTACCAAACATCTCTTGTCATCTAGCACATGTCCTCTGCTCTTTTAGTTTGTTTTTTCAAGTGTTTTGATACTTTTCAATATTTATCTTTATCCTACAACCACAATAATTTTTAAGCTTTTCCCCTCATGTCTCAGGGTCAAAGTGCTCATCCTCACATCTTTAAAACTCATGCCATATAGGTAGATAAAACCATATATCACAACAAGAATGGAGTTTTAAACTTGTCATAATCTAGCTTCACTTCTTCCATTTCCTTAATCATAAACAACATTTTGATCCATGCATAAATTCCTATTAGGCACTATGCATATTTGTTCATAATTTTCTTTCCACTTTAAGACATTACTTCTAATGTTGTACTGCATTAGAGGTAAAAGAGTCCATCTTATTTTTATGTAATCATTTGACTTTGTAGAATAAACAACTCTACCACTAATATGTAACACTCTCCTCCCACATCTACCTAAGTAACCGGCCAACCGGGGTAAACATGTGACGAAAAGTTACTATGATATGATTCGACCTCCTAAGTCACCTTAAGGAAGCGGAATTGACGGAAACACACCATACATACATTCCACATTAGCAACAAAACTCCCAGGAGTCATCCCAACCACTTAGTTAACCAAACCTTGAGACCAACAGAGTTTTTAGACCATTAAACCCCCGAACGCTCCCTTGATATGGGCATGCATGCGTCCAGGAGGCTTTGGACGCTCCCACAACATGGGCATGCATGTGTCCAGGGAATTTTCTACTTAGTGTTGTGCCTGTGTCTTCAAGATTTGAGCCACTTTTTCCAGCCCAGAACCCAAGTCATTGCCCATAACTCAATGACACTTTCAGAAATGAATTTACACAACATAACAATGATGCATTTGTAAAAACATCAACAAGAATTAGACTAGACCCCTGCTAGCCATGACAAACATTTCATCAAACATGTCACAAATATGTAATCTACAAGTTTAACTAACAGATCTGAGCATAGGGGTCTCATACTTATCTGAAAATTGCTAAGAATAATTGTTCCTTTATATCATTAGTTGCAATTTCATCTATTAGGCCATAGATACATTGTTCATTCATTTACAAATCAAAACATGATGAGAGCCATACATCATCATTGCCATAGAACATGCTCATAACCAACATATAACTAACAACATAACAATGATAATGCAACCATCAAGATCATAGAATAACAAGTACACTAGCCCATCATTTACAAGAGGAAATAACTCTTATTAACATATGCAAAATGCAACCAGGTATGGGACTTCCACATACCACCCGACCGTAGACATGGTTGAGCCAAATCTCTCTTCAGCCAGTCACCCTCGTGCCATATTCCAAGCATGAATGTGGGATCTCATAAAACACATCAACCAAAACCATCCAAGGCTTCTAGAGGCCAAACCACCTCAACCCATCAAACAATGACTCCACCTCAAGATCAGACATCACTAACCATCACTAGATTAGTCTCTACCCAAGGCTTCCAAGGCTCCTGAGCGTTTGTTCCAACCAAGGCTACCAGAACTAGTAACTCAACCCACAATTATCATTGGGCTTCCACAACATTTGTCCAACCAGGGCTTCCAAGACTAGTAACTCAACCCACCAAGGGATTTTAGAGTGTTTGTCCAACCAAGGCATCCAGGACTAGTAACTCAACCCAAGCTATTACAGGGCTTCGAGAGCATTTGTCCAACCAAGTCTTCCAGGAACTAGTAACTCAACCCAAGCTAAAGGAAACATGAGAACCAACTAGAAAAACAAAGAAACGAACCCACAACACCATGGTTATCCAGGAAATGGCAAGGCTAGGCAAATCCACTATCAATCCAGGCAATTCTCCATGCCAGTGATAAATCATGACCAAGAAACCACATGCATATGTCATGCATGCCAAAACTAGTGAGGGAACATACATGCAACTCGATAACTGCAAGCAAAACTCATTGTAGTTGTTGATCTCGTTGTCCTCTTATGCTTTCCTGCTCTTCCTTTGCCTTCTTGCTCCAAGCATCCAAGTATGCCACACTCTCCAAGAGTGCTCCAAGAAAACTCCAAGTGTCCAAGAGTATGATAAAGAGAATAGAATGAGAACTCCAAATCGAAGTGACAAAAGCTACACTGACCAAGCCTGCCCACCGATCCTTAGAAGCCTTTTTATTAATGAGACCTATATTTTCTTCAGTTTCCATTATTTTCACAAATAAAATGCCAATAAATGCCCCATTTCTTTCCAAAGCCTTTGCAATTGTCTTTGCTAATTTTCTCAGCCATAATAACCAAAGTGAACACCCGCTAGGATGTTTTTCCCACCATTCATCTTGGAATATGTGTCCCATGACTTTGGTCTTATATTTCTTTTACATGGATTTTTAATCATAACTGTTACAAAACCCTCCCCCTTGGGGGAACACCGTCCTCGGTGTTCAATGGCACCTATAATCAACAAGACCGTTGAAAAAAAAATATACTACCCATGGAACCTTATAACACAGCTCGCTACAGTATTTACAATGACCATCTGCTAAACATGACAAACATATTGTTTACTAGAGCTTTATAACACAACTCATTATAATATTTACAATAATAACCACATATACACACATACACATTTCCTTCACCCAGTAAATAATCATACTGTCTATGGAGCTTTATAAATCTAGCTCGATAGAATATTTATAATAATACACACATATACACATATGCACATTTTCTCAGCCAACAAATAAAATGATATGATGCCTGCATCTGTAACAAGGCAATATAGAGGCTCACACCTCCACCCTCAAGGTAATACCAAGATTCACCTCCTTCTCAAGAAGTCCAGAATTCATTGTTAAAGTCAAAGTTGCATCCAATGTCCAGCGCCACAATCCTGTGCCACTTGTCCTCTCAGTGAACAGTTATTGGCTCATTGTTCCAAGGGGCACTCCCAATGTGCATCTGATTCCATCTGGTAATGTTATTGACCAAAACAAATCCATCTTCGGTCTTCCCTTCTTTGCTACACAATCCCTCGGGCAATCTAGTCACCACCTTCCATGCAATCACACACCTTCCAAGTTCCGCTGGCACCCCCATGCCGGGAAGTCCATCCCTCGACAATCTTTCCTCGCATTGGAAGGTCTAAAAACCAAGCCATATCCCTACCTTAAAACCATCATACCTGTCATAACATGCTCATGGAAATTAATGGACACTATTGGGTACCAATGTCCCATAATGGCCATACTCCTGAATGCTTTACCAACATATTGTTCCCTGTTCCAATTCCTTTTGTTGTTGTTGCTAATGCTTGTTGTCAGTTTCAACCACCCATCTGGGCATTTCATGCTTTCCTATGCCAAGCACATAATTTCTATTATATTCAAAATAAATTGAAATAACTTCAAATCATACCTCATTGGTGGCCCGTCAATAAGGTATACTTGCAATCTTGTTTACTTCATGTCACAACAAGTCAAAGAACATCTTTGAACAAATCATCATGTATAAACATATCACATTAGGTTAGCTCAAACACAACCATCATAGATCAAAATCATAAATCACTTGTAACCATCATAAGCTAGAATCATAGATCACATATAGCCATCACAAGTCGGAATCATAAGTCATATGTATAATAAAACTGAAATAAAATACTAATACTTATCCTTCATCGGTCCTTACTTCTACCTTTGTTCTTATTTTGTACGCACACCGGATTAGTTGCCACACCCGACAAACACCCAGTGCCTCCTCCTCAACCATGTGCACATACACATAGTGTGCATCACACAATACAACCATACATGACATACAACACCATGCAATACATGCACCTACACCTGACATACCACACAACACATACACCTACACCCGATGTACAACACAATACATACATCTATACCCGACGTACAACGCCACACAATACAAGTACCCACACCTGGTGTACAACACAACACAATACATTTATTATATAGAGTAAAACGCAATGAGTACACATGTCATGATACCACAACTACACAATGCACATACATAGTACTGCATGTACACAACACAACATGTACGACATGCACATAATACCACATGTACACTAGTACCATATGTACAACATGTACATAGTACCACCTGTACACAGCACCACTTGTACAACATCACATGTATACAACACCATATGCACATCACGTACACAACGCCACATGTACACCGAACCACCTGTACAATGTGTACACAATACCACATGTACAGAATACCACATGCACATGTACACGACACCACATTTACACAACACCACATGTACAACATGTACATGGCACCACATGCTCACAACACCACTTGAACAATCATGCACACAACACCGTATGTACATAGTACCACTTGTACAACATGCACACAACACCATATGTATATAACAGTGCATATACAACATGTACATAGCATCATATGTACACATCACCGCATATCCAACATGTGCACAACACCATATGCACACAACACTACATATCCAACATGCACACAATATGATATGTATACAACACTGCATATCCAACATGCGCACAATACGATATGTACACAACACCGCATATCCAACATGTACATAACACAATCTATACCTAACACTACATATGTAATATTCGCACAACACTATCTATACCACCCTGTACATAACATTGCATAAACAACATGTACACACACTATATATACACAACACCACATGTGCACAACATCACAGATGCAACATGTACAACATATACAACATATGCACAACAATAGTACCACACATCCAAAACCACATTGTCTCTACCAAGCAACCTTGCTTCCAGTGTCTTATCCATGCTTGTCCCAACATGCCGCAGACCACACTGCTTTCATTTCGCTGATGTATCCCTCGGCCTAGCCTGTCCATAACATAAATACTATAATAACATAATATCAATTCATATCCACATGATACTAACCTCATAGATTTGTCAGGACTACTCTTCCCACTTGATTCCTCATGAACCAGGAACCTCTTCATGTCATGTAAGCAATCATTCCTTCACAAGAATGATTCCTAATGACCCTGTCAGATAGCAACATACATGCATACATATATATACATATAAATATTAGCATTAAACAATCACGATCCTGTCAGACAACAACATATACATACATATACATATAAACATTAGCATAAAAACAATCATGATCCATGATGACTCTATGAGACATGGCATACATACCTACATACATGTACACATATATAGACATCAACATAATCATGATCACAACATAATTACTAGATATCATAAGGTCAAGGTTAAGAAAACTCCCTTTATCTGTTCACAACATGCACAACATGGAGAACAACAATTCCCAACATGGCTAAGGAATCAGATGCCTCACATCCATTCACTTTACCCTTTTTGTTACCTTTCTCATGATTGTCCTATCACCGTCCATTTACCTCAATGGACCCAACCAATCCAACTAGCTGTCATACGCTTGCCTTCAGCTGCTCTTATACATGCACTGAGCTTCATTCATGCCTTACATCACCTGTTGGGTACCACACAACTCTCCCCGAACTCCATTAAATTTCCTCTTTCCCAAACCAATTCCCAAGACTCAAAACATAAAATGTAAGACAAGAAATAAACAATAAGAAAACCATGAAAATCAATAACAATACAACTCCACAAACAAAGTAGCAAGGCTTTGCACAAGACATAAACAAAACCGCAAATGAAGCTCAACAAATCACAAAATACCAAAAGCACAAGATTAACAATAGACACCATACCTCAATTCCCATGGTTCCCAGGGAAAGCTCAACCTGGGCCTTCTTCAAGATTTCATGGCAATCTCCATTTCCATGCAATCCGTCGCATCATACTGCCATAAACAGATAACTATCAGTGGATAAATAAACATAACAATACACCAGTTACCTTATCTCGTTGTGCCAAGTACACTGCCTTGTAACTCAACACATCTGTGCCATGTCTCAAGGGAATCCAATTCCCTTGACAGATCTAGCTATAACTAGACACCAACTGTTATACTTGTCAAATACATGTCCATGAACATAACACATATCCACATAATGTCAAACAAAATCAAAGTTAAGAAGACTGCATGTATGTAAAGCACTCATCCGTTTGGAATTAGGGGTTCTAAACATATCCAAAGAAATTCTTGCCCAATTTCTTTCTTTTACCTTCTACCTTGTTGCAATTGAGTCTTACTATGTACTGTCACATCACCCAACTGTTAGTTATGTAAAAATATCAATTGTTACCTTGTCACGCTAATACCAGGCATGTTTTCCTACAACTTAATGTATCTCAGGGGAGGCTATCTTGGTTGCACAATCAAGCTAGATTAGCAAGATATAACTTCACAACATATCAACTCAAACATAAATAAGGTCATTATGTCCATAACAATAACTAGCTAACATGTTCACATCAGAAACTCATAAACAATTGTCATTCATGCCTAACAATCACATATGCATAGTGAATCTAGATTAGTATGACATAATATCACAATGCATTAACTCATACCTGAATGTCATAACCATGATCATTTGCATAGGTCAATTCAAATTAGCACAAAACATAATAACATCAAGACCTTAATGCAATAACCTTAATCATTAACTAACATATAACAATAAGAAGTTAACATATAACATGCTCATCAACAACATATAACCTAATCGTCAAGCTAACTATCATATAACAAGAACAAGTTAACCTATAACATACTCACCAACGACATACAACATAATCATCAAGTTAACTAACATAAAGTAACAACAAAAATGCATACAACCACAAGTTACTATCATTCACGACTATCCAACACATGTGTATATGACTGCAATAATCAACTAACACTTATCATTTATGTAGCCATAACGTCAATAGAATGAAAAGCATACACATAACCATAATGAATATAACAATCCTTAACCTACATATCTGCATGCCCAACATACAAACCTGTATGATGACATGATCTTGCCTCGAAGTCCATTGTTGCAACTTCACTCCGATAGTCTGCATCTCCTGCTCTATCTCAGTCAACACATTAGAAGCATAACATACCAGTATCATCATGATGACCTAATTGTATACAATGACCTTATGCACAACAACCTTCACCATGAAAATGCATGCAAACAACACATAGACACTAACATGCATAACAATGCATATACAACCATACACTCATGATGACACATCCCACAACAACACCATCAACCTTCACATGGTGACATCATTACAACCATGATCAACACCATGCAAATGCAACAAGCACATGAACTACATGCATAATGAACTCATATGCAACTGACATGAATGCAAGACCAACACATCGACCATCCAGTACGAGGGGTGAACCATGCTCTAATACCACTATGTAACACTCTCCTCCCACATCTACCCAAGTAACCAGGGTAAACATGTGACGATAAGTTACTATGATATGATTTGACCTCCTAAGTCACCTTAAGGAAGTGGAACCGACAAAAAGACATCATACACACCTTCCACATTAGCAACAGAACTCCCAGGAGCCATCCCAACCACTCAGGTAACCAGCCCCTGAGACCAATTGAGTTTTTAGACCATTAAACCCTCAGACGCTCCCTTGATATGGGCATGCATGCGTCCAGGAGGCTCTGGACACTCCCACAACATGCATGCGTCTAGGCACTTTTCTGCTCAGTGATGTGCCTATGTCTCTAGGATTTGAGCCACTTTTTTTCGGCCCAGAGCCCAGATCACTGCCCAGAACTCAATGGCACTTTCGGAAATGAATATACACAACATAAAAATGATGCATTTGCAAAAAATCAACAAGGATTAGATTGGACCCCTAGTGGCCATGACAAACATTTCGTCAACACATGTCACAAATATGTAATTTACAGGTTTAAACAATAGATATGAGCATAGGGGTTTCATCCTTATCCGTGAATTGCTAAGAATCATTGTTCCCTTATAGAATTAGCTGCAATTTCATCTATTAGGCCATAGATACATTGTTCATTCATTTATAAATCAAAACATGATGAGAGCCATACATCATCGCTGTCATAGAACATGCTCATAACCAACATATAACCACCATCATAATAATGATAATACAACCATCAAGATCACATAATAACAAGTACACTTACCCATCATTTACAAGAGGAAAGATATCTTATTAACATATGAAAAATGCAACCAGGTCTGGGACTTCCACGTACCACCCGACCGTAGACATGGCTAAGCCAAATCTCTCTTCAACTAGTCACCCCCGTGCCATATTCCAAGCATGAATGTGGGATCTAATAAAACACATCAACAAAAACCATCAAGGGATTCCAGAGGCCAAACCACCTCAACCCATCAAACAACAATTCCACCCCACGGTTGGACATCACTAACCATCACCAGATTGGTCTCTACCCAAGCCTCCCAGGGCTCTGGAGCGTTTGTTCCAACCAAGGCTTCCATGACTAATAACCCAACCCACAACTGTTGCTAGGCTTCTAGAGCATTTGTCCAACCAAGGCTTCCAGGACTATTAATTCAACCCACCAAGGGCTTCCTGAGTATTTGTCCAACCAAGGCTTCTAGTACTAGTAACTCAACCCAAGTTGTTACAGGGCTTCCAGAGCGTTTGTCCAACCAAGGCTTCGAGGAAATAGTAACTCAACCCAAGCTAAAGGAAACGTGAGAACCAACGAGAAAAACAAAGAATTGAACCCACAACACCATGGCTATCCAGGAAATGGAAGGCTAGGCGAATCCACTGTCAATCTACACAATCCTCGATGCTAGTGATAGATCATGACCAAGAAACCACATGCATATACCATGCATGCCAAAACAGGTGAGGGAACATACATGCAACTCGGTACTTGCAAGCAAAGCCCGTTGTAGCTGCTGATCTCGATGTCCTCTTGTGTTTTCCTACTCTTCCTTTGTCTTCTTGCTCAAGAATCTAAGTATGCCACACTCTCCAAGAGTGCTCCAAGAAAGCTCTAAGTGTCCAAGAGTACGAGAGAGAGAGAATAGAATGAGAACTCCAAAACTGAGCTAACAAAAGCTACATTGACCAAGCCTGCCCACTGATCCTCAACAACCTTTTTATTAATGAGGCCTCTATTTTCTTCAATTTCCATTATTTTCCTTCATTTTCGTCCGCACATGCAACTTGTGACCTTTCACCTTCCTTTTCTCTTAATTTCCATTATTTTCATAAATAAAATGCCAATAAACGCCTCATTCCTTTCCAAAGCCTTTGCCATTGCCTTTGCCAATTTCCTCAGCCATAATAACTGAAGTGAACACCTGCTATGATGTTTTTCCCACCATTCAACTTGGAATATGTGTCACATGACCTTGGTCTTATATTTTTTTACATGGATTTTTAACTAGGGTTGTTACATAATCAACTTAGCAATTTTGGTTGGGCCCATATTTTTGGAGTAGCTAATCAATTTGTTGGAAATTCCACATATATTGGTGTTATTTTGTATCTGGTCATGGATTATTTAGGCCCACTGCAATGGTGAGTTCCAAATACTAAGTGTATTTGAGGGGTTTGTCTCTTTTAAATATTCTCAATAAGACATGGTTATTAATGCATGTTTTTGCTAATATTCTAGACTTAAACTATGTCTTTTAAAATGCAACATGTGCTGACTGAGTGGTGCATCTATATGAATTTTAGTTGTATTATATTATGTTGTAATATTTTGGTTGGATTGTGGTTTAGGGATAGCTCAAGTTTGATTTTTAGGAGATTGACTCAACTTTGCTAGAGAAAAAAAAGTGGAGAGTTTCTACTAAAATAAGGTATTGATAAGATTATATGAAATTAAGTCCTTTAACATTTTGGTATATCTTATTGTTGACATGGTGACTTGTTCTTGTCTAGAGGGTGGCTTGATTAAAGAGAATACTTGTTTATGACTTAAGTTAATGCGAATGTTTTTAGTGAACAAATTTATTTTTGTTGTATACTTGTAGTTTCTAATTAGCTACAAAACATAAAACCACATAACATATATGATCTCATATTTGAATAAATAAACTTGGCAAACTAGATGAGATATATTTTGTTTTCTCAAAGACAACAATATTGGTGAAGGTTTATTGTTTAAAAACTATGTAATGTAAATGAGAAACTAAGAAAATATTGACTTTTTTTTGGATGTTATTTGAACAAGAGGTGATATGAGATTCAATCCTAGAAATGGCTTTTTTAGTACATGTAAAACTGACAAGTATATTGTATTATATTGTATCAAAATGAAAGAGCTATACTACAAATATAAATGGTAAAGGAAGATTTCATCCTATCACAAAATATCTTATCCTCTTTGCAATTTTAGTTTGTAGTAAAATTAAAAAGAAAAAAACAAATACAAAGAGACAAAAGAAGTAGAACTGAGTTGAATGAATATTTTGTGTTTGATATGAAGTATGTAATATGACAGAAGTTAAGTGGTGTATCATAGGTTATTTTTTTTGTTACACAAATAATGTTATAACATTGTCTATTAAGCCTTGATGATGAAAAGAGAGTTGACATAAAAATAGGTTATTTCTTGTGGTTTATAGAAATTTATAACCTTAAACTAGGTTGGTTTCCCTAGGGATGTAAGTCAATATTGGTTTTCCAATTAGTTATGTAAAATGTGGTTTTTAAGGGACTAATCACCCTCATTTTTTGTCACTCAAGAATGTTTACATTTACCATCATTATTTGTAAATCCCCTGCCACTTATACATATCTACCTACCTTCCTATCTCTACCCATGGTTTCCTCTTCAATCGAAGACTTTCTTGCCTTTGTCCACCAACTTGTTGCAGTGGGATGAAACTCCATTTTTGAGAGATTATATAACATTAGTATAATATATAATTTTAATCAAGGTTTGATTCTTGAACATTAATCAATATCTCATACATGTACTACTGCCCATAACATTACCATTTAAAGTATATATGTAAAATAAGAATATTGGAAGACTCACTAATCATCTATAACTTTGGTAATTTTCCTATTCTCATAACTAAAGGATTAACATTGATGGTTATGTGCACCAAGGCCACTGGATTAAATAGAATATTCCACATCATACGATTTCTTCTTATTTGGTTAGGTTAATAATCTTTGTTCACTTTCTACCTTTGAGCAACTAACTAGATGACACATGACTTGTTGATTTTCCCCAACAATGTCAATGAAAAAGTTCATTTACAACATCAAATGTTGATTTTGCACCCATAATTATATCATTAATTAACGCAAGCCCTTTAAGATTTTCCCCATATTTTTATTTCTTTCTTCAATATGGTTTTTAAAACTTACTATATTAAACATCATATGTTAAATGTGGATAATATTAAACATGATCTCAATATTTGCAAATCACTTTCAATTAATTTATTTCAGGCATGTGCAAACTCTTCAACAATCTAAACTACATGGAAATATGTCATTGGTAAATGTATGACCATAAACACATCATTGTTAAAAGATAATGAGATTGAACCATTAGAATGAAACTAACGATTACTTTAAATTGTACATTTCTTAAATGTCAATATTTTTTGATAACTTGATCATGGATACATAGATGTAGATAGAGCAAGTTTTATATTTTCCCTATAAATCATGTTATCAATATTCTACATATTAGAAGAAGATGACTTTAAAATGATGCAGATTTGTTGCTTTATGGCATTAGGATTAGTCAAAGATGTTTGGACTCTATCTTCCATGGAAGAGTTAAGCATATTAAATTATATTTAATTAAAGGAGAATCATCTAACAATTGCATTAATATTAAATGAATTTTTGGGCGAGCATACATTTTAATGTCAATTCAAACTTGAGATATTAGAACATTGTCTTTGAATGTTTACAAGTGACATTATTATGTTTATAACTTGTGGAGAGGTTAATTTGTCATTCAAGATGGGACAACTCAAAAGACCATTAATTAGAGATATTAGAACATTGTCGTTTAATGTTTACAAGTAACATTATTATGTTTATAACTTGTGGAGAGGTTAATTTGTCATTCAAGATGGGGCAGCTCAAAAGACCATTAATTAGAGTACATGTTTGAGTGAGCAACATTTTCTTTGATGTTTGTGGACTCTAGCCTTCTGATCTCACCCATTTTTTTGCACTCTCCAATGAAGTTGTAGCGGTTACCAACGAAAACACCCCAATCCACACCAATCATCCTTAATTCTCTTTTAATTCAATATTTGTCCCAACATACATCTATTTTATGATTAACATGTTAAATCTTATTTTTTGAGGCACTAGACATAACTACAATCAATGAATAAATATGAATTAATAAGAAACAAATGAAATTGAAAGCTCCAAAGGATAATTCAATTGGTCGAGTTCCCATTGCTAAGTACCTTCCCAATTGGGAAGTCATATGGTCAAATCTCCTCGATGCCCTTAAGATTAGGCCTGACCAGATGACCGGGAAGCGACCAATGGGTAGATCCCTTCGAGTAAATCAACCCATAAATAAATAATTAAAAAAAAAATAACAAATAAAATTGTGAAATAAATCTATTATTACTTTTTCTTAATTATTCACCCATCATCCAAAATAAACGCCTCTTATATTCTTATATTTAAGCATTGTAATAAAAAAAAAAAAATCAACGTTGTCCAACTAACTTTTTAAAAGATTGGCTCTAAACAACTTAACTGTCCTGTAATTAAATATATTCTTATACTCGTTTTTACTATAAATTATAGAAATACCAAAACTGGCATATAAAGTTTTTGTTACACATTTTTCAGTTATACGTCCGCGAAACCCACAACATACGCTACAGAAGTGTATTCCATATTTAGCCATACGTACATTTGGAAAGAAAATACACATTTTTCAGTTATACGTCCGCGAAACCCACAACATACGCTACAGAAGTGTATTCCATATTTAGCCATACGTACATTTGGAAAGAAAATACCTGTTGTATTGAACGGGTGGGCGCACCCCGTCCTCACGTAGTTAGCGGAGCCCTAACACCGTCTGGGCGGATACTTAAAACCCTATGCCCTCTGTCTGAACGAAAAAATTTCCATATTTTCTTTAGATCGAAGCTTCCGAAGGCGCCTGTGCAGATATACTTAGCATCTTCGCCATGACAGCTGCAACCCAGGCCGATCTCTTGGCTGCTCACCTCGAGGAGCAGAAGATTGAGGTAACTGTCCAACCATCTACCCAAAAGATTTCACCATTAAAAAAGCTTCAACAGCTTTAAGTATTATATAGTATGCGGACCTTGCTCATCTTTGGTGTTGCCAGGGTTTTAGGCTTTGAAATGAAGCGGGTCTAGGTTAAGATTTTGTGGGTTCCATATAGGAATACGCCTTTTATCAGTTATTATGCAGTGTTGACCTCATAAGGCGTTTCTGAGAGTATATTTTTCGGTTGAAATGAAGCGGGTTAAGTAATTGTTAGTGGGTTTTATTTGGCAATCTTTGGTCACTGGTTGCAATCCTCATTCAAGTCACTGTGAACACAGACACTGATTTGCCCTAATAATGCCAGTGGGCTTGTAGCAGGAGACCCATTGTACACTGCTCTGGCTTCCAAAAGATCATGCATATATCAATGTATAAAATTTGCGATGCAAATTGCAACTTTTAACACATGGATATACAACATAAAGCCGCACCCGATATTTTTATTTCTGGCTATTTTCATATTGAAATAAATAAAACTATTAGCTCGCTTTTACTGCCGTGAGTAGGAAACATTATGTTTATAATTTCTCTAATGTTCGTCGCTTGTGAATAACTTGCTTTGAAAATGTTTTTTGTCTTATTTTGACTAATTTCATCTCATCCTCGCATGACAAGCATGTCCTTCACCAATCTGGAAATATTACAATCAGTGTAGCTGGCTAACCACACTGAAATTAGAATCCTTCGGCTATGAAGCCGCGAGTAGGGGTAATCTATGCCCCCTGTTATCCCCTGGAAAAACCCTTGGACAGAGTGTAATCGAAGATGTCTGGATAACCGCTAGGGGGTGTGTCTTGTCTCTTAATTACAGTCCTGCCCCTTTTCTAGTCTGTTTCTTGCTAACGTGGGTCCCTGAATGGTATGTAGCTGGAATTTTTAATGCTTAGAAGGAAGTCCCTCAAACCTGCAATATATTTTGCTGTTTTAAATTTATTCAGATCTCTAACTAGTTTCCTTAAAACCAGCAAACTCAAAGTACGGATTGTGATATAGATGTTCAAGTCAGCTCAGAATACAATAAATCCACTATAGTCTTCCTCGGTTTCTGCAAGAATCAACACAGAGCAACAAGCTTTTGTGCGTTGAAATTTACAAAATTTAGCTTTAAAATCAAGTAATAATTAATAAAGTTGAATTTTCGAGGTACAGATCGTCTTATAAAATCGGATGCATTGCATTGGGAAATGAAGTCAAGAAATGAGAACCCAATAAGGTCATTTTTTAAAGTATTATAGCATTAAGTAACACATTTGATTCCAACCTAGAAAAAATGAGCACGATTGAAGAATACATTTTCATACAAACAAATATAAGTTCACCTCCAAAAGATTCAATTTTACAATGTCTAGTTCACAGCAAAAAATTACAAAATTGATTTGAGAAAACCAAAAGAGGTGTAAACATGCTCTTGTGCAATTAGATGCAGTCACTGTTGGAGACCTCTATTGTGCAATAGCTGTTTAGATATTTGGAATATTAGGTTCATGTGTTATCTTAAATCCAGAAAGTAAGTGTTGTGGAAGGTGAATATTGAAATGAGAAAGAAGAATGAATGCAGATATCAAAGCTCGAAAATGATGGAACTCCTCTCTAATCTTTGAAATTAAATTAAATGGATCTCTATCTCATGAGGGATGCACCCTCCATGCTATGGAATACAAAAGGAAAGACAGGAGAATAACCTTTTGAACTAACATTGCAACTGTTGTATGAATCTCCTATGATTAGGGTGCAATATTCAATTGAAGAAGATGGAGTCTACCTGAAATAAACTGGTGGAATTTGCCTAAACATAGTGCTTAAGTGGTATGATATAAGTCTCCCTTGAATAAATGCATGAAGGATGGATAAGGTAACTTAGACTAAACCTTAGATGGAGTACCCTCTTTTGCCATGAACAACATTGAACTGAACTAAACCAAATGAGGTAACACTGAATTGAACCAAACTTTCCAGAATATCAATCTTCCCAGGAGTTCTAAGGAGGTCTAAATGTTAAAGCTCTGATACCAATTGATATGGAGCACATATAAAAAATGCAAGACGATACTCCCACACAAGAAAGCACAAGAGAGTAAGTATGCGAGTATGAGAGAAATTTGCTGGAACTGTAAAGTCATTTGCTGGAACTGTGCACTCATTTTTATTACTACCAATAGAATACAAAATTAAGGGGAGAGTGAGGAAAGGAGTGAGGAAAGTTGACCAAGTCCCCAATATAATACAATAAAGTGGATGAGTGATTATTTTAGACAGTAACCCAAAAGAGATAAAGTATAAAATCTACTACAGTATGAAATACAAATATAATAGTATAATACATATTCATACATGTTTACTAGACCAAGTCTCATCAATAATAACCAACATTAATTAAGTCTTAAATACAAATATAATACATTCATACATTTTTACTGGGCCAAGTCTCATCAGCAAAATTAATTAAGTTTTAATTCTATCAACCATAAAGTATTAAGTCTTGGGTTGATTGACCTTCATAGGGGCACCAACATTCGTTGGTTGACATTGAATTTAAGTCTAGCCGACTTTGAATTGACAACATCAATACCTGGCATTAATTGTTGACATTGATTTGAACTTTGGACAAATTTGACATTGGACCAATATCACTTCCACAACATTGATAGCGGATCTTGATTGCTAATTCAACTCGATTGTTTGATATGGCTAGTTGGACCATCATAGATAGCTGATGTCAGTTCACTAATCCCTTATCTCTGGATTTATATGTAGACATAGGGAAGAGTACACATGCCAGTGGTTCTTGCAAAGTACTTGCCTCTCGAAGCCCTTTACAAAACTTGGCATACAAAGCACTCCTGCTCTTAACTCCATTATATGTTGTATTACACTTAATTGTATTTTGTAGGGTAGCACCATACACAATTTTTTTGGTATTGTTAATCAAACTATCAGTGATTGATTGAAGTTTTTTGAGTGTTAATCAAACTATCTGTCGATTTATATGTACACATACGAAGTTATACACACACCAGCGGTTCTTGCACGAGACTTGCCTCGTGAAGTCCTTTACAGAAATTAAAATATAAAACACTTATGCTCTTAAATCCATTTTATATTGTACTACACACCTTGTGTTGTGTAGGGCATGATCCTAGATTCCTAGCACAGTAATATAGGTGTAAGTTCATAAGTTATAACTTTATATCATTTTTTTACTTCTTTAGGTGATTAATTACCCCGAACCACCTATTAACTTTGATTTACTTAGCTGATTTCCAAGGCTTGAAAATTTTCTATTAAGTCATTTAGTGTACAACATTGAGTGGCCAACCAGGTAAGGCACTTACCAGCTTGAAAATAATGTGATAATGAGTAGGCAAAGCTATTTACTAGTGCATGCTTCTTTGGGTATTCATAAATCTATCTTTACAAAAGTTAAATTACTATGTTTCAATCCAAGAATTCCAATATTCAGAACTTTTATGTGCAAGAGTATGGTGTACAGGGTTCTATTTTACATATACTTAGAAAGCTAAAAATCTGTTTCAGTGTGCTTGAAGTTGAAAACATCTAACTCTATATTCTCTATGTGATGTCTGAGACTCTGATGGGTCTGTTTCCAGTGTCCACCACCAAACAGCTTGGAATGTTGGTCCCACTTTGACCTTTATTGCTAAAATTTAAGTTAGATCAAAATAAATATAAAATAAAGGTAAATATCATTAAGTTTGAGAACGGAGGTCCATTGGTCGATCATGACAGGGGAGGTCGGTTGGTGTGACAAGGGGATTTGACTTGTTCCTGTAGGAACATGTAAGTTCCCTTAACGACGATGACAGGGTATGTGTCTTAGCTTGACGTGATTTGAGCAGTGGATACAGGACCATGCTTTTGAGTTGTCCAGAGGAAAAGTAGCTGAGGTTTTGAAGGAAAGGTTTTATTGAATGGGAATAATGCACAGTTGTGAGAGCTTAAATGGCCGTTTGAAGCCTATTCAACTTCGCAAACGCCAATACATTTCAAGTTTCAAGTGTTCCAAGTTTGTGTATGAATTCCTAGGTCTGTTTTTAGAGTCAACACACTGCCAGAGAACTAATTTTGAGAGCTTATAATGTAACCTTTCACATCCATGAACTCAGAATAATTGAAGGCGTAACCCCAAGGTTTACAGGCTCGGATGGTCCTTGAATGATTTTTAACAAAACATGATCACATTTATGTGATTTACATAAAAGTTCTACTGATTTTTTGTTTTTGAATATTTTGCAAGTCTTCTATGGAGTCCTGATTTAGTTGGGTGAGCTCTAAATGTAATTTTAAACAAACTTAAATTCCATTCCAATGAGGAATGTCTATTTTTCTGAATGTTACCAAGATTGTCATCTAATATCAAATCTTTTAACTCTGGTTAAACGCCATTAAGATTTCCAGATTAAGGTCAATACTATATATAACCATTATGAAATGGCACACTAAAGAATTATAATTATAGGCATGAAATTTTAGAGTCAAGGTAACATTAAAGAAAAATATTTGAAGGCATAACTGCCTTAAGACGACAGGGTCAAGGGCTGTTGCATGGTCATGCACAACGCTGCCTCAAGGGCATATAGACATTACAAATTTTTATCAAAATACTTTGAACAAGTGACCATATACCTGGCATAAAATACATGAAAACATTAGACAATTGACTCATGGGAGGGTCTTCTACGACTAGTTGTGAGCCAGATCCAAGTGATTCATAAAATTCCTGCCGAACATGCAATTACATAGTCATTACTACATTCCCTTTTGACAAGTTTGTTATATGAGAAATAACTCCTTTCCACTCACTTTCTTGTTAAATACAAGTGTAAAATAATAAAAAAGATTTTAGAGAAGAACCAGGAAAAAAGATTGCTCTGTGCAAGTTAGCTCTGGAGATGCTATTTCTAAGCAATCTAGACTACATATTTTCCTCCCAGCCTTTTCCATGATAATCTTCTTACCCTGAAATGTTAAAATTGGCAACTAGGGCCAAATTCCACTTTGGATAGCTCATTTGATGGAGATGATTATTGCGTTGAATTTCTCTTTTTGAGAGGACCAAAATCGACTTAAAGATCGTCAAATTTGGATAAGTAAAAATGTGTTTTTGAATTTATGCCTTCACATGTGCAAATTGTCAAGGTCGGTCACATCATCATGTAGGCTCATGAAGCCCAAGAGACATCACTTTACCCTCAACGATTTGTATATAAAAAAGAGAGACTTCCAACCTCATTTGGTACTTCACTCTCATACGACCATCTCTCTCCTTATCTGGTTGGTTCGTACAACTTATTGGGCATATCTTTTCCTCACACGTGTGGCAGAAAAAGGACAATTGCAGGAAAAATTACAGGGCCAAAATTTCTCAGTTCGTTGCAGGTTTGACCAATGTTGACCAGGAGTCTTTTGACCACATTTGACTGCGGTTTTCATGCCAGAATATTGTTTTTAGAAGGCCACATTGATTGGCACAGGAACTGAGGTATTTTGGGCACATTTACTGAGGTTGACTGTAGGGCTGACTGCAGAGTTGACCACTGAATTGACCACAAACTTCAAGTGCAGAATTTGACCAAGTTTGACCGCTGATTTAGTGACTGTTTTGGGCTGTCTTTGACCACTTTAGAAGGTCGAGTTTGACTACCTTTGACTGAGCTCCAAAGAGGACTGTTTGCTGCTGTGTTGACCATTGTTGACTTTCTTGTTAGGGCTAAATTTGACTGTTGTTGTCTATTGCAGAAAATTACAGATTTGACAAGGCTGCTTTGATCATCATTTGGCAAGTCAATTTTGACTTTATTGTACTCTCTCTCTTCTGAACATTTGATATAATAATAAAAAAAGGGTTTTCCCCATCTTGGGGTTTTCTTGGCATCCGCCAAAATTGCTGTCCTCTTGTCTTGGCTTGTCTTCTGCATTTATGTTTGATGTTCTATCCTATGATAATGGTTAATGTGATTGCTAATGGATTAATGGAATTAATAATGGGCTAATGGATTAATGAAGTAACTGACCTAAGCAAAGAACATGTTAACTAAAAAATTAACATGGTATCAAAGCTCAGGTGAGGACAAGCCCAAGTAAGAGAGAAAGCAATCATTAAGGCTTCATCACATTAAAGGACAAAGGCAACCCTAGACCAATCTCCTTGTGGCAGAAAGTCAAATTCTGGGCGTGATTTTAAGCCATAGTCTCTATGTTGAAAACCTAATCAAGAAAAGCAAAGAAAGGTGAGGGGCATATAAACCTAAGTTACCAGGATTCAGATATGGATACGGATACAGATCCGGATCCGGATTTGCTAGTAATTTGAAAATCTAAGGTCCGGATACGGCGAGGATACGTCACGTACAATATATATATATATATATATATATATATATTTTTAAAAAACACCTTAAAGCTAAAAAATCAAATACTCCATGAAACCATCAAACAATTTTAGAACATTGAATGATAAAATCATAAATATGAAGATTAAAACATTGAAATGGTGCATTGTCCCTCATACAAAGTAACAAAAAGGATCATGATTCATAATATCATGAATGATAATAGTAAATACATTTACATATCCTCAAATGGATCTATATCTTCTGTGTATTGCAACTCTACATCATGAATAGATGATGGGGGTCCTGGAATGTAGGAAGTTGCATCAGTAGGATGGACTGGTGGTGGAACAATATCCTCAAGTAGGTTGAGGTGAGTCATGGCATTCAGTATCAGGTTCAAGTCAGAGATCTCAGGCTCCACATCCCACATCCTGCTCGGACCCTTTTTATACTCTGGTTCAACATGTGATAGAAGACGGAGGTTGGAATGAACATAAACAAGGTCCTCAGCCTTTGTTGCTCCCAACCTGTTTCGCTTCACTGAATGGATGAAGCCATATGTACTCCAATTCCTCTCAGTTGATGAGCAACTAGCAACCTGTGATAACAACCTAGTGGCTAGAGTAGAGAGATGAATGCTATCCCCACCATGGAAGCCCCACCAAGTAATAGGGTCAAGATGTCTTTGATCATCCATAGCTACTGGATCTGAAAAGCTACCAGTCGACTGTACAAACCCTCCAAATTCTTGCCGGACTTCCATTGCAACTCCCATATCTCTATAAATTTTCTTCAAGGTTGTCTTGTATCCTTGTACCACTTCAGAATTTTTGTTTGGTGCTGTTCTACCAGGTAAAGACAGAATTTTAGAATGATAGTATTTAGGATGCAATGCATATGCCAGAAGGTGTAATGGCGTGGTCATTTTGTTCCACCTTTCTCTAACTATGTCCTTCACTAAATAATAGAATGTTTCATGAGGGTCATTTTCACTTGCCTTGATAATTTCCCTTATCCTCTCCAACATACTATCAATGTTTTCATAAACTTCCCCCAAGCCAGGTGTATCTGTATCAAATGCCCTGCTCAAGGTCAAGATTGGTTCAGTGAACCGTAGAAGATATTGAACCTTGTCCCACCATGCATCATCAAGAATGATGGACTTGATTTTTTGCCCTTTATCAGAAGTGGAAGTCCTCCATGATTCCCAAAGAGGGTCAATGACCATTGCTTGTAGTGCTTGTCTCACCTCCACAAGTCTCTTTATGACAAGAGTGTGGGAGGCAAAATGAGTTTCAGCAACTTACAAGTTTCAAAAGGCCAAATCTCAAATGAGAAACCATATATAAATTTGTAATTAAAAATAAGAATTTCTAATACAAATAGTATTGATTAAAAAAATTACCTTTAGTAGCTCCAACTTTGCAAAACCCCGATAAATGGCTTGGGACAATGAATGATTTGTTATGAACATTTGGATTTCTTTTGATGCTACATATATTTCATTAATCCATTCAATCTCACCAATCTTGGCAAGCCTAAGGTTCAATGAATGGACTGCACATGGAGTCCAAAAGATGTGATCATATTGACCCTCCACAATCAAACCTGCAGCTTTACAAACCTGTGCATTGTCCGTAATGACTTGGACAACATTATGTGGCCCCACACTTTCTATTGCATCAATAAGAATTGTGGATATGAAAGATGCATCTTTCTCTATTCCACTGCAATCAATAGCCTTCAAAAACATTGCCCCTTGGGGGCATACTGCAACAACATTAATTAATGGGCGGTTTTTTTGGTCTCTCCATCCATCAGAAATGATGGACACCCCTGTTTCTGCCCATGTATCCCAGATTGCCTGTAGCTGTCTATCCACGGATTGTCTCTTTGATGCCAACAAGGTAGTGCGGACCTTTTCATATCCAGGGCTTTTGTATTCTTTTGGCGCTTCATTAACCGCCTTAATCATTTGTTGCCAGTAAGGGGAACGCACCAAATTGAATGCTAGCCCATTTGCATAGATGCAACGAGCTACATGTTCATCAGCTATGTCTCTACCTTGATTATTGAAACACGCTTCAAGAGGGCCTAGAGTGGCCCTTTTATTAGATGTAGCAGCAGGCCTAGATGGCAATGGAGGCCTAGTTGTAGAACTTTGCACAGGGTGTTTTCCCTTAGCAAGTTTCCTATCAGCAACTTCTTGCAAAGATGCATAGAATTTTATTTTTCCAGAACTCAAACCTTGGCCAGGTTTGCCATTTGCATTTTTGGCCCGATGCATACTTGCACCCTTGTGTTAGTTTGATCGGTGAGATGGGCCTTCACTCTAGTATATGAGCCCTTTTTTACATCTTGGCATTCACTGCACTTCCGTTTAAATGAACCACGTCCGGGATTTTTTCCAATAATCTCCACATATTGCCATAGAGGAGATTTTGGGTCTGTTTTGATGATTTCCCCTTCACTATGCTCATGTTGTGAATCTTGTGATGGTTCCATTACGATAATGGTATAGACTCTATTGGTTACTTGCAACTGCATATAAAAGTCAAATTAAAAATTAAATTGTAATTTGACTTTTATATGTAGTTGCAAGTAACCAATAGAGTCTATACCATTATCGTAATGGAACCATCACAAGATTCACAACATGAGCATAGTGAAGGGGAAATCATCAAAACAGACCCAAAATCTCCTCTATGGCAATATGTGGAGATTATTGGAAAAAATCCCAGACGTGGTTCATTTAAATGGAAGTGCAATGAATGCCAAGATGTAAAAAATGGCTCATATACTAGAGTGAAGGCCCATCTCACCAGTCAAACTAACACAAGGGTGCAAGTATGCATCGGGCCAAAAGATGCAAATGGCAAACCTGACCAAGGTTTGAGTCCTGGAAAAATGAAATTCTATGCATCTTTGCAAGAAGTTGTTGATAGGAAACTTGCTAAGGGAAAACACCCTGTGAAAAGTTCTACAACTAGGCCTCCATTGCCATCTAGGCCTGCTGCTACATCTAATAAAAGGGCCACTCTAGGCCCTCTTGAAGCGTGTTTCAATAATCAAGGTAGAGACATAGCTGATGAACATGTAGCTCGTTGCATCTATGCAAATGGGCTAGCATTCAATTTGGTGCATTCCCCTTACTGGCAACAAATGATTAGGGCGGTTAATGAAGCGCCAAAAGGATACAAAAGCCCTGGATATGAAAAGGTCCACACTACCTTGTTGGCATCAGAGAGACAATCTGTGGATAGACATCTACAGGCAATCCGGGATACATGGGCAGAAACAGGGGTGTCCATCATTTCTGATGGATGGAGAGACCAAAAAAACCGCCCATTAATTAATGTTGTTGCAGTATGCCCCCAAGGGGCAATGTTTTTGAAGGCTGTTGATTGCAGTGGAATAGAGAAAGATGCATATTTCATATCCACAATTCTTATTGATGCAATAGAAAGTGTGGGGCCACATAATGTTGCCTAAGTCATTACGGACAACGCACAGGTTTGTAATGCTACAGGTTCGATTGTGGAGGGTCGATATGATCACATCTTTTGGACTCCATGTGCAGTCCATTCATTGAACCTTAGGCTTGCCAAGATTGGTGAGATTGAATGGATTAATGAAATATATGTAGCATCAAAAGAAATCGAAATGTTCATAACGAATCATTCAATGTCCCAAGCCATTTATCGGGGTTTTGCAAAGTTGGAGCTACTAAAGGTAATTTTTTTAATCAATACTATTTGTATTAGAAATTCTTATTTTTAATTACAAATTTATATATGGTTTCTCATTTGAGATTTGGCCTTTTGAAACTTGTAGGTTGCTGAAACTCATTTTGCCTCCCACACTTGTCATAAAGAGATTGTGGAGGTGAGACAAGCACTACAAGCAATGGTCATTGACCCTCTTTGGGAATCATGGAGGACTTCCACTTCTGATAAAGGGCAAAAAATCAAGTCCATCATTCTTGATGATGCATGGTGGGACAACGTTCAATATTTTCTACGGTTCACTGAACCAATCTTGACCTTGATCAGGGCATTTGATATAGATACACCTTGCTTGGGGGAAGTTTATGAAAACATTGATAGTATGTTGGAGAGGATAAGGGAAATTATCAGGGCAAGTGAAAATGACCCTCATGAAACATTCTATTATTTTAGTGAAGGACATAGTTACAGAAAGGTGGAACAAAATGACCACGCCATTACACCTTCTGGCATATGCATTGCACCCTAAATACTATCATTCTAAAATTTTGTCTTTACTTGGTAGAACAACACCAAACAAAGATTCTGAAGTGGTACAAGGATACAAGACAACCTTGAAGAAAATTTATAGAGATATGGGAGTTGCAATGGAAGTCCACCAAGAATTTGGAGGGTTTGTACAGTCGACTGGTAGCTTTTCAGATCCAGTAGCTATGGATGGTCGAGGACATCTTGATCCTATTACTTGGTGGGGCTTCCATGGTGGGGATAGCATTCATCTCTCTACTCTAGCCACTAGGTTGTTATCATAGGTTGCTAGTTCCTCATCAGCTGAGAGGAATCAGAGTACATATGGCTTCATCCATTCAGTGAAGTGAAACAGGTTGGGAGCGACAAAGGCTGAGGACCTTGTTTATGTTCCTTCGTCTTCTATCACATGTTGAACCAGAATATAAAAAGGGTTCGAGCAGGATGTGGGATGTGGAACCTGAGATCTCTGTCTTGAACCTGACACTGAATGCCATGACTCACCTCAACCTGCTTGAGGATATTGTTCCACCACCAGTCCAGCCTACTGATGCAACTTCCTACATTCCAGGACCCCCATCATCTATTCATGATGTAGAGTTGCAATACACAGAAGATATAGATCCATTTGAGGATATGTAAATGTATTTACTATTATCATTCATGATATTATGAATCATGATCCTTTTTGTTACTTTGTATGAGGGATGATGCACCATTTCAATGTTTTAATCTTCATATTTATGATTTTATCATTCAATGTTCTAAAAATGTTTGATGGTTTCATGGAGTATTTGATTTTTTAGCTTTAAGGTGTTTTTTAAAATTTTATATATATATATTGTACGTGACGTATCCTTGCCGTATCCGGATCTTAGATTTTCAAATAACTAGCGGATCCGGATTCGTATCCGTATCTGTATCCGAATCTTGGTAACTTAGGGCATTCATACTTGGCTCAATATCAACACATTAGGACCATGGACAGTGTTAAGCATGAATCCTCATCACAAGGAAGCAAGTTATCAAAAGAAACTTCAGGCACTCCTATTGACAGATAAACGTCTCATCTCTCAAGGTATGACAGGCATTAAAGTTGAAGGTCGATTTATATTGCAAAATCATATTAAGGTTTGTGGCATAGAAACTCTGTATGAGATTGAGGCTAATTTTTGATTAAAGTATATCCTCTCAATCAAGTGTGAAAAGACCTTGAGGCTCTTCAAAAGAATTGTGGATCATCTCAAGCTTGTACAATTGTGGCAAGAATGTGTACAGGTTAACAATGAAATATGGATCAACAAACTTGCGATATACTTGGCAGGCATCTTCAGATACACCAGTGGCACATTTTGCATCAATAGTCATCTTCAGGGATTACAGTAGCACATCGCCAGTCTTGAGGACTTGATGAGCAGTTGGATAACCTTGCATCATTACTGATTATGAGCTTAAGATGGCTCTAATATTCTATATGGTTAAGATCTCTTCTCTTGCTCATCATACAGATAACCTAAATTGGCTTGAGAAATAAAGTCAAAATTGTATTGCAATATGTGATGAACTCCGTGTTACTGATTCTTGGCTTCAGCTAGTGTTCATCAAACAACCAATGGCCAGTATCAGAATCTTGAGGGAAGAAGTCAGTTTTTCATCAATAGTTCAAAGTGCATTCTTTTGCAGCAACATTGAATTTTTGAAGAAATCTAGTACATCAGTAGTTATATATATTCCAAACATATTGATGACCTCATGAATCTAGCCCATGATAACATGCTCTAAATTTTAAATTTATCACTGAGAAGTAATTTGGCATAACTTGATTTGATCTATTACTAGGGTTCTTTTTGGACTATCTATAATGTGATGAAAGATATTAAGATCTGTGCTAATAAGTGCTAGGACTCTGAATCAATGTTGCATAAGATACCTTGGCATAATCAGACTTGAAGCAGGCAGTTTAAAAGGATCAGAACATTTCAAGGCTAAATTCAGAGCAAGTCCCTTGGTATCCTCATTCAATCAATAATATTGAGGTACTATTGATGCAAGTATATCACTGTTGTTGAGGACTGTTAGTTGAAAATGTTGAGAGTTGTTGATTGAGCAGAGCATGCAAGAAAGATTACCTGTGCATGCATTTGAAAGTTTGCTGATTCAGTTAAAGCATGATAATGTCTCATCTCAAAAGATAAGGAGCAGATTGATAAAGGCTAAATGTCCAACTAAAGCAAGGCTTCAGAGGGAGCTATAGAATCCCTAGCAGTATGACCTCTTCTTGCCCAATGTTTATTGATGAAGGCAAGTCATGGCAGTTGATTATGATTATGATGACTCTGATGATGCCTTGATATATCCCTGTTACTTGAGAGGCTGCATGGAAGCTGCATGATTATGATTGATGACTTTGGCACATGGACCTAAGGGTCTATAGCAGGAAAAGGGACAGGTTACAGGTGGCTCAATGATTATGTTTTGGCAAGGTCACTCTCTCTATATCTAGAGGGAGTATTGGATTGTAAAGATGCAACTATTGATGATGTCTGATTGATGACCCTCTCGTTTATCAATGTAAGAGGGAGTTGGCTTTTAAAGTCAAGATGGAAGACCTAGCCTTGATGCACTATTCCCTGCACTTAAAGGCCTAATGAGATGGACAAATTGTTGGTTTGCATATGTATATCTTGTGGGATCCTGGTGTTGTTGATAAACACCCCATCAGTCATATGCCTTGCTATGAAGACTCTAAGTCGATTTATGGATGAGCCTCATATATTGGATAACTACTTATTGAGATATCTTTGTGATTCTATTATCTATAATCTAAGGTACATTGCTGGAATCTAAGATTCCATGAATATTCTGATGCTGGCTCGGTTGGCAGTGTGATGGATGGAAAGAGCACATCTAGTGCTATATCTCTTGATTCAGTTGCTTTGGAAGCACTATTGAGGCCAAATGTGTATATAACAAGAAGTATGGCTTATTATGAACTTATGAAGCTAGTTGGTCGAGGACAACCCTTTAGTGAGTTATTTGAGCACGCGTTGGTAACCATCATTGTATATTGCGATATTCTTGAGTGGGATTCATTTTTCAGAGAATCCATGTTCCACGACAGCTCCAAGTATTGGGTACCACTTTATTTTGATATGGTACATTGGAGAGCTACCAAGCTCCATCATTGTTGGTTGGATGAGCATATTACTATCATCCTTACATGGCCTCTTGGTAAAGTCAAGATTATCTTTCTTCAGAGAGAGGTTAGGAGTCATGGATAGACCCTACTATGAGGGTCTCGGTTGAACATTGAGCTTTGGGAGCTCCTGGGGGCCTGGGGTACTTCTTGGAGCTATGTGCGACCATAGGGTGAGTGGTTCACCTTCCCCTATAGGTACGCTATGTACAAGGTGAGTGGTCCACCTTCCTTGCGATACTCCATGATGATATACGACAGCATAGGGTGAGTGGTCCACCTTCCCCTATGATACTCTATGATGATATATGAGAGCATAGGGTGAGTGGTTTGCCTTCTCTTATAACTGATGATATATGCATAGGATGAGTGATTCACCTTCTCCGGCGGATACCCCAGTGAGAGATGCATAAAGGCATCTGTCGGTTGTCACACGTGGACATGTCAGTGGGACGTAGTTCATCCCTTCCCCACATGTAGGTTACTCATTCCCTACAATCGATGGTTGACATGTCAGTGGGACATGGTTCTTCCTTTCCCTACGTGTAGGATCCTTCCTACGATTGTTGGTTGGCATGCATGTAGGATGTGGTTCAACCTTTCCCTACCCTCGTTGGTTTGCATGCACGTAGGATGTGGTTTATCCTTTCCCTACAATGGTTGTGACATGTGACTTTAAGATGTGGTTTATCCTTTACTTGTGTGTGGTTGTGAGCAGGATGTGATTTATTCTTTACTTGTTGTTGCCCCAATGTCATCCTACCCATGTAATCTAGGACACATGGGATTGGGAAGTACCTGTCCTCTAGCCATTGAGTTGGAAAAGTAGATAGGGACCATACCACTACAGATGGACACATCGTATACTACTATACTCCCTATGTCTAGGATGCATGGTGTTCAACAACTTGATCTGGGACCAAGTCTGGTTGGGGTTCTACCCTTGGACTGACTTTTGTCAGTGGAGAGTGGCAAGGTCTTGTGACTCACTTTCGATATATTCTTCTTCATTATTACATCATTGTTCAACAGAGTTGAGATGAGATGCATAGATGGTTCATGATGATAGGATGGCATGATGGATTGGTAAGTGGAATTCTCCCTAGTTGAGAGGGAGTGTTAAAATTGGAAACTAGGGCCAAATTCCATGTTGGACAACTCATTTGATGGAGATGATTATTGCATTGAATTCCCCTTTTCGAGAGGACCAAAATCGACATAAAGATCATCAAATTTGGATAAGCGGAAATGTGTTTTTGAATTTATGCCCTCACATGTGCCCTCTTTGCTTAATTTTTATAAATAAGAGAGACCTCCAACCTCATTTGGTATTTCACTCTCTCACACAATCATCTCTCTCCTTCTCTGATTGGTTCGTACAGTTTATTGGGCATATCTTTTCCTCACGTGTGGCAGCAGAAGGACGAATTGCCTAATGAATTATAGTGCCGAAATTTCAGAGTCTATTGCAGGTTTAAGTTTTAACCAGCATTGACCAGGGGTGTTTTGACCACATTTGACTGCGGTTTTCATGCTAGAATTTCGTTTTTGGAAAGCTACATTGATTGGCATAGTAACCAAGGTACTCTGGGCACATCGACTGAGGCTGACCGCAGGGCTGACCATAGAGTTGACTGCAGAGTTGACTGTAAACTTCAAGTGCAGAATTTGATCAAGTTTGACTATTGATTTAGTGACTGTTTTGGGCTGTCTTTGCCCACTTCAGAAGGCTGAGTTTGACTACCTTTGACCAAGCTTCAAAGAGGACTGGTTTGCTGCTGTGTTGACCATCGTTGACTTTCTGGTTAGGGCAGAATTTGACTGGTATTATCTGCTGCAGAAAATTACAGATTTGACAAGCTGCTTTGATCATCATTTGGCAAGTCAATTTTGACTTTATTGTACTCTCTGTGCTGAACATTTGATATAATAATAAAGAATTGATCAAAGGGTTTTTCCAATCTTGGGGTTTTTCCCTGGTATTCGCCAAAACTGGTGTCCTCTTGTCTTGGCTTGTCTTCTGCATCTATGTTTGATGTTCTTTCATTAGTTACTATCTATGATAATGGTTAATGTGATTGCTAATGGATTAATGGAATTAATAATGGGCTAATGGATTAATGAAGTAACTGACCTAAGCAAAGAACATGTTAACTCAAAAATTAACATGAAACCCATTTTATTGTGTAGAATTGCCTATAAGGGTGCAAGGAATTTGCTATTGTAGGTTACTCAGCCAGTGATTTTTCTACTGCCAATACTATACTTCCTCCACTTACCAATTGCACCACCATTTGCCAGAGTCAATGAGAAGAATTGATGAAAACGAGCAAGCAAAGTGACAATGGGTATGCTGATGGTACTCAAAAATTCAAAATAACCACATGCATAGCTCACTCTGAGTGAAGTAAAAGTATTACTTCAAAAAAAAATGTAGATTTCAGCCGAACTTAAGGAAGAAAAATAGTTAAGTTTAAAGCTTCACCATTGTTCCTCGTCCTTTCCACAGAAATTCTGCTCTAACAACTTCCAATGTAACAATGCTATAATAGGCAAAACTGGGGTTTCCACCAATGTTGTGAAAAGCGTGAGCAGGATTAAATCGGCACGGGGAACGAATCGGAAAAAATCGGAAAAATCACGAAAAAAGCGGGAACAAATCATTTGGTACAAAAATATTCATTTTTTTTTTCATTTTTTTTAATATCTAAACCATCTACAACATAAAATAAAGCTTCACCATTGTTCCTCGTCCTTTCCACAGAAATTCTGCTCTAACAGCTTCCAATGTAACAATGCTATAATAGGCAAAACTGGGGTTTCCACCAATGTTGTGAAAAGCGCGAGCAGGATTAAATCGGCACGGGGAACGAATCGGAAAAAATCGGAAAAATCACGAAAAAAGCGGAAAAAAGCGGGAAAAAATCGTTTGGTACAAAAATATTCATTTTTTTTTTTCATTTTTTTTCAATTTTTTTAATATCTAAACCATCTACAACATAAAATAAATACATTGACACATAAATATGATAAAAAAAACTAATATATAAGATGTTTAATATCATTTCTAGCGCTAAAATCACACATAACATTGAATCATGTCCTGAATAGTAAGTCCTAACTCCTGAGTCCCAACTCAGCCTCAAAATATCAACAAAAAATATGATAATGTATCTCATCATGTCATAATGTCATATACAATAAAATGAGGTCTAATCCTATTGATTTCCTCTGCCCCTCTTGCGAGAAAATGCCACAACTTTCCCTTTCCCTCTAGATGTAGATGTTAGTGCCTGTGCTGGTGGAGATCGCAGTGGAGTCTGATGTGCTCTAGAAGCTGAAGAACTAGAAGTAGGAGCTATAGGAGGTAGACCACGTCCTCTACTGGTGGCAGGGGTAGCCCGAGCAGGTGGTGTCACCTGGAAACATTACAATCTCCCAATCTTGAAATCCTGAAAAACTGATAAGTCTGCTGGATTTTAAATGAAATCTAAAATTCTACTTTCTCCATATGAAATCCAATGAGGCTGGAACCACTCTCAAACATCCCGAGTCATTTCATGGTAATGTTAAAAATTTAAGTAAAAGGATGAAAATGAAGATTAAAGAGAATGTCACTTTTACTTTAAGAATTTAACATTACCATGAATAGCATATCCATACTAGGGCCTAGACTTGATCATTAAGCTATCCCACTCAAAAATTATTTGTTTCTTTCAAAAAAATTTGCATGAAAAAACCCAAATGACCAAATGGAAAACCAAAAAAAAATGTATAAAATCGTGTTGTCTCCCGGCAACCCCACACTTTTTTTTCAGAAAAAATCGCGTTTTTTTTCGAAAAAAAATCGGCAAAAAAAAAGCCGATTTTTTAGTGTAAAAAGCGCGATTAAATCGGCGCGGGGAAAAAAGCGCGATTTTTCACAACACTGGTTTCCACACAATTGATCAATCTCACCCAGGCCAGCTATCCAAGTAAATACAAAGAAAGAGAACAGTTCAGAATTTGCCCAGTCACAACAATGGCGAGATAAAGCAGTCTGGTAGAAGATTAAAACTTAGGGAAAGCAGAAATTTAAATGGACAAGTAAAATTGGATTTTCACTGTCAAATCTCAAAAACGAACCATCATCCTTGTGTCCACTGGCTTCCTTCCTCTCATGCTCTGAGCTCCTGGTTGCTCTTCCCATGCTTCCTGCCCAGACTTGCTCATGAAAATACAAGGATATCCAAAATTCTGTCTGCTGCTCAAAGCCTTGCTTTTTGGCAAATGTGTGGAGTGTTCTTCACAATTATATTAGCATCGTAAGTTGTGCTACTGTTCAGATATCCAAAACAAGTATATAATAATTTCTGGTCTACTCAGGTAGCTGGTAAACTTGTAGAAACCAGTGTTGATAATATCAGTATCGGCAAGGGTCCAGAAAACATCTTATTGGCAATATCGGCGAAAATATCGGCAAAATATCAGCAAATATTGGCAAGCATAAAAAATATTTTTTTTCAAATTTTTAAACATAGCAAATATGTTGCCGATATTTTGAAAAATATCGCGATATTTTCAAAACAGAAAATATCGCTATATTTTCTTGGCGATATATCGTTTTGCCGAAAATATCGCGATATTTTCGAATATCGCCGATATTATCAACAATGATAGAAATTTCATATGCTGTAGCCCCAACCCAGTTTCAAGTTTTTGCACAAGGTTTAATTCCCAAATCCCAACATGACATATAGCTGATATGAATGGTAGACTTGCATTCAACTTAAAACATAGGACTACTCTACTTCTTTTTAACTTTAGCAGCTGCTACAAGAATTAAATGCAAGCAACACAGACACAATTTTTACAGTGATTTGGTCTAATGACCCTGGAAAAACTCACAGGGGGAAAACCAGTTCTCAAGGAGGATTTAATTGCTTCTTAGGAAATAAATACACAGCAGAGATAAAAACAATGTATCTCCTTTTTATGCTTGCTGATATCACTGCCCAGGTTACATAGAATTTCGTGCCAGAGTCATACAACCCAGCTGTGATTTGCCTTGAAATCTGTGCATGATGTTACCTTACAGTGCCTTGATTTTTGTGCCAGGAATAGCAGGAATCTTCTCTGAAATTTATGCCTCGACTGTGACCAAAAACAGCCTCGAAAAACTCACTACAGGACCCCTAAAAATGTGCTGACTGTACCATGAATTTTAGCAGAGACAGGCCTAGCTTTCTGTGCCAGGCTACCTGCCTCGAAATGCGTGCTCAGTCAACAGAATGAGCCCTTGAATTTTGAGCCTGATTAACTCCAGAAACTGCCTCGAAATCCACTCCTCTATTTCTGTGCCTAGAAAATCGGGTCTGCTCTCTGGAATTCAAGCTAGCTGATTCTTGGGATTCGAGCCTCTTGGTTGCTGTAGTTTCGGCCTGCAATTAATGGCTGAAGCTGCCTTCTTCTCCTCCTTTCTAGCTCCCCTTCTCTACTCAATAGCTCATGAGAATAAATGAATATAAGCCTCTCTTCCTTTTTCTTTTTCGTTGTCTTTTCAAAAGATGAGAACCCTAACCCTTGATATCTAATGGCTGAGATTAAATATCAACTCATTAGATCAAGGGTGGAGATCATTCCCTCTCTTGACCTCTCTCTAATGTGGTCCCCATCAATTAATGAGTCTCCTAGACATTTTTTTAATGTTTTTGTACCATGTGCATTTTTCTCTCATAAAGTCACTTTTAAAACATAAAAGTCACTTTTATGAAGTGTATTTTGTACTTTTTTCATAAAGTCACTTTATGACTCAAGTGACATCAATAAATTCAAGTACATGGTATATCTCTTAAAAGTACTTTGCTCCATGACATTAATAAAACTTATAATGTCCCAAGACAAAAAAGTCATTCATGTGTCTTCCTAGGTGAAAATGATAAATGCACTAGGAAACACCTCCTTGGTACCATTATTTTCAACAAAACTGAGGACAAATGGCTACATATATTTGGTGCTCAAAAGATGGGCCACTACATATTGTGTATGCAATCAGACAGTTCATATTGCAATATAAGTTGAGCATATAGATGTGATATCCTCCTTTGGCAATTGTGTCCCTCTTTTGTGTATGCATGTTTACAGTCTGTTATCTCATTTATCTGCATTACACTTGGATTCACACTTAGTCACCTGGCTTAATATTTACATAACCTTTGGCTTTCCAGATCCCTTGGTTCGATATTGATTAGATTGCTTGAAGTGACACTGACCTACCTTTACAAGTCGACCTTCATTCATTGATAGACATTAACTTGGAGTCTAACCAACTTTTGACTCTGCCCCAATATCAATACCTAATATTGCCAGTGGCTACTGATAGTCAATTTGCCTTGAACATTTGATATGGGTGGTTGGCCATCATTGACAGCTGACTTCAGCTACAACAATTCCTAATCACCAGTAGTATCTATAGGTTTCAGTATCAAACTTTCTCTAGACTTCTCTGAACATTCTAGCAGCTCTTGCATGGGATTTACCTCAAAGCATTTCACAGATCTTGGCATAGACCATCTCTGTTATTTGCTCCATTATAGGTTGTACCAAACATTTTGTTTGCATATGCATTTTACCAAATTAGTTCTGATATAAGAATCAAACAGTAGAGGAGAAATCTCTCTTGCACTTGTGTAGCTCTTCCCTGTATTTACGTTTTCTGTTTTTTTAACTGTTTAATCTGCACCACAATTACATTCACCTTGCTTAGCATTCTCGTAAATAACCTTGGGATTTCCAGGTTCGCTGGTTCTGGAGTTTACGCTTGGGCCCTTGCATCGTGTTGTTTGAGTAAAAATTGATTGACCTTCACAGGCAGGCTGGCATTCATTCGTTGACATTTACTTGGAGTATAGCCAACTTGGATATCAACTCAACGTAAATTCTCGACATCACCGGTGGCTTCTGATAGCTGACTTGGGTCAGCTGTTGACATAGGTAGTTGAATCCTCATTGACATCTCACTTCAGTTACGGCAGTTCTGAATCACCAATAGTGCCTAAAAATTGAAGTTTTATTTTGTAATTCAATCACTGTGGAGTTCTTTGGGTACTTGGGGTGGAATACACACTCTAGAAGCTTTTGCAAATGATTTGTTTCTCACTGCCCTTTAAAGAACATGGCATATAGAGGTTCATGTCTATTAGCAGATTTTATATGTTATACCAATATTCCACCAAGACTCCGGTGCGGGGAGACACGGGTGCGGGGAGATGCACAAGGGGGAGACGGGGGTGCGGGGAGACGTTGATATATATATATAATAATAATTCAAATTCATATTCATTGTTCACTGTTCAATAATGAAAGTATAAAGATATTGAATAGACAATTGAATCATTGATCCATCCTCATCATTCATTTTGATACATGCATCATTCATGAATCATGCGACATTCTCAAGTCTCATTATTGAATTATTCGTACATACCATGAGTTTCGATAAAAAAAATTTAAAAATCAATTATGAAATATTCAAATACATTGATTTGATTTTTTTTTTTTTGGTATTTTAATTTTTAATTTGGGTCTTACTAGACAAATTTAAAGGGGGGCGCCTAGAAGCACCCTTTTTGAAGGGGGACACCCAGACGCACCCTTTTTGGGGCGTCTAGACTCCCACACTGAAGGGGGATGCCCAGATGCACCCTTTTTGGGGAGTCTAGACTCCCACACTGAAGGGGGATGCCCAGACGCACCCTGTTTGGGGAGTCTAGACTCCCACACTGGGAAACGCACCCCCACGAGACTCCCCGTCCTGGGTGCGAGGGGTGCGTGCACCCGAACCTGGGGGGAGTGTCCCTGTGGAACATTGTATTCCACCAAGTTTCTGGGATGGGGGAGTGCAGGAACAGGTAGAATCACATTAGGGACTTGTAGGAGCAACCCCCAAATTTTATGGGAATTCAGGGGGGGTAGGGGGACATTAGGGTCCCTAGCATAGGGGTTCCGATCTCTAAATTCATAAAAGTAATAATATTAATAATAAATTTCCAATAATAACAGTTCATCCCACCCAAATTCATCATCCCACAAAAATGTGCAATCTAGTGAAAATGCTATAATCATGGCAAACCAAAAATCTTGATAACTGTTAAGACTGCTGAATTCTGAATAGAATATGAAATTTTACTTTCTCCATATGTGAAGTTTGATGAGGTTGGAACCACTCTCAAACATCCTGAAACAATTAATGTTAATGTTAAAAATTTAAGTTATTTTAAGAAATTAATATTACCATTAATTACCAAGGTCACAATCTCCTCAAATCTCTACCCCCAATCTTTGTTTTGCCTTAGATGGTTGTGAGACAAAAAATAAGTGGAGGTGAATCCCCCCTTTCCTTGTATTTGGCTGGGGAGGGGGGCACTGCTGAATGCCCAGACACCCTCCTTTTTGGGAAACACATTCCCTACACTGGGGAAATGTTTCACCAAGTTCCCAAAAGGGGGATGTGGGGATGTTTCCCAGGCACCTCCCACCCCTGGAGCATAGGAAATGAGGGGTGCATGCTCCCCACCTTGGGGGATACACCCCCATGGAACACTTAGTTACAGAGCATTTATTGTATGCATATGTAATTAATCAGGCAATTGTGATATAAGAGTCGAGCATTTACATGAGATGTCTTCCTTTGGGTACTTATGTCCCTCTTTTGTGTATGTATTTTTGCTGTTTTGTAAACTCTTTTTGTGCACCATACTTACAGTAGCACTTTAGTAATGCAGCTTAATATTTATTATTCACACCCTTAACATTGGGATTTCTAGATTTCTTTTTTACCAAGTCTACTTCTTGGGCACTTGCATCAGTATTTATAGGACTTCTGTGAGTATCATTAATCTAATAGATATTATAGTCACTCACACGTGGCAGGTTATCAATCTCCCTGGTATTTTGTTTTGCATCTGGTATATTCAATTGAATAGAATGTGAATAAATGGAATCGTGGAAAGGAAAGCATCATAGATCAGTGTTTTCAGAAACGGCCGGTTCGGAACCGACTCGGCCAAGTTGGTTTGAGCCAGAGCCTCCCTGGGCAACCTGGCCTATGAAATGGTTCGGCCGGCCGGGTTAATACTGAGCCGGCCAGGTTGTCTAACAACTCAGCCGGCTAGGTTTTAAGTTTTTAACCCGGCCGGTTCGGCCGAGTCCGAGCCTACTCGGCCAGACTGGAAACTGCGGCCCGTTAACATCAAGTGTTTCAAAGAGGCCAGCATTTCTGATGGCAGACAACAATTGTTGTAATGTATAAATGAAGAATAATCGTCATACCATTCTTAAGTTTTAGCACAGACCGCATCTGTGTACTAAGGTCATATCTTGACTCTTGAGATCGCATGTCAAATCACTGTACCACCCTCGGATTATGTATGTTCTCAAATGAGATTATGTATGTTCTGATCATTAGAGGAATTTTCTTCCTAATTATGGTCTTATTTCTGAGATTTATGAATTTATATGACTTATGTCAATGATTGTAGTAAAGACAGCAGGTCCTTCAGGTTGTCGTCTTTGCCTTTTGCATTTCATTACTTTGCCAAGTCCCAACTTAATGTGCTATTAGTTCATAATTCAATCTTCAACCAGACTTTGACTCTTGTTCTCTTGAGTGAATATATGACCAGAATCTTCTGCATATGGAGCTTCAGTTTGTTCCTTGATAGACTCATTACCTAATGCCAATAGATGTTATAGGCTATAGCTACCTCCATGTTTTGAAACATGAATGAAAATCTTTAAAATTATGTTTATAAAAAAATTAAATATTTAATGTATTTTTTACAATGACCGAGTCATTGAAATCGAGCCGACTGAGTTGATACCAAGTCGGAGGCCGAGTTGGAGTCGACCCTCGGCCGAGTTGGAGTCAGAGTCGGAGTTTTAAAACATTGTCATAGGTTGTCTGAGTGCAACAAAATTGTTAAATGGAGCCTCCATGATGGGTTAATTGAACAAACAGTAAATTCTGTGATACCAGATATGCCTGTGCAGAGCCTGGGATACATCGTTAACATCAGATGGCCCCCTTTTGAGGAAACGTGTCCCCTACTTTGCGAAAATATTTTTCCATGTGTTTCCCTGAGTTCCCCCAAAAGGGAGATATGGAGAAACATTTCCCCAGGAGCCCCCCAAACATTTCCCCAGGAGCCCCCCACTCGTGGAGTGCGGGGAACACGGGGGTTGTGCCCCCCACTCTGGAAGATGCGCATCCTGTGGAATTCTGGTTTACATATCATGTTTGAGGGCTAATATTAATGAGAATTCCTCCTTTTGGAAGGCCTTATTTCCAAATTCATGAATGGTATTCTGAATTTTTTTCTCGTGTGTATATATATATATATATATAGACACATAAACATGAGAACAAAATTCAGAATACCATTCATGAATTTGGAAATAAAGCTAAAAGGAGGAATTGTATATATAAACATGAGAACAAAATTCAGAATACCATTCATGAATTTGGAAATAAGGCCAAATGGAGGAATTCTATATATAAACATGATAAAAAAATTCAGAATACCATTCATGAATTTGGAAATAAGGCCAAAAGGAGGAATTGTATATATAAACATGAGAAAAAAATTCAGAATACCATTCATGAATTTGGAAATAAGGCCAAAAGTAGGAATTGTATATATAAACATGAGAAAAAAATTCAGAAATACGATTCATGAATTTGGAAATGAGGAAATGAGGCCAAAAGGAGGAATTCTCATTAATATTAACCTTCAAACATGATATGTAAACAAGAATCGTATCCAGGATTTTCTAAATTTTTTTTGCTGTATCTTTACTGGATGCCATACATGAATTTGGAAATAAGGCCAAAAGTTGGAATTGTATATGTAAACACGAGAAAAAAAAATCAGAATACGATTCATGAATTTGGAAATGAGGCCAAAACAAAGAATTCTCATTAATATTAACCTTCAAACATGATAAGTAAACAAGGATCGTGTCCAGGATTTTCTAACTTTTTTTTTGCTGTATCTGTACTGGATGCCATACAATGTCATTGGTGATGGTTATGGTGGTGTCTGTCTTTTTCTGGCACTGCCAACTGGTTTTCCATTTATTTGGATAAAACCAGGTGAAAGAATGAATTTACTATAATATGGCCTCTTGACTTTCTTCTGCTTATAAACTTTTTGTCATTAAGAGTTTTTAATAAAAGATTGTACTTCCTTTTTTAGTCTGATGAGCCCATTCTAGAAGATGATAAAGATGATGATGATGAAGATGATGATGAAGAGGATGATGATGATAAAGAGGATGATGATGGTCAAGGTAGTGTTTCGTTCCAATTTTTTGTACGGATTTGTTATCTATTCTGTAATATGCATTTTTTAGGGATCATTATTTCAGTGCTTTTTGTTCTGTTACGTATAAATTCCATATTCTGACCTGTAATTTGTGATGAGCAGAGCAAGGTGGTGATGCAAATGGAAAGTCAAAGCAAAGTAGAAGTGAGAAGAAGAGTAGGAAAGCAATGCTAAAGCTAGGGATGAAGCCTGTCACTGGTGTAACCAGGGTTGCTATAAAGAAAAGCAAAAATGTTGGTTTACCTCCTACTACTTGTCCAAAGTATTTCTCATGTGTATAAGATGTTTTTAGCAAATTGGGATCATTTTTAGCCTGTTCTCTTTAAGGAACCATTGTAATATTATTGGTATAATTTTGCAGATCTTATTTGTCATCTCAAAACCCGATGTTTTCAAAAGTCCAGCATCAGACACATATATAGTCTTTGGTGAGGCTAAGATCGAGGATCTGAGTTCTCAGCTGCAGACACAAGCAGCTGAGCAGTTCAAGGCTCCTGACTTGAGCCATGTAATGGCTAAACCAGAGTCATCTGCTGCTGCCCAGGAGGAAGAAGAAGATATAGATGATACTGGTGTGGAGCCAAAGGATATTGAACTAGTGATGACCCAGGCAGGCGTCTCAAGAGCTAGGGCTGTTAGAGCTTTGAAGGCTGCCGAAGGAGATATTGTCACTGCCATCATGGATCTTACAACTTAGATGACAGCAACTACTATGATATTTTTTTCAAGGAGACATAAATGAGCAAGCAAATTGCCAATAATAGTGCACTTTCCCGTACTCAACAGACATGATTATTTAGGAGAGTTAATTTTTCAGTCACTTCCTGTTGTTTGGTGTTTGTAAACATTAGTTAGCCTAAATGTTTGCCTTGACTTGCAATGTAACCTAGATTCTGTTTGGGAGGTTGTGCTTACATTTATGTTGAAAGGTAATCAAATGTTGTTTGAGAGACTACCTACTTTTTGAGCTCAAGGAGTCTTGTTTTCCTGCAAGCATTCGGGCAAAGAACCATTTTAGTAATTATGAGTGAAGATGTTATGCCCTCATGATACTCGTGGAAAAACTAGCTAAAGGTGTTACTGTTACTTGTGTATGGTCTTTCTTTTTTAAATTATAATTCTGATAGATTTTGTTCTGCATTATATTCGAATTTCCCAGAAATGTTATATATGATAGATTGCAACTAAACCTCCTACATGCAACTTTATCGGATCTCATAGTCAATAATATAGACAGATTACGTCTCCGGCTGTTCAATAATGATTTCAGGCTTCTCTATGAAGCTTCAGCAGGGGTGTTTCTGTTGGTTTATCCACAGGTCTAGGTTTTTCAATCTGGATTTATGGAATATTGGATCGTTCTTTGTGATTGGAGATGAAACATTTATTTAATTTAAGAAGGGGCAATAAATGGTAAAAGTCTCGGGATAAATTCCAAGATCTCGATGGACAAAGCAATTACAAATTTGATGCAGGCCATCTCTATTATGTTTAATCTATTGTTTAAAATTAAAAAACGGTCTTCAACTTTTCACATGCTGTTAGACGACCAGCCTATGTCAGGCTTGCTGGCAGGAAAGGTGTTCCCTAACGATCAAGGCAGCAACTTTCCTTTAATCTTGCCATTATAATTTGTTGTATCCTTAAAGCAAAACATCATCTATGCGTAATCCCTTGATCACACGTTAACCTCATGTCATAGATGCTCAATCATTCCGCTGGCCCTCATCCGAGCATTGTTAGATTAGCATCAACATAATACTTGAAACTTTGTAGGAATAACGAGGGGTTAATTTCTAATAAGGATTAAATCATGGAGCATTGGTCTAGGGCACTTTTCCATTGTTCGGGAACTCTACGTCCTGTTACCCAGGTCAGTGCTTATGAGTTAGATTAGCAATGGAAGATATTATCCAGCTTATGTTTGATATACACCTCACTGTGGGAGCTCTCTTCAACAAGGTGGAAATGCTGCAATGTGATAAATATGCATCCAAGGCTGGGTAATCTGTTCCTTTGTTGTCTATTATGGATTGGGGTCCATTTCAATGCCCAATGGAAATGAGGCGTTTCAGGTATATACTACGTATGTTTATCATTCTTGAATATAGGTAAAGTTTATTCTTGGTTGACATCCATGTCTATCATCCTTTGTTTGCAAGAAACAATCATGTTAGTGTGTATTACATTACCTGGAAAATTTCGATATTTCAGGCAGTGGGTTGGTCCTTACATCCATGTTAGATAAGTCTTAAAGCTCAGTCCGAACATGAACAACCTGCAAGAGTATATGACTATCTGTTCTTCACTGTGTACCATGACACTCACCAGTTGATCCCAAATTTATGCCGACTTTATGCATCTTTTCATGATAACATATTGCCCACAAACTTTTGGAGAATCCATCAATAGTTTCATGAAGATTGGAAAATACGCGCAATACTGCTTCAGAGCGAACAATTATGATATCCTGACAATACACTGGCCACGCAAAATTCCACGAGACACACAGGGCTGATGTACACGAATCAATTTTTTTTGATTACTTTTTTTCGCGGAGTATTCTTTGTCTACATTCAGATAATAGAGCAACATTCATAACAAATCTATATAAATGCATTACCTGCACAATTGTAGAAGCATAGTCCCCTTGTGTATGAGTGGGATTTGTCACAAGCTTCAGGGACAATCTTCATCTTTTCAAGCATAACCCCGCTACAATCTTCATCTTATCAAAGCATAGCCCCGCTGTTAATGAGTGCAACTTGACCCAAGCTTTATGGGCAATCTTTCATCTTTTCAAAATTGCAAAATTTTTGGAACAATTACTATTCGTAGACTATGGAGCAGGCTAATTTGTGGATAAATTTATTTTTATTATTATTGTTTTTTTTTTAATTCCTATAAATTTGGTAGAAATTTTGCTTACAAGTTATAATTTCATTTTGATCATAGAACTTTGCTTTCAGGGAGAGGAGATCAAAGCAAAACTATGCCCGTTGTAAAAATTATGATATACGTTGGCCACACAAAGTGGCGCGTAGGAAATTCTCTTTCCATGTGACATACATTCAGCACTGTTTATACTTCATTTAAAAATTTTAATTACTATTTTATAAGTGGTGAATATTTTTTTTGCATCCAGATAAATTGAACAATACTATTGGTTAAAGAGCGACCTCTTCCAAGCTTTATAGACAACCTTTCCTCAAAATGCAAATTTTCTGGCACAATCATCTCTCAACTATTAGTACCTTATATATGTGGATTGGTTGTCTGTTTATCTTCTCAGATATTTTGCTTTATAGATTTTATCAGAAATCCCGGCCGGCTTCATTTTATGTATAGAAAATGTGTTTGGGGTGTGCCAAGACAAACTGAAAAATTAAGCAATCGTACTAGTTACACTAAAAGAAAATGGTGAATTAAATATGAGAATATCATTCATACCAGTTACACTAAAGGAAATGATGAATTAAATATGAAAGTATCATTGACCATTTGTTGGGGCATGTGAAACATACAAATGTGAGAAAATGTAATTGATGTGGAACCTCATTCCAAACTTATCTAGGACCCTTTTTCTTAACGTATAAGGTCTTAAAAACGTCATGACCAACTTATAAATTATAACTGGAATGTTCATATATAACAAATAAAGTAATTACCTGCAGCTAAAAAGTGTGGGAAGTTGAAAATATCTTAATGTTTGGAATTGAAATGGAAAACATTATCAGACATATCAAGGTTGATCTTACCTTTTGAAAAAGCATGGGTTATTTTGCAGTTCCACAGGATTTTCTCTTTCTGAGCACAATGTAGGACCATTTGGAGTTCATTGGAATTGCGGATTATAGGACACTTGGAGGTTTTTTAAAGGGATGATTATAGGGTTTGTATTACCATTGTGATTCGTTAATGGAGAGCCTTATTCCAATGGTGGTGAACCCAACCTCCAAGGATGTGACTATAGTGGGCACTAATAGGATTAGGGGGTTGTACAAGAGTAATGTCCTAGTCTGTTGGGGCCTACAGCATGATATATGGCAAGGGTTAGAACAACCAAAAGATAGAAACACCATCACATGGGAGCTTCTGAAATTGAAAGATGGTAAGAGGAGAAAACACCCTATCTTGAAGGTTGCTTATGACATGGGGCAAAGGAGGAGGCTATAGAGGAAGAATGCTTTTGATTGGGGATAACGCCATGTGGTGATGGATGCACTTGTGTCGTTGATGGTGGTCCCTCTAATGCTTCACTACATGGTTAAAAAGAATGTTGTTCTTGCCTAAAAACATAACTTTGCCCTCTAAAGCAAGGTTGTCCTACTCACAAGGGGATTTGAAGCAAGAAAGGTCAAATACACTTTATACATGCATTTGGGAATTGCAATTAAGTTACGTGGAGCTCAATTATGGTAAGAAGAGCTTCAAATGAAGAAATGGGAATTAATAAATATATTTGAAGTTATATTTAGGTCCATGTTGGTTGAAACATCAATTTAAACACAACTTCAAGTTATGTTTAGGTCACTGTGGACCTAAACCCAATTACTAATTATAATTTTAAGTTATGGAAATGTTAGACCTAAGATAATGGAGAAAAATGGGTATAAGTTGAATCATAGAATTCAATTGGGTGTAGTTTAGGTGGTTTCGAGGAAAAGTTGTTACTCTTCCCACTTTGTGAAATGTTTGCTTTGTTGATGTAAGGAATGACCACCATCAAGTACAAAGAGTTCATCTTGAAGAAATGGCCTAATTAGACTTCTATTTTTGAATAGTGAACTCTTAACAATCTAATGCAATGGTTGTTTTGATTAAACGAAAAACTTCTTCAATTTTAGCCTAGTTGTCGTTAATAATTTAATTAAGTGAAAAATGTTAAAATGAAAGATGGCCTTCTAAAGCTAAATATGCAATATGCTAATGGAAATCCTCAACTAAGATCTCAACAAGGAGAAATAACCAAGTGAAAATACTCAATCAAGTGAAATGAGTGTAGTGATAACTATGAAGGGTTCATTGAATTATATTAACAAACACTTCATATAACTTACTATAAAAGGAGCTTAGTCTATCATATTGATCTAGATTGGATCATTATATTGTTTGTCATCCATCTCAATGGTTTAAGGGTGGAAAATAAGAAAATCAACTTACAAGTGTTGATTTAGTAGTGAGACCTAGTTTGGAGAATTGGGGTTAAAAACCATTCGAGACCAGTTTGATGCCTTAAATGACACTTTTTGGAGGTAAAACTTTTGTGCTTAAGTGCCGCACCCCCTAGCAATATTCTGTACTCAAAGATCTCTAATGGTGCAAGAATCACATCAACTAGAGTGCACATGCAAAAGTTATGCCTCTTGGAATGGCCTATTATGACTGACCAATATAATTTTAGAGGATGACACGTTAGCCCTTGTTACTAATGAAAAAGGGGCTAGCCATGTGGGCACTACGAACAAGAGCCTAGAAGGGTTGAATTGTAACACATTGAGGGTTGAATGGGTCAAATTTAACCCCTAGTTTGTTATTTGGTTGTGTTATAATCGAGTCACTAAGACAAAAAGCGGTTCAATTTTGTTCTAGTGAATTCAAGATTGGATAGAGAGAGGGCAAAACATAAACCCTTTTGTAGTAGCTCACGGGCCACATGTCCTACTCCTTTGTATTTGCACCAATTCCATTAAGAGAGTCTAGAGCGATCTCGACTTCTCGCTGGTTTTTTTCTAAAAGGGTTTCTCGCATCATATTTTGGTGTTATTGTGGTTAGTGTGTGATTGCTTTGTATGTTCTATGTTTTCTGCATGTCATATATTGCATGCATAAACATAAAACATTAATTTAATAAATCCATAAAATAAAAGGAAATCAACCCTAAGAGTATAGCTTTCGGATTTCAATATATTTTTACTATATCTATTGTGATGAATTGTTTAGTGGAATATCCACAACAATTTATGGATCATATTGGTAGCAGAGTGGGTTTCTTTGGGTATATTGTGGGGAGTTGCAGGGTGTTAGATCAGTTTAAGAAGAAAGTCATAAAACCCCAACCATAATTGATGAATTAGTTTTTGAGGGGGCCTAATGGTTAAGAGCATGTGTTTCCTCAGAAGAGGTCATACATTCAAATCTAGAGGGGGTAGAGTATGTACACCTCTGTAGACTTTAGCATTCAAATTGTTGTGCAGAGGCTAGTCCCTTGTCCCACAAACAAGAGGGGTCTCATACACCAATTTGGTGTTTTGTTTTCACTTGACCTTAAAAATAAATTATTACTATTATTATTAATAACCCTCGATATATCTTTTTCTCGATGTGATAAGTCTCAAGGAATAGGTTCTCCCACCCTTGTGGAGTCTCAACTCTTTGCCAAGTCATAAATTCTTAGTATATCTGGCTTATAGGTTGTCGTATATACTCTTGGTGTTATAGTGGTAGCTGCTGTTGAATGTGTATCTTGGGAGGTACTCCCACAACCCTTGGCGTACTAGGTTTGTGAGGAGTTGACCCACAAAAAAGGAGTTTTGTGGGAAATGTAATCAAGTGATGGGTTTTGTACCCAAAGTTGTGGGCGCAAGACTAATGAGAAAATCGATTGTTTAATCATTGAAAGCATGTGGGGCTGTTGATTTTTCCATGGCACTTAAGAATCAGGTTTGAGTCTAAGATCAAGTTCACAAACACATTCAAATGCCACAACACAAGCACTTTGCATAACAAAAAACATATAACAGTGAATCAACTCAGTGCATAAGACAATTTTTAACCGAAATTTGTTATATTAAAAATCCTAATACAACAAACATAGGGCTCCTGTACTAGGGATTATGGCCCTTACAACCTTGATACAAGAATGACTGGGACTTGGAGTCAACAACCTATGACTACTAAACTTTCCCTGAACAAAGTACACTTGATTTACTTGCTAATGTAGCTCTCCATAGCCCTTTCATGTACTTTGAACATATTTGGCAGGTCCTTTGCTACTCCTTCTACTGCTCACAAGACTTTTGCAACTTAAAGATGCTTGCATCTTTCGCTGTCAATACTGCCACTATCAATTCTCCTGCTTGCTCCAAGAGTGACTAAACATAGGCTCATCAAACTTCCCTCTATCTACTCCCCTGCTCCTCCAAGATATCCAACTCATTGAGTCTTTAACAAACTACCCTCTAGCAATGAAAAGGCCACTCCATCATCACTGCTCTTAGGGTCTTCATACTCAACCCTCTTATCAATGATTTGTTAAACATCAAATCATTGAACTAGGGCTTCAAGGATCTGCCCACTAACCATCTCCTTGTTTCTCATAGGATGACAAAACTTAGGGCTTTACAATTTGCCCTCCAACAATACTTCTGTTGCTCCACAAGATATTGTTCATAGGGTCTTCTAGGGCTACCCTTACACAATGACAAGGCTGCTCCTTTGTCACACAAATTAGGGCTTCTTTAGCAACCCACACACAGTTCTATTGCTTCATCAAGATAACTGATCTAGGGCGTCATAAATCTACCTTCTATCCATCACTTTGATGCATCAAACATGACAAAACTTAAGGCTTATGGCCAACCCACACATCTCCAAATTCCATAGAACTTAGGGCTTGAATATACAATCCACTAACCTTGGATGCTCCAAACATATTAGTTCTTAGGGCTTTCGTACACAACCACTAATAATCCACAAAATAGTGCGTAAACCTCCCTTTCGACCAACTAACACCTGCACTGTTCCTTGAGGGGACTTGGCTCTCACTAGGCCTTCTCTTCTTCCACAAATATGACTGTTCTTAGGCTACCAAAACTTTTTTTCAAAAATACTTATGAACAAACCTTCCAACCAACAAATCTCTAATGAATCTTCCTTCTTCAACCCCTCTTCCTCCATGCCAACAACAACCCTCACTTGTGTCCAACCTTCTCACACTTCTATTGACAACTTAGAGCATATACAACCCTCTTTAGGTTATGTCAACACTTGGATTCCCTTGCGCATTTACACTTAGGTTTGCGACCTTCATTTCAAGGATACACTAGACTTGTCAACACCATCTTAAGGTCTCGACCCTTCCAAACCATGACCGAATCTTGAGCGAGTTGTTTTAGACTGTTGGAAAGACCAAAATAGGGGAAATATTTACTTAGGAGGAAGCCATAACTAGGGCACAAATGTACATAATAACATCCTCCAAAACCCTCACTCAATAACCTACACAAGGACAAAAATCACATGAGGAATCTGTCCTCAAACCTAAGCAGAACTCGGCCTTCCCACAGACTAGAGAAGACCCACTTGCTCCAAATTCGGCCTTCATTAGGTGCAACGAAATCCTGAGGTAATTAGACCTCCTTCTAGGGAAGATTCACATAATATATGCTAGCTTGTATGCCCTTCGAGGAATCAATCTTCACCTATTTTTATAGCCTTCTATGGTGGTATCATTTCTCGCTAAGGATGGTGACCTTTAGCCCAATCCGACGTGAGTTAACTTGCCAAAACCCAACTAACATAAGAATAAAATTATTTCGCTAGTTATTTCACCACATCATCGAATCCCTTGGTGCCCCTTAGCCCTTCAAGGGTGCCCCACATGCTCTCAATGATCAAACCATCAAATTCTCCACTTGGTTTTGCTCCCACAACTTTGGGTGCAAAACCCACAGCTTGGGTACACTACCCACAAAGCCTTGGTGGGTCAATTTATCCCAAATCCACTACCCTAGGGTGTGGGAGTACTTCCCAAGATACACAAATCAACACTCCCTCTTAGCGATGGAGGTACTTCCACCACTTGGAAGCATTTCGTCATCGTCATCAACAACATTATCCCAATCTTTGGCGTTCCCCACTGCAACATACCTTGTAGAATGAACCACACTCATCTTGGTAGTGTCTCTGCCTCATCTCGTCAAAGCCTGAAGATTTGAACTTCCATAGGGCATATCCCTTTGAAGCTAAACTCCCTCAGAGTCTACACAACTTCCAATGACTCACACTGCTATTGAACTTGTGTCCTTCCAAGGTTAGTTTGAGTTGCGGTCAAACAATGGGCCTCATCACACACATTACCCAACTCAATAAGAAATCTAATCCTCCCGGGTAAAACACCATACGTGCACATGACCCCGATCTCAGAAGCGCAACATCACGACCCAATGAAGATACTAGCTTGCTATCTTCTTTTCCTTCACACCGAGCCAACTCGTCCATGCTAAAGCAACCGTTAATCAGTCCCAATGATCCATGTCAAGTCATCAAAATTCCATGATTTTCAACATGCCCTACAAAAAAATGATTTTCACCAAGTTCTCCACCGATCCACCAGAACTCGCAGCCCATCTTTCCACCTAGCCAATCGAGACCATAATTACATGTCCTCAGCTAAACCATTTGCTCCATGATCTAGACAATTTCTTAGCTCCCTTTGAGCTTCTTTGATGTGCACACTTTGATCCAATGCTGCTTCAAAGTAGCTCTGATACCATGTTGATTTTTCCATGACACTTGAGAATTAGGTTTGAGCCTAAGATGAAGATCACAAACACACTCAAATGCCACAACGCAAGCACTTTGTACAACGAAAAACATATAACAATGAATCAAATTAGTGCACAAGACAATTTTTAACCCAAAACTTGTTATATTACAAATATTAATACAACAAATGTAGGGCTCCCGTACCAGGGGTCATGGCCCTCACATACAAACCTTATACAAAAATGACTAGGGCTTGGAGTAAGCAACCTATGACTACCAATACTTCTCTGAACAAAGTACACTTGACTTACTTGCTAATGTAGCACTCCACAACCCTTTTAGTCCACGTACCTTGAACACATCTGACAGGTCCTTTTCCACCTCTTCAGTTGCTCACAAGACTCTTGCAACTTTCAAAATGATTTCATCTTCAGCTATGAATACTACCATTATCAATCCTCCTTGTTGTGGGGGAAAGTATCCAACTCGGAATGACCCTAACCCACTCTAAGGGTGACAGTTCCTTAGCAACAGCTGAAAGCAAAGCTATCTAAAGTTTCTTCTTTATGACATGCAAGAGATAGAAGGAAGAGATCCACTTACCGATGTCTTGCGCAAATGGTCGATCCAATCTCCTTCGTTTGCCGCTTGCTCCCAGGTCCAAGTCTTTTCATGGGCCCAGCTACACGAGATCCTGCAAATAAGACAAGAAAAGGAAACTACAAGAGGCATGCATTCATAATCGATTCAAGGATTAGCATAAATCAAAGACGCAAGTAAGACAATACACCATTGAAACACATGCGAATAGAAGAACCTCAAATGCTTTATTAATATATGGAAGTAAGGTTCAGGCGGTGATACAACCATGAGAGGTCCAATCCAGCATCACCTTCCCGACGGAGAGAAATCTCTTCTTCACCTCCCTCAAGCAATCACCCAATACTCACAACTGTAAACCAACATCAATTCTTTGCACCAAATTCCCCCCTCCTAGATCCCATGGGATGAGATCCTTATATAGAGTTTTTGGAGTGAAGATAAGTCAGCTTGATGTGTGACTTGTTGTCCTCTTCAACCCCAGTTGTCTTCAGCTCTTCACTCGGAGTTTCCACCTTCCTCTTGGAGTTTTAGAAGCTCTTAACTCATCATTAGGCGAATCTTATGATCAAGTGTCTTTTTGGAAGCTTCCTGGGCACTGACACATTGAGAAAAAGATTCCTCCACATGTCAAAGTACGCCCAGCGTAGGTAGCCTTTGTTGCACTTGCTATGCAGCGCAGGTACACCATAGAGCTTTTGACATTCAGCGTAGATGCTTAGTGGAGCAGCGGCTTTGATCCAAAACTGACCTGTTTTTGAGTGTTTTTCAGTGGAGAACTGATTTGCAGTGTTGTGGTTTGCTGACCTTGTTCCTCTAAGGGTAATAACAACATGTTTAGGGACTTTGGATCCCTTAGATTATTGAAATTTCATGCTCTATGCTGTAAGGCACAAAAATGTCTATAACACTCTTGCTCGCTCCAAGAGTGACTGAACATAGGCTCGTCAAACTACCCTCTCGCTGCTCTCTTGCTCCTTCAAGATAACCAACTCATTGAGTCTTCAACAAACCACCCTCTAGCAATGACAAGGCTGCTCCATCATTGATGCTCTTAGGGTCTTCATACTCAACCCTTTTATCAATGATTTTTCACACATCAAATCACTGAACTATGGCTTCGAGGATCTGCCCACTAACCATCTCCTTGCTGCTCATACGATGACGTAACTTAGGGATTTATAATATTCCCTGTAATAATACTTCTATTGCTCCAGAAGATATTGTTCATATGGTATTCTATGGCCGCCCTTACACAGTGACAAGGCTCATTCCTTGTCACACAACTTTGGGTGTTTGTAGCAGCGCACACACAATTCTCTTGCTTCACCAAAATAACTGATCTAGGGCATCATAAATTTGCCTTCTATCCATCACTTTGATGCATCAAACATGACAAAACTTAAGGCTTATTACCAACCCACACATATGTAAATTCCATAGAACTTAGGGCTTGAAAATAAAACCGACTAACTGACCTTGGCTTCTTGAAACATATTAGTTCTTAGGGATTTCATACACAACAACTAACAATCGACAAAACAATGCGTAAACCTCCCTTCCAAACTAGGTAAAACTTATGTTGTTCCTTGAGGGCACTCGTCTCTCACTAGGCCTTGCCTTCTTCCACAAATAGACCTATTCTTAGGCTTCCAAAACTTCTGTTCACGAATAATTATGAACAAACCTTCCAACCATCCAATCTTCAATGAATCTACCTTCTTCAATCCCTCTTCCTCCATGCCAACAACATCCCTCACTTCTGTTGAACTTGCTCACACTTCTGTTCACAACCTAGAGCATATATGATCCTCTTTAGGTTCTTTTGACACTCGGATACCCTAACACATTTACACTTAGGTTTTCAGTCCTCATTTCAAGGATACACCAGAATTGTCAACACCATCTTAGGGTCTCAACCCTTCCAAACCATGACCATATATTGAGTTAGTTGTTTCAAACTCTTGGATAGACCAAAACAGGGGTAGCATGTACTTAGGAGGAAGCCCTAACTAGGGCACAAATGCACATAAGAACATCCTCCAAAACCATCCCTCAACACACCTACACAAGGAGAAAAATCACATGAGGAATCCATCCTCAAACTTGAGTAGAACTTGGCCTTACTACAGACTAGAGAAGACCTCACTTGCCCCAAATTCGTCCTTCATTAGGTGCTAGGGCTTCTAGATGTACTCAAACCTCCTTCTAGGGAAGATTCACATAAGATATGCTATGTTATAAATATGATCTGATAGTATAAGATAATAGAAATAAACCCATAAACAACAAGATCTGAATATAGAAACACTTCACTTTATTAATCAAACCCTTAAGGTAGGGCAACACCATACATTCACTCCTTCAGGAAGGAGAACACTCCACAAGCCATATCCATGTTCATACAATATTCCTTGACATCTCTCAATGAGGAGTCTCTAGCCTCTATATAGACATCATACATACAATACCATGGGTCATTACCATGGTTCCCTCAACACCATCTATCTAATACCATGGGATTATTACATTATTGCTAACTACTTGTGGTCCCTTACATGATACGGGTTAACCACCTTATTTATTACTATGGCCCATCCCATTATTACATTATTCCCTTGGGTACCTCCCTCTGTACCCCATACTATCCCCCGTAGGTATACTACATGCTAGCTTGGATGCCCTCTAATGAATCCATCTTCACCTCTTTTAATAACCTTCTATGGTGGTGTCATTTCTCACCAAGGGTGTTGACCTTTAATCCAAGTGGACGTGAGTTAAATTTCCAAAACCCAACTAACATAAGAGATACAATTTTTTCTTTGATTCTTTCACCATATCATCGAAGCCTTTGGTGCCCCTTAGCCCTTCAAGGGTGCTTCACATGATCTCAATGATCAAACCATCAAATTCTCCACTTTGTTTTTCACCCACAACTTGGGTACACTGCACACAAAGCCTTTGTGGGTCAACTTCTCCCAAACATAATACCCTTAGGTGTGGGAGTACCTCCCAAGCTAAAAAAATCAACATGGGAACCCTTGAAGGGCTAAGGAGCACCTAGGGCTTCAATGATGTGTCGAAAGATGAACAACATAAATCTCATTTCTTAAGTTAGTTGGGTTTTGACAAGTTAAACTCCAGCCAGCTTGGGCTAAAGGTCATTCCCCTTGGTGAAATGTGAGACCAGTAAAGAAACTATAAGTAGAGGAGAGATTGAGCTCATTCAAACCATCCAAGCAAGCACAATTCTCATGTGATTTCTGTCCAAGGAAGAGGTTGAATACCCGAGGGAGACATAAAGCCTTAAGGAGGACAAGTTGGAGCATATGTTGTCTAGTTCAAGTCTGTGATAGTGGCTGAGTTTGCTCAGGTTCATGGAGGTGTATCGTTGTGATACTTGACCCTCAAGTAGGTTTGTTTTGCGCATGTTTTAGAGGTATATTTATGTCTTGTTTGTTAATTTGGTAGCTCAGGGACAATTTCCCTAATTTAGACAGTCTTCCTCATCAAGAAAGACCCATCCTAGTCCTTGGAAGAATTTAATTTGGTTAAGGAAAAATGTATTTTTAAGGAGGAAATCCACATGTGCACAAAAGGACATGTCAGATTTAAAGAGAAATTAGACACCCTTAAAAGCATACAAATACAAGTTGACCTCATTTGGACATCTTCATCAAGCATCTTCTTCTCTCTTTTATCTGGATTGGCTCGCACAGGTTTGAGATTGGTTCGAAAAATAGATTCATACAAGTCCCAAATTGCAGGGTCTGATCTCACACGTGTGAAAAGAAGAAATTGATTTGTAGTTGCAGGGTTGGAATAGGGAATTCTCAGCTATAGCCGCTCGCTTGATAGGGTGATCCCTATAGATGGAATGCTACAACTGCACTGATGGTTACTAGTCCATGTGGCTATGACCTAAGATACTTTTGACAATTGACCACAGATTTTGATCGTTGACTGCAGGCTTGGAAACTCTGATTTCAATCAGATCTGTGTATTGGGCTCATCTCTTGGATATTGTTTGGTTGGTTTTTCTAGATAGTATTTTGATTGGTGAATTGGAACATTGTACTCTCTCTTTGCTGAACATTTTATCACAATATAATAAGAAGAATAATTTGAAAGTGCTTTCCTCATTGTGGGTTTTCCCCTAGTCTTTGACTAAATCCTTGTTACTTTGCTTGCTCTTGGTTGTCTTCTACTGTGTATTGCATTGATTGTTCCATCTACAATTGCTATTAATCATTGGAATATTATATTGTGTTGAGAGACTGCTAATTAAAAGAGAATAATTGGGATAAAGTGATTGTAACAACACATAACAGTGGAAAATTAACATGGAATTAGAGCTAAGGTGAGGACAAGCCCAAGGAGACAAGAGACAAGAGTAATAATTTTTGAAAGAAGCTGAAGGAGCCTATTTGATTTGGTCAAGATGTCTACCTCTTAATTCAATGATAATGAAAAGCTGGGTGACTCATCTAACTTTGCTGCTTAGAAGATCAGGTTGGAAGTTATACTAGATGACAATGATGTTTTGGAATATATGCAAGGAAATGTACCCGAGTCTCAGTCAAATGCTTATGTTGCTGTCAAATCCAAATACAAGAAAGGTGATCACAAATCCAAGAAAATTATTATTGATGGTTTTCAATACCATTTACTTGTTTATATTTGTAGCTTGAAGAAGTTTGAGGATATTTATGACAAGATGGTTGGGATGTATGAAGTAAATAACTTAAATAACATCCTATCTTTGAAAAATCAACTCAAAAAAATGAAGATGAACAAAGGGGAATCTGTGCAATCTTATATCATGACTATCCTACCTAAGGGATCAATTGCAATTTGCTGGTGAAAAAATATTTGACAGAGAGTTGGCAGTGGTGACTCTTCAAGGTGTTCCTCCTATTTTGGAAACCTTCATTACTACTTTAAGCAACAATAGTGTTCTTCCATCATTTGATGAGATCGTTAGTAAATGCACTCAAGAAGAGGCCAGGATGATTTCCAGAGTAAGAATTCAAAAGCATGAAGAAGGAGAGGCCTCTACTATATAATTTTTGTTGATGACTTATCCAAGAAGACATGGATATACTATTTGAAGCATAAGGATGAGTATTTTGACATGTTAAAGGACTTCAAGTTGCTGATAGAAAATAAATCAAGGAAGAAAATCAAAATATTTAGGTCTGACAATGGTGGTGAGTACATTTCAAATGAGTTCATTGACTTCTATAAGAAGGAGGGTATCAAGAAGGAAACCATTGTACCTTACAATCCCAAGCAAAATGGAGTGGCTGAAATAAAGAATAGGTCTATCATAGAAGCTGCCCGAGCCATGCTCCATGATCAAAAGTTGCTGAAGTTCCTCTAGGGAGAAGTTACAAATACAATGATCTATGTACAAAACTGGGTTCCTCATCAAGCATTGGACAACAAGACTCCCGAAGAAGTATTCATAGGTGTGAAGCTCAACATTGGACATCTCAGGATATTTGGTTGCCCCATATATTTCCATGTGCTGAAGGACAAGGGGAACAAGCTGGAAGCCACCAGAAAGAAAGGTACAATTGTTGGTTATTGTGAAAATTCTAAAAAATTTATAATATACATATCTGGTCAAAGGAAGATCGATTTTATAAGGGATGTAACTTTTGATGAAGATGCCGCCTTTGGAAAAGCAAGGGACCTTCCTTCGCCTCCTCCTACTGAGAAGAAAGGTGATGATGACATACTAGAAGGTCCTTTTGTGCCAGAATCTGAGAAGGAAATAGTTGATGATCCCATGGATCCTATGGACCCCTTGGATCCTCCTCCAAGTGATCCCCCTACCAGGAAGAGACCATTATGGCTTCGTGATACTTTACAGGGTGCTAAGAGATATTTCCCTACCAAAAGGACTTTAGAGAAAGCAAGAATCCATGTCGCTACCAGGGATACATTGTAGCTATGAGCATTATGATCTAGGATGAGCCTTCTACCTTTGAAAAAGCTATGAAAGAACAAGTTTGGAAGGATGCCATGGCTGAAGAATATGAATCGATCATGAAAAATTATGTATGGGATGTTGTCCTGAAATGTAAGGGAAAGTTTGTTGTAACTTCAAAATGGCTATATAAGATAAATCATAGAGCTGATGGAAGCATTGAGAAGTACAAAGTAAGGTTTGTGGCCGAGGTTTCTACGAGAGAGAGGGAGAAGAATATGATGATATATTTTCTCCCATTTCCCGCTACACTACCATTTGATTGATTATTTCCCTTATTGCTAGTTAAGGATGGACACTTCACCAAATGGACGTAAAGATGACATTTCTTCATGACATACTACATGAAGAGGTATATGTTGAGCAACCTCAGGCTTTAAAAAGTGAAGGACCAGAAGACTCACATTTGCTGGTTGAAGAAAGAAATATAAGGTTTGAAGAAAGTTCCTTAAGCTTGGCATTCCCATATTGATAGTTACTTGGTGAAGCTTGGATTCACAAGAAGCAGTGTCGATCCAAACCTCTACTTCAAAGTGGTCCAAGGTATGCCTTTGATTTTAGTTTTATATGTTGACGATATATTCTTGAAAGGTAGTGAGCCCTGATGCTCAATTGTAAGAGGGAGTTGGCCTTCGAATTTGAAATGAAGGATCTTGGTATGAAAAATTACTTTATGGAACTAGAGGTGTGGTAGAGACCTGAAGATATTTTCCTTTCTCAAGGAAAATACGTTGTGAAGCTATTAGAAATATTTAGAATGACTGAATGCAAATATTTGGCCACATTGATGGAGATGAATTTTAAGAAGTTATGTGGAGACACTGCTGGACTTGACTTGATAGACCCCTCTAAGTATCGATAGTTGATTGGGGAATTGATGTTCGTGGAGAACACACGTCCGAATATATGCTTTGTAGCGAACAGTTTGAGTCAATTCATGACCGAGCCCCTTCATGTACATTGGGTTTCTGCCAAACACGTATTGAGATATTTGCATGGGATGATTAACCTTGGTTTGAGATATTCTTCCAGTGATGCACAAATTCATGGTTACACTGATGTTGGCTGGGTTGGAAATGTTATTAACAAGAAAATCACATCTGGGTGCTACTTTAGTTTGGGGTCTATAATGATATCTTAGATGAGCAGGAAAGAAAAATTTGTGGCTTTAAGCACGGCTGAGGCAAAATGCATTGCTGCTAGCATGGCTAACTCCGAGGCAGTTTGGTTGAGGAATCTCTTTGGAGAGAAATTTGAGTAGGTTCTAGATATGACAAACATATACTGTGCCAACAAGAGTGGGATCTGATTAGTAGAGAATCCCGTATTTCATGACAAGTATAAGAATATTGAGATTATATATCACTACATTCGAGACATGGTGCAGAGAGGAGCCATGAGACACCATCACATTTGGATCAATGAGTAGATAGAAGATATACTCACCAATCATTTTCCAAAAGGGAAGTTCTTGGTCTTCAGATAGTGGCTTGGATTGATGGATGTAACCCTCCCAGGTAGGGTCTTGACTGATATAGGACATTGAGCTATGATCTTCCCCCCCTGTTTGAGCTCGCAGGGTGATGAATTGAGTCGGAGAGCTCCTAGGTTTGAGGAAATTCATGGACAATAGGTGTTTCTGATCCTTACCTCATAGTAAGTGTGTATCTCCTTTATTTTCATCTAACGGTTGTGATTGATCCTTACCTCACGGTAAGTGTGTATTTCCCCTTGCCGAGTATATCCCAGTTGGCATCTGGTTTCCCACCCATCTGGCCAATGGGTGTTGGCTGCTTGAGTTAGGCACGATCTTTACCATTTATGGTAAGTGGCATCCCGATCAAGGTAGATATGTAAGCATTCTACCACTAACTCTTGAGGGTCAAGTTGGGAAGATCAATAAACAATATGATATGTGCGATCTTTACCATTTATGGTAAGTGGCATCCTTCCTATTATCACCAAACAATGGAATAGGCATCATCCTTACCTCATTAGGTAAGTGTAATCACTCTTATTGTCTATGGATTCCGGGTGGTAGCATAGGATCCTTGATGATGACGATTCCGGGTGGTAGCATAAGCTCCTCGATGATGACGATTCTGGGTGGTGCATAGGCTCCCTCATGACGTTTCCGGGTGGTAGAAAAGGATCCCAAATGGATAAAGGGTGGTAGCTTGAGATCCCCTATGATTTCAAATTCTTATTCTTTTAGATTCGCGAGTGTTAAGTAGAGATGAGAAAAGATGAGCAATGATGACATTTGATTTCATGATAACGAGATATTTGAGATGGGACATATATTGCAGTCAGTCATTTCTCTCTAACTGAGAGGGAGTGTTAATTTGGTAGCTCAAGGACAAATTACCTCCTTTGGAAAATCTTCCTCATCAAGAAAGACCCCTCCTAGCCCTTGGAATAATTTAATTTGGTTAAGGAAAATTGTATTTTTAAGGAGGAAACCCACATGTGCACAAAGGGACATGTCAACTTCAAAGAGAAATTGGATACCCTTAGAAGCATATAAATACAATAAAATTTGACCTAATTTGGACATCATCATCAAGCATATTCTTCTCCCTTTATTTGGATTGGTTCGCATATGTTTGAGATTGGCTTGTACATGTCCGAAATCGCACAGTTCGAGCTCACACGGGCGAAAAGAAGAAATTGATTTGGAGCCGCAGGGTCGGAATAAAGAATTCTTGATTGTAGCTACTCTCTCGATAGGGTGCTCCCTACAGCTAGAAAGATACAACACACCGATGGTTAATAGCTCCGTGCAACTGTGACCTAAGATACTTTTAACAGTTGACCGTAGGCTTGGACACATTGATTTGAATCAGATCTATCTATTTGGCTCATATCTTGGATATTGTTTGGTTGGATTTGCTGTATTGTCATTTGATTGGTGAACTGAAACACTGTACTCTCTCTTTGCTGAACATTTTAGGACAATCTAATAAGAAAACGATTTTGAAAGGGTTTTCATTGTTGTGGGTTTTTCCCTGGTCTTTAACCAAATCCTCGTGTCTCTTATTGGTCTTGATTTCCTTCTACTGTCTATTGCATTTAATATTATATCTACAATTTCTATTGATCATTCAAATATTAAATTGTGTTGAGAGATTGCTAATTAAAAGAGAATAATTTGGCTAAAGTGATTGTAACAACATAGAATAGTGGAAAATTAACATTGTTTGTGCCCTATTTTAGGCATTCTTCTTCACATGATCATCCACCAAACATCTATCCCTATGCAACCTAATTTTTGTGCATAATAATGAGGGTTCATACCCTTAAAATATGACTTCCTTTTGTGGTTTGTGTTGAAACTTGTCAACGTTAGTTAAATTCCACAAACCATTACGATTATCCTTGACAAATACTCCACTAATGACTCAAAATTTTAATGAAATTGACCTAGTAGGTGGGACCCCTCATAAAGAGAAAAATCCTTTGTCAAGCATAAAGTCAATTTGCATCCTGGTGAACTTGATTTTTTTTAATGAGAACATAGTGAATTAATTGTGTAAATACTTCATGCACCAATATGATTTAAGAGACTTCTTTCATTTCATAATTATCTAGGTCATGAGGAAATATATATACATGTATATACAATAAGTGACAATGGGGAAATTTTATAAATTGATGATGAAGCACTCCATGTATACTCACAGAATTGAAGAATTATATACATAAAATGATTATCGGTGGTTTCATAGGGTACACGAGAACTATATGTAAAAGAGAAAACATATTAACGCCCTTGGAAATATCAAGGGTATAACTTAGTGACAAAAATTATCGAAATGATTCACAAACTATATGGGCCAAAATAAAAGATATCTATATATATACAGATATGAACGATCCGATATATTAGTGCTATTGGGAAGTATGGGACTCATGGTCATAAACAATACTTTCTAACATATATGGTTCAAAGTATGGGGGTTTTCAGTTCGATATGCTATATTTACAAAGTTCATTTTAAACATATATATTGATAACGCCACTGCTACGTGTCAAAGTGATTGAATGAAAAACTTTGATAATAGTTACATGATATGATTACCGATGATATGTTCTCAGGTTGACATTAATAACAAGATTCAACCCACTATTTAATTTAACATTGATTTCGATTGATAATGGGATTAATCTGAGCGGTCGAATGACTTGGGGATACACATAGCTCTGTTGAATAACATGATTGGTTTGATTGCAATTCATTACATGTCGTTTTGCAATGATTCATCATCCACATCTTGTACTGGTCATAACATAAATTCCTCTTAAATATGCTCGTCCTCCTTGATGGTGCTATGCATTGTTCACCCTTCGTAATGCCAACTCATCCTCCCTCCACACTAATTTTTATCACCTTTGCATATTGTTACCGGCTCATACTTAATTGGTTTAACGACATGGCATGCAAAACCTGACGTTCTATATGTTGACTCGTTATATGCTGTACCACCTTCCATTTCAACTTTTATTGCTGCATTTAGTTTCCACTACTATTCCTACCTCGACTTTCGCCTCCATTTACGCTCTTCTATGAAACTTTCAGAGAGTCTATCATTTCTCATTTATGCAATTTTATCACTATGTAAAGTAAAAGTGAACAAAACCTAGTTCTGAACTAGGAGACGAACATGTAGAAAATCCTTGAAAGTTTGTAACTTCTAATGAGAGCAAATTGATCTGCAAAAGATACAAGATCTTTCTACCAAAATTCAGCAGAAAGAAAACAATGAATAGAAACAAAATCACACATAGAACTCAAAATTTATCAGGGAACCTTACTAGGAAAACCCTCTCTTTCTTGTATTAAATCAACTTAACAATATGATCTATTACGTAGAATTTGCTTCAAGCCTGAAGCTCCTTGCAATACTGATCAACTCTACACAAGACTTGCCCAACACTTAGGCAAATATGGCTTGTGGAGCTCTTGTTTTCTAGTGCAATTATGCCCCTAAAAAACAAGAATTTATCCTATTTCTTTATGCAATTCCCAAGGTAAATTTTTGTTCTTGATCCTCAATATCTTAGCACAAAAACTTGTTTTAAATGAATAAATAGCTCCGTGTCTTCATTCAATCTCAATAGGCAATTCGAATTGCATGACCTACTAGGTCTAAATTTAGTAGCTGCAGCTAGTTAATTGAGAGTAAGTTGAGTTAACAAAAGTCAGACTACTCAACTAAGCTCAAGAACTCAAGTCTATCTCTATTCTAGAACTAGAGATCAGTTATCTGACAAACACTACATTTAACTCCACTAGATAGCTAAATTTTAGCTATCAACTAGTACATAACTCAATGAAATTCATCTAACTCGAATTAAATGACAATGTCTCAGTGATAGGCAACATCGCACACGTTAACTTACAACTAACTCAAATATCTATGAGACTGAATTCGAACTAGCATATTTGACTAAGGCACAAGTCAAAGAAGCCATTCCTTGCTATATTTTCAGCAGAACAAAGGTGATCATAGTGGGCAGTAACTAGAGATTTTGGTTTCAAGCTCGCCAGATTGATAGGTATTTTGATTCCACTGGTTTTCTTGTTTTATCAGAGTAGGAATCATCCCGAGTCTTCTGTTTTCTAACCCGTTCCCCATTTCTTGGTTACAATAGTCCAACACAATTACTTTTCAACCTTGAATGCTCATTTGTTTTAAAACTCTTGGATGGTTTACGTAAAGAAAGAAAATTTTATGTTATTGATTACAAGTTTGTTTCTCTTTGATTGCTCTGCATGAGTCATTTTTTGATTGGCTTTGGCTTTAAGCCTTGCACACTTTAGGTGCATCTCCCTTAAGAATTTCCTTGGGCACATTGCACCTAGAAATCTATGCTTTTTCGTCGAAGTGAATATGCCTTACATATGAGTCTTTTAAGCTTGCATTACAAGTCTCAAACTTTGTACATTCTAAGGTCGACATTACTCATGTTCAAAACCATGTCTCATAATGTGCATGGTTGCCAATGACAAATTCATTGAGAGTTAATTAAATCTGTACGGATATTGTTTTAGTTCGTTAGTTCCTTTTAATATTGAACGATTTCGAGTGTTGTGAACTTTTATGATCAAAAACATAATTCATTAACTAAACCCTAATCTATTGTTCAGTTACCGTAACCTTCCCACCCATTGGAGCCTACGAGACAACTAAGTCTTGGGAAAAAAAACTTTGGTTGTTTTTGTGCGCAAGGCATTTCATTCACTTGCTTGGTCTAACCAAGAAATTTGTCTTTGTTTTAAATAAAATAGAAACCTTCATCAAACTCTCCTATGAATGCACATAAATCTGTTCCATTGGTTCACAATTTAACAATCAGGCCTCTAGTTATATATTATGATTTTGGCATTGCAGTCCCTGTTGTGGGGAAAAGTATCCAACACGGAATGACCCTATCCCACTCTAAGGGTGATAGTTCCTTAGCAAGAGTCAAAGCAAAGCTATCTAAGATTACTTCTTTATGACATGCAAAAGAGGAAAGGAAGAGATCCACTTACCGATGTCTTGCGCAAATGGTCGATCCAATCTTCTCTCTTTGCTGCTTGCTCCCAGCTCCTTGTCTTCTCACGGGCCCAGCTACACAAGATCCTGCAAACAAGACGAGAAAGGGAAACTACAAGAAGCATGCATTCATAATTGATTCAAGGATTAGCATAAATCAAATACGCAAGTAAGACAATACATCATTGAAACACGTGCGAATAGAAGAACCTCAAATGCTTTATTAATGGAAGAAAGTAAGGTTCAGGCGGTGATACAACCATAAGAGGCCCAATCCAGCATCACCTTCCCGACGGAAAGAAATCTCCTCTTCACCTCCCTCAAGCAATCACCCAATACTCTCAACTGTAAACCAACAGCAATTCTTTGCACAAAATTCCGGCCCCCAGATCCCATGGGATGAGATCCTTATATAGAGTTTTGGAGTGAAGATAAGTCAGCTTGATGTGTGACTGTTGTCCTCTTCAACCCCAGTTGTTCTTTAGTTCTTGAGTCCACTCGGAGATTCTACCTTCCACTTGGAGTTTTAGAACCTCTTTACTCATCATTAGGCGAATCTTCTGATCCAAGTGTCAATTTGGAAGCTTCCTGAGCACTGGCACATTGAGGAAAGATTCCTCCACATGTCCAAACTCGCTCAGCGCAGGTAGCCTTTGATGAAGTTGACATTCAGCGCAGGTACACCATGGAGCAGTTGACATTCAGCGCAGATGCTCAGTGGAGCAGCTGCTTTGATCCAAAATTGACCTGTTTTTGAGTGTTTTTCAGTGGAGAACTGATCTGAAGTGCTGTGGTTTGCTGACCTTGTTCCTCTAGGGGTAGGAACAACATGTTTAGGGACTTTGGATCCCTTAGATTATTGACATTTCATGCTCTATGCTGTAAGGCACAAAAATGTCTATAACAGTTGCCCCCTAAAGTATGAGGTCGTTTATCGGGTGAAATGCTTTATTAGGAGGATCCGAAGTTCATTCAATCGTCGGGAGGTGACCTGTAACAAAATACAATACAATACATTATTTTTCATACTGCTTTCATGATCTAGCTGATGCGGGCATTTCCCATGCTCAGCTTTATAAATACATTTTCTGTACATAAACAGACGATCGTCTGATAGTAGACTGATAATTCTCTGCTTAAATTATCATCCTTTTAGTAGGATGATCATCTGCTGCACATGTCTATGTCTTTATCTCCTGAATATATATCGCAGCCCGGATGGATGAAACTAGATCCGGGGTCTTCAAACTTGTCCGATCTTCACTCTAAGTACAGGTCGATCCATGTGAGAATTTCTTGGAGTCGAACATGGAAAGACATCGCTTGATTACCAGTCAATAATGTAAACTGTTAACAAGCGCGAGAGGAATCACCGATAATGATGATGACCCTCAAGGTACTACAGCACAATTCACGTGGCATGAATATAGGATTTGGCGTCGAACACCACGCAAAGTCTCCCGGTCGAAGGTCATTAATGTATACCTGTCGTCGGAAGTGAGAAACTTGCCATTGAGGCATGCAAGCTTCAAAGTACTGAGGGGGTGTCCCTAGATCAACTTCTTGGATAATGAGCTGATGTCGACAAGAAGCGATCCGTCAAAGGAGGGCCTTAATGAATCCCACATCAGTGATACGGAACGGAGCTAGTAATTGTGATGATGGTGAAAACGATCTGTGAAATATGATTCAGGGTGGCGGTCATGAAAGGATGAAAGATGATGTATGGCAGTGGATGGGACCCGGTTGACACTCTCTGAATGACATCTCTTGAACATATAACAACACTGTTATGATGGATCGGTAGCATTACCCCAAATGTGGATGGTATGGCGAGACCATGGTGAAGGGACCGGTGAATGAAAACAACCCAACCCGATGTTTTTACGGAGGCAAAAGTGTCATGTTCAAGAGCGACTTGCTACCATTAAGCTTTGAGGTTCTCCCAATTTTTCCCCAGTCATTTCTGACCAGTACCTCTTTATTTTTGTCAAGCTTGAGGAGGATAACATATGCTTGTTCTATAACCTGCCCTTCGGGCAAGCCCATCGCTATATTTTAACGAGCCTAGCGACAAAGACAACTCGATCCTTTTCATTTTTAGAGAGTCTAAAAAGGGTACATAAAGTCAACTCCAAAGGTCCTTTTTCGTCATCTAATCCCTTAAGTCCGAAAAAGTATAAAACAATACAGAAGGGATGAATGTTCGATAGCTTTATCGAGCTGAACTAGACAAGCGCTCGATCTTTTTGTGCAATAATCCCTCAGGTCCAAAAAGATTAAAATCTAGAGGGGGGATAGCTCTCCCGGTCCTTTTAACGAGCTGGAAGGCCAAAACTCGGCAAACTTTTCATATTTTACGAGTCAGTGAAAAGAGCTCAAAGAAGACTCGTATTTTGAGGAACGAGTGATAAACAGGGATAGCAGCAGATTCCAGGTACAGGTTGGAATTTTCCAATCACGACAGTGTCACAAGGATGGCTAGGTGAAATCACTCTTCGCAGCTGTTCCTCAAAATAGGTAAACAATCAAGTGGATGTGAATGATCGGCCAAATGAAAAGTGGAGGTGACGGTGCAAACACGACCAAGGCTTTTATGGCTGATGAATTTACGGTCTCAAATGGCTATTTACCGGTTCATTTTTTCTTGATGAGCTTGAACTCTGGGGGAAGCTTGCTCACAGGTGCATTTATTTTTTAACGAGCATGAACTCTTGCTAAAACTGCTCGGTTTTGCGTTTATTTTTTAACGAGCATGAACTTTTCCAAAACTGCTCGTTTTTGCGTTTATTTTTTAACGAGCATGAACTTTGCCAAAACTGCTCGTTTTTACCAGTCATAAAGTAGGAAGGTCTCCTGGTAGGTTGCTCGCTATTTTTTAAGGAGCTTCATCTCGCTATGCTTTGCTCCATATACTCTCTTTATGCAAGCTGGGTATCGACTTATCCTACGAGTTAGAGGGGTTAGATCTACCTAAAAACTAAAAAGTCGCCCGTGCTTGCATTCCAAGAGGTTTGCATGCCCCCAGGTATAAAGTCTAATTTCAAGGTCGCCCCTACTTTTCTGTTAAAAACCCTTGTTTTCAACGGGTGAGGCCTACCTCTTTCAGGTTACCCAAAGATTGTTCCGTTAATCTTTCAAACAAAACATTTCTTCGGCTATGCCTACTAAAGATAGACAATGGTGAGTAACGGGCCCCCATCCTCCCACATAACTTTAACAAAAGAATCTTTTTCCAGAACAACCCCATTCCTAACTGCCCCTTCTTCTTCATGAGAGCCGGACTTTCTTGTCGGCTCTTACTCTTACGAAGATGAAGGAGGGGACGGGGTACGGACTAGTCATATTCTCCCACGGAAATTCTACTTTACACCCAAGGTTTTTTCTGACCCCAGCAGACCAGGATGCATGCCCCCTGGGTTCCGGCCCTACTTTCCCGAATCACTCGCACTCATCAGGAAGAAGAACCGGAGGTAGAGACCTTTCTTGATCGAAAAGACCATTCAGGATAGGCATGTGACTATTTGCGATGCGTGATCCCGGAAATGAAAGTTGGTCTACGAGTTTGACCATTCTTCCTTCGTATGGAAAACACATTATTTGAAAGAGTGAGGAGACTATTGCTTCCATGCAATATATGTAGTCTCGTCCAAGGAGTAGGTTATAATCCAAGGGTCCTTGGACGACCATCAAATTCATCTTGACAGCCTTCCCTTTCAATGTAATAGGCACATTAGGTAGAATCCCTAATGGTCGACTGGTTCCTTTGTCAAAACCCGAGAGATTCCTTATCTCAGGCAAAAGCGCCGGGCAACCCAGTGCTTTCCAAGCAATAGAGGACAGGATACTCACAGATGCCCCTTCATCAACGATAGTTCCAGCCATCACCATTTTGTATATTTGGACTATAATTCTAAATGGTATACTGGCTGGCAACCGGGGTCTGCCTAGTTGGTTCCAATCAAAGGACACAACCAGGTTGCTTGGTGGTGGGACCGAATATACGGCCGGATATGATCCTGACGATGCTCCTTCCTGCGGTAAAGGAATGGGCGCATTGCCCTGATGCTCATCAGAATCGGTGTTGATGAAAAGAATCTGGATGGTGTCATCCTTACTCTCTTCGGTGAGGGTGTCAGCCGAAGATGAATCTTCAGTGACGGTGTCATTTGAAGACGAAACTTCTGAAGGGAGAACCGGGTCAACTGCCGTTTCGACCTTTGGACTTTCGTCCGGTCCGGATTCAGTAGGTTCATTTTCAGTGACTGACGCTTCAGCTGGCCCCACGAGCGGGGCAGCTGTATTTTCAACCAACGAAGGACTTGGCGCGAGTTTTTGATATCCAGGAGGAAGTAGCAACGGTGCAACCGGTTGATCTTCCAAAACTATCTTTGCTTCGTCTAAAAAGGGACAACGGCGGAGGGTATGATTGCCTTCACACAGTTCGCAGGGGAATCTCATTCCCCTTCGTCGTCTAGAACCTTCACTTTCGCTGATCGATGGTAAGCATTCAACCTGGCTGTCAGAGGTTGATGCTTCCGAACTGTGCAAACGAGGGGACCAGTCCCTTAGTATTCGGGGAATACTGGGACAATCACGGTGGAAGTGGTCTCCTTCACATATGACACATGGCGGCTTAGGCCTGGTCTGTGCCGTGTGTGGATTTTGGTTAGATGTCTTTTGCTTGCCCCCAGCCGCCTTTGGCTCCTTCTGCTTCTTTTCCTTCTTCTTCTTCTCCTTTTTCTTCTCTATGGGAGCTCGGCTTTCGGCGGCTCGACCTTTCGAAGAGGAAGGATCGGAATCCTTCTTCTTCTCTATGGGAGCTCGGCTTTCGGCAGCTCGACCCTTCGAAGAGGAAGGATCGGAGGAAGATCTATAAGAAGCGGAAGGCTGGAGGGCAGCTCTAGACTGGTCTAACTGTTGACTCGACTGTTCAGGAACCGTGGTGGTCTGAACTACAGTGGTTGAGAATAGCCATACTGGCAGGCCAATTGTCAGTCCTGGAAGCGACAACGTGGCCATGTGGGGCGCACCAACTTCTCCCCAAGAGGAGAAAGGGCTAGGGTTCCCATCATGTGGAATCCCTTGGTTGGCGTGTTCCATGTTCTCAACCTCAAGATCAACGCAGGAATAAGGGGTGATTATGTTCCGTTTAGAATGAATTTTATATGACGACGCTTTAGACACAACTTGCTTTTTCACTTTTTAAGAGTCGAGAAAAAGCTAAAGATGACTCTAGTCTCCTTCAATGTATTAACGAGCCCGAAGTGACAAATGCTCGGATGGACTTTTTCAGTTATAGAGTTTGAAAAAGGCCAAAAGAAACTACTCTGGAGTTCTAGGCAGAGGGTGTGCCAAACCTTTCGCGAAACCACAGAATACGTTTTACGGTACGAGTGGTCGATCTTCGTGAATGCTGTGTTCACTGCATCGCGATCAGTAGGGCGGCCGACACGGCTTCCTATGGATAAAGGCTTTGTTCCTATAGGGGTCTCCCAATATACGCGACGGTACGCGGGAGCACAAGTCCGTATTAGTGCTATCGTCCCTCAGGAGGAATCACCCACCTTCGTAGAGATCGACAGTCACTATGTTTAACGACGCCGGAACACGTCTCTACCTAGACCTCTACTGTGTTTCGTTATGTTTCAAAGCATTGTTATGTAAATTCAGTTCGTTTTAGGTTGATCTTGCTTAGCAGTTTGCCTTTATGGATCACCACGTGATGTATGATACAACTCCTAAATGCAGTCTAAGAATGATAAGCAAGCTTTTTCAATTCTTTCAACTTATGAAAATCTTAACTACTGAGGGAAAAGAAAGACATCATCTTTTCAAATAGATCATAGAGCACACACTGATGCACTTTCCTAAATCGACATGCAAACTGTCAAAATGCACATGCACAATGCAAGTATTTCTTTTCTTCTTCCTTAATGTTGATGTATTACAAAAAGAAAGCTGTTGTATGATTTCGAATTCAATTTCAAGCGAAAATAAACAAGCTTTTGTCCAATAATCAAAAGAACACCTTAAGATTCACTCGTTTCAACACAAGAAATATTGAAATTCGAACCATATAACGAAAGCAAATGCTCAAGCAGCTATGAACAACAATAAGCTAGCTCTTAGAATCACAACGACACTTTATCACAGGTCTAGATCCAAGAGGCCACAGCAAGACTAGTTCACTTTCGCTACGGGAAACTGTGAATGAAAGTAAGAAATACAATAAGAACAATCACGGTTTCTTCACACAACTGAGGCGGAATGATGGCAAAGAAAGGTAGTTTCAGATGGGTATACAGGTTGACAACAGGCTGCAAAAACAATACTGAAAACTAGGCAACAGAGAGCAGGGAACCCCAGTTGCACAATGCAAAACTGGTTCAGCGCAGGTAGAACACTGTCAATCTGACATTCAGCGCAGGTAGCCCCTTCGGGACCTGCGTTGCAGCGCAGGTAGCCTTCACTGCAGCTGCACTGAAGAGAAAACTCTCGTCTCTCTTTGGTTCCGGGTCACAGATTGCTAAAAAATCAACTGTTTTTGGCCAAATCAGAGGCTATCAATCAAGTATACTCTAGAGGATGATTAGAGGAAGATGAACACTATCACAAAGAGCTAATAAGATTCCTTGTGGATCAGCTCTTCAAATAATAAACATGCCCAGAACTGAGCTAGAGTAGCTGCCCTCTACTTTGCCTTCGAAGGATTCGAATGCAGTTCGATTCGGTACTCCCTTTGTTTAGGAAATGAATAGCAAAAAACACAAGCTACCAACAAGACACGTTCCCCAGCGGAGTCGCCAGTCTGTTGTGGGGAAAAGTATCCAACACGAAATGACCCTATCCCACTCTAAGGGTGATAGTTCCTTAACAACAGTCAAAGCAAAGCTATCTAAGATTACTTCTTTATGACATGCAAAAGAGGAAAGGAAGAGATCCACTTACCGATGTCTTGCGCAAATGGTCGATCCAATCTTCTCTCTTTGCTGCTTGCTCCCAGCTCCTTGTCTTCTCACGGGCCCAGCTACACAAGATCCTGCAAACAAGACGAGAAAGGGAAACTACAAGAAGCATGCATTCATAATTGATTCAAGGATTAGCATAAATCAAATACGCAAGTAAGACAATACATCATTGAAACACGTGCGAATAGAAGAACCTCAAATGCTTTATTAATGGAAGAAAGTAAGGTTCAGGCGGTAATACAACCATAAGAGGCCCAATCCAGCATCACCTTCCCGACGGAAAGAAATCTCCTCTTCACCTCCCTCAAGCAATCACCCAATACTCTCAACTGTAAACCAACAACAATTCTTTGCACAAAATTCCGGCCTCCAGATCCCATGGGATGAGATCCTTATATAGAGTTTTGGAGTGAAGATAAGTCAGCTTGATGTGTGACTGTTGTCCTCTTCAACCCCAGTTGTTCTTTAGTTCTTGAGTCCACTCGGAGATTCTACCTTCCACTTGGAGTTTTAGAACCTCTTTACTCATCATTAGGCGAATCTTCTGATCCAAGTGTCAATTTGGAAGCTTCCTGAGCACTGGCACATTGAGGAAAGATTCCTCCACATGTCCAAACTCGCTCAGCGCAGGTAGCCTTTGATGAAGTTGACATTCAGCGCAGGTACACCATGGAGCAGTTGACATTCAGCGCAGATGCTCAGTGGAGCAGCTGCTTTGATCCAAAATTGACCTGTTTTTGAGTGTTTTTCAATGGAGAACTGATCTGAAGTGCTGTGGTTTGCTGACCTTGTTCCTCTAGGGGTAGGAACAACATGTTTAGGGACTTTGGATCCCTTAGATTATTGACATTTCATGCTCTATGCTGTAAGGCACAAAAATGTCTATAACAGTCCCTAGTATACATTGTCCACATTCTTATATTCGATATACTGGAAGATTATATCAAATGTTTTCATTTCTTTGTTAATGTCTGCTTCCAGAAAGGAACTGTTTGTCTATAACACGAATAAATCGACACTTCCTCTATAAATTTTAAAGGGAAATCAATCTTCATGGACTTACCTTACCTCTAAACTATTCATGTACGTCCTTTATCGAATTATGAAAGGTCAAATAGTATTTAATTTTCCTTTGGGTGTTTTCACATGCTTAGCAACCTGCATATACGCTACCCTTCCCCTCTTACATGTATTCCCTTTTGTTGTATTCTTAGACGATTTACTAATCTGGTTAGCAATGAATTCCATGCTTTCATTTACTTGTTAATAACTTATGTGAATTTATTTCTAGTATGAGTTTTTCATTAGAAATAGGGGCAGGGGCAGAGGTAGAGAAGGAGGAAATAGAGATATGAAATTGGGTGTGAGAAGCTACAAAAGAACAAGAGTCTTAGTACATTTTGATGCTGATTCACAGGAGTTGAGACAATTGGTATGCATTGGTGCGGTGAAAATTTTAGGTCAACGAAAGCCTCAGCCTATGGTGCAACCTCAACCATAGCTCCCCCCATTCCACATCCACCTAGAATTGGTATTCCTGTCCTACCACATGCATTTGCTCCTCTCATTGTCCCAAATAATGATGGTTGGGAATTTTCCATACAACCACTTCGTTCAGCCCAAGGTTGGCCCACTGTATCAATGCCTTCTTGTACCACGACACATGTTTCTCATTTAAATTCTGCTGCTTCACGTATGGTCCACTCCCCTCCTGCAACACCACAACCTTCTACACATGCTAGTCAACATCCTCATTCTATTCAACAAGTTTCTAAACAACTCACTCTGCTTCCTGGTCCCATTGGTTAGTCTTCCAAACAAGCGATCATTCCCCAACCTGTTGTGAGTAACAAAAGGTAGAAAGCATAGGTAACTCTTTTCGATTCTTCGCATGGCTCATAACGTTCTGTCATGTCTCATCCTCGCGAAGAAGAACATCAGGCAGAATCTACTTCATCTCACAGGTAGGGACATCAGTTATGGTATTTAACACATATTTTGGTATGTTTTTGGGTCTTTCTAAGTCATGAATGCTGACATACTTATTCATGATGATGATGATTTCTTCCGTTTTGGTTAGATACTTTACATTGCATATACTTATAGATATTTATGATGATCTATTTTGGTGTTGGTTTTGTTTGGAGGGAATGACTCATGGCTATACATAGAAAACTCTGTTTATACACTACACTTTATTTATTATGGTGACAATTGTGATTATGGATGAACAAGGGGTAATGGGAGGCACAAGGGTTTAATTTTTTATGTGCTGATTTGTTTTTAATATTATATGTGGAGAAAATCTTGGTGATGTGGCACATGTTTTGATTGATTAAACATAGATATGTTATTTTACATGATGTGTTTTACTACTATGGTTTCGATTGGGAATTGTATGAAGTAAAATTCTTGGTCACTTAGCTTCTTTATTTATTTATTTGAAGAAAAATAAATTATAAAATCAAATCATAGAAGACCAAGGGTCCCACCTACTAGAGTCAAAATTAAAAATATTTTATAAACTCAGAGCCTTTGGAACGTCCCTCCTCATTCTTTCTAATAAAAAAGATTAGAAATGATGTTAAATACAATATTTTAAGTAAAGAAGCTTCCCAAAGTGTTTTGGATTCCTTTAAAAGGAGGAAGGATATGTGAAGGTAGACAAAGAGAACTGTGAAGAGAGGTATGCTATAGAATTTTTGGTTGTCATTTTTCCTCTGATTTTAATTTCTTATAAGTTAGAAACTAATCCTAATGGTGAGCACAATCCTATTTCTCCAAGGGGAGACAGATAAGAGTCAGTCCATTAATATTTCCAAATTTTGTCTTTCTGATTTATTCATTGTTGTTTGAAGATATGGTAACCCTTTACCAGTGCTAACAACTATCTTTTTGCAGAAACAAGCTATCCATATTTACACTTGTATCAAGGATTTCGATCTGCTTCCATTCTTGTTTATTTCCTAAGCTATTATATATGATTCAATTTACATTTTAGTAGTTTGCGATAAGAAAGATCAAAAGCTTTCGCAAAAGCTTGACTTTTCAGTATTTGGATTTACCTTTCATCATTAATAGAATAAACCGTTTTCTACAACTTTGTTATATCACGTATCTTTGCTTATTATACATTTATAATATTAATCGTTTCCTGTTATCTATCACAACTTATGCTCTACAAAATTTAGGGCCTCCAAGCCAAAATTTTGACTAGCTCGTTGCTCCAACAAAATCTGATTTATATTTTTTGTTTCCTTTTCTTCTTGTTTATCATGAACCTACTGTAAATGGTGAATTTATGATGTATACATTTTTGTTTATTTTCCAATGTAAATTATTTATCTATATTTCTGGATTATAAAGCACAAAATCAAAGAAAACCATCAACCTGTAGTTATAAATTCTGAACACCTTGTCTCATTATCTTGTTGTGATAATGAGATTGGAGGAGTTGAATTGTTAGAGCTTTTAACAAACTTAAACAATCATCAACATATTTTGGTGACCATACTGGGGAAAGATTCATTCCTTCAACCTCTTTCAAATCTTGATTAATCTATGACTATTCAATCTCTGGAACAACCCAATCTTGAATTTTGGATTCGTGATCAAACAAACATCACCCATTCCTTACTTGATTTCATTCTCAAAATTCAACCTCTAATGAGGAGTGTGCAAGGAAGTGGGCCATTATCTCCCTAGACATTGAGTTGGAGAACAAAGGGAAGCTTTTCATAGACAAATCCATCAACGTGAGCGCCCGGACCGCTTGTAGTCTATCATCCCGATTTGTTTTAATTCATTACAATTCTGTTGAGAATGCAACAAGATGATGGAGATTAGTGGAAAGGAGTCGCCTTCACTAAGTGGGCCCGCAGGCTATTTTTGACGCAAAGTCTATTTTTAGACATATGGATCATGGTCTATGAGTTGCAAGAAGCTATTTGTGGATGATTGGTCATGTTGGTAAAAATAGATGGACTTCTATTTTTAGACATATGGGCGGTTTCTATTTTTAGACTGCCAGGCTAAAAATAGAACAGTCGAATATTATTAGCTCATAATAATATTTGGACTATAAACATTATCTTATCCTCTTGGAGCACTTCAGTTTGAGCTACATATGTGGCACATGCAGCTGTCAGAAGGAAATACACTTTTCTTATGAGTCAGTTGAGCTATTGCATGATGGACTTCAGTTAGAACTCACGTGGTTGAGTTTGGTGGGGTTGATTGAGGAGTTGATGGAGTTGTGTTCAGTTTGACTTGGTTGAACTAGTTGTATTTAGTTTAACTGCAAATACACTAGTGATGAGTGATGTGAATTAATTCACTAATTATCAACTCATAAAGCAACTAAAGAATACATCAGTTAACTCAGTGCATGGACAGTTCAGTGGAGACAGGTGTTAGAGGTTGCGATTGCTATCAGTTGTGACTATAGTTATGCATGAGATTTTCACAATCAATGGGTTGAGTATTTCCAATGAGGATTGTGTGGTTCAACCAAGGGAAATACGAGTTTGGATCAGCCATAATCATCTATTCTCATGCAGGATTGCGCAGTGGAGGAGATTTGAACCTGTGATTGATTCAGATCTGAGCTAGTTTTGTGTGTAATAGGTGGAGATAGTACTGAGTACTTGTGAGGAGTATTGTACTATGTATTGTTACATGTTCTCAATCATTATAATATACAAATAGTGTGGGGTTTTCAGCTGCATGCTTTCCCTGGGTTACATACTGTGTTAATGTGCGCATGCGATTGATGTTTCATTGTTTTTAATTCCGCAAAATTGATGATGAACGTAGAGGAGGTTATGTATTATGCATGTATTCCGCAATAGTGTATAATCAGAATAATCTCTGTGAATAAGTGTCATATTATTCAAAATTTCTACATGGTATCGGAGCTGTTGATCATCAGATCTATTATTCAAAAAGTGTTTACATTTTATTTCTTCAGGCAGAGTCTGTAATCGGGCCAGGTAGCCTCTGGATTCATCCTTCCTTTGGAAGGTGAGATATCTGGTAAAATCCCATACAGTCAATCTCTGAACGAGAAATACTTTGTTCGCACGAATTTTAGATCAGAAGTGGTTGAGTTTTGAGCTGGTGGAATTCGAATTTGCAGCAGTGTTTTCTTGGTGTCAAAGTTGAAATGTCTTTCAACGGTTTGCGATTGGAGTATGCTCTTGAGGGCAGCTCGAATTATATTGCATGGAAAGACAGGATGGAGGCGGTGTTAGATGATAATGGGCTGAAGGAGTTCATAGAGGTTGAGGTCCCAAAGCCTACTGATACTGCTCAAGTTGATGCTTGGAAAAAGAAGACAACAAAGTGTCGAAGGATTCTGTTGGAGGGCGTGAAGGATCACATTGTGTCCAGCCTGCATGGAAAGGCTTCTCCATACTTGATGTGGAAAGCGTTGACAGATTTATTCCAAAGCAAGAGCGACCAGAGGAATTTGGTGCTCAAGGATAAACTTAGAAACATAAGTGTGAGAAAGGAGACAGTATGCCCAAGTATCTCACGAAGTTCACTCAGTGCAGGGATGAGCTGGGAAGTGTGGGGGTGACTGTCGATGATGAGGACTTGGTGAGCTTGGCTCTTCTTGGTCTTCCGAAGATTTGGCATTCCTATCAGGACTCTGTCAATGGTCGGGAGAAATTGCCAGGATGGGAGAGACTTTGGTCAGATCTTGTGTAGGAGGAGATCAGGCGGAATACCAGGGACGGATCTTCATCAAAGGCAACTGATGAAGAAAACTGCGCTTTGGATACCAAAGCAAAGAAGAGGAAGAACAAGAAAACTTCTCATTCTGGTGCGAAAGGAAAGAAGCAGGACATGTCCAAGGTGAAGTGCTTTCACTGTCACCAGCATGGACACTATGCCACAAATTGTCCGCAGAAGAAGAAAAATAAGCAAGCTGCTGGATCTGCAGCAGGAGAGGCCTTAGCCTCGAAGTTTGAGCTTAATTTTTCGTTGGTCGCATGCTTGGTATCAAGTGTGATGGGATTGGTATGGTTCTTGGACAGTGGTGCATCTTTTCACATGACAGGAGATCGAGATTTGTTTTTTGATCTGGAGGAGAAAGATCTTGGAGTGCACATCGAGATGGGGGATGATGGTAGATACAGTGCGACTGGTATCGGTACCATTTCCTTTGAGAGGGAGTCTGGTAAACCCTTCGTATTGAAGGAAGTGATGCATGTTCCAGGATTGAAGAATAATCTTATCTCTGTGGCGATGTTAGAAGACAAGGGCTATGATGTTGTTTTCAACGAGGGAAAGGTTTTCTTGCGTAGTAAGACAACTGGAGAAACCCGGAAGATAGGGGTTCGAGTCAGGAACCTTTATCAATTGCATGTAGATGGCTGCGCAACAATGGCATGCAAGGCAGAAGGATTGGCGAGCCGGGATGATGGAGAGCTGTGGCACAGGAGATTGGGCCACCTTCACCATGGAGCCTTGAAGATACTGCAGTAGATTACTACTGGGCTTCCTAAAGGCACTCTTGCGCAGTCAGATCAGTGCAAGGGGTGTACTTTGGGAAAATTTGTGAAAGCCACCTTTCACAAGAAGGATAGTCACGCCACGACGATCCTTGAGAGAATTCACAAAGACGTGTGTGGACCTTTCTCAGTAGCTTTGACATCAAAGCATAGGTACTATGTGATCTTTGTTGATGATTTCTCTCCAAAGTGCTGGATCTTCTTCATGCAGAAGAAGAGCGAGACATACTCAAATTTCTGTGAGTTCAAAGCACTGGTCGAGAAGGAATCGGGGAAGAAGGTGAAGGCTCTTAGGAGCGACAATGGTGGTGAATTCGTCTCTGGAGAGTTCAAGGACTTCTGCAGTGCAGAAGGGATTCGAAGAGAGCTCATAGCTCCCCATAACCCACAACAGAATGGGATTGCTGAGTGGAAGAACAGAACGATCGTGGGTGCTGCACGGGTGATGTTGCATGATCAGGGCCTACCCCTTCACTTGTGGGCAGAAGCATGTAATACTGCAATATATGTGCAGAACCATTGTCCTCACAGGATACTTGGCATGAGTACATTCGAGGAGGCTTATTCTGGTAAGAGGCCTGATATTTCTCATTTGAGGATTTTTTATTCTAACGTTTACATGCATGTGATGAAGGATGCCAGGAAGAAGTTGGAGCCGACCGCAGAGGTTGGGATATTTGTGGGGTACACTGATACGCCCCACAACTATCGTGTGTATTTTCTAGACAGTTGCAAGACTGTTGTGCGACGGGATATAAAATTTTAGGAGGAGAAAGCCATGAAGTGTTCGCTTGAGAGGGAGCCACACTTGCATGCAGATGAGGAGCTATTAGTTCCTAAGAATGAGCTTCAGGACGTGGATCAGCCACAGGACAAAGTTCATGGAGTGGAAGAGACCACTCATGCAGCGCCAACCATCAGAGGGCGAAAGCACATCACAGAAGCTGAGCCACTGGCTCAAGATGCAGAGAAGGTTGTAGGACCACCTACAGCTCAACGTAGACAAAGACAATCACCTGATCGGTACACTGGATACATGGCTCTTGTGAGAAAATGTGTTGTGACTGAGCCATCCTCTTTCGAGGAAGCTGTGGAGGATCCCGCATGGGTAGATGCCATGGTGGAAGAGTATGATTCGATTGTCAGAAACAGTGCATGGGAGATTGTCCCAAGACCGGAAGGGAAATCAGTGGTGGGTTCGAGATGGATCTACAAAGTGAAGCATGCAGCTGACGGGAGTGTGGAAAAGTACAAGGCAAGATTTGTTGCCCGAGGCTTTTCACAGATAGAGGGGATCGATTATGAGGAGACCTTTGCACCTGTCGCAAGGTATTCTTCCATACGGATGATTCTTGCTCTCTCAGCGCAGATGGGGTGGCACATTCATCATATGGATGTGAAGACTGCGTTCCTCAATGGAGTCATTGAGGAGGAGGTGTACATAGAGCAGCCCGAAGGTTTCGAGATCTTCAGCAGCGAGTCGCATGTGTACAGGCTCAAGAGAGCGCTGTATGGGTTGAAACAAGGACCACGTGCTTGGTACACACGGATAGATAGTTATTTCACCGGACTTGGATTCTCCAAGAGTGAGGCGGATCCTAACCTATACCAGATTGTGGTGGAGGGTAAGTTGCTTATCATTGTACTTTATGTAGATGATTTGATTCTGACAGGTGATGAGCTGTTGATACTTTCATGCAAGGATGATCTTGCTAAGGAGTTTGAGATGAAGGACTTGGACCTTCTTCATTATTTCTTGGGATTGGAAATTTGGTAGCGCAGTGATGGACTATTTGTTTCTCAGGGTAAGTATGCTCGGGAGATACTGGAGAAGTTCAACATGCATGGCTACAAGCCTGTTGATACTCCTCTTCCTGGAGGTTGGAGGAAGGAGGATGCTACTTCAGTAGAAGTAGTGGATGCCACTGTTTATCGACAGTTGGTGGGGTCGCTTATGTATCTGGTCAATACACGACCCGATATATGCTATGCTGTTAACCAGCTTTCACAAGCTATGGTTAAGCCAACCAAGCTCTTCTAGAAGGCAGGCAAGCATGTATTGCGTTATCTCAGAGGCACATCGGGATATGGATTGTGGTACAGACAGGAGGATGAGGTGAAGCTATGTGGCTTCACGGATGTAGATTGGGCAGGGAGCCCAATGGACAGAAAGAGCACATCTGGAGGGGTCTTCAGTATCAGGTCGACAACAGTTTCTTGGTACAACAGGAAGCAGAGATCCGTGGCACTCAGTTCAACAGAGGCCAAGTATATGGCTGTAAGTTTGGCTGCATGTGAGGCTATATGGATGAGGAAGATCCTGGTCGGGTTGTTCGGTTCATACTTGGAGCCTACTGTGATTTATTGTGATAGCCAGAGTTGCATTAAACTCTTAGCTAATCCAATATTTCATGATAGATCCAAGCACATCGACATCAGGTACCATCATATCAGAGATTGTGTGCAGCGGAGAATCATGTTACTTTCAGACATTCCAACGGAGGATCAGGATGCAGATATCTTGACGAAGGCACTCACTAGGAGCAAATTCGAATACCACCGAGGCAGGATAGGGGTTGCTGATAATCCATATCTTGTTGAGAGGGAGTGTTGAGAATGCAACAAGATTATGGAGCTTAGTGGAAAGGAGTCGCCTTCACTAAGTGGGCCCGCAGGCTATTTTTGGCGCAAAGTCTATTTTTAGAATATGTCTATTTTTAGACATATGGATCATGGTCTATGAGTTGCAGGACGCTATTTGTGGATGATTGGTCATGTTGGTAAAAATGGATGGACTTCTATTTTTAGACGTATGGGCGATTTCCATTTTTAGACTGCCAGGCTAAAAATAGAACAGTGGAATATTATTAGCTCATAATAATATTAGGACTATAAACATTATCTTATCCTCTTGGAGCACTTCAGTTTGAGCTACAGATGTGGCACATGCAGCTGTCAGAAGGAAACACGCTTTTCTTATGAGTCAGTTGAGCTATTGCATGATGGACTTCAGTTAGAACTCATGTGGTTGAGTTTGGTGGAGTTGATTGAGGAGTTGATGGAGTTGTGTTCAGTTTGACTTGGTTGAACTAGTTGTATTTAGTTTAACTGCAAATACACTAGTGATGAGTGATGTGAATTAATTCACTAATTATTAACTCATAAAGCAACTAAAGAATACATCAGTTAACTCAGTGCATGGACAGTTCATTGGAGACAGGTGTTAGAGGTTGAGATTGCTATCAGTTGTGACTATAGTTGTGCATGATATTTGCACAATCAATGGATTGAGTATTGCCAATGAGGATTGCGTGGTTCAGCCAAGGGAAATACGAGTTTGGATCAGCCATACTCATCTATTCTCATGCAGGATTGCGCAGTGGAGGCAGGAAAGCAGTGGAGGAGATTTGAACCTGTGATTGATTCAGATCTGAGCTAGTTTTGTGTGTAACAGGTGGAGATAGTACTGAGTACTTGTGAGGAGTATTGTACTATGTATTGTTACATGTTATCAATCATTATAATATACAGATAGTGTGGGGTTTTCAGCTGTATGCTTTCCCCGGGTTACATACTATGTTAATGTGCGCATGCGATTGATGTTTCATTGTTTTTAATTTCGCAAAATTGATGATGAATGTAGAGGAGGTTATGTATTATGCATGTATTCCGCAATAGTGTATAATCAGGATAATCGCTGTGAATAAGTGTCATATTATTCAAAATTTCTACAAATTCGATCTAATATGTAGTCTGGTATTATCCCTGAATTGAATGATTAAAGGAACATTTCCAGTTCCATGCTTGAATTTATCTGATCCGGATTTAAACAGGAACGCAACAAATTACAGAGATAACCATATACACAAAGATGCAGCGGAAATAATACTTCATTTCATTAATGGAAAATACTGAAATATGCTTACAACCAGAAATGGAAATAAACCAGCTAGGGCGATGGTAGCTTATCTCTGAGAAGAGATGTGATGGCTACATGCCTCTGAACTGTGTTACAATGAGGCTCGAAGGCCTATTTATTGTTGAGAAACAATGGAAAACCCTTAACATTCCAAAACCTAACCCTAGGAGATGAAACGCCAAACTGTGGGCCCCGTTTGGGGTAAATTGGTACATCAACTTCCCGGGGTCGTAACTTTGGCATATGATCTCCGTTTGACGCGTACAATAGCTCATTAGAAAGATCTATCCGAGCACTATCATTGTTGGAATGGGCAACATCGGTCCATTCCATGGACCCATGTTGCCCCCGGATTCCCCAAAAAACGTCGTTTAGGGCCTCAAAACGGCTCCGGAAGTTCAGGACCCGAAAAACTGCTAAAAATAGTAAGTTGTGCTACAATTAAGGAAACTGAAAATGCTGAGAAAGACAATGGTGGGGGTCCAGGTGGACTTGGCAGGTGGCCACCAATATCCACCTGGATCATTCCTCCCCCCTTAGGAAGCAATGGTCCCCATTGCGTTGAGCTCCTCCATGAGATGAGGAAACTTCTGCTGAACTTGTTCCCTGGTGAGCCACTTGCCCTGCTGAAGGAGTTGGCCTGCTTTGACAACTCGATACAGTTGGATATTCTGTTGGCGAGTGTTCTTGATCTGTGTGTCCATGATCCGATCAGTTGCAGCTTGTTCCATGCAATCTGGATTTAATTCTGTGGGTTTGAGCTGTTCTGCAATGTCGGATGTGTCTAGCAATGGTGGAAAGTATGGCCGAAGGCGGTCCACATTGAACACTGGGTGCAGGCCAAGGAATGGGGGAATGCTGAGCTCAAATGCATTGTCTCCCATAGCCTTAGTAATGGTGTAAGGACCATATCGGAGTGGTCTCAATTTCCGATAGGCTCCAGTAAGGCGTTCCTTTTGCAAATGCAACCAGACTTTGTCGCCCACCTGAAACTTGTGTGGCACCCGATGTTGATCATGTCGCTGCTTGTACTTGGCATTTGATTTCTCAAGAATGTCATGGACCTGCTGGCGAATATGTTGGATGCGCTCAATGAAGCTGGTGGCCTTATCTGTTTCGGACTGGACATGAGCTGAATTCATGTGAGTAGCTGCAAGTGGCATGGCCACATCAATGGGGCATAGTGGCTGGAATCCCAAACCCACCTGAAAAGGGCTATGGCCAGTGGAGCTGTGAAGAGCTCGGTTGTAGCTGTGCTGAACATAGGGGAGGCTCTCGTCCCATGTGCGTGGATGCTTTGAGTTATACATGCGCAGAATGTGCACAATCATCCTATTGACAACCTCTGTCTGGCCATCAGTTTGAGGATGGAAGGCTGTGGACTTCGTGAGTTTGGTGTCCAGCATTGACCAGAGACTGGACCAAAATGTGCTGAGAAACCGACTGTCCCGATCTGAGATGATAGACTGTGGGATCCCAAAGTGCACCCACACTCGTTCAAAGAAGAGTTTAGCAGTGGCTTCTGCTGTGATATTCTTCTTGCAGGCCATCATAATGGCCATCTTCGAGAACCTGTCGACGACCACAAAAACACAGTCATTTCCATGCTTAGTGGAAGGAAGGCCTGACATGTAATCCATGGAGATGGATTCCCAAGGTCGACTAGGGGTAGGCAACGGGGTATAGAGGCCTTGCTTCTTAATGGTCGGTTTGGCAATGGCACAGGCAGTACATGATCGGATGTACTTCCCAACATCCTGTCGAAGATTCGGCCAATAGAAATAATTTTGCAGTACTGCCACTGTTTTCTCGACCCCGAAATGCCCAGCAGCCCGACTGTAGTGTGCTTCCCAAATCATCTTGGCACGCTCGCTTGAAGGAACACAAAGGTGACCGAGGTGGCATAATAGGGCATCCTGGAGGTGAAAATCTGCAACATGCCGACCCTCCAAGAGTGTCTGGTATGTGTGGCCGAATTCTGGGTCGCTTTTGTAGAGAAGTGGCCAATCAGAAGTCTCGTGCCCACAAGAGTTGAGCACGGTGGTTAGCGCCATGATCGGTGGTCGACTGAGGCAATCTGCAACATTATTGGTGCTGCCCTTTTTATACTTGATATTCAAGTGAAACTGTTGCAGGTATGTAGACCACTTCTGATGGCGATCATTCTGCAATTTCCCTTGGGTCTGTATGAACTGCAGAGGTCGGTGGTCTGTGTGGATGACCGTTTCCTTCCCCAAAATGTAATGCTTCCATTGTCGGCAGGCCTGTACAATGGAATACATCTCTTTATCATAAGTGGGGTACTTCCGGACTGTGTCTGAAAGTGTTTCACTGTGATATGCCACTGGATGTCCATGTTGAGTAAGGACTGCCCCAATAGCATAGTCAGAGGCATCTGTCTCGACCTCAAATGGTTGTTGTAAATCTGGTAACGCGAGCACTGGTGCCGTGCAGAGGCGATCCTTCAACTCCCTGAATGCCTTCTGTTGAGATTCAGACCAAAAGAATTTTGCTTTCGCCCCGCCCTTGGTGACTTGACTCAAGGGCCAAGAAATATGAGAAAACCCCAACACAAACCTGCGGTAGAAGTTGGCAAGACCTAGAAAGCTGCGGAGCTCTGTTAGAGTGGTTGGAGAGGGCCAATCCCGAATGACTTGGATCTTGGCTGGATCGACATGCACCCCCTGTTCATCAATGATGTATCCCAGATACTGAACCTAGGTCATGCCAAAAGTGCATTTCTCCAAATTGGCACATAGCTTGTGTTGCCGCAGTGTTTGGAGAACCTGTCGGATGTGGTGGAGGTGCTCTTCCCAACTCTGGCTGAAGATCAGAATGTCATCCAAGTATACTACTACAAAGGAGTTGGTGAATGGCCGCAAGATGTCATCCATTAGCCTCATAAAGGTTGCAGGAGCATTCGTCAATCCGAAAGGCATGACCAACCATTCGAAGAGGCCCTCCTTGGATTTGAAGGCAGTCTTCCACACATCGGAGGGTTCGATTGGTACCTGGTGATATCCTGACTTCAGATCGATCTTGCTGAAATATTTCGCCCCCTTTAGTTGGTCTAGGAGGTCATCAATCCGCGGGATCGGGTACCTATTACGGACAGTGATCTTGTTCAGCGCCCGATAGTCAATACAGAGTCTCCACGTCCCATCCTTCTTCTGTACCAACACGATCGGGCTCCCACAGGACGATGAACTCGGACGGATGTGACCTTTCTGCAGGAGCTCCTGAATCTGCCTCTTGATTTCATCGTTCTCCAGAACGGAGCGCCGATAAATTGGTCCATTGGGTAGCGGCGCACCTGGGGTCAGATCGATGGAGTGCTTGACTTGACAGTGCAGAGGAACCCCTGCCGGGGAGGTGAAGATGTCCTCGTACTCCTCCACAATCTTGTCCATCTGTAGTTGTCGTGCAGAGGGACCCCGTTTGGAGGCCGCGGCCACTGTCTTCTTCTTTCCTTGAGGGCGTATCATCAGGAAAACAAATTTCCTGGTTTTGGAAATGATCTTACTGCATTGTTTTGCAGTAATCAAAGAGATGGCGGCAGGTGGTGCTACCTCTGGTATCCTGAACAACTTATTTCCCAATGTAATAATAACAGCACGGGGCCTTGATTCATACACAGCATGTCGCTTCCACAAGTATGGTTGTCCTAGTAATACATCACAAACTTCAAGGGGAGCAATGTCACACAATACCTCATCCGTGAAGGGCTTGATGTTGTATGGAAGGCGACACTGCTGGCTCACGCGAAGATCTCGTCCTTGGTGAAGCCACCCAATGGTGTATGGTTGTGGATGTGCTGTGGTCGGTAAGCCCAACCGCTTCACGACCTCTGCCGAAATGAGGTTCTTTTGACTCCCGCTATCAACAATGAACTGTATCGGGGAGCCCTTTACCCACATCTGGGAGTGGAAGAGACGCTCCTCCTCCTCTGGATCTTCGGGTTCATTTTTCTGGATCTTTGCGGTAGCAACAGTGGCGCTGGGATCCGCATCAATGATCTGCTTCCCTTTTTCATACCCCTTATCGGGTTCTGACTCAGAGTCGGAACATGCATCTGATTCTGAAACCTTTAGCTCAGCCACCAGTGACTGCTTGGCCCGACACTCGTGTTGTGAGTGGAGCTCTTATGGAACTCGCACCATTTTCCAGTGTCCTTTCTCGGCTTCGCGGCGCTGTTCTTTGCTTGCAGCTTCGGCTGGTTGTCTTGGGCTGTCCCGCCTTGGCTTTGTCCTTTGTTCTGTGGTTTAGGGGCACCTTTCCCCTTTGGATTCGCAGATCCAAAGTCTCGCTTCTTTTGTTTAAACTTCTGCTCGACCTTGACGGCATATCGGTATGCTGCGCCGAGCGAGGGGATGTTTAGGAATTGTATTTCTTCCTGGATGTACTTGTGCAGGCAGCCACGGTATTTGAGTATCAAATGTTGCTCCGAATCCTTGATACCCAACTTTGTGCGAAGGGTATGGAAAAGATTGGTGAACTCCGGCACGTCTTGGTCCCTTCCCTGCCGCAGCGTGGTCCACTTTATGTATTCATCCTCATAGCTTCCGACAGGGTAGTACTGCTCCTTGATGGCATCCCGGAACGAATCCCAGGTGGGTGCGGCTGAAAATAGTGAGCCAGTACTTTCATCCTTCTGCTCGCAGTAGGTTTCCCACCAGTCCTTGACGTGGGGGGCTGCTTTGAGAAGAGCAAAAACAATCTTTTCCCGACTCGAAAATTCATGAACAGAAAAATAACCCTCTAGCAGATTTAACCATTTATCTACGGCATCTGCGTCTATCTGACCCTCGAATATGGGGATTTCAAAATTAACTTGTACCTTAAAGGGTGTGGCGTTTCCAGAGTAGCTGCTGGAAGCCGATGCGTTGCTTCTGGGTAGCCGCTGAAGGATCTGGGCAAAGCTGTCCATCATCGCGTTCCGTTGTCGCTCGAGGGCTTCTTCGAGCAAGATTTTGATGGGATCTCCTGCCCCCTCGTCTTTCTTCTCGTCCGCCATGGGAGGCCGTCGGGATTTGCGAGGCTGGTCTTGCAAAGGTTCAACCAGTTCAAGCCCTAACTCCTTATATCCCGACCTTGTTGGGGACATGCAAAGAAAAACAGAGAAAAAGCAGACCGCTCTGATACCACTGATCCGGATTTAAACAGGAACGCAACAAATTACAGAGATAACCATATACACAAAGATGCAGCGGAAATAATACTTCATTTCATTAATGGAAAATACTGAAATATGCTTACAACCAGAAATGGAAATAAACTAGCTAGGGCGATGGTAGCTTATCTCTGAGAAGAGATGTGATGGCTACATGCCTCTGAACTGTGTTACAATGAGGCTCGAAGGCCTATTTATTGTTGAGAAACAATGGAAAACCCTTAACATTCCAAAACCTAACCCTAGGAGATGAAACGCCAAACTGTGGGCCCCGTTTGGGGTAAATTGGTACATCAACTTCCCGGGGTCGTAACTTTGGCATATGATCTCCGTTTGACGCCTACAATAGCTCATTAGAAAGATCTATCCGAGCACTATCATTGTTGGAACGGGCAACATCGGTGCATTCCATGGACCCATGTTGCCCCCAGATTCCCCAAAAAACGTCGTTTAGGGCCTCAAAACGGCTCCGGAAGTTCAGGACTTGAAAAACTGCTAAAAATAGTAAGTTGTGCTACAATTAAAGAAACTGAAAATGCTGAGAAAGACAATGGTGGGGGTCCAGGTGGACTTGGCAGGTGGCCACCAATATCCACCTGGATCATTATCTTAAATAACACATCTAATATCCAACAGTTGAATCATGATTGGTATGTTATAGCTCATACATTTGACGAAGCTAATGAATGTGAGGCCTTGATTAACCAAAATGTGAACATGAATCCCAATGCGTACACAATCCTTGTCACTGATTTTACATGTGAAGTGAGCCTTGGTCTTCCTGACACCTTAGAGGTGATAGTCTTGAATATACTACCATCAATGAAATTTGATGTCGCATGATTGTTTTGGAAGTTGAAGCTTGCCGTCATTTCCTTCAAATCCTCACAAGTTCATCTCACACCACCTCACCAGCCATACGAGTCATGTTTGTAACACAAATTCAAACTTAAATAGGGAATTAAGGTTCCACTTCCTTTGAGTCCTCTTCATCTAGTTCAATTTCTATTACTACTCCAACTATTTCGATTAGATATATTTACTCATGTTTCAATACTCAATGATCCAACACTAATCCTTCCAAGGTTATCCAAAAGTGCATTTCTCCAAATTGGCACATAGCTTGTGTTGCCGCAGTGTTTGGAGAACCTGTCGGATGTGGTGGAGGTGCTCTTCCCAACTCTGGCTGAAGATCAGAATGTCATCCAAGTATACTACTACAAAGGAGTTGGTGAATGGCCGCAAGATGTCATCCATTAGCCTCATAAAGGTTGCAGGAGCATTTGTCAATCCGAAAGGCATGACCAACCATTCGAAGAGGCCCTCCTTGGATTTGAAGGCAGTCTTCCACACATCGGAGGGTTCGATTGGTACCTGGTGATATCCTGACTTCAGATCGATCTTGCTGAAATATTTCGCCCCCTTTAGTTGGTCTAGGAGGTCATCAATCCGCGGGATCGGGTACCTATTACGGACAGTGATCTTGTTCAGCGCCCGATAGTCAATACAGAGTCTCCACGTCCCATCCTTCTTCTGTACCAACACGATCAGACTCCCACAGGGCGATGAACTCGGACGGATGTGACCTTTCTGCAGGAGCGCCTGAATCTGCCTCTTGATTTCATCGTTCTCCAGAACGGAGCGCCGATAAATTGGTCCATTGGGTAGCGGCGCACCTGGGGTCAGATCAATGGAGTGCTTGACTTGACAGTGCAGAGGAACCCCTGCCGGGGAGGTGAAGATGTCCTCGTACTCCTCCACAATCTTGTCCATCTGTAGTTGTCGTGCAGAGGGACCCCGTTTGGAGGCCGCGACCACTGTCTTCTTCTTTTCTTGAGGGCGTATCATCAGGAAAACAAATTTCCTGGTTTTGGAAATGATCTTACTGCATTGTTTTGCAGTAATCAAAGAGATGGCGGCAGGTGGTGCTACCTCTGGTATCCTGAACAACTTATTTCCCAATGTAATAATAACAGCACGGGGCCTTGATTCATACACAACATGTCGCTTCCACAAGTATGGTTGTCCTAGTAATACATCACAAACTTCAAGGGAAGCAATGTCACACAATACCTCATCCGTGAAGGGCTTGATGTTGTATGGAAGGCGACACTGCTGGCTCACGCGAAGATCTCGTCCTTGGTGAAGCCACCCAATGGTGTATGGTTGTGGATGTGCTGTGGTCGGTAAGCCCAACTGCTTCACGACCTCTGCCGAAATGAGGTTCTTTTGACTCCCGCTATCAACAATGGACTGTATCGGGGAGCCCTTTACCCACATCTGGGAGTGGAAGAGACGCTCCTCCTCCTCTGGATCTTCGGGTTCATTTTTCTAGATCTTTGTGGTAGCAACAGTGGCGCTGGGATCCGCATCAATGATCTGCTTCCCTTTTTCATACCCCTTATCGGGTTCTGACTCAGAGTTGGAACATGCATCTGATTCTGAAACCTTTAGCTCAGCCACCAGCGACTGCTTGGCCCGACACTCGTGTTGTGAGTGGAGCTCTTATGGAACTCGCACCATTTTCCAGTGTCCTTTCTCAGCTTCGCGGCGCTGTTCTTTGCTTGCAGCTTCGGCTGGTTGTCTTGGGCTGTCCCGCCTTGGCTTTGTCCTTTGTTCTGTGGTTTCGGGGCACCTTTACCCTTTGGATTCGCAGATCCAAAGTCTCGCTTCTTTTGTTTAAACTTCTGCTCGACCTTGACGGCATATCGGTATGCTGCGCCGAGCGAGGGGATGTTTAGGAATTGTATTTCTTCCTAGATGTACTTGTGCAGGTAGCCACGGTATTTGAGTATCAAATGTTGCTCCGAATCCTTGATACCCAACTTTGTGCGAAGGGTATGGAAAAGATTGGTGAACTCCGGCACGTCTTGGTCCCTTCCCTGCCGCAGCGTGGTCCACTTTATGTATTCATCCTCATAGCTTCCGACAGGGTAGTACTGCTCCTTGATGGCATCCTGGAATGAATCCCAGGTGGGTGTGGTTGAAAATAGTGAGCCAGTACTTTCATCCTTCTGCTCGCAGTAGGTTTCCCACCAGTCCTTGAAGTGGGGGGCTGCTTTGAGAAGAGCAAAAACAATCTTTTCCCGACTCGAAAATTCATGAACAGAAAAATAACCCTCTAGCAGATTTAACAATTTATCTACGGCATTTGCGTCTATCTGACCCTCGAATATGGGGATTTCAAAATTAACTTGTACCTTAAAGGGTGTGGCGTTTCCAGAGTAGCTGCTGGAGGCCGATGCGTTGCTTCTGGGTAGCTGCTGAAGGATCTGGGCAAAGCTGTCCATCATCGCGTTCCGTTGTCGCTCGAGGGCTTCTTCGAGCAAGATTTTGATGGGATCTCCTGCCCCCTCGTCTTTCTTCTCGTCCGCCATGGGAGGCCGTCGGGATTTGCAAGGCTGGTCTTGCAAAGGTTCAACCAGTTCAAGCCCTAAATCCTTATATCCCGACCTTGTTGGGGACATGCAAAGAAAAACAGAGAAAAAACAGACCAGTCTGATACCACTGATCCGGATTTAAACAGGAACGCAACAAATTACAGAGATAACCATATACACAAAGATGCAGCGGAAATAATACCTCATTTCATTAATGGAAAATACTGAAATATGCTTACAACCAGAAATGGAAATAAACTAGCTAGGGCGATGGTAGCTTATCTCTGAGAAGAGATGTGATGGCTACATGCCTCTGAACTGTGTTACAATGAGGCTCGAAGGCCTATTTATTGTTGAGAAACAATGGAAAACCCTTAACATTCCAAAACCTAACCCTAGGAGATGAAACGCCAAACTGTGGGCCCCGTTTGGGGTAAATTGGTACATCAACTTCCCGGGGTCGTAACTTTGGCATATGATCTCCGTTTGACGCCTACAATATCTCATTAGAAAGATCTATCCGAGCACTATCATTGTTGGAACGGGCAATATCAGTGCATTCCATGGACCCATGTTGCCCCCAGATTCCCCAAAAAACGTCGTTTAGGGCCTCAAAACGGCTCCGGAAGTTCAGGACCCGAAAAACTGCTAAAAATAGTAAGTTGTGCTACAATTAAAGAAACTGAAAATGCTGAGAAAGACAATGGTGGGGGTCCAGGTGGACTTGGCAGGTGGCCACCAATATCCACCTGGATCATTATCTTAAATAACACATCTAATATCCAACAGTTGAATCATGATTGGTATGTTATAGCTCATACATTTGACGAAGCTAATGAATGTGAGGCCTTGATTAACCAAAATGTGAACATGAATCCCAATGCGTACACAATCCTTGTCACTGATTTTGCATGTGAAGTGAGCCTTGGTCTTCCTGACACCTTAGAGGTGATAGTCTTGAATATACTACCATCAATGAAATTTGATGTCGCATGATTGTTTTGGAAGTTGAAGCTTGCCGTCATTTCCTTCAAATCCTCACAAGTTCATCTCACACCACCTCACCAGCCATACGAGTCATGTTTGTAACACAAAGTCAAACTTAAATAGGGAATTAAGGTTCCACTTCCTTCGAGTCCTCTTCATCTAGTTCAATTTCTATTACTACTCCAACTATTTCGATTAGATATATTTACTCATGTTTCAATACTCAATGATCCAACACTAATCCGCCCAAGGTTATCCAAAATTTTGGACTCTTTCAATTTGAGGACAATGCTAATGCAACTCCCTGACATATCTAATCCCCATTGAATCTAGATCCCATGAACAATCCTCTCATTAAGTTTAAGGATCATCTACCTAATTTTTCTATCGATGGTACTATCACCACTGATGAACACTTGATTTCCTTTTCAAATAGTCGCCACAATATTGGGGCAAATGATAATGATGCATGTATACATATGTTCGCCAATTCCCTCTCCGACAAGGTTGTCGATGGTTTCTTTGAGTTACCTTTTAAAGCCTTTAGTACTTGGGATGAAATTTTCTATTAGTTCAAATCCACCTACGGTGAAACTCGGAGTGTGATTGATCTGTTGCGTGATTATAATAACATTTCTTTCCCGAAATGGGAGAAAATTAAGAAATTCAATCTTCATTGTACCAAATTTTATAATCATATTCCCGATATTATATTCCCAAATAAACAAGCCACGTTGGTGCACTGTTATAGTGCATTAACTCCTTATTTTCAATGAATAGAATAAAAGAACGCCACTAATCTCGAATCTGCCTAGAATATGAAGAGCAACTTTGAAGAATAGGTATAACTCTCAAAAGTTAAGCAAATCAAACAGATATGATCTTGATCTTATAGCTCAGGAAAGACACGAGTAACAAGTTTTCATATGAAATAATAATTAACTCCCAACTTGAAGCTTCTACTTCTGGGCATGTTCATGCTACCCAACAAGTCTATCAACCTGTTCCTCTCCTGTCTTGCCTATGGTGTGATTTTTGTAAGGAATACCATGACGGAAATATGTGTCAGATTTGCAAGAGTCCTAGGGATAGAATCTTTGGTAAAAGTCCCAAACCTATTGTGGATAAACTTGATTAGGAAGATGAATAAGATGTTCTAGTCATAGAAAATAGAAGTGCCCATAAAGCTCTCACAGCTAAAGAAAAATGTTCTAAACAACACTAAAATAAAAATCCCTTGGATCCCATTTATAACTATTCATATTTACATACTTCCATTTCTACTCAAACTATACATTCCTTTCCTTCTTCTTCTTCAACTTTGTTGCTCAGATTCAACATCTTGACTCAAGTGGCAAACATTAAGGTTGATGTTTCACTACTTGATATGGCCACAATTCCTGAGAAACAAAAGAAACTAAAAGTATTCCTTGAAGGGAAAGTCCATGCTCCAATCAATTACTTAGAAATTCCAGATAAATAATCTCGTCAAGAGACAACTTTTGTCACTAATAATCCTTATAGTCCCTTTAAGACCTCTCCATTCTACGTATCCATAAAAATACATGATAAAATTGCACATTGTTGCGTTATTGATGGAGGGTTTGGACCAAAATTGGATCCATATATGTTCTAAAAGTCTCCAAAAGTGCTTAAGATCATCCATCGATTGAAACAAACGAGGGAGGAGAGCCCTTGGAAGGGTAGAAATGCACTATCGGGAGGAAAAAAATGCATTTAAACAATCAAAAACCCTTATCGCAGGCTTAAAACTCAAGAACGCACAACTGCCATTAGATCTGACCGATCAACGACACAGATCTAAGCGGCTAAATTGCAAATAGGTGGTCCCAAGCAGTGGCAATCGACGCTGGACACAACCGATCAACGATTGTCGATGATCGGATCGACGGGTCGCAATCGACGAAGGCGATTCGGCGTTATCGGCACAGACCAGGGGGGAGTTGCGACTGTGATCGACGATTAAACGTGGACCATCGATCACGCGCAGATCGACGGCCCATGTCGCATCGTCGGATCGTTTTCGGTGGTAACCAAAGGGGCAGGGCTTTCACATATACATGCATGCGACTTGATGGGCTGGACCCAATGGTATTATAAATGATTTCTTATAAAATTTCAGGTCTGCGCCAAAGCCTTGTTTAATGCATTTTTCGTGTATTTCATTATACAATGAAATACAAAGGAACCTTGGGCCAGTGCCGATAGCGATGAAGCCCGGACCCGAAAGGGTTCGGGAAGTGAAATATATATATTTTGAAGTCCACCAAAGGCATTTTTTCACGTTTTCTAGCGTTTTTCACGAATTTCCAAATACAAAGGGAAGCGAGGGAACAGTTCGACTGCAATATGCGACAGTGACCCGAAGGGTAGACCTGATAAAGGAATTGATCATGTTTATAGACTTTTTGAAGTCCGAAAAGGACAAAGAAGGGCAAACCCGATAAAGGAATTAATCATGTTTATGGACTTTTTGAAGTCCAAAAAGGACAGAGAGGGGTGGGAATTCTCAGAATTGCTGTGCTTTCTATTCATAACAGAAATCTATCACTATCCACGTTTTAAAAGGATTTCATAGGCCCGGAGAGCCATTCCACTACAGAGCAGAGGCCGAATCAATGACAAAGCAGTCATTGAGCCACAACACGCGCAACTAGCCCGCAACAGAAGTGATTAAGGAGCATAGACAACGCAACACTGCCAAATCAACCCGAAATGATCATGGAACCACAACACGACACAGCCAGAACAAACAGAATGATCGTGGAGCATCTTTGACATGAGAGAGCTCCAAGACAGCACAACAATTACCCAAAATATCTGAATGCGGTTATTCCTCTGTCAGAAGAGGAAAACCTTTGAGCCATGCTTGCCGATTGATGGAATCAAGCAATTAACGAGACAGAGGGACAATTCAAGACCTCTGAAGCTTCAGAAGGCTCAGCATCATTATAAAGAGCTATAAATTCCTACTCTGTTCATTCAAGATTCTCATCTTCAATCTAAGCAATATAAGCTTCTTTTGCCATTATACGTTCAATGTCCATTCTCTTTGCTATTCTATGCTTGCATTTGAACAATTTGTTCATGTTTTATTTGTGTCTAAGGCCAGATAACTGTCATCTTATCTCTGCTTTGATATATTAGATTTGCAAGCTTCTTTGCTGCCTGTAGCTAGCCATCCATGTGTGGTCATATATGCATCTGCTAGTACAGTCAGTATTCTCTTTTGCCACCTATAGCTAGCCATTCATTTATGTTTATGTATGTAATCTGTTGGTACAGTTAGTGTTCTCCATCTATCTACTGAATATATAAATTATTGAGCATTAGTGGTCTAAAGCCTTGTATTGATGAGAGTGTTCATGCATGTCTTGATTGAGAATAGAGCTAAAATGTTTATCTAACTTGATCCAAACCATCATTTATTCCAATAGTTCAGAGAACAATATTGAAGATTATATGTTACCAGGCATCTCCGATTTGCAACCTAGGAGAGTTTCCTGGAGTGCTAACATAATTGGCGCCATTGCCGGGGAGAGGAAACTAAAGCTCAGCTTCCTTGGGAAACGACATAGATCCAACTTTGATGATAGACAAAGTCTGGGCACTTTTTTGGTTGTAATCATCTATCTGGTGATTCTACTAGAGGTCGAACCTCTTGGAAACTCCACTTCATAGTTCTAGCTCAGTTTGTGAGGCATACTCAGAGAAATCCTTAAAAGCTACAAGTTGACCCAATACTTGACCCTGAAAAAATCATCAAAGAGAGAAAGGTATTGGGAGCATCAGGTTCAGGTAAATCTAAACAATCTCCCATATCTCTTCAAGAAAGGCTTGTAATAGAACAAATACATGTTGAGAGTATAGCACCTAATACTAGCAGTGAAGAAAAACTCTCAGAGATTCATAAAGTTCCTTATTCTTTAGGTTCTCCTTTTGCTTTAAGCCCAAAGGAAACCTCACCTCCTATCCATCATACTCCTTTAGTCCTGTCAGTCACTCCTCAACCCTCTATCATTTAGACTGTTATTACTCTTTTAGCCACCACAGCTATGGCAGGTCCACAAGCACCTACCAAAATGGAAAGAATCATAGCTGCTAGGTATGGACCTCTAATACTGCCCACTTCTTTGAATGCCATTCCTACTGGAGAATATCAGAAGTATATGCTTAAGTTCACTGGGACTGAAGGTGTTTCAACTGAAGAACATCTTGAGTCATTATATAGCTATGCTGATAACTTGGACATTAGTGAAGATGACGTCTGGATGAGAGTCTTTGTCCAAAGCCTAGATGGAGAGGCTAGAAAATGGTTCAGGGCACTGACCCCAACATCTATAGCAGATATTGAGGCCTTAGATGATGCATCCCTAAAGCATTGGGGGGATAAGAAGGATCTCCTTTACTACCACACTGAGTTTGGGAACTTACAGAGGAAAAATGGTGAGCTCCTGTATGATTTTAATAAGAGATTTAACTGCATGTACAACAAGATACCAGCTGAAGTGAAACCCACCACTACCTCTGCTAGACTCATCTATGCCAATGCCTTTGATTCTGACTTATGTTTACTGTTGAGGGAGAGGTGATGTGCTTATTTGACTGATATGCAATATGTAGCCCTGGAAGTAGAATCAAACATCATGGCTACAAAAAATCTCAAAGGTAATGCTGATAGAAGAAGACAGAGGGGCGAGCCTTCATCATCTTTAGATCCCAAGATTGATAAAATGGCCAAGATGATAGAGTCATTAGCCTCTGAAGTTTCCAAATTAAAGGTTGAGCAACACTCTGGGACAGGAAGGGTTCCTAATACCTTTGTTCCTAGAGATCCAAATCCATATAGAAGAGCTAATGAGCAGTTGCAGATTTTGCAAAGAAACAAAGATGCCAATGAAGACCAAAGGGTGAAGACCCCTTTTCAAAATGCAGCCATGGAAGAAGAGCAGTTTGAGGAAGATGATGAGATCCATTGTATGGAAGACAAAGGCAGCACCACTTTTTTAACCAAAGCTGCATATGAGAAGTCATTATTCAATGACCAGATCAGACAAGAATGGGATGGTGAAGCTGTTCTATAAATTGAAGATCAACACCAATATAATCTGAGGTCGATGATGAATAATGTCAAGGAAATTCCTATTCATAAAGCTGCTGTCCCTGCAGAACAACAAGATAATAAGAAGAAGCAACCAACAGTTGATCCTATCATCCTCAAAGCTCTAGCCATAGATGTAAGAGGCCTTGACAAGTCCCCTTCTTCTGTTAGTTTTCAATCGAAAATTCAGAAGCTAAGAATACCTATGCCTCTGATTGAACCGGTAAAGAATGAGTCCTTCAGGAAATCGATCCTTGAGGCTCTTGGGCCTAATGCCATCCATGCTTCCACTGGCTATGTAAATTTGCAAGATGACCAACCAGCTGTTATTCTCAGCCCAATGATTGAAATTTCTGATGACAAATCTCCATCATTCTATGTTTCTCTGTCTATTCATGATGAAATCCTTCACAATTGCCCTCTAGACACTGGAGCCAGCCATAATTCAATGCCCAAGGCTATCATGGATAAGCTCGGTCTTGACATTATAAGCCTTATCAGTTGGCCTCTACTCAACTTAAAAAATCAGTTTGCCAAATCACAGAGGAAGAAGGCCCACAAATTTGGGACATGTTCTTTGATGGGGCTTGCTCTGAGGAAGCTGCAGGAATAAGTGAAGTCCTTGTGTTCCCCGCACAAGAATGCATTGATTCATCTTTCATATTAACTTTTCAGGTCACAAATGACACAACAAAGTATGAAGCAGACCTTATTATTCAACAGGTGTACAAAACCTCCCAATCAAAACATCCAAGGCTGAAAGCATACAGAGAGGAGGTGAAATATAGACCATCTCTGCCTGATAATATCAAATGCTGGAAAGTTTTTGAAGTAGAGGATCAAATCAATAGGCTTTTGCAAGTCTTTGATGAATTGGCTGATATACACATTGACCAAGAGAAAGAAACCTTTCATAGAAAGGTAAAAAGGGTCAATTTTCAGTTTGGTGACTATTTTCTCAAAAGGAATGCATCAAAGGAAGGATATGTTTTTGATGGCCCAGTCAATGGGTTGTTCTTCGAACTTTATTTCAGTTAAATCTTTCAAGCCTTGTAATTGTAAATATGTTGTTTTCAAAGTTTTTATTTCATGCTAAATAGACTCCATGCCTAATGCAACATTAGGAGGAAGATTTGATCTTATTGTTTATAGGAAAGGCATTGATCTGTAGTTCTTGAAACCTCACAGGGAGGATTTCATCCCCAGAAGGAGCCAATGTTAGCCTCATTGACAAAAGGCCCAAAATTGGATCCATATATGTTCTAAAAGTCTCCAAAAGTGCTTAAGATCATCCATCGATTGAAACAAACGAGGGAGGAGAGCCCTTGGAAGGGTAGAAATGCACTATCGGGAGGAAAAAATGCATTTAAACAGTCAAAATCCCTTATAGTAGGCTTAAAACTCAAGAACGCACAACTGCCGTTAGATCTGGCTAATCAACGACCCAGATCTAATCAGCTAAATTTCAAATCAACGGTCGCAGGCAATGGCAATCGGCTCTAGACACAGCTGATCAGCGATCGCCGATGATCAGATCTGGAGGGTTGCAATCGGCGGAGGCGAGTTGGCGTTATCGGCACAGACCAGGGGGAAGTTGCGACTGCAATCAGAAATTAAATGTGGATCGTTGATCACGCGCGCAGATCGACGGCCCACGTCGCATTGCCGGATCGCTATTGGTTTTAACCAAAGGGGCAGGGCTTTTACATATACATGCATGCGACTGGATGGGCCGGACCCGATGGCATTATAAATGATTTCTTGTAAAATTGCAGGTCTGCGCCAAAGCCTTGTTTAATGCATTTTTCATGTATTTTGTTATACAACGAAATACAAAGGAACCTTGGGCCAGCGCTAATAGCGATGAAGCCTGGACCCGAAAGGGTCTGGGAAGTGAAATATATATATTTTGAAGTCTGCCAAAGGAAATTTTTCATGTTTTCCAGTGTTTTTCACGAATTTCCAAATACAAAGGGAAGCGAGGGAACCGGCCGACTGCGATATGCGACAGCGACCCAAAAGGCAGACCCAATAAAGGAATTAATCATGTTTATGGACTTTTTGAAGTCCGAAAAGGACAAAGAGGGGCAGGAATTCCCATAATTACTGTGCTTTCTGTTCATAACAGAAAGTAGTCACTATCCGCGTTTTAAAGGGATTTCATAGGCCCGAAGAGCCATTTCACCACAGAGCAGAGGTTGAATCAACGACAAAGCAGTCATGGAGCCACAACACGCGTAGCTAGCCTGAAACAGAAGTGATTAAGGAACATAGACAACATAACACTACAAAATCAACCCGAAACGATCATGGAACCACAACACGACACAACTAGAATAAACAGAATGATCGTGGAGCATCTCTGACATGAGAGAGATCCTAGACAGCACAACAATTACCCAAAATATCTGAATGCGATTATTCCTTTGTCAGAAGAGGAAAACCTCCGAGCCATGCTTTCCGATTGAGGGAATCAAACAGTTAACGAGATAGAGGGACATATCAAGACCTCTGAAGCTTCAGAAGGCTCAACATCATTGTAAAGAGCTATAAATAGCTGAAAACTAAATGTAATACATGTTCAACTTTTGGAGATTATTCCTCCTCTGTTCATTCAAGCTTCTCATCTTCATTCTAAGCAATATAAGCTTCTTTTGCCATTATATGTTTGATGTCCATTCTCTTTGCTGTTCTATGCTTGCACTTGAATAGTTTGTTCATGTTTTCTTTGTGTCTAAGGCTAGATAATTGTCATCTTATCTCTGCTTTGATATATATTAGATTTGCAAGATTCTTTGTTGTTTGTAGCTAGCCATCCATGTGTGGTCATATATGCATCTGCTAGTACAGTCAGTATTCTCTTTTGTTGCCTGTAGCTTGCCATTTTTATGTTTATGTATGTAATCTGCTGGTATAGTCAGTGTTCTCCATCTATCTACTAAACATATAAATTATCGAGAATTAGTGGTCTAAAGCATTGTATTGGTGAGAGTTTTCATGCATGTGTTGAGTGAGAATAGCGCTGAAATGGTTATCTAACTTTATCCAAACCATCATTTATTCCAATAGTTTAGAGAACAATATTGAATATTATATGTTACCAGGCATCTCTGATTTGCAACCTAGGAGAGTTTCCTGGAGTGCTAACAGGACCAAACATTATGCCTAAAATAATCATGGAGGAACTTGGTCTCCAATGTTCTGATGATACCCCCCAGAAGATAATAGGTTTCAACAACTTGTTACAAGAATCCATTGGTATAATCAAAGATGTTTCCCTGGTTGTCTATGCTAACCCCGAGATTAGGACTACATGTAACATAGAGGTGATGGATATGCCAATTTCAAATTGTTCTATCATATTAGGAAGAGATTGGAAAGTTCATATAGATGGGTACTTATCTTTTGATGGAACATGTCATAAGAACATTCCCAAAAATGATAAAAAAATATTGTCTATAGGGAAGGTTGGATCACTCCTTTAATCAAAGGTTTACCTCAATCAAATATTAACTGTGGTGAGGAATACATGGGCATTTAATCCCTCTTTATAGGGAATGATGCTCCCCCACCTAGTGAACCTCAATTCAATGATCAACTTTGGTATCTAGACTTTGATGGTGCCTCATCTCACGAAGGAAATGGTGCCAATATTCTCTTATATTCACCTCAAGGTAAATTGTACCAATCTACCTTTAGAGTAGAATTTATTGTACCAATAATGATGCTAAGTTTGAAGCCCTTCTTCTTGGAATTGAACAAGATCTTGCATTAGGATGCAAATCTCTAACTGCTAATGGCAATTATGAACTTGTTTTCAACCTTGCTAAGAAAGTATTTTCTCCCAATAACAAGTTAATTAAGCGTTACACTCAATTGCCTTAGAAGAAAATCTCTCTCTTGAATGATTTCAATATTACCCACGTTCATAGAGAGATTAATGCTTTAGCTGATCAATTGACTACCTATGCTTTGATTCTCTCTCATCAAACTCTACCCAACAAGCTTGGTTGTATCTTTTAATATTTGTACATGCCCCATATTCCTAATAATAAAGAAAACTGGTAAGTCTTTCAAGACAACGAAAGCATTTGTGTTTTTTTTCAAAATAAACCAGTCAATGACAATCAAATTATATCACTAAAAGACAATAAGTATCCTTCAAGACTTTCTCCATTGTAAATTTCCTTTTCTCTTAGTGATGTTCCTTCATCAAAGAATAATCATGTAGAGAAGTCTAAGAGGAAAATTGTTGAAACCATTTCGATTGACATTGGAACCCCTGATGATCCCCATCTTTTACAAATTAGGGCTCAATGCATTGATCAAGAAAAAGAGAATTTATTTTCCCTTTTCAAGGAATTCTCTTATGTCTTTTCCCGGTCATATGAGGATATTTGTGAGTTTGATCCTGGTATTATACAACATGCTATTCTGATTAAACAAGATGACATACAAAGGCCTGCTAATCCTACACTTGAAGGCACAATTAAGAAAGAAATAGATAAAATTATTAATGCTCATTTATCTAACCTGATAACTATTCTGAATGGGTAGTAAACCTGGTCCCAATTAGGAAGAAAAATGGGGATATTCGTTTGTGTGTTGATTATCGATCTTTGAACAAAGCTAGTGTTAAATACAATTACCCCTACCCAATATGGATCAAATTCTACAATATGTTGTAGGATCTCAGATGATGTTGCTTTTGGATGGCTTCTTTGGTTACAACTAGATACACTTGAAGAAATATGATAAATTTAAAACCACTTTCACCACATGTTCGGGCATCTTTTCCTATGAACGCATGCCTTTAAAATTAATTAATGTAGGTTCTACCCTTCAAAGAACCATGCATTTGGCCTTTGACAATATCATTGGGAAGATCATCCAGATCTATCTAAATGATATGGATGTTTATTCTAAGTGTCATGATGTCTTCTTTTATCATCTCAAACATGTTATGCTTCGGTGTAGACGATTCATTATCTCACTTAATCCCAAGAAATCTGTTTTTGGTGTTACAATTGGTAAGTTATTGGGGCATATCATTTTAGAAGTAGGTATCGATATTGATGCTGACCAAGTCATTGCAATCAAGAATATTCGACCCTCAAATTCAAAGAAAGAAATTCAATTTCTTATGGGTAAAATCAATTTTGTTAGAAATTTCATAAATTATTTTGTCAAAATCATGAAACCTATCCATAATATAACAACGTAGGATCATGAATTTAAATGGAATGATTCTTCTCAACTGGTTTTTATCACCATCAAACAAGAAATCACTTCTGCGCCTATCTTAGCTAATCTTGACTTTACTATATTTTATCATATATAATAACACAACCGAAGAGGAGATTTTTATCATCCTCATGCAAAAATATGATCAAGAAAGAGCACTCGATCACTTTCATGAGCTAGAATTTACTAAATGAGGAGTATAAATACTCTTTGATCGAGAAACATGCATTTTCCCTAGTCAAAGTGATCGATAAATTTAGACGCTATATTATTGGCAAGCACACAGAGGTAAAAGTCCCTTTACATATTGTCAAGTTTTTGTTATCCCAGACTTTGCTTTAAAGGAAACTTGCACATTGACTTTCCGAGATCCAAGAGCATGTTGTGATGATTGCTACTTCAAAAACTATAAAGGGAGGCGACTTGGCATTACATATATATCAACATTCAGAGCCAAGTAATTCAAATGATGATGATGGATCCATATCTGCCTTGTTCTTAATCAATGAATAATGAATTGATGTTGCAAACTAACCATGGTACAAAGATTTAATCTTTTATCTTCAAAATCAGAAATGCCCTGAATACTCGAAAAAAATTTCAATGTAGATGTTTACATTTGGAGTCTTCCAAGTATTTGATATTGAATACTATGCTGCACTATAGGTCTTATGCTGGATTAATGTTGAGATGTGTTGATGACCATTCTGTTGCTAATATTTTGTTAGCTTCTCATGGTTCTACACTAGGAGGTTTCCACATCGGTTGACACTTTGCAACAAAATCAATCACACACAAAATTTTAAGTTATGGTTTCTACTGGCCTACAATTTTTGCAAATTGATATAAATATGTACAAAGCTGTAAATAATGTAAGTAGGCATCTGGAAGAGAGAAATTCCATGCTATGCCTCTCTGCCTTGTGATCCATGAATTTCCATTTGCTAAATGGGGTTTATATTTTAGAGGACATATCAATTCGCCTTTGTCAGCTGGTCATGTTTTTATGCTTACCGCTACTGATTCTTTTACTAGGGGAGCTGAAGTTGTTCCTATAAATAATTCTTGTGATGACAAGGTTATAGAGTTTCTAGAAAATAATATTTTCTCATGCTTTGGACTACCCTTGGAATTGATTTTAGATAATGTTCCTGCTTTCATATCTGCACATTTTACTCAATTCTATAATCAATACCATATCAAGCATTCGACTTCTTCAACTTATTACTAACAAGGTAATGGACTAGATGAGTCTGCTAATAGAAACCTCATTCGAATATTGAAAAATATTATTAAGGACAAGCCTCATATATGGCATACCTTATTGAAATTTTCATTATGGGAAGACCTTAATACTATCAAATCTTGTATAGGTGCTTCTTCTAGCGTGTATATAGACAAGATGTTACATTAGCTACTGAATTAGAATTCTTGTCGCTTCGTCTAATTTTACAGGTTGAAGAAATCACTTCAAAAGATGTCCCATATAGAGTTTTAGCACTACCGACTCTTGAAGAACAATGAAACCACTCTCTGGAAAATCTTCAGTGCATAATGAAAACAGTGAAAACTTATTTTGATAAAAAAATAATCTAAGAATGTCAGTTTCATTGTTGACCAAAAAGTCCTTTGGGACTCAACTCATGTTGAAAAAGGTAAACATCATAAATTTTAGAGGTTGTGGATTGGTCCTTTTAAAATTTCTTCTATTTTCGGGACAAATAATTATTTTATTAAAGATTAGAATGATCGTGTCCTACCATATACCACTAATGGCTCACATCTAAAGCCATTTGTGGAAGTAGGAACTCGTTCAATCATCATCATCTCCTTGAAACTATTGTACATAACATTTTGTTTTCTCTTATTGTTTCGATTGTTGTTTTCTTTCAAGTTCCCTTTGCCGATCTTTTCAAATGTTCATGTTTTTATTTTATATATTATTGTTTACTATTGCTTCATTTTATACAAAAGCAGGGAACATTGGTAGTAAATCCTTCTCTAAATATAATTTTTTAAGGCTATTATTTTTCTGAATATATAAGCTGATATTATAAGTTTTTATAGCAATAATCTTTTATAGGAAGTGAGGAATCTTTTCTCCTGATCTTCAAATGGGTCACTTTGATTCTGTTCAAACCTTATTATTAACTGCATAATAAACCTCAAGATATGCTCTCTACACACTACTCCTTGGAGTCCTTGCTTCATATTGTCATGAAAATTTGCACCATATTTTTCTATAGTAAAATGATGTTGGTTTCAACCAGAGATGTTGTCTTATGACTTGCTTCCAACAATTCTCCCTGTTGAGTCTCCAATGTTGATACCTGTCAACATTAGTTAGCTTCTGCAAGCCATTGTGGTTATTATTAACTAATACTCCCCTAATGACTAAATTTTTTTGGTGAAAATGACCTAGTAGGTTAGGCCCCCAATAAAGAGAAAACCCTCTGTCAATCTTAAGGTCGATTTGCATCCTAGTGAACTTGAACATAGTTTTTATGAGGACATATTGAATCAACTATGTAAATACTTCACATGCCAATCTAAGTTGGGAGACTTCTTTCATTTCATAATTGTTTGGCTCATGATAGAATATATATACATGTATGGGGACATGTTATAAATTGACGATGAAGCACTCCATTTGCACTCACATAATTGAAGAATTATATACATAAAATGAGTATCGATGGTTTCATATAACACACGAGACATATATGTAAAAGAGCGAGCATATTAACACTATTGGAAATATCAAGGGTATAACCTAGTGGCAAACATTATCAAAATGATTCACAAACTAGATGGGTTGTACTATATCTATATATATATATATATATATATATATATGAACAAGCCGATATATCAATGCTCTTAGGAAACATTGGAATGATGGTCATAAACAATATTTTATAAAATATATGGTTCAGAGTATGGGGGTTTTCAGTTTGATATGTTATATTTACAAAGTTCGTTTTAAACATATATATTGATAACGCCCCTCCTACATGTTAAAGTTCTTGAAAGAAAAACTTTGATAATAGTTATGGGATGTGATTACCAATGATACATGACATTAATAACAAGATTTAACACACTATTTAATTTAGCACTAACTTCAATTGACAATGGGATTAATTTGAGCCGTCAAATGACTTGGTGATACACATAATTCTGTTGAATAACATGAATTCTTCAGTTGGAATTCATTACATGTCTATTTGCAGTGATTCATCATCCACAACAATTGTATTGGTCGTAGCATAAATTCCTCTTAAATATGCTCATCCTCCTCGACGATGTTATGCATTGTTTGCCCTTATAATGCTAACTCATCCTCCATCCACACCAACTATTATCCCTTTGGAATATTGTTATTGGATCATACTTAATTGGTTTATAACATGGCATGCAAAACCTCATGTTCTGTATGTTGGTTCGTTAAATGTTGTACCACTTTCCATTTCAAATTTTATTACTGCATTTATTTTCTACTACTATGCCTACCTAAAATTTCACCTCCATTTACACCCTTCTATGAAACCTTTAGAGATTCTATCATTTCTCATTTCCACAATTTTATCACTTTAAATAAAACTTGAACGAACCCTAGCTATGAACTAGGAGGATGAACGAAGGTGATCGTAGTGGGTTGTAATTAGAGTTTTTGGTTTCAAGCACACCAAATTTCTAGGTATTTTGTTTCGACTGGTTTTCTTGTTTTATCAGATTAGGAATTGATCCTAGTCTTCTGTTTTCTAACCCGTTCCCCATTTCTTGGTTATAATCATCTTGCACGACTTATTTCCAACCTTGAATGCTCATTTGTTTTAAAGATCTCATATGGTTTTTAGAAAGAAAGCAAATTTTATGTTATTGGTTAAAGGTTTGTTTTGCTTTGAATGAGTCATTTTTTGATCGGATTTCGCTTTAAGCCTTGCACACTCTAGGTGCATTTCACTTGAGAATTTCCTTGGTCACATTGCACCTAGAAATCTTTGCTTTTTCATCCAAGTGAGCACGCCTTGCATATGTGTCTTTTAAGCTTGCATTACAAGTCTTTCACTCTATACATTTTAAGGTCAACATTATTCATGCTCAAAACCTTGTGTCATAATGTGCATGGTTGCCAACAAGAAATTCATTGAGGGTTAATTAAATCCTGAAGGTTATTTTTTTAGTTCGTTAAGTCCTTTTAATATTGAATGATTTACAATATTGTGAACTTTCATTATTAAAATCCTAATTCATTAATTAAAACCCTAATCTATTGTTTAGTTACCCTAACTTTCCCACCCATTGGAACCTTCAAGAAAACTAAGTTTGGGAAAAAAAACTTTGGATGTTGTTGTGCGCAAGGCATTTCATTCACTTTCTTGGTCTAAAAAAGAAATTTGTCTTTGTTTCAAATAAAATAATAATCTTCATCTAATGCTTCTATGAATGTACATAACTTTGTTCCATCGTCTCACAATCTAACAACCAAGCCTCTAGTTATATATTATGAGTTTGTCATTGCGATCCCTATTATACATCATCCACATTCTCATATTCAATATACTTGCAAATTATATAAAATGTTTTCATTTCTCTATCAATATTTGTTTCCAAAACAGAAATGCCCATTTGTAAGATGAATGAATTGACACCTCCTCTGTAAATTTTAAAGGGAAATTAACCTTTATGGAATTACCTTACCTCTAAATTGTTTCAATACATCATTTCTTGGATTATGAAAGGTCATATAGTCTTTAATTTTCATTTGAGAATTTGCACAGGTTACTTAGCAACCTGCCCATGCGATACCCTTCCCTTCTTACATGTATTTTATTTTTTTGTATCATCAAATGATTTACTAATTTGGTTAACAATGAATTCCATGCATTCATTTACCTATGAATAACTTATGTGAATTTATTTCTGGTATGAGTCTTTTCAACAAAAATAAGGGTAGGGGCAAAGTTAGAGGAAAAGGAAATGAGATAAAATTTGGGTGTGGGAAGGGACAAAAGAACAAGAGTATTAATACATTTTGATGTTGATTCACAAGATTTGAGACAATTTCTTTGCAATGGCATGGTGAACCTTTTAGGTCAACTAGAACCTCAGCTTGTGGTGCAACTTCAACCACAACCCCCTTGTTCCACATCCACCTATAAATTTTATTCCTATCTTGCCACATGCATCTTCTCCTCTCGTTGTCCTAAATAATGATGGTTAGGTAATTGTAATCCCTACACCACCACTTCGTTTAGTCCAAGGCTGGAGCAATCTATCACTGCCTCCTCCTCTTGTGGCACATTTTTCTCATTTACAACATGCTGCTTCATTTATAGTTTACTCCCCTTGTGCAACAATGCAACCTTCTACACTTTCCAGTCAACACCCTCATTTAGCTCAATAAGTTTCTAAACAAACCATTGTGTTTTCTAGACCCATTGGTCAGTCTTCCAAACAAGTCGTCATTCCCAAACCTGTTGTGAGTGGAAAAATATAGAAAGCACATGTCACTCTTTTCGATTCTTCATATCGTTCATCACATTCTATCACACATATTCTACTCCGTCTCACAGGAAAGGACATTAGTTTATGGTATTTGCAGCATATTTTGGTATGTTTTTAGGTATTGCTAAGTCATGGTTGTTGACAGATTTATTCATGATGATGATGATTGCTTCAGTTTTGGTTAGATACTTTACACTGCATATACTTGTAGAAATTTATGATGATTTATTATTGGTGTTGGTTTCATTTGGAGGGAATGGTTCATGGCTATACATAGAAAACCCTGTTTATACACAACAATTGATTTATTATGATGACATACATGGATTGTGATTATGGAGGAACAAAGGGTAATGGAAGGCACAAGGGTTTAATTTTTTATGTACTGATCTATTTTTAATATTATATGTGGAGAAATCTTGGTGATGTGGCATGTATTTTGTTAGGGTCCAACCATAACCCCCTTATTTATGTAATAGTGTCATGTCTTATTTTGTAATCGAGCCCTGCTCTATTGGAGGTTTCCCCCTCGAAGAGGCAAGTGAACATTGCTTTCCTTTCTGAATAATCAAATACATGCTTTTGTTTCTCATTGTCTGTGTTCTGGGTTATATTTCTTCACATATTTGGTATTCTGGTATCTTCTCACAGGTTAAGAGAATAACAAGTGGTATCGGAGCATTTTCCAGGGCCGATGGGATCTCTGTTTTTAGCAGAATTTTTTTTGGCTAGAGACATGTTCCAGCGTCTTTAAACCACAGGATCTTTTGTTGAGCACATAAACCTACGGATTTGGGGAGGCATGCACGCAGGAAATACAATAGGTGGTCATGCTTGTTGGACTCCCTTGTAACCCCTATGGGTACCCCTTCAAGTAGTAGCACATTAGACAGAACCACGCACGGACTGTCTTCTAAGTACCCTCTGGGTATATCGGAAGCCCCCTAGGCTCACCTGAAACCTCACCATAGATAAACCGTCGGTCGTATTGCTGCTACAGTACACCGAGAACAACACTTGGGGATATTACTCGCGCGTACGATAGGGTAGTCGGGTAGTATGACTAAAGGTATGGTTGATCCTCCTTAGTTAGTGCCCTAAAAGATTGGGCCGAGTACTATTGTTGGACCCTTACGTATATTGCAATCTGTAGCACCTAATACTCCTTGAGACCATAGTTCCCTTGTCTCTCTATAGATCACACATCATCTTTGCCAGACCAGATCTAGTAGGTTGGGTTCTGTCGCAGTCGCAACAATCAGATTCACCATTCAGATCTAGCAGCGGGGGTTCGATCACTGCCACATTCCTACTCATACTCTACAGTTGAGGGTTTCGCGACATATTTGACTATTTGTGCAGGGAGGCTTGTGGCTCCTCCCAACACAATTATAGGAGACTTAGCCCATAAGAATCAGGTTGACGGGCTGAGCAAGGTGGTACCATCACTTGTCAGCGTCAAAATTTCGGGTGGTCCCAATTTTTTTTTTTCACAGTAACGACAGGTGCACCAGATCTGTGCATGGTACAAACCAGTGCTCAAGATATGGCCAATGAGAAGATAGACACCCTTGAACAAAATTTGGAGGAATTGACGAAGCAACTCCTGTCCTTAAATGACACAATCACATAGGGCAAGTCGGGGGTACAATCAGAGGCATATGCTTTTAATGAAAACCATTGAGGGAGAATCTAGCCATTCTCTTCACTTCTATGGAAACCACCAATAGTCCCATCCTCGACCACCCAAGCTGGACATGTATAAATTTGATGGCTCTCATCTGACCATATGGCTATCACAAATGGAGCAATATTTCACATTGAATCGCATCAGAGACAATGAGAGTAAGTTAAGTGTGGGAAGCCTTTACTTGGACCAAGAAAGATGGCAATGGTGGCAGTGGCATCAATGATGCTATGCAAGGCCAATGACTTGGTAGATATTCTAAAAAGCCCTTTCGGATCGCTTTGACCATGAATCTAACTTTTTGGGTCGTCTTACTAAGCTTCGACAGACAGGCACAGTGCAAGAATATATTAAAGCCCTTGAAGCATTAGCCTTCCGCACAGGAGGTCTAGCAGATGAATTCTACTTGGAATGTTTTATTAGTGGTCTCAAAGACATGATACAAGCCCACGTTCGGATGCACCACCCAGTCACATGGCTGGCAGCTTGGACGACAGCTCATGAAGTAGAATGTGCGTTAGTGGCCCATTCGAACTCATCCAAATTTCATAGCCAAGGGATGCCCCACCCAGGCTCCGAGCACTACCCAAACACTTAAGGTTCAAAAGGTGTCACCAGCGGAAATGGCGGAAAGAAGAAATCAAGGATTGTGTTACTACTGTGATGGGAAATACTCCCTAGGGCATAAATGCAAGGAACCCAAATTCTTTCAAATTGATGCTACTGATGACAGTTCATCTGAGGAAGCCCCACCATTTGAGGGATCAGAGGAGGCAGATGAGGACAACCAGCCAGACAATGAGCTCCCAGCTACACCAGAAGAACTAGTTATCTCGCTCCATGCTTTGGCAGGGATTTCTTCTCCCCAAACTCTCAAAATCAGAGGTTTTATTAAACATCGCCATGTAGTATTCTTGATTGATAGTGGAAGTACGCATAACTTTATCCATCAAAGAGTCACAGAAGCAGTGCATTGTTTTGTCAGAGCAGTCTCTAATTTCTAGGTCCAGATTGCTAATGGGGGGACAATGAAATGTGACAGTCACTGTGAAAATCTCAACCTTCAGATGGGGGATTATCACCTAAATACCCTCATGTTTGCCATCAACATGGGTGGGTGTGGCATTGTCTTGGGTGCTGAATGGCTCCACACACTCGGACCAATCATAATGGATTTCCAGGAGTTATATATAAGCTTTAAGCAGAATGACCACACGCATACCCTCCGCGGACTCCAGGTAGTTGCTCCTTCTATCATTAGCTCGCATAGGATGGAAAAGTTGTTAAAAAAGGGCCATCATGGAGTTATAGCCCAATTTAATTCCATCCAGGCCTTTGAGCCCACTTCTCTTCATATTCATCCTGAGATGTAATAGGTCTTAAACAACCATCTGCAGGTCTTTGACAAGCCTCATGACCTTCCATCCTTAAGAGGGGAACATGATCATAGCATTACTTTGGTCCCAGGGGAACAACCACCAAATGTGCACCCATATAGATATCCTTTTGCCCAAAAGAATGAAATTGAAAAAATCATCAAGGAACTCCTGGAAGCTGGTGTCATTCGTCCTAGCATTAGTCCTTATTCATCGCCTATGGTCATGGTGCTCAAGAAAGATGGGGCATGACATATGTGTCCAGATTTCAGGGCCCTCAACAAGCTGACGGTCAAAGATAAATTTCCCATCCCGGTTGTTGATGATTTGCTGGATGAACTAAATGGGGCTCAATTCTTTATTAAGCTCGACCTTCGCTCGGGCTATCACCAAATTCACATGAAAGAAGTAGACATTCCAAAGACTACTTTTCGAACTCATGAAGGCCATTATGAATTCCTGGTCATGCCATTTGGTCTCTGTAATGCCACATCCACTTTTCAGAGCCTCATGAATCACCCGCTCAAACCATATCTCAGAAAATTTGTCCTTGTTTTCTTTGATGACATCCTCATCTACAGCCTCACCTGGGAAAAACATCTTCAGCATGTAGACCTACTCTTGCAACTGCTCTGGAAGCATAAATTATTTGTCAAATTTTCCAAGTTATCTTTTGGCATGAAAGAAGTCGAGTATTTCGACCACATTGTTGGGCGTGAAGGTGTCAGGTTGGATCCCAAAAAGATCCAAGCAATGCAGGATTGGCCTCAACCAAATACCTTGAAGAGTTTGAGAGGATTTTTGGGTCTCACTGGCTACTATCACAAATTTGTCCGCAATTATGGTCGTATTGCTAGACCCCTCACTCACCTTCTCAAGAAAAATTCATTCTTCTGGAATGATGAAGCACAACATGCATTTATAGCTCTCAAACATGCCATGTGTTCCACTCTCGTATTGGCACTACCCGACTTCACCAAATCTTTTGTGATTGAATGTGATGCTTCAGGTACGGGTATTGGGGTTGTCTTAATGTAGGAAGGTCGACCCTTGGCCTTCACTAGCCAACAACTAAGTGGGACAAATTTGGGACAATCTACCTATGAGAAGGAGATGATGGCCATCTTACATGCAGTGGATACCTGGCGACCATACTTATTGGGGTGGCGTTTCCAAATCTGCACAGACCATCAAAGCCTTAAATATTTTTTGGAGCAATGCCTATCCTCGCCACAACAAAATAAATGGCTAGCCAAAATGTTGGGATATGATTATGAGATAATTTACAAGAAAGGGCACGAAAATGTCGTAGCGGATGCTTTATCATGCCAATTTGAGGAGGAAAGCACCCTACTAGCAATATCTCTTCCCATTCCAGAGTGGATTGAAGAGGCTCGCAAGGAATGGTTTTCACATCCTTTGCTCTCCCAACTCATTAATAAATTGCAGGCAGATCCAAATTCCACAGCGGGCTACTCTTGGCAGGACGAGATTCTTCGCTACAAGGATAGAGTAGTGATATCAACAACATCCACCCTCAAAAGTCGCATTTTGGCAGAGTTGCACTCATCTCCCATTGCAGGCCATTTAGGTTTTTAGAAGACTTATGCTCGCACTCGGTGTTCATTCTTTTGGTCAGGCATGAAAAAGGAAATTCTTAATTTTGCTGCTGAGTGTGATGTGTGTTAGCGCCATAAAGGAGAAACAGTCAAATCCTCAGGCACCTTACAACCATTTCCCATCCCTGCCTCAATCTAGACGAAGGTTTCTATGGGTTTCATTACTCATCTTCCAAAGTCAGGCAACAAGTCAGTCATCATGGTGGTTGTGGATAGACTTTCTAAGTATGCTCATTTTTGTGCCCTACCCCATCCTTTTACACCCGCTTTGGTGGCTCAATATTTCATGGACCAGATCTTCAAATTGCATGGCATGCCCACGTCCATTGTGTCTGATCATGACCCGATCTTCACCAGTAACTTTTGGCAGGAACTCTTCAGGCTACAAGGTACCCAACTACAACTCAGTACTTCCTATCATCCCCAAACTGATGGTCAAATTGAAGCAGTCAACAAATTTTTGGAGACCTACCTCAGGTGTTTCACTTCAGAAAAGCAACATCTATGGGTACAGTGGTCACCTCTAGCCGAATGGTGGTATAATACTAACTATCATGCCACCACCAAGATGACTCCATATGAAGCAGTTTATGGTCAACTCCCCCCTTCACCTAGTTCTTATATCCCGAGATGCTCTAAGGTACAAGTAATGGATCAACTCCTACAGAACCATGCAACCATGCTTGCCCACCTCAAAGATAATCTCCATCAAGCTCAAAATCGCATGAAGCAATAGGTAGACCAATGTCGTTCAGAGCGCACATTTCAAGAGTGGGATCAGGTATTCTTGAGGCCGCAACCATATAAGAAAACGTCACTCAAAGACAAGGGTTGTCAAAATTTATCTCCAAAATTCTACAGACAGTATCAAATACTTCAGCGGATTGGAGAAGTAGCCTACAAGCTAGCCTTGTCACCCACTGCAAAAATCCATCCCATCTTCCATGTCTCATGCCTCAAGAAAGTGGTTGGGAACAATTGTAGAATTCAAACCAGTCTACCGGAATTGGATGAAGAGGGTTCAATCTGGCTCCAACCTGAACAGGTTCTTGACACGCAAGAATGGAACCTGCGTGGCCGCACGATCAAGGAAGTCCTCGTCAAGTGAAAAGACACCTCTCCAGAAGATGCGACCTGGGAACCAACCATTGTTCTTCAACAGTTTTCATAGCTTAAACCTTGAGGACAAGGCTATTTTTATGGGGGAAGGCATGTTAGGGTCCAACCCTAACCCCCTTATTTATGTAATAGGGTCATGCCTTATTTTGTAATCGAGCCATGCTCTATTGGAGGTTTCCCCCTCGAAGAGGCAAGTGAACATTGCTTTCCTTTCTGAATAATCAAATACATGCTGTTATTTCTCATTGTTTTATGTTCTGGGTTATATTTCTTCGCATATTTATACACAACAATTTATTTATTATGATGGCATACATGGATTGTGATTATGGAGGAACAAAGGGTAATGGAAGGCACAAGGGTTTAATTTTTTATGTACTAATATATTTTTAATATTATATGTGGAGACAATCTTGGTGATGTGGCATGTATCTTGATTGATTATACATATATATGCTCTTTTATATGACTTGTTTTACTATTATGGTTTTGATTGGGACTTATATGAAGCAAAATGTTTGGTCAAGTACCTTCTTTATTTATGTATTTGAAGAAAAATAAATTATAAAATCAAATCACATAAGACCAAGGGTCCCACCTACTAGAGTCAATATTAAAAATAATTAGAGCCTTTAGAACATGCCTCCTGCTGCTTTTTAATAAAAAATATTAGAAATGAAGTTAAATGCAATATTTTAATCAAAGAAACTTCACAAATTGTTTGGAGTCCTTTAAAGGAGGAAGGATCTATGAAGGCAAAGAGAGAGAGAACTGTGAAGAGAGGTATGCTATAGAATTTTTGGTTGTCATTTGTCCTCTAATTTTAATTTCTTATAAGTTAGAGGCTAATCCTGGTGCTGAGAACAATCCTCTTTCACCAAAAGGAGACAAATTAGAGTGTGTCCATTTTTAGGTATCTTTTGTCTTTCTAATTGATTAATTGTTGTTTGAAGATCTAGTTACCCTTTAACAGTGCTAACAACTATCTTTTTGCAGAAAAACAAGATGTCCATATTTACGCTTGGACGAAGTATTTCGATCTGCTTCAATTCTTGTTTATTTCCCAAGCTATTGTATATGATTCGATTTACATTGTAGTAGTTTGTGATAAGACTGGTGGAAAGCTTTCACAAAAGGTCAACTTTTTAGGATTTTGGCTATACTTTTCATCAATAATAAAATCAACCTTTTTTTATAACTCTGTTATCTAACATATCTTTATTTATTATACATTTTATAATATGAGTTTCTCTTTGTTTCCTGTTATCTGTCGCATCTTATGCTCTACAAAATTTAGTGCTTCCAAGCCGAAACTCTCACTAGCTCGCTTGTCCAGTTGAATTTGTATTTTATTTATTTATTTTATATTTATATTTATATTTATTTTTAATTTTTTAATTAATTAATTAATTAATTTGTTTTTATTTATTATTATTATTATTATTATTTTTTTTTTTTTTTTGTAAGCTTGGTAGGACTCTTCGATTTTCGAGTTTACATGTCCATTATTCACCCCACTATGGGGGAGGGTAGCACAAGATTCAAACCCAAGATCTCCGGTTCCGTGAGACTTCATTCCACGATCATCGCCACTTGAGCTACCCCATGCAAACTTTATTTTATTATTATTTATTTTATTTTAAATTTATTTTAATTTTTAATTTAATTTAATTTATTTTTTATTTTTTAATTTATTTTATATATCTATTTGTCATGTGCTTACTATTAATGACATATTTTGATGTATACATTTTTATTTATTTGTTTATGTAAATTCTTTATCTATATTTCTGCGTTATAAAGCACAAAATTAAAGAAAACCATAAACCTGTAGTTATAAATTTTGAGCACCCTATCTCATTATCTCATTGCGATAACAAGATTCGAGGAGTTGAATTGTTAGAGTTTTTAACAATCTTAAACAATCATCAACATATTTTGGTGACCATACTGGGGAATGATTCATTCCTCCAGTCTCTTTGAAACCTTGATTAATCTATTACTATTCAATCTTTAGAACAACCGGATCTTGGCTTTTGGATTCATTCTCAAATGAGCATTGCTCATTCCTTGATTTCATTCTCTAAAATTCAACCTCTAATGAGGAGTGTGCAAAGAAGTGGGCCATTATCTCGTAAACATTGAGTTTGAAGAACAAATGGAAGCTTGGCGTAGATGAATCCATCAACGTGAGCTCCTAGAACGCTTGTAGTCTGTCATCCTGATTTGTTTTAATTCATGAAAAATTGATCTAATCTGTAGCCTGGTCTCATCCCTCAATTGAATGATAAAAGGAACATTTCCGATTCCTTGCTCGATTTTATCTTAAATAACACATCTAATATCAGTAGGTTAATCATGATTGGTCTATTATAGTCATGAGATTGATGAAGCTAATGAATGTGAGGCCTTGATTAATCAACAATGTGAACATGAATTCCAATACGCACACGATCCTCATCAATGATTTAGCATGAGTAGTGAGCCTAAATCTTACCAACACCTTAGAGGTAATAGTCATGAATATATTCCCTTCAATGAAATCCAACATTGTATGATTTGTTTTGGAAGTTTAAGCTCATCGTCATTTCCTTCAGAGCCTCACAAGTTCATCCCGCACCACCTCCCCAGCCAAGCGAGTCATGTCCTAAACAAAAAGTAAACTTTAATAGGGACTCAAGGTTCCACTTCCTTCAGTCCTCTTCCTATGGTTCATGTTCTATTGTTACTCCAACTATTTTGATTGGATCTATTTACTCATCTTTCATACTTAATGATCCAACACTAATTCGACCAAGGTTATCCGAAAATTTGGACTCTTTCAGTTTGAGGACAATGCTAATGAAACCCCTTGGCATATCCAATCCCCATTAAATCTCAATCCTGTGAACACTCTTCCTAAGTTTAAGGATCATCTACCCAAGTTTTTTGCTGATGGTACAATCACCTCCATTGGACACTTGATTTCCTTTTCAAATGGCGGCCACAATATTGGGGCAAACGATAATGATACATGTATGCGATTGTTCATCAATTCCCTCTCTGGAAAGGCTGCAGATGATTTCTTTGGGTTACCTTTTAAAGGCTCTAGTACTTGGGATGAACTTTGCTATTGGTTCAAATCCACTTATGGTGAACCTCAGAGTCTGATTGATCTATTGCATGATTATAATAACTTTTCTTTCCTGAAAGGAGAGAATAGTAATAACTTCAATCTTTGTTTTACCAAACCTTATAATCAAATTCCCAAGATTATCCACCAACAAAACCAAGCTGTAATGATGCACTATTACAGTGTGTTACCTCCTCCTTGTCACCAACGGCTAGAAGAAAAGAATTCTACTAGTCTTGAATCTACATAAAATATGAAGAGCAACTTTGAAGAACATGTATACCTCTTGAAAGCAAGAAAATAAAACATATATGACATCAATCTTAAAACTCAGGAAAGAAATGAGTAAGAGGTTGATTTCATATGAACGAAGAATTAATTCCCAACCTGAAGCTTCTACTTAAGGTCATGCTCATACTGCCCAAAAGTCTATCAACCTGTTCCTATCCTCTCTCACCCATGGTGTAATTTTTGTGAGGAACACCATGACGAGAAGATGTGTCAAATCTGCAAGAGTGCTAGGGATGGAATATTTGGTAAAAGGTTTGAGCCTACCATGGATAACCTTGATTGGGTTGATGAGGAATATGTTGTGGATGTAGAAACTAGAAGTTCCCATAAATCTCACATTGCTAAAGAACAATATTCTAAAAAACACTCAAATAAAAAACCCTTGGATCGCTCTTACAACCATTTATCTTTAAATACTCTCAATTCTACTTAAACTGTACATTCCTCTCCTTGTTCTTCAACTTCATTGCCTGGATTCAACATATTGACTCAAATGACCAACATTAAGGATGATGATTCATTACTCGATATGGCCACAATTCCGAAGCAACAAAAGAAACTAAAAGGATTCCTTGAAGCGAAAGTCCCTGCTTCAATCAATTACTTAGAAATGCAACCTAAAGAATCTCATAAGGAGAAAAATTTCATTGCTAATAATCCTTATAGTCCCTCTAGGACATCACATTTAATCTATGTATCCATGAAAATACATGATAAAATTTCTTATTGTTGCCTCGTAGATGGAGGGTCTAGACTAAATGTTATGCCTAAAATCATCATGGAGGAACTTAGTCTCTAGTGTATTGTTGATATCCCCCGAAAGATAGTAGGTTTCAACAACTCGTTACAAGAATCCATTGGTATAATCAAAGATGTAAATTTCTTATTGTTGCCTCATAAATGGAGGGTCTAGACTAAATGTTATGCCTAAAATGATCATGGAGGAACTTAGTCTCTAGTGTATTGTTGATATCCCCCGAAATATAGTAGGTTTCAACAACTCGTTACAAGAATCCATTGGTATAATCAAAGATGTTACCCTGGTTGTCTATGCTCACCCTAAGATTAGAACTACATGTAATATAGAGGTGATGAATATACCTATTTCAAATTATTCTATCATGTTAGGAAAATATTGGAAAGTTTGTTGAGGTGGGTACTTATATTTTGATGGAACATATATGAGAATTCCCAAAAAGGATAAAAACATTATTTTCTAAATGGAAGGTCGAATCGTCCTTTCATCAAAGGTTTACCTTAGCCAAATGTTAATTATGTTGAGGAAGAAATGGGAATTTACTCCCTCTTTATAGAGGAGGATGTCCCCCCACCTAGTGAACCACAATTCAATGATCAACTTTGGTATCTACACTTTGATGGTGCCTCATCTCACGAAGGCAATGTTGGCAATATTCTCTTATATTCTCCTCAAGTCAAATTGCACCAATATGCCTTTAGACTAGAATTTGATTGTACTAATAATGTTGCTAAGTTTGAAGCCCTTCGCCTTGGAACTAAACAAGCTCTTGCATTAGGATGCAAATTTCTTACTTCTTATGGTGATTTTGAACTTGTTGTCAACCTTGTTAAGAAAGTCTATTCTCCCAATAACAAATTAATAAAGTGTTACTCTTAGTTGACTTGGGAGAAAATCTCTTAGTTGAATGCTTTTAATATTACCCATGTTCATAGAGAGCTTACTGATTTATATAATGGATTGGATGCCTATGCTTTGATTCTCTCTCCGCAAACTCTACCCGATAGACCTAATTGTATATTTCAATCTTTGTATATGCCTCATCTTCCTAATAATGAAGAAAAATGGAAAGTCCTTAAAGATTATGAAAGCATTTGCGTGTTTATTGAAAATCAACCAATCGATGATAGTAAAATTATGTCCCTAAAAGACAATAAGTATTCTTCCGAAGTTTCTCTATTGGAAGATATCCTTCATCAAAGAATAATCATGTAGAGGTGTCTAAGAGGAAAATTGGAAAAACCATTTCTATTGACATTAGAACCCCTAACAATCTTAAGCTGTTACAAATTGGGGCTCAACACACTAATCAATAAAAAGAGAAGTTCATTTCCCTTTTCAAGGAATTTTTTGATGTCTTTGCCTGGTCATACAAGGATCTTCATTGATTTTGATCTTGGTATTATGAAACATGCTATTATGATAAAAAAGGATGCCAAGGTTGTAAATTAGAGACAAAGGCCTGTTAATCCCACACTTGAAGCTACCATTCAGAAAGAAATAGAAAAAATAATTAATGCTCATATTATATTTGCTATTAAATATTCTTAATGGGTAGTAAATGTGTTCCCGATTAGGAGGAAAAATGAGGATATTTGTTTGTGTGTTGATTATTGATCTTTGAACAAAGATAGTGTTAAAGAAAATTTCCCACTACCCAATATGGATCAAATTCTGCAACAAGTTGTAGGATCCCAGACGATGTTTCTTTTGGATGGCTTCTCTGGTTAAAACCAGATACACTTGAAGAAAATTCATAAATTTAAAACCACTTTCACCATTCGTTGGGGCACCTTTTCTTATGAATGCATGTCTTTCGTCTTAATTAATGTAGGTTCTACCTTTCAAAGAGCCATGTAGTTGGACTTTGACGATCTCACTAGGAATATCATCTAGATCTATCTCGATGATATGATTGTTTATTATAAGTGTTGTGCTAAAAACTTTGATCATCTCAAACATGTTCTTCTTCTCAATAGGATTTTATCACCATTACACAAGTAATATCTTATGTGCCTATCTTAGCGAAACCTGACTTTTCTAAATATTTCATCATATATATTAACACAACTGAAGAGGTTATTTCTAGTATCCTCATACAGAAAGATAATCAAGGGAAATAGAACCCAATCACTTTCATGAGTTAGAGTTTATCAAATGAAGAGTTAAAGTAAGACACTATATTCTTGGCAAGCACACGAATGTAAAAGTCCCTTTATTGGCCATCAATTTTTTGCTATCCCAAACTTTGATTTCAGGGAAACTTGCTCATTGGCTTGGCAACATCCAAGGGCATGATCTAACGATTAATACTTCAAAATATATAAATGGACGTGACTTGGGAATTACATATAACTCAATATCCAGATCCAAGTAATTCAAATGATGATGATGAATCCTTATCTGCCGTGTTCTTAGTCAATGAATAATGAATTGATGTTGCAAACCATCCATGGTACAAATATTTAATATTTTATTTTCAAAATAAGAAATGCCTTGAATACTTGAACAAATTTCAATGTAGACGTTTATGTTTGGAGTCTTCCAAGTATTTTATCTTGAATACTATGCTGCACCGTAGCTATTATGATGGCTTACCGTAGATATGTGTCGATGACTGATCTGTTGCTAAGATTTTGTTAGGTTCTCATGGTTCTTCACTGGGAGGTTCTCACATCGGTGGAGACTTTGCAACAAAATCAACTGCACAAAAAATTTTAAGGTCTAGTTTCTACCGACCTAAACTTTTTGCAGATTGCTATAAATATGTACAAAGTTGTAAAGAATGTTAGAAAAAATATGGAAGAGAGAAATTCCATGCTATGCCTCTTTTCCCTATGATCCTTGAATTTTCATGTGCTAAATGGGGTTTATATTTTATAGGACCTATTAATACTCCTTTGTTAGCTGGTCATGTTTTTATACTTATCACTACTGATTATTTTACTAGGTGGGATGCCTCTAAAGAACACTCAAGATGAACAGGTTATAGAGTTTCTATAAAATAATATTTTATCATGCTTTGGGATACCCTTGGAATTGATTTTAGATAATGGACATGCTTTCATATCTCCACATTTTACTCAATTCTGTAATCAATACAATATCAAGCATTTGATTTCTTCAACTTATTACCCACAAGGTAATGGACTAGTTGAGTCTATTAATAAAAGCCTCATTTTAATCTTGAAAAATATTATTAATGACACGCCTCGTATTTGGCATACCTTATTGAAATTTTCACTATGGAAAGATCGTTGTGGAGTCCCGATTTTGTCCATTTTTGATAATGTTTCTAAGGCCTTGATTCCCCTCTTTTGAACTCTTTTTTACCCTTCATGACTCTCTTTTTGCCATATTCTATGTGTTTTGACCAAAAGGGTGCTGTGAGATTTAAGGTATGCAAATAATTTTAAAATGTATCATTTCGTTTTATTCTTGAGTATTTTTGAAGTTAAATGATACCTAATCGAATTATCTACAATTTCAAGATTTTTGATCAGATCCTATGTAGACCAACCATCTTCCAAAGTAGTTCTATGATTTCCTGCAAACAACTTGTGATTTTCTGTAGGGTCATTGATTTCCTATAGATACGCTGATTTCTTGTAACTGCTCCGATTTCTTGCATCGATATCGATGGTTGAGTATGTTTCGGTCAGTCTCGAGGAGAAAGAAAACATGGGTTTTGTCAAGAAATCTCTTTACATGGATGCTGTCCTATTGGTTGCCTCAAAAATTCCACTGAAACCACCCATATCTTCAGACCTCTCACAGATGGCCGTATTGGGAAATAACTCTAGTAACTCAATGAGATCAATTTGATCCATGCTTTTAGTCATGGATCAAACTCAACATGTTTATTTTTATTGTCTTTTCCAGTTATTGTTAGCAAATAGTTGCAGTATGTTAGTTTTCCTAATTCAAGCAAGTTTATGCCCTTGCACTTGTATAAATAATTTCATGTTTCATTTACAAGGGAAGGCAAATATACTAGACTTTTGTACTACTGTAATATTTATTCAGGTTAATATAAAGTTCCATGTTCTGCTGATCTTGCTATGTAAACTCCTTTAGCAGTTAAGGGGGTTGTGAGTTAGGGAGGGCCCCCTTTACTCACAACTCCTGTAGTTGCATATTTGTGTTCTTTTAATTATTTTCATGAATTGACAGAATTATTACACAACTTTTGTTCCTCTTTTCTAATTTGTAGCAGCACATGTATGATGGTTAAATGGTGAAGCTTATTTGATGAATATGTTTGGAGTTACTTGATTAAGCTTTAATTTACATTGCGAATTGTTGAATTGGTTTAATTGCTGTTTGATTGATCCATTATCTTTTTCTGATCAACATCAACAATTTTAGGTGGTGTAGAGGGATGATTAAATCCACTCCATAGCCTTTGCTACTAAGTGTTGATGAGGAAAGATATATTGAAGCTGTGCGTATGTGGTTTTTTTTAGAAAACAATTAAAGTATTAGCCTACATATATTTTGCGCAACATCTCATAAGGTTACCTACCCCTGGTTGATAATTTATGTATGTCAAATTATAAGTCTATAATTTGCCCAAACATTTTGGCACCGTTGCCCGGGAGGTGCTAAGGGATGATATTGAAAGTGTTTTAGTTTGATTCCTTTTTGTTTAATTTTTTTTTTTAGGATAGGAGGAGGTGAAGTGGTAAGATGTAGGGTAAGGCCTATGCACCTGTAGAGATCAGAATTCACCAAAGCCATGTCTTTATTGTTTGGTAAGTAGATGTTTTGAATTTTTATAGATAGGGTCCAATATAAAATTTAAAGTATTTTTAGTGGTGGTGTGAGCACCACTTCGTTCACTAATAAACTGGCAGGGAAAAAGAAGTTTGTAAAGAATAAGGCAAAGGAGACAGGAGAATCTAAACCGAGGACTGACAGTTCTGAACAGGGATCAACAACTGAGCCTAAACATATCAATACCCCCACAACAAAGAAGAATCCTTCTGACAGAGAATCCTTTGTTGATGCTCTTCTAGAATATCCTCTTACTAGGGGGACATCATCTTTGCTTAGTGATCAACCTCAAGAGGAATTCCTCTTCAATCTTATTCAAGAAATAGAGTTCCAGACAACTGACTTTGAAGGATCTATAGCTTACCAGGGTCCCACTTCCTTTTGGTTTGATATGGCTCATTTAGAGGGTACTGGTACTACTAATGGGGACTATCATGAGAAGGAAGAGGAACCATTTACATTTGAATTTCCTATCAAAGATTCTGTTTGGGCCAGTCAAATGGAAAACATTCCTCCCTCTTCTTTGCCTAATTTTCGTGGTACATCTAGTGAAGATCCCAATGCCTTATTATTCAAGTTTGATGTATTGTGCAGGAGCTACGATTATTTTTCAAATTCTTAAAATTTGAATTTGTTTCCTGCCACATTAAAAGATGCAGCTCTCAGATGGTTCATGGAACTGACTGCAAATTCCATTTCAACATGGGATGACATGAAGAAGGTGTTCCTGAAAAATTATTAGGATTATTGTAAAACCATGGACATCAAGGAAGAAATATTTGCTATGACCCAGAAGGAGGAGGAAAGCCTGGAAGACTTCTTGGAAAGATTCTAGTATAATTTGCAAAGATCCAAGATGAACTAGCTGAATAAGGAAACCCTAAGAACAATTTTTCTAAGAGCCATAAGTCCGTAATCTCTCGAGGTTTTGAACTTGATGGGAGCAGGTGATGTATCAAAATTGAGTTATGATGATGTAAGTGAGTTGTGTTGCTGATATTCGAGGGGAAATTATGAGGTTGGAAAAGGATCAAGAGATACTTCTTGTAGATTCACTAAATTAGTTGCGGGGGTTGGGGTAACTAGAGCTAAAATGGGAAATTTATTTGAAAATTAAAAAAATGACATTATTAGCACTTTGTCTTCACAGTTAGATGTTTTGCAGGCTAAGAAGAAGCATGAGGAAGTGGAGAAAGCTTTGGCTGTGTTCTGGTCCAAGTGTAGGAGAAAACATCCCTTGAGGGAATGTCTTGCAGATAGTATAGAGGTATGATGAATTTGTGAGGCTGATCATTCTACTGACCAGTGTCCTTCTCATCCAAAGATTAAAGTAGCATATTTAGCATATTAGGAAGATGTCAATGCACTCTATGCAATAGCACCTCAAAAACCATGGAAACCATGTCCTACATGTATGTCACAACAACATTTTCAATTTCCTTATGCCCAGAACCAGATGTGGAACATTCCAATGACCTCCACAAAAAACTTGGTAGGGGAGTTTTCCTTACCCTGCTGCACCAAATTATCCCCCTCAAAAATTTCATTCACCACAACCCATACCACAACAAATGGTTCAACCACAACAACAAGAACTTCAGTTGCCTGCCCCACCAAATCAACCACGTCCCACACAACTTCCTGCCCATCTAGTATCCAATCCCAACGATAAAGCCATCCAATCTACTCACAATATTGGTGTGGCAACCTATCCTACTTTTCCTACTTATTGTATTTCACCACATCCTTTGTAGGAAAATTTCGTTCCTGTGCCGCAGGAATTTCCTGTGTCACTGCAGGAAATTAAACTCAGATCAGGAAAAAAGTGGTGACTCAACCCAAAAAAATTGAAGAGATTATAGAGGAAGACACTCTAGATACACTTGAAGTAGAAAAAATAATAGAACCAACAGAAGAAACCATTCCAAAGTCACAAGAACCTTCCTTTTCCCATACTGTCCAACCTCCTTTTCCAGAGAGGTTGGAGATGAAAATAAAATAGCCAGAGTTCGATCTTGTGTCTGAATTGAGAAATGTATGCATTAAGATCCCGTTATTGCAAGAAATTAAGGTTATCCTGATTTATGCCAAAACAATGAGGGAGCTATGTATGAAGAAACCAGGGAGACATAAGAAGGAACCTTCTACAATTAAAGTATGGGAAACTTACAAATCTTATGTCCACTGGATTTGTTACTGAGAAATATGTAGACCCTCGAATCCCTGTGGTTACCACCTTTATCAATGGGTATTCGATAAGAAACATTCTAATAGATTTAGGTGCAGCCATAAATGTGATGACAATGGATACATCATATTACATAGGATCCTTTGACTTACTTCCTACTCCTACCATGTTAGAATTAGTAGACACATCTAAGGTAAAGCCAAAGGGTGTATTAAAAGACATTGTCATTTCATTGGATTACTAGGAGTACCCTACAGTTTTTTATGTTCTTCAACCTAAGACCAACTTGGGAGGAAATCCTTTGATCTTGGGGAGACCTTGGTTCCCTAGGGCGGATGCCTACATAGGGTGTAGGTCTAGAAACATGACCATCGCTCATGGGGCTGAAACTAAACACTACAACCTATACCCCCTGCCAAACCCCTCCTAAAATTAGAAAACACTTATTGGGATGATGAATAACATAATTAAGAAGTTATTCACCCAACATTGACTATAGACCTAGCCAGCCTCAAGGAAAATACCGACGAAAATCTGATAAATTTTCATATTTCTAATCCTGATTTTTCACAACATTTAGAGGGGTAGTCTATTCCTAATATAGATATCATTATTGAATTGCATAACTCTTATAAATATAGTATAGCAACTGAATTAAATTCAACCCTGTTATCTGCATTTCATGCGTATTCAATGGCTGAACCTGGAGGTAAGGTAATTGAAATATTTTCTAGAAAAACTCTAAAGATCAATTCTGCCTTGACTCCTAAACACGAGAAACAATTAATTCAGACATTGAAAGAATTTTGAGATACATTTCCTTGGGAATATACAGACATGAGGGGTATTCACCCAGACACATGCATTCATCATATCTACATATAAGGAGATTCCAAGCCCGTGAGACAATCACAAAGAAGAATGAACCCTACTTTGAGAGAAATTGTAAAAAATGAACTGCAAAAATTGTTAAATGTAGGGTTCATTTATCCTATTTTAGACAATCAATGGGTATCCCCACTTGTTATCGTCCCTAGAAGAATAGTAAATGGTGATTGTGTGTAGATTATAGGGAGATGAACAAAGCTACATTAGAATATCACTTTCCCTTGCCTTTTATGGACTAAGTGCTAGACACTTTAGCAGGTACAGTCAAATTAAGATAACTCCATAGGACCATGAGAAATGAAATTCACAGGTCCTTGGGGAACCTATGCATATAAAATACTACCATTTGGTTTATGCAACACACTAGCCACATTTCAAAGGGCGATACTTGGTATTTTCTCTGATATTTTGTATGATTGCGTAGAGGTTTACATGGACGATTTTATAGTAATGGGTGATACTTTTGAAGAAGCTTTACATAATCTTAGGAGAGCTTTGCAAAGATGTAGAGAAACTAATATTTCATTGAGTAATGAAAAATGTTTTATGATTATGACTGAGGGTATTGTTTTGGGTCATCATGTTTCTACTACATGAATTAAAGTTGATCTAGCTAAGATTGAAGTAAAAGCTGACCCCACCAACTAGTCAAAAGGGAGTTCAAAGTTTCCTTGGACATGTAGGCTACTACAAAATTTTTGTTGAGAATTTTACAAAGGTAGCCTCGCCATTGTTTAAATTATTCACTAAAGAATCTAAATTTCATTGGAGTGATGAGTGTCAAGCTGCATTTGATACACTTAAGGAAAAACTTTCTTCAACACCTGTCTTGAGAGGTCCAGATTGGAAATTTCCCTTTCATATTTCCATTGATGCCTCTGATTCAACTATAGGAGTAGTATTAGACCAAAAGGAAAATCTCGTAACCCATGCTATCTATTTTGTTAGTAAAAATTTAACTCCTGTAGAACTGAATTACACCGTAACTGAAAAAGAGTTCCTTACTGTAATTTATGCTATTAACAAGTTTTGAAAATACATCACTAGTTATGAAGTTTTTGTACATAATGATCATTCTGCTATTTGATATCTCATGAACAAACCAGTCACTAATGGCATGATTACTAGGTGGCTTTTGCTGCTACAGGAATTTGACATCATAGTATTGGATAGACCGGGAAAAGAAAACCAAGTAGCTGACTTCCTATCTAGGCTCAACCATGCAGGTGAGGATATTCCTGTTAATGATAGCTTTCTGGATGAGAATTTGTTTTCTATTTCTGTCAAAACACCTTGGTTTGTAGACATGGCCAATTACCTTTCTACAAGAAAGTTACCACCCTACTTCTCATCTAGTCAGAAAAAGAGAATTATTAGAAAAAATGTTGATTACTCTTGGATAAAAGGGGACCACTTTTTCACCAGGCCTGACTTGATTATTAAAGGGTTTGTCAGAGAGGATGAGATACATGATATATTGAGAGCTTGTCACAATGAACCCTATGGAGGAAATTTCATAGTTAAGTGGAAAACCTATAAGATCCTCCTCTCAGGTTATTACTAGCCAAGTCTTTTCAAATATGCAAAGGAGTATGTTCATAAATGTGACAGCTGCCAGAGAATATGTCGACCTGTTCAAGTAGATGAAATTCCTTTGAAACCACAAGTTCTCATAGAACCATTCGAGAGGTGGGCTCTTGTTTTTGTAGGTCCCATCAATCCTATGTCAAAAGGTAAGAAGTATATTTTTGTTTTTACTGATTATGTTACAAAGTGGGTGGAAGCGAGGGCACTACCTAGAGCAACGGAGAAGGTAGTGGTAGATTTTTTTTTTTCCTGATACTTTTGTAAGATTTGGGCTACGAAGGGAAATTGTTACTGATCATGGTACTCTGTTTGTGTCAAATCTTGTGTAGGCAATTGTATAGAAATATTAGATTACTCATGAGAAGTCCACCCCTTACCATCCACAGGCTAATGGGCAGGTGGAATCAACAAATAAGGTGTTGGAGACAACCCTGACTAAGACAGTGCAATTACATAAGAATGATTGATTTGATCGAATTCCCGAGGAATTATGGGCCTACATGATCACATGGAGAAACATCACTGGCCTATCTCTGTATGAATTGGTGTATGGAAAAAAAGTTTTACTGCCAATTGAATTTCACATCAGAACTTTTAAGATGGAAGCAGATTTGGGCATAAACCTTAATGAAGCACAACAACAGAGAATCCTGCAGCTTAATGAGTTGGATGAGATTAGGTGAGATTCTTTTCAGCATACTGATATAATCCAAAAACAACGGGCTAAATGGCATGACAGATACATTAACAAAAATCATTTCAAAGAGAGAGACTGGGCATTGCTGTTTGATTCGAAATTTAAGAATTTTAAAGGGAAATTTAATACACATTGTCTTGGCCCCTATGAAATTGAGAAACTTTTTGATAATGGATCTGTTCGGGTTAAAACAATTGATTATGAAAATGTTACCTTCTTGGTGAATGGGCACATACTCAAACTATATTAGAAGCCCCAATATAAGGAGGAATTTGTGGAAAATATTGTGAAGAAGAAGGAACTACAAATGATGGAGAAGGGAGTCATTCCTTTGACTACCTCTTCTTGATTTTCTACCATAATAAATTGAGGTTACTTTTTTCCTTCTTGTGCTCAGTAAACCATAAGAGGAATGTCTATTGGGTATAGTTTTATTCCTTTTCTGGCCCCAATGGACTAATTACGGAAAATGAGCCCCCATGGAGTCTTCTTTTTCAGTAGTTCAGACTCTCTAAAATTGAAATTTGGCGAGCATGAACTGCGATGGGCTTGTTAAAATCACAGGATAGTAGATCCTTCATGATCCTCAAAATAAATTCTATCTTTGAGTTAATTTTTGGTTTGCTTATGTTGGACTGATATGGGATCTCTTAAGGCCCTCCTTCCAACAATCTTGGCCCATTGACACCAACAAATTATCTGGGTTCAAGATTAGATAATTTTGACGCCTTGAAGCTTATATACCTTAATGACAGGCTATCTTATCAGTAACAATGGAGATTCATCATGGCTCCTTGATTGCTGGATCCTACAGGGGTTTCAACAACAACTCATACATTCACACTCGATAGGATGCATCGAAGGTACCTTGGTCCTCACTTTCATTAATGGTGATAGACCTCGCGTTGGTTAATAACTGAACCTAATGGCTAGTAATCCAATGATATTATTGCACATTTGACCTCAGAACCCATATTCATGTGCAATAAACTGTACAAGAAAAAGAGGAGAACATGGTTTCCTACAAAGAAGTTCAGCAGTTGCATTTCCTGCAACAAATCACTTATCTCATGAAGAACGAATTTGCAACAGAACATTATCCTAAAGAATCTGGAAAGTATTGATCATCTTCATTATTAGTAGAGGCCATGTAATTACATGATCTTGCATATGATATGGTTTCGAAGTGGTTTATTATTCCAAAGAAAGTGCAACCGTCACCCAAGGTACTCGATCATTGTAAGGTAAGATCAAGCAGGTACGTTTGGCATGAAAATACTTAAGGTAAAAAGGTAATGGTACAAAAATTTTGAATTTTCATGAATATGAGTAATGGCCACCCTCGCAGAATAAGGCGACTATGAGTCGTTGTGTCATAACGCGAGTTCCCATTCCCAATTACTATTTTGATGTGTACGTCGATTATCTTCCCAATAGTTATCCCACAAAACAGATCATGATGGCAATCATGATAACATTTCACGTCGTTCAAAGTCTCCTTATTACCCTACACCTTTCCTAAATTACAACATTCTTGTTCTTTTCAGGTTTTGAATTATATCGCTTGGTCTTAGAGGCATATCAACGAACTGATCAAAATCTGCTCTCTCCCACTCCTTGCTACTGTTGAAAATGCAGTTCACCGTTAGGTTCGAACCTCAGGGTCTTGCATTACTTGATGCTTACCCACAAAGTAATACAAGGTTGGAGAAGGCAGGATGGATTCCTCTGTTCTTAAAGTTTAGTGGGTATAATTCAGAAGTAACAAAGTCCTTTGCTCTAAACCTAAATGGCGACAAGGCATAGGTGGGTAATATTAAGTTTAGATTGACTGAGGGGCTGGTAGTCCAAGCTTGTGGAATTCCATAGAAAGGAGAGCGTTGGTTTAAAAACCAGCGATTCAACAGGGATATTTGTGCACCCTTCCTCAGAAAAGAGCATGCAAACCCGAACTGGAGAAAGGGGATTCCACATGATTACCTTAGAAGTAAGTACCAATGTCTCTTGTTTCTCTTGCAAAAGTATATCATCTGTGAAGGTCATTTTGGGTTAGATTTCTTGTTTCATATTCGTCTTCTTGACCATTTCCAAGAAAAACCCTTGAATTTACCATATTATCTTAGAATGCCTTTGTTGAAGATGACTACTTCTGCTAAGGAGACAGTATGACATATAGAGGAGAAACTATCTCATCACGATATTGTCAAAGTTATCGTGACAGAGCTTTTGAAGAAAAATAATAAAAGATGGGAAGAGTTTTTAGTAGAGAATTACTTTGTGGATAACGAGAAAGAGCCTGATTTACAGGAAACCAAAGAGGTATAACCAATAGAGAAGCTAAGAAAGAAACCCCGAAACCATGGTTAGCTGAAAGAGGAGGTTAAGAAAGATGAGGAGGTGGTGGTAGTCGGGGAAACTATGGGAAAGAATCCTAAGCCGTCAAAGGGTAACTCTACTCCTACTAGGCATTTTACGAGAAGCCAGGAAACGAAGCTGGAGATAAAGGAAAATACAGAGGAGGGGGTACAAAAAATTAAAATTGAGAAGAAGGATAGGAAGCCCCGAGACTTGTCTAAGGCGAAGCAAGTAAATATTGAGTCAACTGTGTTTGTTGAAAAAGAAGAGTTGGAGGCCACATCTTTCCAAGACCCACAACTACAGGAAAGTGGGGATAAAAAATTCAAAGGTTACAAAGAGCAGGAGGAACCATGTCCACCTCAATCCTCTCAAGGGAAACATGGGGATGAGGAAACCTCTAAGAAAAAATAGTCCCTAAAGGATATGGAGGAATCTATCACTGAGCTCACTGTGTCTAAACGAGTTCTTCGGAAGGAAAAAAAAACTCTAAAGAACAACCTACGCCTACAGAAGGAAATTGAGGAGTGGAAAGTGAAGCATTAGAAGGCATTCCGAGTCATGAAGAAAAACTAGGTTCATATCGAGCACCTACAAAAGAAGAATGAATAATATCGAAGTAAGGTTTAGATAGTTGATTCCAACTGGACGCACTTGGATCACCTAGTTGTAGTAGCCGTAACATAGGGAAAAGAATGAATTTTCCTTCAGATTTGCAACATTTTTGCTTGCATAGGGACATGCAAGGAGCTAGGTGTGAGGGAGATGTTGAGTCCTGATTTTATCCATTTTTGATAATGTTTCTAAGGCATTTCTTCCCCTATTTTGAACTCTTTTTGACCCTTCATGACTCTCTTTTTCCATATTCTATGTGTTTTGACCAAAAGGGTGCTATGAGCTTTAAGGTATGCAAATAATTTTAAAAAGTATCATTGTGTTTTATTCTTGAGTATTTTTGAAGTTAAATGATACCTAATCAAATTATCTACAATTTCAAGATTGCTGATCGGATCCTATGCAGGCCAACCATCTTTTGAAGCGGTTCCGTGATTTCCTGCAGATAGCCCGTGATTTCCTATAGAGTCGTTGATTTCCTGTAGATATGCTGATTTCCTGTAACTTCTCCAATTTCCTGTAGCGATCTCGATGGTTGAGTATGTTTCGGTCAGCCTCGGGGAGAAAGAAAACATGGGTTTTGTCAAGAAATCCGTTTACATGGATGCTGTCCTATTGGTTGCCTCAAAACTTCCACCAAAACCACCCAGATCTTTAGACCTCTCACAGATGGCCATATTAGGAAATAGCTCCAACAACTCAATGAGATCAGTTTGATCCATGCTTTCACTCATGGATCAAACTCAACATGTTTATTTTTATTGTCTTTTCCAGTCATTGTTAGCAAATATTTGCAGTATGTTAGTTTTCCTAATTCGGGCAAGTTTATGCCCTTGCACTTGTATAAATACTTTCAAGTTTCATTTACAAGGGAGGGCGGATATACCAGACCTTTGTTCTACTGTAATATTTGTTCACAACTCCCGTAGTTGCAAATTTGTGTTCTTTTAATTATTTTCATGAATTGACAAAATTATTACACAACTTTTGTTCCTCTTTTCTAATTTGTAGCAACACATGTATGATGGTTAAATGATGAAGCTTATTTGATGAATATGTTTGGAGTTATTTGATTAAGCTTAATTTACATTGCAAATTGTTGAATTGGTTTAATTGCTATTTTATTGATCCATTATCTTTTTTATGGTAAACATCAACAATTTTAGGTGCTGTAGAGGGATGATTAAATCACTCTGTAGCCTTTGTTGCTAAGTGTTGATGAGGAGATGAGGAAAAGAGATATTGAAGCTGTGTGTATGTGGCTTTGTTTAGAAAAACACTTAAAGTATTAGCCTGCATATATTTTGTGCAACATCTCATAAGGTTACCCACCCTTGGTTGATAATTTATGTCTGTCAAATTATAAGTCTATAATTTGCCCAAATAATCGTACTACTATAAAATCTAGTGCAGATGCTTCACCCTTCTAGCTTGTATATGGAAAATATGATATATTAGCTACTAAATTAGAACTATTGTCACTTCATCTAATTGTTCAAGCTTAAGAACTTACTTCAAACAATGTCCCACAAAGAGTTTTAGCACTAATGGCTCTAGAAGAACAACTTAAGAACTCTCTGGAAAATCTTCAACACAAAATGAAAACAATGAAAAAGTATTTTGATATTTTTTTTTGAGAATGTCAGTTTCACTGTTGACTAGAAATTCCTTCTCTTGGACTTAGCTCATGTTGAAAAAGGTAAATATCATAAATTTTAGAGGTTGTGGATTGGTCCTTTTAAAATTTCTACTATTGTTGGGCTAAATACTTATTTGCTTAATGATAAGACTGATTGTGTCTTGCCATATACCACTAATGGATCCGATCTAAAGCCATTTGTGGAAGGAGACACTAGTTGAATCATCACAATCTCCTTGATACTCTTGTACATAACATTTTCTTTTCAATTTTTTATTTTTTATTTTTTATATTTTTCAAGTTCCTTTTGCCAATATTTTTAAATGTTTATGTTTTTATTTCATATATTGTTGTTTACTATTGTTTCATTTTATGCAAAAGAAGGGAACGTTGGCAGTAAATCCTTTTGTAAGTACAATGTTTTAAGATTGTTGTTTTTTTGAATATTAAAAGCTAATATTATAAGTTTTTATAGCAATAACCTTTTACATGAAGTGAGGAATCCATTCTCCTTATCTTCAAATGGGTCACTTTGATTCTGTTCAAATATTATTATTAACTACATAATACACCTTAAGGTATGCTCTCTACATCTTGCTCCTTGTATCCCTTTCTTCGCATCCTCATGACAACCTGCATCATACTCTTCTACAATAAAATGACGTTGGTTTCAGATAGAGATGTTGTGTTTTGACTTTCTTCCAACAAGTCTCCCTGTGGAGTCATCAATGTTGACATCTGTCAAGGTTAGTTAGCTTCCACAAACCATTGCAGTTATCCTTGACTAATAATCCCCTAATGACTCAAAACTTTAATGAAATTGACCTAGTAGGTGGGACCCTTGATAAAGTGAAAATCCTTTGTCAAGATTAAAATTGGTTTATACCTTGGTGAACTTAAAAAAAGTTTGTATGAGGACGTGTTGAATCAATTATGTGAATACTTCACATTCCAATATAAGTTGGGAGACTTCTTTCACTTCATAATTATCTACCTCATGAAAAAATATATATACATGTATATACAAGAAGTGACAATGGGGACATTTTATAAATTGATGATGAATCACTCCATTTATACTCACCTAATTGACGAATTATATACATAAAATGAGTATCATTGGTTTCATATGGCACATGAGACATATATGTAAAAGAGAAAACATATTAACACTGTTGGAAATATCCTAGTGGCAAACATTATCGAAATGTTTTGCAAAATATATGGATTGAACTACATGATATCTATATATATGAGCCGATATATCAGTGTTATTGGGAAAACTTGGAATCATGGTCATAAACAATACATTGTAAAATATATGGTTCAGAGTATGAGGGTTTTCAGTTTGATATGTTATATTTACAAAGTTCGTTTTAAACATATACATTGATAACACCACCAAGACTTGTCAAAGTTATTGAATGCAAATCTTTGATAATATTTATGGGATGTGATTACCGGTGATATGTTCTGAGTTTGACATTAATAACAAGATTCAACACACTTTTTAATTTAACACTGACTTCGATTGAAAATGGGATTAATCTTAGCTATTGAAAATGGGATTAATCTTAGCTCTGCTGAATTTTGGTTGGAATTGATTATGGGCCTGTTTGCTATGATTCATCATCCACATCAATTGTATTGGTCGTAGAATAAATCCCTCTTAAATATGTTAATAAATTCCTCCTTGATGGCACTATGCATTGTTTTCCCTTCATAATGCCAAATCATCCTCCCCCCACATCAAGTCTTATTGTATTGGAATATTTTTATTAGCTCATACTTAATTTATTTAATGACATGGCATGAAAAACCTCACCTTCGGTACGTTGGCTCGTTATATGCTATACCACTTTCCATTTTTCTTGTTTTATTACTGCATTTATTTTCCACTACTATTCCTACCTCAAATTTCTCCTCCATTTACGCCCTTCTATGAAACCTTAAGAAAGTATCATTTATCATTTTCACGATTTTATCACTCTACACAAAAAAAAATTGAACGAACCCTAGTTCTGAACTAGCAGGACGAAGAAAGGTGATAATAGTGGGCGGTAACCGGAGATTTTGGTTTCAAGCTCATCATATTACCATGCATTTTTGATTCCAATGATTCTTGTTTTATTAGATTAGGAATCATCCCAAGTCTTCCCTTTTCTACCCCGTTCCCCATTTCTTATTTATAATAATCTGGCGCAACTTATTTCCAACCTTGAATGTTCATTTGCTTTAAAACTCTTGGTTGGTTTCTATAAATAAAGGCAAATTTCCTTTATTGGTTAAAAGTTTATTTCGGTTTGATTGCTTTGCATGAGTCATTTTTTTTTGACCAGATTTGGATTCAAGCCTTGCGCACTCTAGGTGCACATCCCTTGAAAATTTCCTTGGGCGCATGGCACTTGGAAATCTATACTTTTTTGTCTAAGTGAATATACCTTACATATGAGTCATTTAAAATTGCATTACAAGTCCTAAACTCTGTACATGCTAAGGTAGATATTACTCACATTCAAAACCTTTTCTTGTAATGTGCATGGTTTCCAATGACAAATTCATTGAGAGTTAATTGAATCCCAGAGGTTATTGTTTTATTTCATTAAGTTCTTTTAATATTGAACGATTTCCAGTGTTGTGAATTTTCCTTATCAAAAACATAATTCATTAATTAAAACCCTAATATATTGTTTAACTACCCTAACCTTCCCACCCATGGGAGACTTTGAGATAGCTAAGTCTTGGGAAAAAATATTTGGGTGTTGTCATGCGCACGAACTTTCATCCACTTGCTTGGTCTAACAAAGAAATTTGTCTTTGTTTCAAATAAAATAGAAATATTCATCAAACTCTTCTATAAATGCATATGACTCTGTTCCATTGGCTCACAATTTAACAATCAGGTATCTGGTTATATATTAGGATATTTTCATTGTGATTCCTATTATAAATCGCCTGCATTATCATATTCAATATATTGGAAAATTATACCAAATGTTTCATTTGTCTATTAATTTTTGTTTCCAAAAAATAACTGCTCGTTTGTAAGACAAATGAATCAACACTCCCTTTGTAAATTTTAAAGGGAAATAAACCTTCATGTACTTACCTTACCTCTAAATTGTTTCTGTACGTCCTTTCTCGGATTATGAAAGGTCAAATAGTATTTAATTTTCCTTTGAGCGTTTGCACATGTTACTTAGCAACTCGCATATGCGATACCCTTCCCTTCTTACATGTATTATCTTTTGTTGCCTTATCAGATGATTTACTAATTTGGTTATTAATGAATTCCATGTTTTCATTTACCTATGAATAACTTATGTGAATTTATTTCCAGTATGAGTTTTTTCAATAGAAATAGGGGTAGTGGCAGAGGTAGAGGAGGAGGACATAAAGATTAGAACTTGCATGTGAGAAGGGACAAAAGACCAATAGTCTCAATACATTTTGATGTTGTTTGAAAAAAGTTGAGACATTTTCTCTGCACTGGTGTTGTGAACCTTTTAGGCCAACCAGAGCCTCAACTTCTTGTGTAACCTCAAACACAACCCCCCTATTCCCCATCCATGTAGCATTGATATTCCCGTCCTGCCACATGCATTTGCTCCTTTTGGTTGTCCCAAATAATGATGGTTGGGAAGCTTCCATCCCTACACAACCACTTTGTTTAGTCCAAGGTTGGCCCACTGTCTCACTTCCTCCTCCTCATGAGGCACATGTTTCTCATTTATAGTCTACTACTTCATGTATAGTCCACTCCCATCGTGCAACACCACAACCTTCTACATCTACCAGTCAACATCCTCACTCCACTCAACAAGTTTCTAAACAACCCTTTTTCTTACTGGTCCCATTGGTCAGTCTCCCAAACAATCAATAATTCCCCAACTTATTGTGAGTCAAAAAATATATAACTCATAGGTCGCTCTTTTTGATTCTTCACATGGTTCATCACATTCTGTCACATCTCATCCTCGCCAAGAAGAACAATAGGAAAAATTTGTTCTGTGTCATAGGCAGGGACATTAGTTTATGGTATTTGCAACATATTTTGGTATGTTTTTAGGTATTGTTGAGTCATGGATTCTGAAAAACTTATTCATGATGATGATGATTGCTTTAGTTTTGGTTAGATACTTTACACTATATATAATTGTAGATATTTATGATGATCTATTTTTGGTGATGGTTCTGTTTGGATGGAATGACTCATGGCTATACATAGAAAACTATGTTTATACACAACACTTTAGTTATTATGATGGCATACATGGATTGTGATTATGGAGGAACAAGGGGTAATGGGAGGAACAAGGGTTTAATTTTTTGTGTGTTGATCTGTTTTTAATATTATATGTGGAGAAAATATTGGTGATGTGGCATGTATTTTGATTGATTATACATAGATAATATCTTTTATATGACGTGTGTTATTATTATGGTTTTTATTGGGAGTTATATGAAGCAAAATGTTTGGTCACATAGCTTCTTTATTTATGTATTTGAAGACAAAGAAATTATAAAATCAAATCATAGAAGACTAAGGGTCCCACCTACTCTATTCAAAGTTAAAATATTTAAAAAAACTAATTTATTAATTAGATACTTTAAAAAATCCCTCCTCCTGCTTTCTAATAAAAAATATTAGAAATGAAGTTAAAAACAATCTGTTAAGCAAAGAAACTTCCCACACTATTTTGGAGTCCTTTAAAAGGAGGAAGGATCTATGAAGGCAGATAGAGAGAATTGTGAAGAGAGGTATGCTATAGAATTTTTGGTTGTCATCTATCCTCTAATATTAATTTCTTATGAGTTCGAGGCTAATCCTGATGGTGAAAAAAATCCTATTTCACCAAGGCGAGACAAATTAGAGTGAGTCCAATAATATTTCCAAGGAAATTTTCAGGTATCTTGTGCCTTTTTGATTTATTCATTATTGTTTGAATATCTGGTTAACCTTTACAAGTGCTAACAACTATATTTTTGTAGAACAAGCTGTCCATATTTATGCTTGTACGAAGGATTTTGATATCTTCCATTCTTGTTTATTTCCTAAGTTATTGTATATGATTCATTTACATTGTAGTAGTTTGTGATAAGATTGGTCAAATTTTTTTTGCACAAACTCCTTTTTTAGGATTTTGGCTGTACTTTTCATCATTAATAAAATCGACCATTTTCTACAGCTTTTTTATCTCACATATCTTTGTTTATTACACATTTTGTAATACCGGTCTCTCTTTGTTTCCTATTATCTATCCCAATTTATGCTCTACAAAATTTAGGGCCTCCAAGCCCAAATTTTGACTAGCTCACTGCTCCAATTGAATTTGGTTTGTATTTTATCTTTCTTTTTCTGCTTCAGTTATCACATGCTTGCTATAAATGACATATTTATGATGTATACATTTTTATTTCTTTGCTGATGTAAATTCTTTATGTATATTTTTGCGTTATAAAGCACAAGAAAAACACAAAATCAAAGAAAACCATGAACTTGTAGTTATAAATTTCGAGCACCCTATCACATTACATCATTAAAATAAGGAGATTTGAGGAGTTTAATTGTTAAAGTTTTTAACAAATTAAACAATCATCAACAATTTGTCTCTGCAATAAGGGCCACATGCCTTAGAAGGTTTGCACAAGTATTTTAGCGAGGAAATGGGGCCAACAACTTGCTCAGATTGTATAAAGACTGGAGTGTATTGGGGCAACATGTTGGGATGCCCTGAAGTGGAGGCCAGTGGGAAGAATCAAGGAGAAAGGAATGCTAAAGGTGATGAGAAGAAGTCTCTCAACTAAGATGTGACGGACAAAGGTAGTTTCTAGCCCCAAGGACTGTGGTTTGGTGTGATAAGTTACAATTGCGTGTGCTGCAAAGTAAACCTTAGATTAATAATTTTGATGGATTGTTTAAGGGATGGTTTGTATGCCCTAGTTCAATCACGTTATAAGGTTTTAAGGGATTGTGTGAGAGTTGGTTTGTAATTCCTAAGAAATTTCATCTTGTTGGAGCAAGAAAGACGTTGAGAGGGTAGTTTATGTGTTCCCTAGGTATAATGATAAAGGAGCAAACTTGTCATTGCTAGAGGGAAACCTTTGAAGACCTTATGAGAAATGAATTTTTTTGTGGCAAAGTATTGCTAGAAGGAAGTTGTTAAATACCCTAGAAGCAAAATTATTTGGAGCAACAAAGGATTATTAGAGGGAAGGCTATGTTCAGTCTTCTTAGAGAAGTAAGAGAATTGATAGAAGGTGTTCTAGTTAGCTGAAGATGCAAGGAATTATGGAGTAAAATAAGTACTTGTGAGTAGCATAAGAGGTGGCAAAGGACCTACCAGGTGTTCAAGGTACATGGACTGAAAGGGCTAGTATGAGATTTTCTTCAACAAGTAATTCAAGTGTGTCTCCTTCAAGGGTATATTGATAGTCATAAGTTGTTGAAATCAAACCATAATTGTTCTTGTATCAGGGATAATTGTAAGGGCCATGATCCTTGGTATGGGAGCCCTATGTTTGTTGTATTAAAGTTATAATATAACAAGTTTTAGGTTGTGTAAATTTATTGTATACTTCATTGATTCATTACTGTACATTTTCCACTGTGTAAAGTGCTTGGTGTTGTGTCATTTTACTGTGTTTGTGATAATGTTTTAGATATAGACCTAATTTTGAAGTGTCAAGGAAAATCAACATGGTTTCAGAGCTAATTTGAAGGGACAACTAATTTAGAGTGTGCACAACTTACAACTCAAGAGGGAGTTGGTTTCGTTTTTCTTAAAGGACTAGCAACATGGCTAAGTTGGTAACGAGTTTGAGGCACGAAGATAGATTAGATGAATTTTCTAATTATATTCCTTAGAAGGAAAGGATCAAGCTTGTCTTGTTGGTAAACAAGATTTGGGAGTTTACCAACAAGGAGATAAAGAAATCAAGTGACCTTAAGGGTTGGAAGTTTATGAAGAGTTGGATGCAAAGGTGAAGCTTATTATCCTAGATAGTGTTAAAGATCACTTGATACATCATATGACCAAGAAGAACATTGCATACGGGATGTGGAAAGCTCTTCAAGATTTGTTCTAGAATAAGAAAAAGAACTTGTTGTTGGTATTAAGAGAGAAGTTGAAGAGAACCAAGATGTTGGATGGTAAAGGCGTGGATTTGTATCTAACAAGACTTTCTCAACTTTGAGATGAGCTTTCTGCCATCGGTGAAAATGTTCCAGAGTTTGAGCTAGTGAGGACTGCTTTGCAGGGTTTTTTCTAGGAATGGAATCCATTTATAAAAAGGATCATCACTCAAGAAACGACGATATATTGGAATAGGTTATGGGATGACTTCATCCAGGAAGAACTACGAGATGAGGACCTTAATAAGAAGAAGAAAACTTATGATGATAATGTGGCTCGTATAGGGAAGATGAGATAATGAGAAGAGGAAGGGAAAGAAGTAGCTAAGGTTGCTACATCTTATGGTGAGCTGGATGAATTCTCAAGAAGTTTCAGGGAGGAATTTGCTTTATTCTCTCATTTCCCTAAGGGTGACATCAATGAGATTTCATGGTATGTGGAAATTAGAGCATCGAAGCATATGGCAGGTTCACATGAATTTTTTGGGACTATAACTAAATGGGACTCGAAGTTGCACACAGAGTTTGGTGACAAGAATAAGAAGTCTTTCAAAGGGGAAGGTGTTGTGCCATTTAGGATGGAGTCAGGTGGAAGGTTATGATTTCAATATGTACTGTGAATACCAGAGGTTAGATACAGTGTGTTGTCATTCCCAGTGATCAAGGAAAAGGGGTTTGAGTGATTTTCCAGGATGGGAAAATGAAGCTCAGGACTAGAGGCTCTAACTCTGCTAGAGATATCATTGGAGTTAAGGAGCATGGTCTATATCGAATAATGATAAATCCTATAGATAAGGGAAAGAAGCAGGTTTACGAGATTCAAAGAGAGTCAAGTTTGAGTGGGAGTATGCAGGTTTAAAGGGAGAATATGCAACTGAAGAAGAGTGCATGGTCAGTGGGGAGTAAGGAGAGTTGTATTAGCAAGAAGGAATCATGGAATGAGCTGAGATAATTTCAGGAGAAGAAGAAGTGGAAAGATTTTGGAGGCAGGGACACTACCAGGGACAATGTGGTTCATTCTACCAGGTATGTTGTAGTAGTGAATGCAGGATATTGGGATAGTGTCGTTGATGGCGATGAGATATTTACGAGTCATGGAAGTAACTCCCTCACTACGACAGAGTGTTGAAATGTGTATCTTGGGAGGTACTCCCACAAACCCTAGGTTATTGAATTTGTGAGGAGTTGACTCAGAAAAAAGGGCTTTGTGGGCAATGTACCAAAAGTTGTGGGTGCAAGACCAAGGATAAAATTGATTGTTTAATCATTGAAAGCATGTGGGGTAGCCTTGAAGGGCTAAGGGGCACCTAGGGCTTTGATGATGTGGAAAAAGATGAATGAAATAAATCTCATTTCTTATATTAGTTGGGTTTTGACAAGTTAAACTCAAGTTGGATTGGGCTAAAGGTCATGCCCCTTGGTGTAATATGAGACCACCAAAGACACTATAAGTAGAGGATAGTTTGAACTCATTTGAACCATCAGGGAGATGCAAATTTCTAAGGGGGATGAATTGGAGCATATGTGGTCTGGTTCAAGTCTATGATAGTGGCTAAGTTTGCTCAGGTTCATGGAGATGTATCTCTTTGATACTCAACCCTCAAGTAGGTCCATTGTACATGTTTTGGAGGTCTAATTCTGTCTAGTTGGTGACCTTGTTTAGGGATTCTTTTCCACATGATCGACCACGAAAGGTCTGTCCCTAAGTGGCCTAAGTTCTATGCATAATAATGAGGATTGAGACCCTCAAAAGATGACATCCTATTGTAGTTTGTCTCTGAAATAAGGGCAACATGCCTTAGGAGTTGTGAACATGTATTTCACTGAGGAAAAAGTGTTGAAGACTTTCTCATATTGTAGAAAGAATGGAGAATATTGGGACTATGTGTTAGTATGTCTTGAAGTGAAGGAAAGTGGGCATAATCAAGGAGAAAGGAGTGTTGAAGGTGATGAGAAGAAGTTTTTCCACTAATCCGTGTTCGAAAATTGTAGTTTCCATCCCTAAAGAATGTGGTTTGGCGTGACAAGTTATAGTTGTGTGGGATGCCAAGTAAGCCCTAGATCAGTCATCTTGGTGGAATATGTGAGGGATAGTATTTATGCCCTAGTTTAATCACCTTCTAGGGTGTTAAGGCACTGTGTAGGGCATTTTATTTAAGCCCTAATAATTTTCATCTAGGTGGAGTAAGAAAGATGTTGTGAGGGTAGTTTATGTGAGCCCTAAGTACAATGATAAAGGAACCTTCTTTTCATTGCTGAAGGGTAGATTTTGAAGATCTTATGAGTAGTGAATTTTGTTGTGGAAAAGCATTGCTAGAAGGTTGTTGTTAAAGTCCTTAAGAGTATTATTCTTTGGAGAAACAAAGGATTGTTAAAGGGTAGCCTATGTTCACTATTATTGGAGTAGTAGGAGGATTGATAGAAGGTGTTATGGACAAATGAAGATGTAAGAAACATAAGTATTTGTGAGAAACATAAGAGGTGGTAAAGGACCAACCAAGTGTTCAAGGTACATGGAATGAAAGGTTTGATGTGAGATCTCCTTCAACATGTAAGTCAAGTGTGTCTTTTTCAAGGGTATATTGATAGTCATAAGTTGTTGACATCATGCCCTAGTTGTTATTGTATCAAGGTTAACTGTAAGGTCTATAATCCCTAGTATAGGAGCCCTATGTTTGTTGTATTAAAGTTGTAACATAACAATTTTTGGGTTGTGTAAATTTCTTGTGTACTTCATTGATTCACTATTGTAAATTTTCCACCATGCAAAGTGCTTGGTGTTGTGGCATTTTAGTGCGTTTGTGATAATGTTTTAGACATAGATATGATTCTAATGTGCTGAGGAAAATTCAATAGTTGCTAGGTTTGATCTTGGGCATCACTGAGATTACTGTAATGAGTTACCAATTCACCATGGTAAAAAAAAAAATCTTCGTATTCGACATAGAAAAGGTTCATAAGGTATGAAGAGCATGTTGTAGATGTCAAGCATGATATGAACCTCCTTATGGTGGCTTTGGTAAACATGCTTGGAGTCAAAGAAAACATAGGTTCCAATTCAAAGATCAGATAAGAGGGAAAATTAGGGGATTGAGAAGACTTAGAGGAGTTTAAGAAACAACTTGAAAAAGGACAATCTAGCTCAAATGTTGTGAACCATTCATAGTCCCTATTTAAGATGAAAGTGAGGGTTGAAATCAAGACATATGAAAGTGAGATTAATGATTTGAAATTGAATCACTAGTTGCAACAATTAAAGGTTTATATTAGTGTTGACCACATAGAGGAGGAATATAAAATTTCTTTCGCTTATTTGAACCTAGAGAGCCATGCCCTTAACTAGTGGGAAAACGACATAGAAGCCCTGAGGATGGAGGGGGTTCTCCCAATAAGTAAGTGGGAGGAATTCAAAATTCTCACAAAGTCCCAATTATACCCTATTGGATATGTAGAGGACTAATGGATTGAGTAACATTACTTTAGGCGGAGATAATGGAAGAGTGTATAAGAGTATAACATATATTTCAGGAAGATTTTAATAATGTTGGGTATCCCTCATAAGAACCCAAACATACCTAGGGACCACACAATCATCTGCTAAAGGGAGTGATGCTTTTCAAACCTAGAATGGTGAACGATTCTCATGTATAAGCACAATACTTAGAAAATGTAGGCCACAAAAAAGGGAAGTCAAGTGGTTCAAAGAAGAAGGAAAACTAAGAAGTTTCTAAAGAGGGGATGAAGAGATGGAAAGGGGGAAGGACAAAAAACAAAACACACCACACTAGTGCAAAATTTTTAGCAAGCACTGCAATTTATGTAACATTGATGATCACATAGATGAGAAGTGTTAGAAACTACATCTAGAACTCAACCTAAAGAATCAAAAGAATGGGAAGAAGAAAAACCTCATGGCCATAGATTCAAGTAATCAAGTAGAAAGAAACTCAGATGTGGATGAGAATGTTGTTACACATAAGTGAAAATGGGGGGTGAACATGAGTATATTTCAACAACAGGAAGAGGAGGAGATGACCCAACCCTTCAATATAAATATTTAGGTCAAGAAGATAAAAATTGATGCTCTGTTTAAGACAGGATCATAGGAAAATATCATTGCAACAATGTTGGTTAAAAAACTGGGATTGGAGGTTCAAGATCATCCAAGTCCATATCCATTGAGGTGGGTAAATAAGGATGCAAAAATCAAGGTAAAAGAATAGTGAAATCAAATTTGATATCAATGTTGATTTTCTTGATGAAGTAGAATTGGATGTAGTTCCACTTGATGTTTGTGGAGTGGTGCTTGTGAGTCCCTATATGTACATACGAAATGAGACATTCATGCAGAGATCTAACCAATACTGCATCATCAAGGATGGAAATACTTCATCATCAACATGCATAAGGGAAACTATAAAATTTCACCGGTAAATGCCAAGAAAGCCAAGAAAATAATCAGTTAGATAGAAGTGTGCTTTACTATTTTTAAGAGAAAATCAATTTGTAAAAGATTCAATGAGAGCAAAGGAATACCTAGAGGGGTGATAGTAGGGAACAAGACAACTAAAAGAGTTGCTAGAGGAATACATTGAAGTGTTCTAGGAGCCTAAAGGGATACCACCCAAGAGTGAAGCATATTATGAGATACAACTATTGTAGACTCTCTATTGCAAAACATTTGGTTGTACATGTGGTTCATAATAGAAGACAATGAGGCGAAGAAGCAATTGCAACCACTTTTTGAGCAGGTTGTTATTCATTCAGGTACCTCACCTTGTGGGTCATCTGATAATTGTATATAAGAAGGATGGGCCTTGGTGAATGTGCATTGATTACATGTCATTGAACAAAATAATTTTCAAGAAGGATAGATGATCTATTGTACCAATTGTAGCAAGAAAAATAGTTCACCAAGTTGGACATAAAATCAAGGTATCACTAGGTTCAAGTTAGAGAAGAAGATATTTCGAAATTTTCCTTCAAAATCAAACAAGGTTGGTATAAGTGGTTAGTCATGCCATTTAGTTTATGCAATGCACCAACTAGATTCATGATGTTAATAAATGACATATCAGACCTACATTTAGATTCATTTGTGCTTGTATATTTGGATGATATATGGGTATATAGTGCTACTTGGGAGGAGCACATCTCAAATTTAATGCAAGTGCTAAAGACATTGAAGAAGAACTAGTTGTTGGAAAATATCAAGAAATTTGAGTTTGCACAACAATATTTGGTGTATTTAGGATATATGATTAGTGGAAGAGAGCTGAAGATAGATCTTGTCATGATGGAGGCCATAATGAAATAGTTGGTGTCTAACAATATTTTGGAGTTTAGGGGTTTCGTTGGGGATTCATATTACATGTGAAATTCATAGCCTCATTTTCATTAGTAGGAGCACCACTCCACGCCATAACAATGAGTGGAAATTTTTTCTAGTGGGGAAAATGTTAGCAAAAGGCGTTTGAGTAGTTAAAGAAGAAAATCAATTAAGCACTAGCTTTTATATTATTGAAATAACCCTTTCAAGTGGATACATATGCAAGTGGGTATGGTATGGGAGAAATGTTGATGCAGGGACGAAGGTCTATATGCTACCATTTTGAAGTATTTAATGGGGTGGTTCTTAAATAAGGAGCTCTATTCCCTAGGACAAGGTGTGAAAAAGTGGAAACACTATCTAATGGGAAAGGAGACAATGATCCACACAAATCACTAGCCGTTATAGTACCTGTAGGCCCATAGTAAGTTACATAGATTGGGAATTACAAGTGTATAGGGATTTTACAATAGTTTCATTTAGTGATAAAGTACAATAAGGAAAACAAAAACAAGTTGGCTGAGATGCTTTCAACACCACCCACATCAAAAGATAACAACTTTTCGAAATTTGATGCACATGGAGTCTTCCACCCAGAATGCATACATAGCGACATACATAGAGGATGCGGTCTCTAAGGAGGTGTTTAAATAATTGCATAGCCAAAGCCATGTGCGTGATGGTGATAAAAAAATTGATGGTCATTTCCATAATGGATTACTATACAGGCTGGACAAGTTATGTGATTTTGAAGGTGAGCAATTGTAGCTAATTAGAGAGGCTCACACCTCCAATATTGCAGGGAATTTTGGTTAGGAAAAATAGGGGCCAAAATATATAGGTTGTTGGCATTTTTTTCATTGATGGAAAAGGAAAAGCAAGAGCACACAAGGTATACTTGGTGTGCTTTATATGTTGATTAGAAATGAAGTTGATGGCAACAAAACACCAAAGGAGTAGCAACAAGAGAACACGGGTATTGCATTTGAGAATGAATGTTTTTCATGCATATGTGATGTTGACTTGTACATTGTGTTGTAAGGTTGATTGTACATGGCAGGCACTGTTAATGAAGGAGTTGAGCTTAGTTATCCTTGTGATATTGAGGTATGCATATGATGCTTCTTGTTATGCTTGCTTGACAGAAGTTGTTATGTTGTTTTGCATATAGTGTTGAGTCATGGAAATGGAACAAAAATAAGTGTGGTCACCATATGTGTGTGAGAAGGTGATTTTGATAGAGATATGTTGCTTGTTAACAACAGGGTAAAGGGGCATCACAATTAATGTATGCACGTTTGAATAGGTATTGTTGATGCCATTCTTGTGTTGATGCAAGTATTGTTATGCTTTGGAGGTGAAGGAGGACAACTTGTTAGAGATTTCTTTCATATGTTGTTATTTCATGTTGATCTTATTGCATGTTGATGATGTTGCATGTATTTATATGGAAAAGGTGCAACAAAGTAGGATGGGAAAGGGTGTCATTGATGCCATGGTTGTCTTAGAGATCTTATGTTACACATCCTTGGTGGTTAGATATGCTTGTTGATTGCTGATGAAAGAATGTTGAAAATATTGTTATGTTGTAGATATTGTTGTGATGTAAGGAAAATATCCAAGGAAAAGACATGATGCACGACAAAGGCAAAGGTATAAGGCAAAGACAAAGGCAAAGACATAGGAAAAGACATAAAGGCTGTTTTTATGCTTGTGATATTATGATGTGTTATAGTTGATGATGTATTACTAATGTATGTTGAAAAGGATATGCTTGCTATGCTTGTTGATATAATCATTACAAGTAGCTAAAAATAATATTTGGTGAAGCATTTATTTATTTTAATATTCAAAATATCAAAAGGTGTGAAACGAATGAGTGGAATGCTAAGAGACAATTCTTTTCACTTCATATTCTTGTATGAAATACTAATAACCATCAAAGTTTGTTTATAAAAATATGTGCTTTTGGAAGGACTGAATGGTAAGAGAGTTAGAGAATATGAGAGCTTATTGAGGTGTTGTCTATTAGTTACTTGACACATATATAAAGCTAATGTGAAGACGATTTGAGAAGAAGAAGAAAAATAGACAGAGACGAAGAGATGTAGAGTTATAGATCAAGTAAACTAACATGTTATTTATTATATGTACCAGGGTATTGCAACCTCCTTTCAAGTTGTAGTTTGAAAAAAAACAGGTTGGAGCCTATTGAGGTAGGATCCTCCTGTGGCTTGTAGCCTACAAAAAAATTGTGGGAGTTGGAGAATCCTTGAAAGTTGAATCTTGTAGAAGAATTAAGGTAGCAACCTCATGTAGGTTGGAGCCTACATAAAATCATATGTAATATGGGAGTAGGATATTTCCTTTGCATCATAACAATACAATATTCATGTTTTTCTCCCTTGATGGGTTTCCACTTATATCTGGTGTCCATGTGTGTTTGATTTTATGTAATGAGTTGATGTTATAGTTTACATATTGCATGTTTTTCACAATTTAAATCTGCCGTTCATAATATGTTAAGTTTCTTATTCAATAGTTCACTTAACCATTGAAAATATTAAAATATTAAAATTAAAATTTTCCATGAATGCACTAAAATGATTCACCCCCCCCTCTCAGCTTAGTCAAGGTTTCAACAATTTGTATTAGATCCAGTTCCTTCTGTGTAAGCCTAACAGATAGAAGGTAGACTTGGTTGAGTCATGGACTATCAAAGTGTACCTTTGCTTATAACAACAAAATTCCATGAATGGCGAGATAAGGTAAAAGCATAATTTATAGCTTATGGACCCTATGTATGGAAGCTAGTGTGTGAAGGATATTGCAAAGATCTCCCCTCTACACAAGAACAACATTGGAATGCTTAAGACAAATGTACAATATATAAAAAACTTCATAATAAGATCTTGAGATGGTTATAAACCTTAAATCTGTAAAATAAATTTGGGATAGGTTGCAGCTCATGCATGAAGAAGATTCTGGTAGCAACAATGTAGAAAAGGAAAAGAAAAAGAGGAAAAAGAAAAATTCCCTTCAAAGAGAAAGTGTTAAATCAAACAAGACCTATTATGCTAATGTGAATGTACCTGATTCTGATGAAGAAAATACAAATGAACATCAAGCTAGGTTTGATTCAAAATTAGCTAAAATAGATAGACTTGTAAATAAGAGAAGAGACCATAAGAAACTGTTATAGATATGCGATGAAAGAGAACATGAATTCAAGGATGAAATTATTAGCTTGAGGATACATCTTGAAGAATCAAGGAGAATAGAATAGGTTATAAGTAGTATACTAAAGGAGAAATAAGAAAAATGCAAAATATTAGAAGTTGAGAATAGTTCAACAAGAAATGAACTATATGAAAATAATAGATTGTGTAAAAAGATAGAGAAAGGGATTGTCTCCATGAAGAACTCAGATAAGGCAACCATTAAAGAGAATAAAGTAACTTCAAAAAGGGTTGCAAAAGAAGGTACTAGTAGCATGATTTGTAAAAAAATAAAATAAAAACAAGCAGTAGAACCAAAAGCAGAAGAATGAAACAAACAAAGTATACTTTGCAACAATGAAATCTACTCATAGAGATGGGGCTAGAAAGTTTGAGAGATTTCAAAGAAGTAAATATGTGTCATGCTTCTATTTCCCTAAACCTAGACATGTAGCAACAAATTTCAAGAGAAATCAAAAACAAAACTAATCAACATAAGAAGAAACAAACAAGAATGTTCCCTCAAGAAAGAAAATAGAGAAGAAAATCATCTACCAAGTACACAAATCTTTTTTATGGTTAATGTTATTTGTGAAATTGATTTGGACATAAAGAAGTTGAATAAAAATCGTATGCAAAGAAGGAGACGAGCACTAGAAAACACACATAATTTCGAAAATTTGTTGGTCATATCAGTTTATATTTATGTAGCAACCTTGGCCACATGGCCAATGACTGCCAGTTGCCTAATACACTAAAGAATTCTAGACAGAAGATGGACGCGAATGCAAGTAGACCAAACAATGAGTCAAAAAAAGATGCATATAGGATAAGGAAACCCACTAAACTGCAGAAGAAGAAGAATAAGGAGCAACTTATAAATTCAATGACAAAATGAAGTCATCATGGCCTCAAGGGGAGCTACTCATGAAAGTAATGAAGAATCTTATTAAGGACAATGTTAGAGAAGCAACATCTCAAGGGGAGAGCAACCCTAATAGATTATTGACAATATATTATATGATTTGGAGTGACCCTGAAATAAAATTCTAATGATAAAGATGACTATGATCAGGTGAAAGTTCAAAAGAAGAGGTGATTGTAGGACCTTGTTATGAAGCATTCAAATACATCATCTATCATGTAATTTTCATGGCTTAGAAAGAACAAAAATGAAATATGTATAGGAAAGAAAATGCTCAAAAGATAAGCATGCAACAACTGAACAACATATTCAACAAGAAAGTTAGAGTGTGAACACTGCACAAATTGTTGCACATTGCATAAAAATATTTAACATAATGAATATCCCCCCTCTCAATTTAATCAATGTTTCAATACAAGTATGTGTATTGGCCCAAGATGTAAGAAGATTTAGCTAGGTTCATAAGAGGATGCATAATTTGCTGTACGATCAATAATAGTAACAAGAAACATGGTTTATACCATCCCTTCTCAAGATCCAATTGTCCATGAGAAAGCATTTCCATGGGCATTCTTGGATCTTGACCAACAATTAGGAAGAGACATGACTACCTATTTGTGGTATTTGATAGGTTCAACAAGATGTGTGTTCTCTTGCCTTGTAAAAGGACAACCAATGGGAAATAATTATCAAACTTGTTCTTTGGATAGGCCTAGGTGCATGTTAAGATACCAAGGAGAATCATTTCAGATACCTTTAGCCTGAGGTAGATTCAGGAACTAACAGGTTCATAAGAGGATGCATAATTTGCTGTACGGTCAATAATAGTAACAAGAAACATGGTGTATACCATCCCTTCTCAACATTTAATTGTCCATGAGAAAGCATTTTCATGGGCATTCTTGGATCTTTACCAACAATTAGGAAGAGACATGACTACCTATTTGTGGTATTTGATAGGTTCAACAATATGTGTGTTCTCATGCCTTGTAAAAGGACAACCAATGGGAAATAAGCATCAAACTTGTTCTTTGAATAGGCCTGGGTGCATGTTAAGATACCAAGGAGAATCATTTCAGATAGGGATACACTATTTCTTAGTGCATTTTGGACTAGATTGTGGAAGAAGATGCACTCAAAGTTGAAGAGGTCTACAGCATTCCATCCATAGATAGATGGAAAAACATAAGTTATCAACAAGACTTTGGTGTATCTTTTGAGGGGTTACAATCATAAGAATCTGAAGATTTGGGACAAAAATATGTATATATACAACACTCTTATAACAAGCAGTCCACACTTTTACTATTAAGTCCCATTTCAAAACTTGTTTTTACATATTTTCCACCTTAAAATTTGGATATCGCATATGGGAAATAAGGAGGAGTGAGGGAGGATCTCACAAGGGCTTCTTTAAAGGTAGAGAAGTTTATGGAGAAGATCAAACCAATCCATTTGCATGTACATGAGACACTAAATATGTCATATGAAAAGTACAAGACCAGGCATGATCAACACAGAATAGAGAATTTAGTCAAGGTGAGAGATAGACTATGGTTAATCTTAGTGTCAGTCTTGGAAACCTTCCATCAGCAATCAAACATGCTCTTACAAAGTGGTTTTAGGGTGTCAAGGTCAAATTTTGTCATTTCAGTGAGTCTTCAAGTAAAATTTGATCACTAGGTCTTAGGTATAGGATTCGTTTTCCAAAGTCTTCCAAGTATTGGTTCATGTCACCATTCAGTTTAGTGTACCATCATTCAAAGAGTTCTCGTCATCATTTGAGGTTCCAATGGATCATTTTACACCTTGTTCGTGCTTCAGTTGTACTTGGGTAAGCCTCATTTCCCTCTCCTAGGGTTTTGAAGGTAATTTTCTTGGATGGCCAAATGATCAAAAAAACTTGTGTCCTGGTGTTCATACACCTTCCCCTATCCTAATATACCTTCTTAAACAATTCCCATCACTCATATCCCTCAAATTCATCATTTTCCCACAAACCCTAGTTTATTGCTACAATTTGACAATTTTCTAGGCTAAGCCTGTGTTTTGCCTTTTTGGACCCCTTCCCCTCACTAAATATTTGAAATTCCACTTTTCCCTGCTTCCTAACATCCCTCCCTACTTCCAAAAATTTTCTCAAGAATTTAGAAGCCCCTCATCCCCTTCATTTCCCTTCATTTCTACAAATCCCCTGTTCCACATATCGGGATAGGTTTTCTTCAAACTATCTTTCTGAGCAATAAAATACGAATTTGACAAAAGTGAGAGAGGTTTTTGTCCATAATTTACCCAATAAGAAAAACCTCTTTTAGTTTTTATACAGGTTTCATGGTTTGGGAGATATGTTGAAAACATCATGGGCCTCAGAAGGATTGATGCACTTCTGGAGTGACCTTGGGAAAATCAAGATTGCTCCTAGCCTGGTTGGCCAAATGACTTGCTTGATGAGTCAACTAATAACTAGACAGAGAGAGATTTCCAATGAGCTATCATGAGCTCAATTTTTATTAGAGAAAAACCTTCAAAAGTTGACTACAACAACACTCCACATTTAGGCAGCCTCATTCTGCACATTTTGACCAGTCCTGGAAGATTTTACTTTTGGTAGAGAAACTGAACTCAAAATTGAAAAATTCAAGATTTTCTAGAAAGTAGACTCGATAATATTTCCAACGAGCTATCACGAACCCAATTTGGACACCGGGAAGGCCTTTAAAATTCATTTGCAAAAAGGCGCTGCCATCAGGGAGGCGCTGCACATCAGAGGGTCGGCGCTGCGCATTAGGCAATTTTCTCCTATGTTAATTTACACTGGCGGTGTGCATCATGGAGGCACTGCGCATTAGGCAGGTGGCGCTGTGCATTGGCCAGTAACGCCTCAAAACCCTCAAATTTCACCTCTAATCACTCTCATTGCTGCATTTCTCCTCCAAGAAAGTAAGTAAACTCTCTTTTGATCTCACATAGGGTTTTTTATGCTTTGATGGTGGTTTTAGCATCCTAAAATTCAAAACCCTAATTTGTCTCTAAAACTACCTCATACACTACAAATTACAGTTGTTTATTCCCTATTCCCTAATTTCATTTGCCCAAAACCTATCTCCTAAACCCCATCCTCCCTAACTCCTTTTCCTTTCTCCTATCTCCCAAACCCTACCCTTCACATATCAAACCCTATACTCATATACCCCAAACCCTACCATACTCCCAAACTCTATCATTATTCCCAAACCCTATCATTACTCCCAAACCCTACATCATTCATTAACCTTACTTATTCCCCACATCCCTTTCCAATTCTTGTTCATCCTCACCTGTTTCCCTTTTTAAATCTCTTCATACTCCTCTCAGTCATCACAAGGGAAACAACTGTAAAGTATGGAGAGGGATAGTGAGTATGACTATGAGAGAGAAACCCTCAGTGACAGTTGTATGGAGAGACTTAAGGAGAAAAAAGGAGCATGATAAGCTAAAGATCTTGGCTGAGGCTTCACTAGCCCAGCAAAGCAATCAGTGAGGGACCCATGTGCCAAATTTGGGCAAGTTTTGAGAAATTTTTGTCATTTTCAATTTTTGAAATTTCACAACACAGGAAATTCCGGCGTACTGCACATTGAATTGGTGCATCCTCTTGACAAATGGATTATAGATTTGGATTTAGCATCAAAAAATAAGCAAACCCAGAAAGTTTCATCAATTTTGGAGAAGATCTGGGCCACCAAAAGGGCAAAAAACACTCAAAAAATTCCCTCTCTGCCACTTTTTGGACACACAGGAACCAATCATGGGAGAATCCACTTTTGAAGGGGCAAATCAACTCCAAATCAGAAAATTCAAAGTGTTCCAAAAACTAGACAAGTAGAGATTTCCAACAAGCTATCTTAGGCCTGATTTGGTAAAGTGGAAGGCCTCCAAAATCAGCCTTGAAGTGGCGTTGTGCATCAGGCTCAGGGCGCTGTGCATCAGGCAAATTTTTGCTAATTTTGCCTAAAAACTCAGAATTTCGTCCAATTTGTCTATCAGTTGACTTATCCTCTTCTCCTTGGTAAATGTGTGATGGTAAATGATGTAATATGATGTAAATATGATGAAAAATGACTTGAGGGGGTAGATACATCAATTACAGGTGGTTTGAGGTTGAATGAATCAGTTTCCATAGTTTTAGAGGCAAGCTGTTCCACTGCCTATTTTCTAGTTCCTAGTTTAGATGTTGTTGAAACAGCTCCTTGACTCATGGATTCGACCCCTCATGGCTAGCATAGGTGGTTTGAAGCCTATACTATGTACTTTCTTAGTCATTTGTAAAGGTTGGAATCTTGTGGATGCTTTGAGTTTCATTGTAAGTCACTTCTGCAGTTTGGCAAGGAAATGAACCAGGGTTTTACAGCATGTTGTGGGATTCTTGTGATAATGTGTCTTGACATTGTTTCTTCCTTTTTTATTTAGTTTCTCTTTTGTGTATATGTGCTAGCATCTATCTTTTTCTTCGTAACTAAATGAAACAAGATTAATAGGTGGAATCCATTGATATTCAGTGCTCTTCCTTGAGGTTACATTTAGTTTTAAATGTTTTCTGTTGTTTGAAGAGGACTCATGAACCTTGCATGCCCTCTCCAACTCCTCATCGGTCTTAGACTTACCATCACACCCAATTAAAAGTTCCAAAACACCTACCTACCTCGTCCCACGGAACTTCCTGCAAATCTTAGTTGATTTTCCGGACCCAAAGCTGCCTTCTTCACTTGATCCAACAACCAACCATCAAAATCAAACAAAATTCTCTGACCTAATATACCTAGCCTAAAATTAGCATTTATTTTCAGTCATCTCAAGCCCTAGTTGCCATATTCTTATTGAGATTGACAAGGAGAGAGCCCTCTCCCTACCTGGTAGGGCTAGCTACCAGGTTAAGCTTGGTTTGATGTTACCCTAGACCTGACTTCTTTCAGCTTGAGTTAGATCCAGGAACTAACAGGTTCATAAGGGGATGCATAATTTGCTGTATGATCAATAATAGTAACAAGAAACATGGTCTATACCATCCCTTCTCAACATCCAATTGTCCATGAGAAAGCATTTCCATGGGCATTTTTGGATCTTTACCAACAATTAGGAAGAGACATGACTGCCTATTTGTGGTATTTGATAGGTTCAACAAGATGTGTGTTCTCATGCCCTATAAAAGGACAACCAATGGGAAATAAGCATCAAACTTGTTATTTGAATAGGCCTGGGTGCATGTTAAGATACCAAGGAGAATCATTTCAGATAGGGACACACTATTTCTTAGTGCATTTTGGACTAGATTGTGGAAGAAGATGCACTCAAAGTTGAAGAGGTCTACAACATTCATCCACAGATAGATGGAAAAACATAAGTTGTCAGCAAGACTTTGGTGTATCTTTTGAGGGGTTACAATCAGAAGCATATGAAGATTTGGGACGAAAATATGTATATATACAACACTCTTATAACATAGCAGTCCACACTTTTACTATTAAGTCCCAATTCAAAACTTATTTTTATATAGTTTCCACCTTCACATTTGGATATCACATATAGGCAATAAGGAGGAGTGAGGGAGGATCTCACAGGGGATTCTTTAAAGGTAGAGAAATTTATGGAGAAGATCAAACCAATCCATTTGCATGTACATGAGACACTAAATATGTCATATGAAAAATACAAGACCGGGCATGATCAACACGGAATAGAGAATTTATTCAAGGTGAGAGATAGAGTATGGTTACAATTGAACTAGGAGAGGTTATAGGGCCTTGGTAAGAAAATCAAGGATCTGCGATATTGTCCCTTGAAATACTAAATTTTTTTGAGATAATGCCTATAAACTTAGTCTACTCCCATAAATGCACATTTACTCAATAGAAAATGTAGAAAACCTAAGACTCTATGAGCCTTCCATTATGGATTAAGAAGAGGAGTAGGTACTACCTTATGGATTCTTAGGAAGATTATGGTTACAAATGAACTATGAGAGGTTACAGGGCCTTCGTAGGAAAATCAAGGCTCTGCAATATGGTCAATTAGAAATACTAGAAAGTTTTGGGATAATGCCCATAAATTCAGTATACCCCCATACATGCACATTTACTCAATAACAAACATGGAAAATATGAAACTCTATGATCCTTACATGATGGATCAAGAAGAGGAGAAGGTAGTATCTTTGGGTTGCTTAGGAAGATTTAAAAGAGGATACAATTTTGCAGAAGAGGTCCAAAACTACAATATACGGGCAACATGACCTTTATCATATTGGGTTGAAAGAACAACTTCTAGACAAGGCTAAATGGTACACATAATAGATTTGATGGAAACTTGGTGATAATATATATATTTTTAAATAATTTTAATTTCTGAAAATTCTATTTAAAACCACATAAAAATATTAGAATGTATATTTCCACAACCATTAAGATGATGTAGATGAAACTTTCGGTGTGTTATCACATAAAAATAGTCATTTATTGTACATCCCCCAATCAAAAAGTAGAAATTTAAATTTTAGAATTTTATAAATTAATTTTTAATTTCCAAAATATTCAATTTAATATTTAGATTTTAAACTACTTTAATAAAATTTAAAGTTTCTTTTCAAAAAATTAATAACTAATTTAATTCAATTTTGTTTGACTTGCAATTAATAGCAATATAACTTGCTTTTGCCAAGTAAAAAAATAATATCTAAAAGAAGGGAAGAGCTCTATGAAATAATCAAAGTGGAAGAGAGTTATCCTTTGGTACAAGGGTGAAGTATATTTATACCCTAAATCAAAGTTGAAGCAACAAATATTAAGGGAGTCTCATGAATTTTTGATGGTGGGAAATTAAAGGTTCCCTAAAACATATCAAAGGACCAATTCATTTTTTATTTTTTTTTCTACGAAAGAATGGAGAATTTGTAATATAATTCCATGCGAGCCAAAGAAATAAAGGAGAGATAATCAATACTCTAAGGTTAACTCAACTTTTTTGGCATACATATATATGAATGGAGTTCATTATAGGTGTGCCAAAATCAAAAGGTAAGGATGAAAATGTTCCATAGAGCTTCCTTGTTCATTTATACATTATATTTTTTGTCTAGTACTATTGTCTCTTTTCCATTCATGGTGAGCTTATTTCAACTACATAGGAATAGAAGATGTAGTGGAATTTAAACTCAAGGATTCTTTTATTCTAGAGATATCATTGACTATCACGTTATCCTTCCCCATTTTGTAAATTATTCTAAAATCAAATCCTTGCATATTTGCTACCTTTTTTGTTGCTCTTTTGATAACATCTTTTTCTCCAAAAAGTATTTTAAGCTATCACCATATTCTTGACTTTAAAATGACTCCCAATAAGATATTATCACCATTTTCTATTGAATGTAAAATATCACCATTTCTTTTTCATATGTAGATTTCATCATATATTTTCCCTTAAGTTGTTTACTTTCGAAAGTCAACCCTCTCCCGTTCTTGCATCAATATTGATTTAATTCCTTGTTTTGGTGTGTCACATTTGGTTATATATGTTTTACCGAAATTAGATGATGATTATATTGGTAGAAGGCATAACATTCTTTAAGAGTGAAAAAGCCAAGGTAGCCTCTTCATTCCATTAAAAAAGAGGTTTGAGCTAGCTTGTAATGTGTGCATAATCCTTAACAAATTTATGATAATATCTTGTAAGGCCCTTATATTATTTAAGACTCTTGATGTTTTTAGGAACATACCATTTTGTGATAACTTGAATCTTTCAAGTAACCATCTTGTTCCCTTCCCACAAAAAAATATAACCCAAATACTTTACTTCTTGTTTCCCAAAAACACATTTGGATATTTTTAAATTTATTATTCTCAAGAATCTATAGGACTTTATCCACACATTTAACGTGGTATTCCCATGATTCTCTGTAGGTAAGCATATCACCAAAGAAAAATAACACAAAATTTTTAAAGTAGGGAAGGATAATGTCATATAAAATGGCTTTATACAATAGAAGAATCTTGGAGTTTATATTCCATTACATCTTCCATTCCTGTCAAGATGATACTAGTGCTAGACAAAAAAATATAATGTCTAAAAGAAGGGAAGAGATCTATGGAAAATTGAGAGGGGAAGAGAGATTTCATTTGGTAAAAGGGTAAAATATTTTTATGCCCTCAATCAAAGCCGAAGAAACAAATATTTTTAAGGGAGTCTCATGCCTCTTTGATGGTGGGATATTTAAGGATCCTTAAAACATATTAAAGGACCAAAAAACATTTTTCTTTTTTAGAAGGAATGAGGAAAATATTCCAAAATTTGTAAGATAATTCCAAGTGTGCCAAAGGAAAGAGACAATTAAGGCTCTGAGGTTACTTCAAATTTTATGGAATAGTTAAGAAAATATGGGAAGATATATCAATGTAATTCATTTCAATTTTACCAAAATAATGAGGTAAGGATGCCATTATTGTGGTTGTGGATATCATTGTAAAATATGCACATTTTTATGGAATTCAAAGTAGAATATAAAATAATCCAAGTGGTAGAAGTGTTAATGAACTAAATTCATAGATTTCATGGATTTTCTAAAGTGATAGTAAGTGATAGAGATCTTAAATTCATAGGAAAATTTTGAAGGAAAGAATTATGGAAGATGAGTGGAACAACACTAGCTATGAGTTAAACATATCATACATAAATAGATGGTCAAATAGAAATAGATAACAAATACTTAGAGGGTTTCCTTTTTAATATTATTTATAAACACAATCTCAAAGGTTGAAGTGGCTTCCTGTAGTATAATGGTGGTATAATACCACCTACCATACATCTACTAAGGTGGATTCCTCAAGGATCCTGCGACTACAAAATTGGGCTCCTATAGCAAGATATTAATCTGATAGGTGGACTTCTCAAGGATCCTTCCCATCTGTAGCTCTATCAAACTACAAATCCAAATCAACCCACCTCCCTCCTGGAGGTATCTTGGCTATCATGGCGAACTCCTCTTCCTATTCGATCTTTTCTGTTGCAACCTTAGGATCATGCTTCTCATCCCTGTCCTTTTTCTTCAAAGGAAAATGTGATGCATAGTGGCCCATCTCGCCACATTTGAAACATTTCACCTTAGAGACATCCTTCTTTTCTCTCTATTTCCTCTACTGCCCCTTTGATGCAAGAACTGCATTATCCTCCTCCTCCTTGGGCTTAGACCCACTGTTGCTGTTGCTTATGTCAAGTTTGACCTTGACCAGGTCTCTCCTTAGCTCCTCTTGTTTTAGAGCTTCCTACATCTCATCCCAATTAGGAAATGATGCTCTTCCCAGGATATTTTGGAAAAATAATTGCCACTCATATGAGACAAAATATAGGGCCAGTCTAACTAACTCTGAATCCTCATGTCTTTGTCCCGCAGCTAACAACTCATCACATATCTCCTTCAACTTCCCGAGGAATGGATCCACATGTTCTCCCTTCTGGATCTAAGTAGATCTCAACTTCTGCTCTAAGTACATCTTTCGCTGCTCAGAAGATCCCTGATACAATATGGCCAAGTCATCCCACATCTCCTTAGCCGTTTTTCTGCTAGCAACGTGGCACACCACGTGATCCTTGACTCCATCCAGGATCATCCTCTTGGCCTTTTCCATATCATCCTGGTACTTCTTTAGTGGATCTGCATTTGCAGGTCCAACCACCACACCAACGACGTATGTGTTGAGGGCATGCTCATCTAGAAGGAATTTCATTCTAGTCTTCCAGATGACGTAGTTGGATGCTTCATCCAACTTGTCCCGATCTCTCAAGCCACTGGTTACCATATCCTTTGAAAACTGTCAAACAACTCTGTCTTTCTCACTACCCCATAGCTTCTAGGCTGGCTTATGGAATCCTTGATGGAGCTGGTAACTCTGCTGCTCCTTTACTACCTAGAAAATACTAAATACTGATTTCCTTGGCAAGAAATCACTGAGGAAGTATTCCCTCTCTATGCAATTTACTTCCTTCTTCCAACAAATTTTCTAGCCAGCACTTAGCTTGCAGAAAACTGCGTCCCTTTAGCTTTGCGTGGCTCCCTCTTCCTTGGTAAATTTTCAATCCAACAGTTTTATCTCTCTGTTGACTTCCTCAGAAAGAGACAACCTCAAAAATATAACCCTCATGGCTAGAAATATGCAATCCCTCAGGGGATTTGAACTGCTGCTTGCTGTAGCAAGTTGGCCCTTACTTTAGTGCTAGATCTGCTCTTCCTGTTTCACATCAACACCTCTGATACCATGTGAAATTTCCTAGATCTAACGATCTCTGGAATCCTGCTATAACCAGCTGAATCTAGTTCACCTAGATCATAAATTATATTACAAACTTATTTCAGATTTCTTCTTGAAATAATGAAGAAAATTACTGAAGCAACCTACACCAAATTAAATATGATTCCAAAACATAGAAACTGAGAAAGGAAATACAAACACACAGGACACCGTTATTTTGGACAAATGTCTCCGGAAAAGCCCAATGCGGAAGTATCGGTGCAGTAGCTCTGAGGGTTTATTATTATTAAGCAATAGAAAATTTTGAATACATCTCTGAATACCTCACAAGGTTATTCAGTTATAGAGAGAGAAATACTGGCAGAAGCTTTTTGAGATTACCTCACACAATCACTGAGAAAAAGCCCTGGCTGATCCGGCTACTGGATGAGGTGCCCTTAGTAGGCCCTGCACTACCTCTGCGCTACCTCTACACTGTCCCAACATCAACCTTCTCAGGCACAACGTCACCAAACTGGGGAATCGATCAATAGACTAGAGTCGCTACTCTCAGCCTCCCGGTCTCACACCCCGACTTTCGGCTGTTGAAACTGACTCTCTGCTCTGTTTTTCGACTTTCTCTCTCTCCCTCTGCGCTAACTTTGCATGGCCCTGCTGGCCCAATGTAAGCTTCTGCATGAGAGTTGCTAGATCACTCTTTACCTCTCTTTGCTGATAATTCTCTGACTGAGAATATCTCTCTCCGAAAGCTGCTATCCTTGCCCCTCAATTGCAAGAAATCTCTTGAATCGAATTTTCCTCCTACAAAATTCTCACTTAAGAAAATCGATTTCTTGTTCTCTCTTGGTGTATCTTCCAAATGACCCTCAAGCTCCTTCTTATATCTTCCTATTGGACAACCAACGACCTAGATTAACTCCTAAACAAAGGCTTAGATCATTTTGAGTTGATCTACATTATTTTCTAGAAGATTCACCCACAATTAGATTGATACATACTAATATTTTAATTTTCCTAAGTTTAGACTTAGGAACCCCATTAAAAATATTAATTATTTTAATATAATCATCTCGCGGTGAAATTTCCAAAAACAGTTTCTGGGTTCTTTGGAATGCATGTGCCCAAGCCTCCCTATAAAATTTAAGGCTTAGAGCACATCCGATGCTACTCTAAATCAACACTTTATAGTACTATAGGAGAGGGGTTGAATAACGAAGAGAATGATTGAGTAACCATGAGTATTGGTACATTAGTTGATTAGCCTAAATGTCTAATTGCATTGTGGAATTATTAGGTTGCTAGAAATGCAGATAACATGAATGATATGACTAACAAGTAAAAGTGATTGAGTATTAGTGTAAAGTAATTCTAAGATTGCTTCAAGCAATGTTGTAAATATTATAGTGAAAATATTGTATGCATGAATACTCACATTTGTTTGGTTGATTGAAATTATAAGTTATGGGAAGAATGGTCTTAAATGTGATAATAAATGAAAGCCCATAAGGAACACTGCTAACTACAACTGCAAGAGACAAATATTATAAGGAGTCTCATATTGGAGATATTTGATTACCTATGCGCAACATATTTTAAATCTGAAAGCGAAACTTAATGTTTGTGACAACTGATTTAAAATATTTTTGAATGAAATTGCTATGATGATAGCTCATAGTAAATATATGTACATCATACATGTGAGTTGATGGATCTATCCAAAAAGGATATATGATGGTTATTGAAATGGAAAGCATGGATAAAAGGCTATGATAAGAACACATGAACCATATGATATTCCATGATCACCCTTGAGATGTGTTATGCTATGTTATAACAAGTCATGGGGCACCTTGGATATAAGAATGTATAGGTATCAATACTTTCCACTGTGAGGAAGCCTTAGAAAATGATGAATTGATTGATTGATTTTGTATTTGAGATAGATATGCTTGAGCCTAGAGGGTGAGTGATTGCAAGGAAGAGGAGGATTGAATGAATAACATGTTAGCTAGGACCACAAATGCATTGGATATGTATGAGAAAACATTAAGCACAGTTCTATTTGTGGAAACCATATCGATACAAATACATAATCATATAGATAAGTATTGTTATGAAATATATTCCTTATCCTAAATCATGAACATCAATGGATATTTTAGCATAAAATAAGTATTGAACTGCATGATTACTTGATAATTGTTATAGACCTATGCTAGAATGTCGAAAGCCTAGAGGTAGACTAGACTATGAATAGGATGCCATTGTTGAAGTAGATGAAAGAGAAATCCATGACCAATGTTATTGATATTAAAAAAGAATTGATAGTGATGTCCATTTTAAGTTAGAGATGATTGTAACATCCCCATTTTGATCCCTCGATTAAATTGTATTAATTGCACTATTGTGTTTTGTTTTACTTTTAGCATGGACATTTAATTACTATGCAATGATGATTTTGAAATGTTTTTGTTATATATTATGTCCTTTAGTTGATGCAAAAATGCTGACAATTAACTAAGGCATGAGTTCCTATAGTGCCCATGATACCATGAGTGAGAAATGGTAATGGGGCCTATGGGGGTTCATCATATTTAATAGGACCCAGTCCACCCTTGTTAAACCATTTTCTAGGTAATATTTGAATGTAATTTTTTTTTCACTCATCCTTCCCTTTTTATTCGTCATAGATAGTCATTAAATGTAGAAACTTTATTGATGGAAGTTTTTCCCTCTTAATGTTCTGGAAGCATGTGATGATGGTAGTTGAGAGAGCTATATGAATAACAAATGCAAGGTGTGGTTAAGTACATTCATGGGAAACATGTAGGACCCAAATTGACATGGAAGAAGGGAAATAATGATTATGTGGGGTGTGCAAAAGTTGAGGAAACATAAAAAAATTCACGTAGAATGAGCTTGAAGGGAGAGTGAAGCCATGAGCAAAATAGCCAGTGAAAAAAACTAGTTGAAATTACCTAGTTCAACCCTTGAGTGCGTGGGAAAATTTCTGCAAATTGTTGACGATTAGGATTGTGGCTTGTGTCTCATTGGGAGTGCATGATAAAGTGATATAAAGAGGAGTCTCAAGGGAATTTGTAGCAGTGAAGAGATCTCACTTTTTTGTTGTGTAAAGCCAATCAGGGAGCGCTTAAATGGTAATGTGGGCCTTGTGAGTTCATTGATGATATTTTCCTATGGGATCATACTTATGAGGGACTACTAATTTCCAAAAAAATAAACAGTATCCCAAATTTCATCCTTGTGTTATCATGACTTGGCTAAGGTATGGATAGTCGTAAAAAGAAAACGTGCAATTGTGCCTACATTAGGTGGAAAATTTCTCACCCTTAGTTGGTTCAATAGCCATTACTGATAGATAAGTTTCTTAATTCTGTGCTATAAAATCATGCAGCCATGCTTATTAAATGAAATATGTTTTTACGACTATTTTTTGATGATTCAATAACAAGAAAGTTACTTGCAAGACCTACAAAAGTTTGTATTATTACTAGTGATAGAATTTATTTTGAGTCATTAGTTTGTGTTTTGAAGTAAAGTCACAACATCCATTGAATTTTAATATTGGTTGATTAATATACATATGGCTGTTTTTTTGGGGGGTGGGGGGTCAGGGGTGTGTATGTGATGGTTTTTTCCTTTAAGTTGTTAGATCATGCTATAATCAAGATTTGTTTTGAATCACGATTGTTCGTAAGACATTATTAGTATAATTATCATGTGAATGTCTTTTTTCTTTTTGATTTGTTTAGAATTTGGAGAATTATTTTATCTATAAGTCTTGGAAAATTTCATTCCATGCTAAAGCTTTAGGTAATTATGAGAATTTCTTCTGCTTATTATATAGCTACAATATTGCTACTAGACTCTATTGATTGAACCTTGTAGAGTAGTAAATACATGCTGCTATTTATGCATACTTGTGTAATTATTGAGGAAGGAATTCACGCTTTTATCTATGTTGGAAATGAGTTCCTACACTTTTGTAAATCATGAAAGACTTTATGGTGGAAAGAACTTAGAAATCCATTAAGTGTTGAATTCTCGAGACATAGACATTTTTGAGTTTTAAGGGCTTAGAATCACTTAAATTTAAAGGAAAACTTAGTCTATTTTGTGTCATATGAAAAATACTTCCATGCAATATACCATGCGTCACACACACATTTTTTGTGTTAGATGAAAATTTTCAGATGAGATAGAAGAATCATAAAGCTTAGAAGTTTTCTAAGTTTGAAGGTTCTTTGGAAAACTTTTTTGTATAACATGATGTTCATTTTCAAGTGATGTAACTTATATCATGCATAAACATTTTTTGTGTGATACAATGATTCATTAGATAAACAAAGACTAAGGGAATGGAAGCAAAGTTTATCAAATCAAAATTATCTTCTCATGGTGATGTATCACACTATAAATTTTGAGGGTGTAATGCACTACATGTTAGAAAATTAAGAAGGCGTGATACAACAAACAAAAGAAAGAGAAGAAAACTTAGAGAAAGTTTGTGTATCACATGAGGAAAATATTTCTATGATACCAAAAGGACATCCAAGAGAAGAGGATTTATCTTCATTACAAGAAAAGAACATTTCATGTGATGTGGTTTATCATGTCACAAAAAACTGTGGCATGATATATCACAAATAAGTTGTAATGACCCTTACATACTACAATTTTTTTTCCTTTATATTTACAACAAAAGAATCCATGTTTGAGTATATTAAGATAAAATGTCACCTCAGCCAAATCCTCCATAGTTTGATATGAGTCTTTCTCCTAAATTGATTCAATTTACCTTTTAAAGTACAATTCTTATATTCATATTCTATTCTAATACGAATTTGTCATTTTCACTTTAACTCGTGCACAAATTACTTACTTTTCATACATTAATATAGTATTCATTTTCTTCCTTGGCAAAATTAGTCAAATCTATTTCTCTAGTATATAACATTGTTCACCTAATCTAAAATATTGACCATTTGGCCATTTATGAATTCCTTTATAGTAATGCCAACTTATACCTTGAGTAGCTTGCATTAAAGTTTTATATTTCCTGATAAAATTTTGACAACAATTTTACTTCATCAACGTCATTTGATAAAGAGAAGTATTCCTCTCTTTCAATTTAATTATCGCCATTTTGATTCTTCCCAATGTTTACTTTACGACTCATGAAATTTGTTCGAGTCTATTGTTTTTCCTTTATGATTACCAGTCGGTTTTTTCCTCGTATATGTAGCCATTGCAAAATATTTTCAAAGTATTTTAATAGTGATATTTGGCAAGCTAAATATTTCTTGCCAATAATCCACTTAGGATTACAAGAAAGAATACTCTTCTCTATAAAATCCTTATGTCCAAATTTTCTTTTATTATTGCTTCGATTATGAGATTCAAATTATGATTATTTATGTGGTTAAATGTTTTTATACGATTACCTTGTTAGATTTACTCTCACTGATATTTTTATAACTATCCAAGGTAATTACATACCCTCGGTTTCATTAATAATATTTCCAACTTTTTTGTATAGTTAATTCACCAAATGTGTCTATACGATATTGTGAAGATTTTGTATGAATTTTTCTATAGGGTCTCTCTACTTTACAATTTTCCCCATTTTTAAGATCTACATCAAGAGTTTATAATGTTTAATATCTTTTTTGAGTTTAGTATCTAGTTACTCTTTTCTGGGCCTTTATCTGTAGATTATTTCCAAATTGCTAATCTGTAAACTTTTTCTAAAATTATATATATTTATGAAAATTATTTTTAAAAGAGAAATATTATTCTCTTTGAACTCTATATGTTTTATTAACTTATATAAGTACATTAAGTACATTCTCTTACTGGTTTTGAACATTTGAACTTTTTCTCTTACTGGTTTTGAACATATGAACTTCACTTTTGGTTAGATTCACGAGTTATATTTTAATACTTCATCTTTTACACAAATTTAGTAGGCAATTAAGTTGTAACATAAAAAGGTTTTAAGAGCTGTAAACTCTGCTAAATATATATCTAGATATTTACAATATTTTTTAATTATATATAAAACATATCGTTATTTTCCTTTCATGGGAAATTTTCTGATTAATTTTGTTATATAGTATCCATATATATATATATATATAATCTTATTTAGTTTTTTGTTTTCTCAAAGAATTTTTTGAGTTGTTAAGGGAGGATTTTTTCCCTTCAATGTTACCAAACCTTTGGTGTTGGGTCCCTATAATACTAGTAATTACCCCATTACTATTGTAGTTATACCCTTTATTTATATTGTTGTGCCCCCATTGCCCCCATATTGTTATTAATGTGCCCATAGAATCCCTCTATTGTTATTTTTGTGGCTTTATATTATTATTGTTAGATCGGCTGGATTATATTGTGACTCCATAGACTCCTATATATAGAAAGGAGGTTTTGTCATTTGAATCATAAAAGAATTGTTCATTTATGTAATGTAAAGGAGGTTGCCCGCTCGAAGAGGCTGAATTCTAAGGCGTTGATCTATCTTTTCTATCTTTTCTTGAGCTGGTTTCATAACATTTGGTATCAGAGCTTTGGATTCTAGGGTTTCACTGCTCCAAACAGGTCATCGTGGCATTTTCGCTATAAATTTTTTTCTGTGACGTTTGAAAAGTCGCAAAAAAAACTCATTTGAGAAGAAATCGCGCTGAACCTTGGGTCCGAATTTCAGAGCTTTTCGCGCGATATTTTCGGAGATATGATCTGAGGAAGTTGGTCTTTTTGCAGACTCCTGAATTACATTCAAAACAGGTGACCTGGGGAAAATCGTCATAACTTTCTTTCTGAGCATCGGATTGAAATTTCGTAAGAAGGTACAAAAGAGGACGGACTGTAGTTTTCTTTTATATATTTTTCAGAGTCAAAGGTTGAAACAGTGACACGTGGCAGTTCATACAAGTTCGCTCTACTGAACTAGTCTATAATCAGGTCACTGCGGGAGATTGTGCATAACTCTTTCTTGGAGAATCCAATTTGGATCAGACTAGTGGCATTGGAAAGAGGACATAGAAGGATACTACAGGTAACAATTTCAGAACTGGATGATTCGAAATTACAGAGATACATCAGATTCAATATCAGGCTTCTACAAAGTAAAAAAAGGTGTGTAGTTTTTTTTTTTATTTTTGCATAAGCTTGGTTTGAAGGAATTCAAAGGGCATAGTAAAGCATTATTATCGGTAACTGATGCCCCGAGGAAAGAAAATGCAAACACCTAGTAAGGAACCTGAAAGCTCTAGCATGACTCATGAAGAAGAGGAAGAAATGCTACATGATATATCAAAATTACAAGAACAAGTGCAACAAATGTCACGCTCACAAAAGCTAACAGATGCTAAGATAAATGGCATGGAATCTAAGATAAAGGGCATGGAAGCTAAGATGGATGATTTGAAGACAAATTTGAGGACAGATTTGAAGACAGACATGGCAGATTTGAAGACAGATTTGACAAATTTTCTACAAGAAATACTTACTAATGGTGAAAAGGTTGTAAAGGAAACTCATGATGTGAACAAAAGAAATGTTAATCATGATTCCATAGACTCTAATGTTGGATCGAAGACCCACCATATTCCAAAAATCGATATGAGGAAGTTTGATGGCAAGGATCCCGCCACATGGATATTACAGATGGAGCAGTTCTTCGATCTCAATAATGTGCAAAACACACAAAAGGTACGTATGGAAACTTTATATTTGGAACCAAATCAGTTTGTATGGTATCAATGGCTTTGCTCTCGTAAACAATTTATCACTTGGGCAATTTTTACGGAAGAATTGATAGCACATTATGAGAATACAAAAAGTAACACTTTTTTTAGCCAATTGATAAGTCTCAAACAAAAGGGTTCAATAATGGAGCACATTGAGGAGTTCCAAAAATTGAACATAAGGGTAAAAGATATTCCAGAGGAGCATAGGATTGATGTGTTCATAGGGTCTTTAAAGGATAATATCCAACATGATGTTCGACTTTGGGAACCTGATTCATTAGAGAAGGCATTCAGGTTAGCAAGAAAAATGGAAAGCAAAATTATGGCAACCAGGAAGCATACCACTCACAACTATAAAGACGGAAGTGTTGTTGCCCCTAGTCTTCCACAACCTATAAGGTTGACACCACAACAATTGGAAGAAAAAAGAGCAAAAGGGATTTGTTATAGTTGTGATAGCAAATACACTAAAGGTCATAAGTGTGCTGAGAAGAAATTATTCTACATAGATTGTGAAGAGGAAGAAGAAAAGGAGCAAGAAAGGTCAAAAGAACAGGATATGCTCTAGGAACAAAGCCTAGATGAAGAACAAATAAATCCGACCATATCTTGTAATGCATTGGTGGGAATTACCACTCCTCAAACCATCAAGATAGAAGGACAAATCAAGAAGAAAAAGGTGATAGTGTTGATTGATTCAGGAAGCACCCACAATTTTATTCATTGTAGGGTAGCAAAAGAATTGATTTGCTTCCTATATCCAGCACCAGAGTGTCAAGTGATGATTGCAAATGGAGGAACAACAAATTGCTCTGGAAAGTGCCATAATATCAAGCTATCCATGGGAGAATATGTATTGACTAGCCCAATGCTTTCCATTCCAATGGGAGGTGCTGATGTTGTACTAGGAGTCCAATGGCTACAATCCTTGGGTACAATAGCTTTTAATTTTCAAGAACTTTTCATCAAATTTTCTGTGGAAGGAAAGGAAGTTGAATTAAGGGGTATTGCAGGGAAACCAGGAAAGATAATCAGCTCTAATGGTATGACAAAGCTTCTAAAAAAGGAGCAAAGGGGTGTAATTGCACAATTATGTTCGCTAGATGTTTCCACATTAGAATCATCTATTTCTCCAGATCTCCAAAAAGTCATGGACAATCATTCTAAGGTATTTGAGACTCCCAAAGGTCTCCCACCTATGATTGCAAAGTGATGATTGCAAACGGAGGAACAACAAATTGCTCTGGAAAGTGCCATAATATCAAGCTATCCATGGGAGAATATGTATTGACTAGCCCAATGCTTTCCATTCCAATGGGAGGTGCTGATGTTGTACTAGGAGTCCAATGGCTACAATCCTTGGGTACAATAGCTTTTAATTTTCAAGAACTTTTCATCAAATTTTCTGTGGAAGGAAAGGAAGTTGAATTAAGGGGTATTGCAGGGAAACCAGGAAAGATAATCAGCTCCAATGGTATGACAATGCTTCTAAAAAAGGAGCAAAGGGGTGTAATTGCACAATTATGTTCGCTAGATGTTTCCACATTAGAATCATCTATTTCTCCAGATCTCCAAAAAGTCCTGGACAATCATTCCAAGGTATTTGAGACTCCCAAAGGTCTCCCACCTATGCGTGATCATGATCATGCTATTCATCTGATTCCAGGAAGTGTTCCTCCAAACATCAGGCCGTACAGATATCCCTATGTCCAAAACAGTGAAATTGAACGTATGGTTGCAGAAATGCTAGAGGCTGGTATAATTCAACCGAGTCAAAGTTCTTTCTCTGCTCCAGTAGTATTGGTGCACAAGAAGGATGGATCATGGCGCATGTGTCCGGATTATAGGGAGCTCAACAAGCTCACTATTAAAGATAAGTTCCCCATTCCTGTCATTGATGAATTACTGGATGAATTGCATGGATCAATTTACTTCACCAAGTTGGATCTTCGTTCAGGATATCATCAAATCAGAATGAAGATTGAAGACATTCCGAAAACGACATTTAGAACTCATGAGGGTCATTATGAATTTTTGGTCATGCCTTTTGGCCTTACCAATGCACCTTCAACATTTCAAGGTTTGATGAATTCAATTTTCAAACCATTCCTTAGAAAATTTGTGTTAGTATTTTTTGATGATATACTAATCTACAACAAGTCTTGGAAGGATCATGTTGAACATGTTGACAGGGTGCTACAACTATTGGAGGAGAAACAATTATATGCAAAAAGATCCAAATGTTTCTTTGGAGTCCAGGAGGTGGAATATTTGGGTCATATTGTATCTCATGAAGGAGTTAAGGTAGACCCTAGCAAAATTAAAGCCATTAAGGAATGGAAAATCCCCACATCCATAAAGCATCTGCGAGGATTTCTTGGGTTGACAGGGTATTATCGCAAGTTTGTTAAGAATTATGGGAGAATAGCAGCACCTCTAACAACATTATTGAAGAAAGATGCATTTTCATGGACTCCGGAAGCAACAAAGGCCTTTGAACATCTTAAAGAGGCAATGTGCCAAGCACCGGTCTTAGCTACACCGGACTTCACAAAAACCTTTATTGTGGAATGTGATGCTTCAGGAAATGGAATTGGTGCTGTTCTAATGCAAGATGAAAGACCCATTGCTTTTGAAAGTCGTCCAATCAAGGGAAAGTTTTTAAGCAAAGCTATTTATGAGAAGGAAATGTTGGCAATACTCCATGCACTTAAGAAATGGCGACCCTACCTAATGGGAAGACACTTCAAGGTAAAAACGGATCATGATAGCCTTAAATACTTTTTAGAACAAAGATTATCCTCTGAAGAGCAACAAAAGTGGGTCACAAAGATGTTGGGTTATGACTTTGAAATCATCTACAAAAAAGGGAAGCAAAATGTGGTGGCAGATGCACTCTCAAGAAAGGATGAGGATGTGGAAGCATTGTTGTGTGCCATTTCTATTATCCAACCAGATTGGATAAATGAAGCAAGGGAGGAATGGAAGAATGACGAAGAAGTGTGGGCACTTATTCGAAAGCTACAACAAGATTCCAGTACGTCTGATACATTTAGCTGGAAAAATGATTCGTTATGGTACAAAGATCGCTTATACCTCTGTAAGAATTCCCAGCTAAAACAAAAGATTCTTATGGAATTGCACACTTCTCCCTTAGGAGGGCACTCAGGATTTTTAAAAACTTACCACAGGGTTAAGAAGGAATTTTTTTGGGATGGCCTTAAATCAGATATTCAAAAGTTTGTGGCAGAATGTTTGGTTTGCCAACAAAATAAAGTTGAAACAATTAAGACACCGGGTCTATTACAACCTTTATCCATTCCAAGCCAACGTTGGGAGGAGGTTTCAATGGATTTTATCACAGGTTTACCCAAGTCTGAGGGAAAGAGTGTCATCATGGTGGTAGTTGACAGACTTACCAAGTATGCACACTTTTGTGCATTATCACATCCATTTAAAGCCAGTACAGTTTCTACTGCATTTATGGAAACAATTCAAAAGCTACATGGAAACCCAAAGATTATTGTAAGTGACAGAGATCCCATTTTCACTGGAAATTTTTGGACAGAATTATTTTCTTGTCTTGGTACTCAGTTAGCTCATAGCTCATCTTATCATCCTCAATCTGATGGGCAAACTGAGATAGTAAACAAATGTTTGGAAGGATATCTTCGTTGCTTTGTATCTGATAAACAGACACAATGGGTCAAATGGTTGCCTCTGGCTGAATGGTGGTATAACACTTCCTTCCATACAGCAACAAAAATGACCCCATTTATGGCACTTTATGGGTATCAACCACCATCCATCACATCATATTTAAGAGAAAATTCTAAGGTTCAGGCAGTGGAACATCACATCGAACATCAACAACAAGTCCTCCAACTCTTAAAGGATAACCTCGTGTTGGCACAGAATAGAATGAAACAACAGGCAGATCAACATCGCAGTGAAAGAAGTTTTGATGTAGGTGATTGGGTATTCCTACGGCTACAACCATATAAGCAAATGTCCCTCAAGCAAGCTAAGAAGGATAATAAATTATCACCAAAGTATTATGGTCCGTACAAGGTGTTGCAAAAGATTGGTACTATGGCATACAAATTGGAGCTTCCTGCAGCTTCTCGATTGCACCCAGTTTTCCATGTTTCATGTTTAAAGAAGGTTATAGGCGACAAGCTCCCAGTTCAAACAATATTGCCAGAACTTGACGAGGAAGGAAAAATTATATTGGAACCGGAAGCAGTCACAGAAACAAGAACTCGACAGCTACGAAATCGATCAATTTCAGAGTATCTTATCAAGTGGAAGAACTTATCCGCTGAAGATTCCACATGGGAGGATGAGAATTTTATGCAGAAGTATCCAGAACTACTCAAGCGTTGAGGACAACACTTTTTTGAAGGAGAGGGGCATGTTGGGTCCCTATAATACTAGTGATTACCCCATTACTATTGTAGTTATACCCTTTATTTATATTGTTGTGCCCCCATATTGTTATTAATGTGCCCATAGAATCCCTCTATTGTTATTTTTGTGGCTTTATATTATTATTGTTAGGTCGGCTGGATTATATTGTGACTCCTTAGACTCCTATATATAGAAAGGAGGTTTTGTCATTTGAATCATAAAAGAATTGTTCATTTATGTAATGTAAAGGAGGTTGCCCCCTCGAAGAGGCTGAATTCTAAGGCGTTGATCTATCTTTTCTATCTTTTCTTGAGCTGGTTTCATAACATTTGGAGCTTATTGTTTCCTGCTTTTATACTCCTTTGGAGCTTGGATATTCTATAGAGGGGTTTTTACCTAATATTAAGAGAATTCCATTTACAAACTGTACTCAAAATCTCATGTAAATTTTCCTTATTTGGAGATTTCCAATTACTAGTATGACAAATTTGCAAGCTAAAATTTCCTTCTGTAAACATTTTCTCTTATTAATAAAAGTTTTTATTTTATATTTATTTGTTTAAGAAGGACTATTCCTTCTAACTCCAACTTTGACAGGTCTTTGCCAAAATATTTACTTTATTAAAATAGTTTGTTTAAAAATTTTCCTTCGTGAAGGAATTATCAGAAATACTATCATAACTATGTTTTGTATCATAAATTTCTTAACCAAAATTCCAAAAATATTATATATTATGTTTTCTCTTATGCGAGAACTTGTAAAAACACTTCTGTGTTCTATAGGTATAATTTACCTGTGTCCTAGTCAAATTCTTTTTGCATTTACTTTATGTAGTCCTTTAATTACTTTGACTACTGTACTTGATACTAATATATAACATACCTATAGTTACAAAAGTGAGTTCTTCTACTAGTGTTCTTTTCAAACAATAAACATTCTATCAAAATAATTTCTATATTATCATCCAATTCCTAGATTCTAAATTTTATTTCCATAAAGAAACTCCTCAAAAACTTGTACCAGATAGACAAACCTTTATTCCGTTCTACTTTCATTTTCTTGCTTTGAGAATAGAATTCAATTTTTTTGTTTATAAAAAGAGACAAATAAGTATTAACATAACATCATAAGTTATAAATATCAACTTTAAAGTCTCTCTTTTGGGAAACACTATTCCATTACTTGGCTCCTCCCAACCTTGACACAACTTTTTCTGCCCCCCTCGAGCAAATAGGCTAGCAACTTCTCTGTAACACAATTTTCTTTTCTTCAGTCTCTCTAGTTTTCATTTTTCAGGAATTATGAGACAAAAGCCAAAAAATCATAGATTTTTCTTCATACATCTACCACTTCTTGGTGGTTATTAGCTGCATCCACCTCATCAACATGTGGTAGGTGGTTAACTGCTCATTTATGAGCTCTTGTTTCCCACTTTTGGAGACAACATCGTGTCTTCTAGGGAACAATATAATGGCCAATATTGTAATTTTCATAATTAAATATACTCAACCATATTATATTCCTAAGAATTTCTTATGGATAATTAATTTCTTAAAAATAATTGCAACCTTTTTCTCTTTCAGCCATATGTACCTCAATCATTAATTTCCCAATTATTTACAAAATAAGACATACTATAGTTTTTAAACAACAACTATACATTAGTTATTATCAATAAATTAATGATAATTAAGTATCTATATGTCTCCTAATGCAACAAAATAAATTCAAATTTAAGCTATATACATATAATTACAATAAAATCTTCAGGCTGAGGGTTGTCACATCGTCCCCCAATTAAATTTGATACCGTCCCAATGTACCAATGAGTACTTTTGATGGAAAACCACTTCAAGCTTGAAACCATAGAAGGATACACTTCCTTGAAAGAACCCTCCAATTCCAAGGTTGATTCTTCTGGAGTGAAATGGGTCCATTAAACTTTTAGTTGCATCACTTCTCTATTCCGGAAGGTAACCATGCTCCGGTCTAGAATACATAGTGTTTTTTATAGGAACTCTCCCTCCGGTTCCATCTATACAACATGACGGTGAATTACATGAGAATTATCTTTCACATATTTATTTAATAATGAAACATGAAAAAAGTTGTGAATGTTAATATTGCCTGGTTGGGCTAGTTGATAAGCAACATGTCCAACTCTGGCTAACACCTCAAAGGGTCCACAATATCTAGGAGATAACTTAGCACAATTTCCAAGCCTAAGTGTACTCTTCTTGGGTTTGACCTTCAAGTATACATGATCCCCCACATTGAACTCTTTTCGAGTTCTTTTCAAATATGCATAACATGTTTGGAGATCTTGAGCTGTTTTCAAATTTTGTTTGAATTGCTTAACAATATCTTCCATTTCTCTTAGCATGTCAGGTCCAAGTATCAATTTATCTTTAGGATGATCCCATATTAAGGGAAATTTACATTTTAAGCGATATATAACTTCAAAAGGACTCGTTTTCAAAGAGGTATGATATCCATTATTGTAGGCAAACTCAACTAGATGTAGGTAGTTTTCCCATTTGGTTTGTTTATCCTTCACATACATCCTTAACATATCCTCTAGTATTTGATTGGTACTCTCTTTCTAACCACCAGTTTGAGGTTGATAAGATGTGCCGAAATTCAATTTGGTTCTCATCTTTTCAAACAGAACCTTCAAATTTTGGAAGTAAAATCTGCATCTCTATATGGAATTACAACCTTAGGTACCCCATGGAGTCTAAAAATTTCCCTCATAAAAATTTCTGCAATATTTATAGCCTTAAAAGTGGATTTAACTGGAATAAAATGTGCTTCCTTGCTGAGTTTGTCAACCACAACCATGATAGCATCATGTTGTTTTCTACTTCTTGGTAGTCCAATAATAAAATCCATTGAAATAGTCTCCCATTTCCATTCAGGGATGGGCAATGGTTGTAATAAACTAGTAGGATGTTGATGAGATGCCTTAACTTGTTGGCATTCAAGACATCTGGCCACATACTTAGTTGTTTCATTTTTCATGTTTGGCTAGTAAAATTATTTCTTTAATGTTGTGATTAACTTTTTATAACCAGGATGGCCAACTGTTGGGATTTTATGCAGCTCATCTAATACTAAGTTTTTTAGACTTACCTCATTTGGTATGTAAATTATGCCCCTAAACAACAACAATTTTTGGTTTTTAATTGAGAAATCAACTTCTTTCTCTCGCAAATTTTCAATTTTCTACAATTTTTCTTTAATTTTTACATATTCTGGATCAAAATTTGTAGTTGTTTTGACTTTTTTAGCTAAATTTGTTGACCAACTAATTGTTGTTATTTTACTAATTTGGTGAAGTTTTCTGCTTAATGCATCAACTATTATATTTTCCTTTCCTTTGATGTGTGAAATTTCAAAGTCATACTCACTTATAAATGCTATCCATCTTTCTTGTCTAACATTTAGATTGGGTTGGTCAAATAAATATTTAAGGCTCACATTATCTGTCCTTAGCTGAAATTTCCTCCCTATTAGGTAGTGTCTCCACATTTTAAATGCATGAATTATTGTTGCAAGTTCCAAATCATGTGTAGCATAATTCTTTTCATGCTCTTTTAATTTTCTAGATTCATAGCAAATAACATGGCCATCTTGCATTAAAACTCCTCCCAGTCCTTCTTTTCTTGCATCTGTGCATACCACAAATTCCTTATTAGGATATGCTAATTTTAAAATAGGAGTTGTTGTTAAGAGCTGTTTGAGCTTGTCAAAACTAGCTTGACATTTAGGACTCCACTCAAACTTGATTCCCTTCTTTTGTAGATTAGTAATTGGATAAGAAAGCCTAGAAAATCCTTCAATAAATCTTCTGTAATAACCTGTGGTTCCCATAAAATATATGACCTCTTCCACATTCTTGGGTGCTAGCCATTCCAAAATTGCTTTTACCTTATTAGGATCTACAACAATTCCCTCTTCTGATATCACATGCCCCAAGTAATGTATTTGTTTCTGGTAAAATGAACATTTTCTAAGTTTAGCATAAAGTTCATGATCTCTTAAAGTTTGTAGAACCATTTTCAAATGTTGATCATGTTCCTCCTTACTTTTTGAGTATACAAGGATATCATCTATGAAGATAATAAAGAAATTGTCCAAGAATTGCCTTAGCACATTGTTCATGAGACACATAAATGTGGCAGGTGCATTAGTTAACCCAAATGGAAGCACTACAAATTCATAGTGTCCATAATGGGTATGTAATGTTGTCTTATGAATATATTCATCCTTGATTATGATTTGATGATACCCTAATCTTAGATCAATCTTGGAAAATATGGAAGCTCCCCTAACTTGATCAAACAAGTCATCTATTCTTGGTAAGAGGTATTTTTTAATGGTCATTTTGTTCAATTATCTATAATCTATACATAGTCTCAATGTTCCATATTTATTTTTCACAAATAACACAAGTTCTCCCCAAGGAGACACACTTGGCCTAATGTACTTCTTATCTAATAACTCTTGCAACTAAATTTTCAGTTCCATTAGTTCAGGTACACTCATCCTATATGGAGCCTTAGAAATTGGAACAACACCTGGTACAAGATCAATTGTGAAATCAATGTCTCTCCTTGGAGGAAGTCTTGGTATTTCCTTTAGAAACACATCTTTAAACTCTTCTAACATAGATATTCAACCAATAATGGTTGTTGGTCATTTTCAAACACTTCATACACTTGGAAAAGAAACAATTGGCACCCTTTTCTAGCATAATTTTTCATTTATACAACATAAATTTTCTTCACAAATTTTTTTCTTGGAATTCCCTGAACTATACAAGATTCTCCTTCATCATTTACGCAAACAAAGGACTTGTCCAAACAATTTAATATCACTTTATCCTATTCCAACCAATCCATTCCTACAATAACATCATAATATCCCAATGGTAAAATGTTTAGATTAAGAGAAGTTTGCATTCCATTAATATTTAGAGGGAAATCTCTACTATTTATAAAACTTTTCTTTTAGTTCTAGTAGCTAGTTGTGCCAACCAAGGTTTTTGTTGTTTTTCTTTCTTAATTTTTCATTTTTCAACTACAACATGGGAGACATAACTTGAGGTAGATCCTAGGTCTACGAGAACATATATTTCTTTGTTAAATATATTACCTTGTACTTCTACCTTATTTGGTTGATTATTTGCTTCTCTTCCATCCAATGCTGCACTAATTCTTGGTATATTACAGGCTATGTCATTCACTATTGATACTTCTTGAATTTGATTCAAAATTGTCTTCTTTTTCAGGGTATTCTGGGGGAAATACCTCCACAAGTGATTCTCACCACAACCCCAACACTTAATGGGAGGTCTCACAAATTCACTAAAGCTTTTATTACTTGCAATATGTCCTCCTTTCTTCCCAATATTTTTCTACTGGTTAGAATTTCTATTGTAATTTCCATCTTGTGTGCTTCTTGTAAAGGTAGGATTTTTAAGTCTCTTTTTTTATTGCTATTTTTTATGGTTTCTCAGACACCCAACCTTTATAATTTTCTCCTTTCTATTTACTTTGGTTGAAACACAATTTTGATTTTCTAATAGCTTCATCCATAGATTTTGGCTGATCAAATTCTATTCTTTCTCTATAAGAGAAAGGTAAAAAGCTAATAAATATTTGGAATTTTTCTTTTTCTTCCTTCAGGTAAGGGACATACCTCAACCGACTCATAAATTTGTCGACAAACTCATCCATAATGAGCTGTCCCAATTTCAATTCATGAAATTCCCTATCCTTTTCATCAAAGTACATTTTATTCAAGTACTTTTTCTTAAATTCCTTCTTGAACAACTTCCAAGCCAAAATTCCCCCCCTTATCTATTTAACAACTTTATTTCCTTCCCACCATAAGGTTGTCTTACAATTCAATTGGTATGTGGCCAACCTTGCTTTAAGATTACTTGGATAGTTGCACACTTCAAAATATTTATACATGTTGATGATCCATGCTTCTATCACTTCCTTAGTTTCACCATCAAAACTAGGGGGTTTAATCTTCCTAAATTCTTCATGTTATTGAGAATATGATTTCATTTTTCTAGATGAGGAAATACTATTGTTTGACTTTTGTTCATCTTGGTTGTTAGACTTATCAGTTTCACTAATAATAGAGATTTATGTACTACCCTTGCTTGTAGTACTAACAAATCTACTTCTATATATCTTTTTATAAGTATTTTTATCAACCTTTTCCCTTTCCATATTTCTTAACATATACCCATTGATTTATTCTTGGACTTATTTAGCCTTAACTGAATTTTCCTCATTTACTTAAATACCCTCCAAATCAGTTTTTAAATTTCTTATTATTTGCAGTAATTCAATATTTGGTTCTTCTCTATGACTGGTTTCGCCTCCTAGCATACCCATTTTAGTACCATGCTCTACCTCATCTCTAGGTGATCCCACAAAGGTTTTACCATTAAATTCTCCCTCCATTTATAATTCTTTTTAGCTTCAACATAATATTTTCATAATAGGTATAATAATTTCAGTTTTCTTGTCCACCCAAGCAAGGCCCAATGCTGTGTTGATGGTGCTGGACCCGCCAAAATTCAGGGGATCTCCCTGATATGAAGTCCCAATAAGAGCTCACACTGTTAGGTCCATATACTAATAGTGTAACCCCTTACTATTATTAGTGCAACCCCCTTATTATATTTTTGTGCCCATGTAGTCCCCATATTGTTATTATTGTGCCCCATAGAAGCCCACTATTGTTATTGTTGTGCCCTTACATTATTATTGTTATGTTGGCTCTGATTACATTATGGCCCCTTAGACTCCTATATATAGAAAGAAGGTATTGTCATTTGTATCATCCAAGAATTGTTAATTTGTGTATGTAAAGGAGATTTCCCCCTTGAAGAGGCTGATATCTAAGGTGTTGATCTATCTTTTCTATCTTTTTGTGAGATGGTTTCATAATAGTTGGTATTAGAGCTTTGGATTCTAGGGTTTCGCTATTCCAAATAGGTCATCATTGAATTTATGATATAACTTTTTTTATATGAAGTTTGAGAAGCTAAAACAAAAACAAATTTGAGTCGAAATAATTCTGAACCTTCGGTTTGAATTTCAGATCTTGTACCGCTATATTTTCGGAGATATGATCTGAGGAAGTTAGGGTTTTTGCAAGTTCCATAATTCCATCTCAAATAGGTCATCATGGAATTTTAGCTATAATTTATTTTCTACGAAGGTTAAGACTCTAAAATTAGAACCCATTTGAGCAGAAATTATGGTGAAGCTTGGGCCCAAATTTTGGATCTTGTTTCACTATATTTTTGGATATGCAGTCCAAGATAGTTAGGGTTTCTGCAGGCTCGCGAATTAAATCCCAAATAGGTGACCTGGGAAAAATTTCCATAACTTTCTCTTTGTGCATCATATTGAAATTTCGTATGAAGCTATAGAAAGAGAACAGACTGTACATTTCTGTGTATTTTTTTCAGGTCTAAAGGTCGAAACAGTAACACGTGGAACTTCATACAAGTTCACTCTACTGAAAAAGTATATAGGCAGGTCATCTTGGGAGATTGGGAATAACTCTTTCTTGGAGAATCCAATTTTGATAAGACTAGTGGCATTGGAAACAGGACGCAGAGAGCTAATGTAGGTCGAAACTTCAGACCTTGGAGATCCAAAATCACAGAGTTACAATCATTGAAAGATTGAGCTTCTAAAATCAAGAAAAGGCAATATGAGGAAGTTTGATGGCAAGGATCCAGTAAATTGGATACTATAGATGGAACAATATTTTGATCTACATGATGTAAAACTATTACAAAAAGTATGTATTGCATATTTATATTTAGAATCGAATCAATTTGTATGGCACAAAGGGCTTTGTTCTCGTAAACCACTTATCACTTGGTCAATTTTCATGGAGGAAATGATAGCACATTATGAGGATAAAAAGAGCAACACCTTCTTTATACAATTGATAAATCTCAAACAAAAGGGTTCAATGGCAAAGCATATTGAGGACTTCCAAAAATTATAAGGGCAAATAATATTCCAGAGGAGCAAAGGATTGATGTCTTCATAGGGACTTTAAAGGAACCTGATTCATTGGAGAAGGCATTCAGGTTGGCAAGAAAAATTGAAAACGGAATTATGGAAACAAGGAATCCTACCACTCACAACTATAAATATGGGAGTGTTTTTGCTCCTAGCCTTCCACAACCTAGAAGGTTTACACCACAATTGTTGGAAGAAAAAAGAGAAAAAAGGCTTTCTTACATTTGTGATAGCAAATACACTAAAGGTCATAAGTGTGCTGAGAAGAAATTATTTTACATAGATTGTGAAGAGAAGGAAGAAAAGGATCAAGAAACATCAAAAGAAGAGGATATACACTAGGAACCAACCCTAGAGAAAGAAGAAATGAATCTGATCGTATCTTGTAAAGCATTGGCAAGAAGTACCACTCCTCAAACTCTCAAGATAGAAGGACATATCAAGAAGAAAAAGGTTCAAGAAGTGAAATATCACATCGACCATCAAGAAATGAATCCAACCATATATTGTAATGCATTTGCAGGAATTACAACTCCTCAAACTATCAAGATAGAATGACATATCAAGAAGAAAAAGGTAATGGTGTTGATTGATTCGGGCAATACCCATAATTTTATTCATTGTAAGATAGTGAAGGAATTGAATTGCTTCCTATATCCAGCACATGAGTGTCAAGTGATGGTTGCAAATGGAGGAACCATAAAATGCTCTAAAAAGTGCCATAATATCAATCTATCGATGGGAGAATATGTTATGAATAGTCCAATGCTTTCCATTCTAATGGGTGGTGCTGATGTTGTACGAGGAGTCTAATGGCTACAATCTTTGGGTACGATAACTTTTAATTTTCAAGAACTATTCTTGATTTTATTTATTTATTTTTATTTACTTTTATTTTATTTATTTATTTTTATTTTTATTTTTATTTATTTATTTATTTATTTTCAGAAGGAAAAGAAGTTGAATTAAGGGGTATCCCAGGGAAATTGGGAAAGATAATCAGCTCTAATGGCATGAAAAAGCTTCTAAAGGAAGAACAATTTGGCGTAATTGTATAATTATGTTCACTAGAGGTTCCCACACCGAAATTATCTATTTCTCCAGATCTCCAAAAATTCTTGGATAATCATTCCAAGGTATTTGAGACTCCCAAATTCCTCCCACCTATTGGTGATCATGATCATGCTATTCATTTTCCAGGAAGTTTTCCTCCAAACATCAGACCCTACAGATATCCCTTTGCACAAAAAGAGTGAAATTGAATGTATGGTTGCAGAAATGCTAGAGGCTGGTATGATTCAACCTAGTCAAAGTTATTTCTTTTCTCCAGTAGTATTGGTGCACAAGAAGGATGGATCATGGTGCATGTGTCTGAATTATAAAGAGATCAACAAGCTTAATATTAAAGATAAATTTCCCATTCCTCTCATTGATGAATTATTGGATGAATTGCATGGAGAAATTTACTTCAGCAAGTTGGAACTTCATGCAGGATATCATCAAATCAGAATGAAGACTGAGGACATTCTGAAAACAACATTTAGAATTCATGAGGGTCATTACGAATTTTTGGTCATGCCTTTTAGCCTTACCAATGCACCTTCTACATTCCAAGATTTGATGAATTCCATTTTCAAACCCTTCCCTAGAAAATTTGTGTTAGTATTTTTTGATGATATACTAATCTATAGCAAGTCTTGGAAGGAACATGATCGACATGTTGATAGAGTGCTCAGACTATTTGACGAGAAACAATTATATGCAAAAAACTCCAAATGTTTATTTGGAGTACAAGAGGTGGAATACTTGGGTCATATTGTATCTCATGAAGGTGTTAAGGGAGACTCTCAACAACAAGAAGTTCTCCAACTCTTAAAGGATAACCTCACTTTGGCACATAATCGAATGAAACAACAGGCAGATCAACATCGCAACGAAGGAAGTTTTGATATAGGCAACTGGGTGTTTTTACGAATACAACCATACAAACAAATTCCCCTCCAGCAAGCTAAGAAGGATAATAAATTATCACCAAAGTACTATGGTCCTTACAAGGTGCTGCAAAATATTAGTACTATGGAATACAAATTGGATCTTCCTGCATCTTCCCGAGTGCCCCTAGTTTTCCATGTTTCATGCTTAAAGAATTTTATAAGTGACAAGCTCCCAGTTCAAACAATATTGTCGAAACTTAACGAGGAAGGAAAAATCATATTAGAACCTAAAGCAGTCATGGAAACAAGAACCCGACAACTACGAAAAATACCAATTTCAGAGTCTCTCATCAAGTGGAAGAACTTACCTATTGAAGATTCCACATGGGAGGATGAGAATTTTATACAGAAGCATTCAAAACTACTCAAGCGTTGAGGAAAACACTTTTTGAGGGAGAGGGGCATGTTAGGTCCCTATACTACTAGTGTAATCCCTTATTGTTATTAGTGAAAACCCTTTATCATATTGTTGTGCCCATGTAGTCCCCATATTGTTATTATTGTTCCCCATAGAAGCCTATTATTGTTATTGTTGTGCCATTAAATTATTATTGTTATGTCAACTCTGATTACATTATGACCCGTTAGACTCCTATATATAGAAAGGAGGTCTTGTCATTTGTATCATCCAAGAATTTTTCATTTGTGTAATGTAAAGGAGGTTGCCCCCTTGAAGAGGCTAATTCCTAAGGCATTGATCTATCTTTTCTATATTTTTTTGAGGTGGTTTCATAACAAACATCGTTTGGTGTAAGAGTCCCATTTGGTATAAAGGCTCGGTTTCCAAATACTTAAATATTTGCCTTGGCTCTAGCTGTCAGCATAAGAGAGTGATGCTATGGCATCTTTGAAAAGCAAGGGAAGTGTGCCTGGTGAGTGTGCAGTTCCAACTATGTCAAGGTTATTCTACTGCAAAATGGGGAGAAAAGAAAGCCTCTAAGTGAGAGGTAATAGTACCACCTAGGAAGAGGTACACATGAACCAAAATGATCAGTCTAACATCTAGCGGAATAGTCCACAACGGATACGACGATCATTACAACCAACAAATGAGGAAATATATGTCTAGTATCCCACAGAATAATCCAGAAGGATGGGACAACAATAACAACCATTACAACACATTTTGAACAAGATAAGAGCTAAAATAACTGAAATGGTTCAACTATCTTAGTACACGCGAAAGAAAACATGAAATACAAATGTCCACAAAATAGTATTACAAACATTCATAGTGCATGCATGAAGAATGTGTTGGACTTAAAAGGATTATTTTATTAAGCAAAAGTTCTGAGACACATGTTTACAATGTACATCACTAGTTGCAACAACGGGACATTGGAGACACTCCTTGCTCCTCAAAGAACTAGCTGATCTCTCTAATGCCTTGCAGGAGGAGCCAAGGTGAAGAGTCTTTTTCTCATATAACGAGGGGGTATATATAACCAAGGGTTGATGCTTCCCCCTTGTGACTCTTTGAATACCCTCATGACTGTTCAACTTCCTATGAATTTTCAACTTACATGACTCTTCATATTCATGTGTGTCCTTTGGACTTCCATTATACAATACATATCCTCCAAAGTAGTGATGTGGCATATGATCACTCATGATATTACATGACATGACACTACTAACATGGAATTCTTGGTTATGTGGAAATGTCAAGTCACGGTTGCTGTTGAGTGCTAAATGTCTTCTTGGATATGCTTTCTCTTCTCCTCCACATGGCTTGGTGATGCAGAGTCTTCAATGATCTTAAGTATTGGATGGTAGCTGCAAACTTGTGTCCCTTTGCTCCTTATTGATTGATCCACTTGTAAGTTCAGATACAAGAGAGTCTTTAGGCATGCTTCCCTCCTTCTTCTCCTTCTTCATCATTTCACCATGACTTGATAGTGTACCCATTCTTGCAATTTACTCATGAAGGGATGACATCAATCTAAAAACCCCCTAGTTTAAGATGATGCATTCTTATCAATGAACAGAGCACGAGACAAGTCATAGATAAGGTAGAGGGGCCCAGTGACCATGCATTACATAGTTCCAATAGACAGGGGGAGAGTTTGGGCTCTGAGACTGCACAATACGTAGCTCAGGGAGGCTTGAAGGACAAAACTATGTAGTTTCTAGAGGCAGTGGGGTCTGGCTGAGGGAAAGGACACTAGAGGAAGAATATGCGTAGTTTTGGATGCCAAGGGAGGCTAATATTCTACATATTTCAAAGTTCCAATAGACAAGGAAAAGTCTTGAGGGTTGAAGATGTGAAGTACCCAGTTAAGGCATACTGGGAGACACAACTACATAATTCTGGTGGTCAAGATCGAGAGATGACTTAGGAATTGCACAGAGCAACAACCCTAGAGGATAGGTACTATGCAATATCCAGTTCGAAGAAGCAGGGTCACATCCTATAGGGCTAAGAATGTGTATTGTGTAGTTTAGTCGGGGCTCAGTGAAGTTAAGTTGCCTGGTTGGGAAGACTTTCCAAAAATATCTAAGTGCGGGATGGGTGATAAGCTGTGATGAACCTTGAATGTGATCACACACTTAACATAATTTGATGACATGACAACATAGATAATTTGAACACATAAAAAATAATTTCCCTCTGTGTGGCCACCTCATGACAATATACGACAAGTGTGACATTTAAGATAGGCTAAAACATGACCATGACGACACTTGTGTGACAATGCCTAAGACTTTGTGTATGGATGCGACAGATATTTACATGATTGGAACAACTCATATACACAAAGACCAACCTTCGAAACCATAAGAAAATTCTCACAAATATTGTATGACAATTAAACATGCCAAAAGACGACAGTTAACCTAACATGAAAATGGGACCAAAGAACTTCGAGAAAGCTCATGAAATGAGCTCTAGTGTTTGCAAAAACAATGAAAAAGACCAAGGAAGGCTCTAGAATTTGAGTGCAAGCCAAAATTTTGGAGGGTGTTGCAGCAACTACAACATGTTGTTAATGACAACTCTGATACCATTTGTAATGACTCTTACATACTAGATTTTATTATTATTTTAATTTACAACAAAAGAATTAATGTTTGAGGTAAAATGTCACCTCCGTCAAATCCTCCATACATTTTTTTAGTTTAATAAGAGACTTTCTTCTAAATTTATTCAATTCACTCTTTAGAATATAATTCTTATCTTCTTATTCTATTCTAATGCAAATATTCCATTTTCACTTTAACTCATCCATAAATTTCTACGTACTTTCGACATGGTTATTTGTTTATATAATACACATCTCTTGGTGTTGATGTGGGATTTTTCCTATGTTCTATATGATTTTTTATCTAGTGGTTCTGGAGTGTTCCATGGGTGATAAGTAGGGTTATTGGTGGAACACGTGTATGAAATTTTGTGTTGACCACATCAACAGTTCCGATCATTCCTTATTAATCAACGACTCAGATTTCGTTAGGGTCTTTGATGAGGGGATTTGTGTTATTTCGAAACTTTGTTTGTAATTTGTTTGTTTACTCTTAAGATCCTTTCGGTATGTCACATCTGGTGGTGAGGGTTTTGACCCCTGAACAACACTCACTAAACTATTCTAGGGTGTTGACAGAGGTCCATGAGACCATTCTCCATTGCATGTAATTTTTATTGGTGTTGTAACAACATAACAACTTTGACTTCTTGACTAGAGGTAAAATTTTCATTTTTCAAAATGTTTTCCAGTTATTGGTTTCTACTAAAATCATATCTCCTGTGTGGGATATTGCTCCTTAATATGTATTTATAATTGAAGAGCATTTTATGTTTCAGGGTCACACAACATTAGGGTTTTTTCTATGCAAAATGCCACTACCAAAAATCTCTTAAGATAGTATCTTAGGGTTTTTATCCCAAACATTGTTCTAGGTACAAGCTTAAACTTGAATATATGTATATTATAAGATGGTTACTATAACCTATACGATTCCTATTTATGTAAAGCTTTACAGAGTCTATCAATTCTCTTTAATATTATAGGGGTGTAGGATGGTACTTTATTGCTTCGTATTATTTTGTTCTATTGAGAATCTATTTGTATTATGAGTAAATATTAGTGAAGGTTAGGATTGCAATTTTTTTCATATTCATTAGGGTTTATAGGGGTTTTAATTCTAACCTTTGAACCCTTGTATATTGTCCAATTTTTGACAACAACTTTACTTTTTCAATGTTGTTTGATAAAGACAAGTGTTCCTCTCTTTCAATTTTATTATCGCCATCTTGATTCTTCTCGATGTTTACTTTACGACTAGTGAAATTTGTTTGAGTCTATTTTTTTCCTTTACGATTAGCAGTCAGCTAGGGCTTTCTTCATATTTGTAACAACTGCAAAATCTTTTCAAAGTATTTTAATAGTGATATTCAACAAGCTAAATATTTCTTTCCAATAATCCACTTAGGATTACGAGAAGGAGTACCCTTTGTAAAATCCTTATGTCCAAATTTATTCTATTATTTCCTTAATTATGAGATTTGAATTATAATTATTTTCATGGTTAAATGTTTCCATAAGATTATCTTATTAGATCTATTCTTATGGAAATTTATGTAACTATTTAGGGTAATTGTAAACCCTTAGTTTTCATTAATAATATTTCCAACATTTTGTATAGTTATTCGTCCTAATTTGTCTATACAATACCGTGAATACTTCATTTGTACTTTTCTATAGGGTCTCTCTACTTTACAATTTTCCCCATTTTTAAGATCTACATCAAGAGTTTATAATGTTTAATATATATTGAGTTCCATATCTAGGTTAGTAATAAAATTACTCTTTTCTGGTCCTTTATCCGTAGATTATTTTCTCATTATAAATTTGTAAACTCCTTCTAACATTATTTCTCTCTCTCTCTCTCTCTCTCTCTCTCCTCCTATATATATATATACTTTTGAAAATTTCCTTTAAAAGAAAAATATCATTCCGGTTATGTAAAGTCTTTGAACTCTATGTGTTTTATTAACTTTCAAAGTACATTCGCTTGTTGGTTCTTGTTGAAAATGCATCAAGAAAATCTTAGTTTGAATTTTCCCTAGTCAAACTAGAGAAAAATTGAATTTCCATTTCAACAGAAATCTTAGAGGTATTTAACTGAGGCGACATGGCACTTGTAACTCATTTAACTCAGTTAATTCAAATTGGGGAAGCTCTAGTTCAGTTAAGTATGGTTGATTGCTAATTTGTAGCAATCTGTTTCAGTAGAATTGAGTTATGGTCAGTTAAACTAGTTCTAATGGATGGAGTAACTAGTGGAAGGTCAAGTTGTGGAAGTGTAACTTCAACCACACTCAGTAATATACTAGTTAACTAATAATCAACCAAAAATAACTGATGCATGCAGATAATTTGAGCTACCCAGTTGAGATGGATATAACAAGGAAATGTATTATCAGTTGTAGACTATTTCAATGTGTACAAGTGGTGCATGTAGTAAGAGAATACGCCTAGAGGAATTGTGCAATCCAACTGAGGGGATTTCTTAAATAATAGGGGATAATTTCCTTAAGGAACAGTGCAAGGAAATAGGAGGCTTAAGGGATTGAAAATTGACTAAGCATTGGCCAGAGTCAGTCAGTCAGGCATGGAGATAAATAATACAGTTGCAGGTTGTGCTTAGGCTTGAGAAAGCATTGTATTCATCTCTATTATTTGATTAATGCAATACAGATAGGAAGGGGTTTTGAGCAATTTCTTTCCCCTAGATAAATATTTGTGCATGTGTGATGTTTCCTTTTGCATGTCTATGATTTGTGTTCTAGATTGTGAATTAATGTCTCCAGAGAAGTAGAGTAGATTTGAGTCTTGCGATTTAGTAAATTTCATCAGAAGTTTGGAATCTACATCATAATTTTTACAAGGTATCGGAGCTGGATTCACAATAGAACAAGAAATTCAAAGTTGGGTCTCAAAGGTTCAAATATGGAGATTAGTATTGCAGGTTTTATTTAGGATTGGGAAGATGGATTTTAATGGACCAAGGCTAGAGTATGCCTTAGAAGGCACCTCAAATTTTATTGAATGGAAGGATCACGTGGAGGCAGTATTGGATGGCAATGGGTTGCTAGAATACATCAAGAAAAATGTTACAAAAAATCAAGCATTTAATGCTTTGAAATTGCTCAGTCGAATAAGTATGTAGCCAAGGATAGGAGAATAATCTTGGAGGGAGTACATGATCATATTGTCTTGAATCTCCATAGAAAAGAAACTCTGTTCACGATGTGGAAAGAACTGATAGAGTTGTTCGAGAATAGAAGTAACCACAGGAAGCTGGTGTTCAAGACTTTGAAGTATAAAGATGTAGAAGAATGACACAATCCAACATTATGTGAGTAAGTTAACACAGTGTCGTGATGAAATTGGCGTGGTTGGTGTTAATGTACGTGAAGAAGACTTAGTATCTCTAGCCCTTCTGGGCCTTCCTAAGAGATATATAGCTATCAAGATTTGGTGAATGGGAGGGAGAAACTACCAATTTTGAAGCACTTATGGTATGACTTGGTACATGAGGAAATAAGACAAAATACCAGATATGAGACTTCATACAAGGGTGAGGATGAAGAAAACTGTGCCTTGGATGGAAAGGAAGATAAGCGAAAATAGAAGAAATCCCAATCAAAACTAGAATCTAGTCAAGTGGGCAAGAAGAAAGACTTGTTGATAATCAAGTGCTTTCATTGTCATGAATTCAGGAACTATGCCATGAAGTGTCCACACAAGAAGACAAGAAAGAAGACCTCAAGAGGAGAAACAAGTGAAGCTTTGGATTCATAGTTCGAGATTTGATTACCCTCATTGCATGCATGCCTAACATAGTGATGGGGAGCATGTGGTACTTGGACTCAGATGCCTCATTGCATATGACGAGGAATAAATAATTTTTTAGTGACCTGGAGGAAAAATACTTGGAGATGAAAATTGAGATGGGGGACAACAGAAGGTATAGTGCGACTGGGATTGGTATAGTCACCTTTCAGAGGGAGTCAGGCTCCCCCTTTAGGCTGAAGGATGTCATGTTCATTCTGGACCTAAAGAAAAATCTTGTCTTTGTTGCAGTTTTGGAATACCGTGGTTATGATGTGATCTTCAACAAAGGAAAAGAATTCCTAAGACACATAGCCATGGGATAGGTGAAGTAGTTTAGGTTTCATGTGAAGAACCTATACAAGCTAGATGTGGAGAATTGTGTTGTATTGAGCATAAAGGTGGAGAAGGTACAGAGCCGATATGAAAGTGAAATTTTGCATAGAAGACTTGGCCATTTGCATCATGGCACTTTGAAGATTATGCAACAGATAACCATAGGCCTCCTCAAAGGAGCACTAGAGTAGTAAGATACATGTAAAGGGTGTACCTTGGGGAAGTACACAAAGCCACTTTCCATGACCAAGAGAAAAAAGCACACGCAGCCCTTGAAAGGATCCACTCCGATGTCTCAGGACCTTTCTTGAAAAACTACACTACGAGGCATAAATATTTTGTCATTTTCATGGATGACGTCACATAAGTGCTGGATCTTCTTCATGTGGAAAATGGATGAGACATTCTATAAATTCATAGAATTCAAGGCACTAGTTGAGAAATAAATGGGAAAGAAGGTGAAGGTTCTTGGGAGCGATAATGGAGGTGAGTACGTGTCGAATGAATTTAAAAAATTCTATGGAAAAGAAGGCATTCAATGAGAGTTGACAACACACCACAACCCACAACAAAATGGGCTAGCTAAGAGGAAGAACCATAGCATTTTGGGAGTAATAAGGGCGGTGTTGCATGATCAAGTCCTACCTCTGCATTTGTGGGCCAAGGCATGCAACACAATAGTCTATTTGTAGAAAAAGAGTCCTCATCAGATTCTTAGCATGATTACACCATAGGAGGATATTTGTGTGTTACATAGAAACTCACCATAGCTACTATGTGTACTTTCCATCCCTTATAATGATAATTGTGTGAAGGGATGTAAAATTTGATGAAGACAAAGCCATGCAGTGCTATCTTGAGAGGGAGCTTCAGATCCCACCAAAAGAGGACATCTTAGCTCCAAAGGAGGAACCTTAGGAAGTTGTGGAGTAACCAAAAATTGAGGAGAAAAGAGTGGAGACATCCAATCAAGTAGAACCATCCAGAGAAGGTAGGAAAAGGACCAGGGAAACTGAGAGACTTGTGCAGGATGTTGTTAGGACCCTATAATGTACCTCTTTTCTCATACTTTTTGCTATCATTACATCCTTTTCCTACTCACATTTAAGCCTACATTATCACATTAATCTATTTTTCCAAAGGTATAAAACATTTCTTCTCTTTGCTATATGTTTAACTTGTTTTACATGTAAATTTACATTACTTTCATACTTAGCCACTAATCGGAAATATATAGTTGCTAAAATAGTTTGAAGACTGCAATTAATATATTGTTGCTGCTTGAAGACCACGTTGCTGAAACAGTAAATAGTACGCAAATCTCGATGCTGAAACAGTCCGTGATCTGCGATGCTGAAATAGCCTGTGATCTACGATGCTGAAACAATCTGTGATTTACGATGCTGAAACAATATTTCATATATAGCAGTAACAAGAAAGGATAATTAAAGGAGCTGTTACACTGGCCGCAATAGCTGTACCTCAAAGCCAGCACCATTACAACCACTGTAACAACATTTTGCTATGGAAGATCGGAATATCCTATTCTAGCATAGAAGATTAGATCAGACTAAGAATAGGATTTGTATGTACACATGTAATCATTGTATTAAGAGGATTTCTCCTCTTTAAATAGAGGAGAAATCAGCAGGGGGACGACAGAATACAGAAGTCTTAGCTAGAAGGGAATTACAAAGAAGGGTGTGTTTATTCTTATTGTAACATGTTACACTTGACAAATGAATAAAATATCACTTTGAGCACTTTTTCTTAGTTCCCATTCATTTCTAGCGAATCTTTTGAGAAGGAGAGGGCCCACCTTCCTCACAAGATTCACCCATTAGTTCTATAGTGTGTTAATTATTGTTTTTATTCATGCCTTGTTAGAAATCTGCTATCTGTTGCTGAAACTCTGTTTAAACTGATTTTTGCATCGTTTTCATACAATTCACTCCTAGGTAATTGTTGTTCACTTCGATTGGTGATTTTGTTTGCTTAATGAGTTGATGAAAGTGTGATGGTCGAAGACAGGTGCTAAAGATTCCTACTTTTGGGAATAGGGTCCTGTTCTCTGTTACAACATAGTTAGTCTTTTCTTTTATAGATTACTGAAAGGTTCCTTTTTCCTAGGTTTTTGTTTCTTAATATAATCCAGGATTCTTCTGATAATTGTTTTCCTTTCAATCTTGAATTTTGCAATAGAAAGATTGCCTTTACTGTAATTCAAAGTAGAGCTTCAGTCTGATTCAAAGAAAGGTGTGATTAGTGTAACTTTTACTACAACTTTGGATTTCCTTTGAGATTGAGAATATACAATGTGTGATTGCCTTTGAAATAAACAGACTTCCCTAGGGTGACAATTTATGTAGCACTTGATTATTTAATTAAATAAGCAATTATAGTGACCAACATTTTGGCACCGTTGCCAGGGAAGGAAATTATAGATTTCAAAAGAATTTATGTTTTTATTTCAAATGTACAGATTACATGAGAGGATGCGGAGCCCCCAAGAAAACTAACCCTACAGGTGGTAGGGGCAAAGGAAGGGGAGGAGGAAGAAATACTTTTATCGACGAGATTATATCAAAATCTGAATTTTCTGTTCCTCAGCGACCAAGATCTCGAAAACCAAAGCCTCAACCTTCCTAAGCGAACTTTGAAATGGAGGAAGATATTTGGAGCCCTGAAATAGTAGAGAAACTAACAAGAAACATTGAGGATCGACCAAGTGCAGTAGGGGAACAAACAGAATAAACCATGGATGGGTATAACAAAGAACTGCACCATGAAGAACAGGTAGGTCCTGAAGGAGAGGTAAATGATGAAAACTCTTTTTCTACCTTAGGATTTCCCATTGGTGATCTTCCTAGAGGAGTAGCTCCTATGAAGAATATTCCACTTTTAGCTTTACCTAAATTTCATGGTTTATCTTCTGAAGATCTTGATGAATTCCTTTTCGAGTTTGATATATTATGCAGAAATTATGTTTACATTACCAATGCTAAAAAATTAAAGCTATTTCCAAAAACATTAAAGGGAAATGCATTAATATGGTTCATGAGTCTTGGAGGTCATGTAATCACAACATGGGATCAGATGAAATAGAAATTCCTGCACAAATATCAAGACTATTGCTAAACAAGAGAAAAAATAGAGGAACTATTCAAGATGATACAAAAAGAGGATGGAAATCTGAAGGACTTTATGGAAAGGCTACAATGTAATCTACAAAGATCCAGTCACCCCGATGTAAGTAAAGATATTCTTAAAACAATATTATTAAAAGGAGTAAGGGATGACTGTCTAGATATGCTAATTATGCTTGGTAAAGGGGACATATATAAAGAATCATATGATGAAATTATTAACCTATGTAAAAGATGTTCAAGAGGAGCTACAAGGAATAGATCAAACAACTGGGATACGACATTTTCAAGAGTTCAAAAATAAGATAGTGGAGGAGAAACAAGAGCCGAAAAAGGTAATTTACTTGAGGATTTTAAAATTGAAATGTTAAGTTCTTTTGCTTTACAAATTGACACCTTGTAGATTAAAAAGAGACAAGCTAAAGTAGAAGCGGCTCTATCCATCTTTTGTCCCAAATGCAGAGAAAAGCACCCACTAAGGGAATGCCCATTGAACAAAATGCCAATCTGCACCCTTTGTGATAAGGATCATGAAAGGCAACAATGCCCTTCTTTACGAGGAATCAGAGCAGCATTACAACCAACAGATGAAGAAGTTGAAGCTGTCTATCTGTTGACACAGAGAAGGCAATGGCAACTGCGAGGACAAGGTATGAATCTTAATATGCCATTTACATCTTCTAATCGTTGGAATAATTATCCTTCTTTTAGTCAAGCAAATTACCATCACTTTAACCAAATGCAATACCCACCCTTTAACCAAATGAATGACCCACCCATGCAACAAACAAACCCTCCCTTTGTAGACCCAACAATGTGGACTCCTTGGCCTCCACAACAACAACCTCATTTTAACCAGTGGAATCCAAATTGGAGAGGTCAACAACCCCCGTTTCCAAATCAATTTCCTCAATTTCAATCACAATTTCAGCAACCACTCCCTTTACCATCAGGTGCTCCACTGAATAATCAAATGATGTGGCCCCAACTACCTGTACAACCTAACCCCAACCCCAATAATAAGGCTGTGCAGTTTATTGATATTCAAAACCAGCCTATACTTTCTGTTTTCCCTGCACAATGCAATGATATTCATTTATGATCTGGGAAAATAGTAGAACCTATCATTGATGATGTTACCTCTTTTGATTCTGATAAAGAAGAAATAAAAAAGCATGATTCACCTGAAGAGGTACAACCACCCTCTAATACTGTTGCTGAAATAGCAGAACCACCATTCCCTGAGCATTTAGCTTTGACTAAAACGCCTGAGCCACCTGCTTTCAATCTTCTAGGGGAATTACAAAATCTCTATGTCAAAATTCCACTATTACAAGCACTAAGAGATGTACCAATTTATGCCAGAACTATGCGAGACATTTGTGTTAAGAAACCTGGTAGGAAAACTAAAGATCCCCTCACAGTTCATGTCATGGGTGATCTGTTTGCACTAATGTCGGGTAAAGCCCCTCCAGTTAAATATGGTGATCCTAGCCATCCTACTGTCATAGTGCAAATTGGGAAAACAATAATTCCTCGAGTTCTGGTAGACTTAGGCACTGCTATCAATATTATGACTCTTGAAACTTCACAACTGTTACAAATGAAAAATGGAATCAGAGATACCCCAACCATTCTAGAATTAGCTAACCGTTCCACAATCAAACCGGAAGGAGTTATTGAAGACCTAATCATCTTAGTTGAGTCTTGGAATTATCCAGCTAGTTTTGTGGTATTACAACCTAAAACAAAGTTGGGGTGTCATCCTCTAATTTTGGGTAGGCCTTGGCTAGCCACAACAGATGCCTTTATCAGCTGCAGATCTGGTTCAATGATAATTTCCAATGGATATGAGACCAAACAGCTTACTCTCTACCCTCATGCTACACCCTTGATTAATAATGATAATTCCTTATGGGTGGACTATGATGATCAAACTACTCAACCTATCTTGACTATTGGACAAGCTTAAGGCCTTAAAGATGCCACTGAGGACGAAGTAATTAATAATTTTATTTGCGAAACCTCCTTTGTAACTCCAAGAACACATAATCAGCTAGCTGCACTTTTTGAGTCAGATACATAAGAAATTTTTAATTTTGAAGACCTACCTCAAACATCAGCTACCATCTCCTCTAAAAGTATACCACTATAAATTGAACCTGGCAAAACACTGAATATAAACCTCAACTTGACAGTTGCTGAAACACAACAATTAATGAAGTTACTTCTTGAAAATAAGGAAGAATTCGCGTGGGACTATACAAATATGAAGGGAATCTTTGCTGAATTATGTACTCACTGTATCTATATCAAGGAAGATTTTCGATCGATCTATCAACCTCAACGGCAAATGAACCCTAATTTAAGGGAAATTGTTAAAGAGGAACTTCAAAAATTTCTTAATGCAGGTTTTATATATCCTATATCTAACAGTGAATGGGTTTCCCCGTTGGTAATAGTTCCTAAGAAAAATGGGAAATGGAGAGTGTGTGTAGATTATAGAGCCTTAAATAAAGCCACTCAAAAAGATCACTTTCCGTTACCATTCATTGATCAGGTGTTAGATAGTTTGTTAGGGAAGAAATTCTTCTCTTTCTTAGATGGTTTCAGTGGGTATAACCAGATCAGAATTGCACCCCAAGACCAAGATAAGACCACTTTTACTAGCCCCTGGGGAACCTTTGCTTATAGAGTCCTCCCATTTGGGCTATGTAATGCACCAACAACCTTTCAAAGAGTAGTTATAGGAATCTTTTCTAATATGATTAATGACTCTATGGAAATTTTTATGGATGATTTTACCCTTATGGTGTCTCTTTTGAGGAGGCAATACAAAATCTTGAGAAAGTACTTAACCGATGTATACAAGCCCACCTCTCCTTAAGCACCAAAAAAGGTCATATGATGATGATTGAAGGAGTGGTACTTGGACATTTTATTTGATCTCAAGGAATTCAGATAGATCCATCCAAGATACAAGTCATTGAGAACCTTCCTATTCCCAAAACCCAAATAGAAGTGAGAAGCTTCTTAGGACATGCCGTATACTACAGAAGATTTATCATTTTTTTTTCCAAAATAGCTTCTCCTTTTTTTGTGTTACTTATGAAAAATGCTGAATTCAAGTGGACTAATCTTTGCCAGGAAGCATTTGATGCACTTAAACATCAATTATCTACAGCTCCTATTCCAAGGGGACCTGATTGGGCACTTACCTTTCATATATCAACTGATGCTTTAGATAATGCAATTGGAGCTGTCTTGGGACAAGAGGAAAATCATCTCCCCTATGCTATCTATTTCATTAGTAAGAATATGACTCCTGCTGAACTTAACCACACATTTACTGAAAAGGAATTTTTAGCAGTTATCTATGCTATTAATAAATTTTGACATTACATCACTGCTTATTCTACTTTTTTCCATACTGATCACTCAGCTATTAAATATTTAATGAAAAAATCTGTCACAAATGCTCGAGTCATGAGATGGTTATTATTATTACAAGAATTTGATATTACAATTGTAGATCAACCAGGAAAGGAAAATGTAGTTGCTGATTTTCTTTCTCAGTTAACACTTGATGATAATACTCCAGTAGATGATTCCTTTCCTGATGAATATTTATTTGCAGTATCTGCTCACTCACCATGGTATGCAGACATTGCCAATTATTTGGTTGCAGGGAAGTTACCACCACACCTATCCCACCGAGAGAAAAGAAAAATCACTCAATAAAGTGCTAGGTATAGCTGGATAAGTGGGTGTCTTTTCTACACATGACTTGATCAAGAAATCCGAAGATGCATTAGAGAAGATGAGGTTTATCATATACTAAAAGCTTGTCATGATGGCCCTTGTGGAGGGCATTTTGCTGACAAAATAATGGCACATAAAATTCTCAGGATGGGGTATTATTGGCCCTCACTTTTTAGAGATGTAAAGAAATATGTCTGGACCTATGACAACTGTCAAAGAATGGGTCAGCCTAATCATAGAGATGAAATGCCATTAAAACCCCAGAGAGTACTTGAACCATTTGAGAGACGGGCCTTAGATTTTGTAGGACCCAATAACCCTTCATCCAATAAAAGAGTTTATATATTAGTCGGTACAGATTATATGACCAAATGGGTGGAGGCTAAAGCACTCCTTAGAGCTACTGAAGAAGCTGTTCTAGCTTTCTTATTTGAAGATATCTTTGTTAGATTTGGAGTGCCTAGAGAATTAGTCACAGATTGAGGACCTCCTTTCACCTCTCATAGTTTTAAAGCCACCCTTCAAAAATATCATATTCATCATAGAATGACTACACCATACCACCCCCAAGCCAATGGATAAGTGGAAAGCACAAAAAAAGTAATAGAAGCCATTCTAATAAAAACAGTGAAGGAAAACTGGAAGGATTGGTCTCAAAGGCTCCCTGAAGCATTATGGGCTTACAGAAGTACCTGGAGAAACACTACAAGATTCTCTCCCTATGAATTAGTTTATGGTAAAAGTGTTGTTTTTCCTGTGGAATTTGAAATCAAAACCTTAAGGAATGCTTTAGTTGTTAACCTTTATTTGACTAATGCACAAACAGCCAGGTTGCAACAGCTTAATGAATTGGATGAAAAAATATTAGATGGCATTCATCAGATGATTATGATTCAACAACAAAGAACAAAATGGCATGATAAAATCATCAAGCAAAAGCAATTCCAAAAAGATAATTGGGCTTTATTATATGATTCTCGGCTTAAAGAATTTAAAGGGAAACTAAGTACAAGATGGCTAGGACCTTATGAAGGGGATACTGTTTTCCTAATGGAATAGTAAGGCTCCTAACAATTAATGACTCTAAAACACCATTATTAGTAAATGGTCATCAGCTCCATCTGTACCAGCGCCCCATTTCCAATGAAGATTTTAAGGCCACATGCGTGGTAGATTCACATTATCTCTTTTTAGAGGAGCCTCCTACCCCTCATTGCATTTAATTTTTCTGAATTTAATTTTTAGTATTAGATTAAAATTTCTTTTACTAATAATCCCTGCTAAGGGATGGCATGTTACAATTGATTCTTTTGCAGATTCTTGATCTAGAAAAGCCCTACCAAGAAAGGACAATCTTAATACAAGCAGATCCAAGCTTCATCTTGTGAAGCATTGCTCCCGCTCTCTTCAATCCATTCATCTTTAACATCCCCATCATTCATTCCCTCTCATTTCTTTCCCTGTCCCTATTTCCCATTTCTGAAACACCACTTTGCAGCAACATTTTCCCCATCTTTTCTGTTGCTAAAACACCATTTCTTCAGCAATATTTTCCATTATTGAAATATCACCCTTCAGCAACATTTCTCCCCATTTTCCCATTGCTGAAACACCACTTTGCAGCAACATTTCCCCCATATTTTCCGTTGCTAAAACACCATTTCTTTAGCAATATTTTCCATTGTTGAAACATCACTCTCCAACAACATTTTTCCATTCCTTTCCTGTTGCTAAAACACCACTTTTTCAGCATTGCCCATTTTTTTTTGCTAAGACACGACTATTCAACATTTCCTGTCATACAAACATCTTCTTCATTTATTTCACTCTTACTTCTCCTATTTTTCATGCTACATTATGTCCTTTCACTACCTTCTCCCATGATTAAACAAATCCTTGGTACAACTTCTCTCATAATTCCGAAGTTCTTCCATGATTACTGCAAATCTATTATGAACCGACACTATATTTTTTTTCGAAGTATGAATTAAAGGTAAAGGTGAGGTATGTAAACTTTATATGTAAATACAATTAAATTGTAGTTAATGAGAAGATGCTGATTCATTATTACCATGATCCCCATACACTTAAAGTCATTATTTCAGCCATAGTGGGGGGGGGGGGGGGGTATCGAAACTTTATGCCATCATTTCACACGAATTGACTACCGTCACTCCCTTTTACCCATTATCTCGCCTTTTCACCGTCATTTACATGTCCTCATCCGCAAAATTTACTCTATTCGGGTGCGGTTACTCAGCTATGTGACTGTGCATTTTACTGAGTTGAATAGCTATGGGAGGTCCTGCTATATGATACAAACCCGCCACGACAACCCTGCTAGAATTGTATCCAAAAGTCTACCAAATCTTTCAGCAGGCGGGCTAGCTGGGTTATTTTTAGAGGCTCCAGGGATTTGATCAACAATAGGTTCTTCAATTTGCTTGGAATCTTCAAGTAGATCATTCTATTGTTCAAGGGGTTTAGATTTCAGTCACAGAGGATGATATAGCACAGGTTTCAGGTCTTCCCATCATAGGTATTCACTCGTTCAGTCGCAAACACATTATTCTTAATGCCCAACTAGATTTTCTCTTGCTAGGAGAACAAGTTGAGCTTAAAGCCCAGGGTGTTCAACTTAGCTCGTTGCCGCCTCTTTGGCCGAAAGTTGCAGAGTTTGTCAAGAACTACCTTACCTATGAAGGTCGATACCAAGTAGTTTACCAGTACGACTTTGTCTTGTTATCTCATTTATGACATGTTAGATTGGAAAATATTCCTTAATTTCTACTCGGATGTCTTAGAAATATGTTGCATTATTGTAGACAGGTTAAAAACCCCCTCCTTTACCTCACCCATGACCGTCTTGTTCAATTACTCATCCAAAAGGGTTTTGCCCAACAAAACCCTCCCCTAAACAATCCACCCATAAACCCTCAGGAGGCTGCTGAACACCCTGAAAACCCTCATGAAGAGCAACCACAAAACCTTCATGACCCTCCAAAAATACCTATTAACCTGCCTATAGACCCAATTGATCCAATTGACCCTCCTACCATACCAAGTCCACCTCACAATTTACCAAAATCATCTATTCCTACTGTTGATATCCTTAGTAATGATTCTCAAGATAACCCTCCCTGCTCCATCACTGAGGAAACACCCACTCGCAAAAGAAGGAAGAAAACTACTACTACTTTTTAATCTAGAAAGCGAACGAGGGGTTCAATCAAAGCAACAACCACTTTTGATAGCCCTCCCCATTCCACTATTGAGGAAAAATATACTCGAAAAAGAAAGGAGCAAATTGATAATTTTTCTTCCTTTTTACCTAGAACAAGAATGAGGACTTCAACCATAGTAGCAACTACTGCCACTACCCTAAATCCCCAACCCATCCTGCTAAAACCCCGTACACCTCCACCCTCCCAAATCCTCGAATTTTTACCTGTTCCACCCACGAGCATTGAAACACAAGAACCAGATGCCTAGGGTGCTGCGACATCATTTTCCTTACATTTAGTAGCTGAAACACAAGAACCAGCTACTCATTTAGTAGCTGATACACAAGAACCAGCTATAGCTATTACAAAAGAACTAGCTACAGCTGAAACACAAGAACCAGATGCCTAGGGTGCCGGGACATCATTTTTCTTACATTTAGTAGCTGAAACACAAGAACCAGCTACTCATTTAGTAGCTGATACACAAGAACCAGCTATAGCTGTTACACAAGAACCAGCTATAGCTGTTACACAAGAACTAGCTACAGCTGAAACACAAGAACCAGCTGCTGATTTTGTTCTGGAAACACAAGAACCAAATGCCTAGGGTGTTGCGACATCATTTTCCTTACATTCAGTAGCTAAAACACAAGAACCAGTTGCTCATTTAGTAGCTGTTACAAAAGAACTAGCTATAGCTGTTACACAAGAACCAGCTATAGCTGAAACACAAGAACCAACTGCTGATTTTGTTTTGGAAACACAAGAACCAGATGCCCAGGGTGTTGCAACATCATTTTCCTTACATTCAGTAGCTAAAACACAAGAACAAGCTACTCATTCAGCAACTGTTACACAAGAACCAGCTATCGCTGTTACATAAGAACTAGCTACAGCTGAAACACAAGAACTAGCTGCTGATTTTGTTCTGGAAACACAAGAACTAGATGCCCAGGGTGTTGCAACATCATTTTCCTTACATTCAGTAGCTGAAACACAAGAACCAGCTACTCATTCAGTAGTTGTTACACAAGAACCAGCTATAGCTGTTACACAAGAACCAACTACAGCTGAAACACAAGAACCAGCTACTGATTTTGTTCTGGAAATACAAGAATCAGATGCCCAAGGTGTGGCAACATTATTTTCTTTACATCAAGTAGAATCAGATGCTAATTTTGTAGCTGCTCCACAAGAACCAGCTACTGAGGTTGTGACTATTACACAAAAACCAATCATCCCTCTTGATACACCTATGATAGATCAATAACCAGAACCAACAATGGTTTCTCTCTTACAAGAGAATGAGTTTCTAAGATCAGAACTAGAAGCTTATAAGAAAGAGTTGATAATGGAAAAGGAAGCCTATGATAGGGAACTTAATTTGTATACCTTAGCTTGGACAGTGGCCATGGCAGAGAAAAACACAAAAGATGATCAGTATAGAGAGTATATGTGCAGCCAATGTGGGGATATTTATGATCAAGCAGGCTACAAAGTGGTTCAAATCCCAATTCTTAGAGCTTCCCCTGCACCTATGTCTTTTGCAGTTAAAGAAAAGGAATGCCCTACTGTTACACAAGAACCAGTAGGACCTTCAAAAATTCCAAAAAGCAAAGCTAATCTACAAGAACCCTGGCCTACAACAACTGTTAAATCTGAAGCTCCTGTTCTTATTAGTAAAGATGTTCAAACTCTGCCTCTTGATACAATTGTCCAATCTGAAGCTCCTATTTTTATTAGTACTTCTACTCAGACTCTACCTCAGCTTACCACTTGCAATGTTGGAACACAATCTCAACCATGGAATGAGCAAGTAATAATGAAAAAATGGAAGAAGGAGTATGCTATTACATAACACAAAATATTGCAAGAGCACAAATTACTTTGGCTGAACCACATATATTCAAACTTGGAAGCTTTGGAGCAAACACTCCAAGAATCTCGTGCCCATAAGAAACAAAATAAGGAGTTAAAAATCAAATTGCTCCTGATGTTCGATCTGGCACAAAAGTTATTGGCTGCTAGGAAACCATCTCTAAATTACTCTCTTTTCCTTACAGAATGACTTGCATTCTTTTAGATGAAAGCAATCAAAGATGGAAGACCCTATGCAGTGATCAAACCAGCAGATTTTGTTCGAGATTTTGCAAAAGCTTCTACTAGTGATCAACACCTACTATGTGAGTTATATCTTCATAATGAAGCCATTCCTGAAAACAGATAGCTTAATCTTAATCCTCTTGTTGGCGATATCCAGATTCGGGCATTCGCCTCCTTTCTTGCCAACCAGATTACGTGGTAGAGTGCTTTTCTAGCTGCCAGGCATAATGAAGATAACCGTCTCCTTTGGATACGGTCAGAACCACAGAACGCTGCCACCTTTGTTGAAGAATATTATCAATTTTTGAAGAAACCAGGGATGATTCGACATATGCGGTGACTACAGGTAACAGTACTTCAGGATTGTCAATGATTTATTAAATCCAAAGAGACTGCTGCCCTAAAAGCAAATAACATGTTTTGGCAACAATCTTCTGAGGAAAGGCAGCAGCATAATCCCTTTAGTCCTACCAATCTTGAGACAACAATCTCCCGGGTACCCAGTTACATCAAATGTGTTCAACAATGTGATGTAAATTGGATAGGTTATCAGTTCCATTTTCCCATTCTGTGGATGCTAACAGAAAAGTATCAGGCTCACCATAGATTGCCCAAGAAAGTTGAAGCAGCAGCCTGGCAAAGACTACAACATGTTCAAGGATTCAAAGCTCCAACAGACAGTACTTTCTACAGCTACTGCCTAAGTAATTTGCACGCCAAGAGTCAGTATTCGGATTCTGATTCAGAGTGAAGTTTCCTGAGGACATGCAACCTTTTCAGTTGGGGGGGATGTTAGGACCCTATAATGTACCTTTTTGCTCATACTTTTTGCTATCATTACATCCTTTTCCTACTCACATTTAAGCCTACATTATCACATTAATCTATTTTTCCAAAGTTATAAAACGTTTCTTCTCTTTGCTATATGTTTAGCTTGTTTTACATGTAAATTTACATTACTTTCATACTTAGCCACTAATAAGAAATATATAGTTGATAAAATAGTTTGAATACTACAGTTAATATATTGTTGCTGCTTGAAGACCACGTTGCTAAAACAGTAAACAGTCGCAAATCCCGATGCTTAAATAGTCTGTGATCTGCGATGATAAAACAGCCTGTGATCTGTGATGCTGAAACAGTCTGTGATTTACAATGTTGAAATAGTATTTCATATATAGTAGTAACACGAAAGGATAATTGAAGGAGCTATAACACTGGCCGCAATAGCTGTACCTCAAAGCCAACACCATTACAACCACTGTAACAACATTTTACTATGGAAGATCGGAAATCCTATTCCAGCATAAAAGATTAGATCAGACTAAGAATAGGATTTGTATGTACACATGTAATCATTGTATTAAGAGGATTTCTCCTCTTTAAATAGAGGAGAAATTAGCATTAGGGGGGACGACAGAATAAGAAAGGCTTAGCTAGAAGGGAATTACAAAGAAGGGCGTGTTTATTCTTATTGTAACATGTTACATTTGACAGATGAATAAAAGATCACTTTGAGCACTTCTTCTTAGTTCCGGTTCATTTATGGGGAATCTTGTGAGAAGGAGAGAGCCCACCTTCCTCACAAGATTCACCCATTAGTTCTGTAGTGTGTTAATTATTATTTTTATTCATTCCTTGTTAGAACTCTGCTATTTGTTGCTGAAACTTTGTTTCAACTGATCGTTGCATCGTTTTCATACAATTCACTCCTAGGTAATTGTTGTTTAGTTCGATTAGTGATTCTGTTTGCCAAATGAGTTGATGAAAGTGTGATGGTCGGAGACAGGTGTTGAAGATTCCTACTTTGGGGAATAGGGTCCTGTTCTCTGTTACAACATAGTTAGTCTTTTCTTTTGCAGATTGCTGAAAGGTTCCTTTTTCCTAGGTTGCTGTTTCTTAATATAATCCAGGATTCTTCTGATAATTGTTTTCCTTTGAATCTTGAATTCTGCAATAGAAAGATTGCTTTTACTGTAATTCAAAGTAGAGCTTCAGTTTGATTCAAAGCAAGGTGTGATTAGTGTAAATTTTACTACAACTTTGGATTGCTTTTGAGATTGAGCATATACAGTGTGTGATTGCCTTTGAAATAAACAGAATTCCCTAGGGTGATAATTTATGTAGCACTTGATTGTTTAATTAAATAAGCAATTATAATGACCAACAGATGTGAGGGAGAATGTGGGTTCTCCTTCAAATTAGCGCATGCAGAGAAGGTCACTAGATCGGTACACTGGCTACATGGTTCTAATGTTTGTGATTGTAGAGAATGAGCCATCCTCCTTTGAGGAAGCAACAGAGAAACCTACATGGGTTGATGAAATGGTGGAGGAGTATGAATCCATTGTAAACAACAATGTCTGGGAATTTGTCCCAAGACCAACAGAAAAATCAGTTGTGGGTTCGAGATGGATCTTCAAGGTAAAGCATGCAACAAACAAAATCATAGAAAAGTACAAGGCCAAATTTGTGGCCAAGGGGTAATCTCAGGTTGAAAGGGTTGACTACGAGGAGACATTTGCTCATGTAGCATGGTACTCATCCATTAGATCAATCATTTCTCTGGATGCACCTATGGGGTGGAAGATCCACCAAATGGATGTGAAAAAAACATTCCTCGATGGATTTATTAAGGAGGAGGTGTATATCAAGCAACCAAAAGGCTTCAAGGATTTTGATCGAGAGTCTCATGTGTGAAGACTCAAGTGAGTGTTGTATGGTCTCAAGCAATCACCCCGTGCTACCAGGATTGATATCTATCTCACTAGTTTGGGCTTCACCAAATGTGAAGCAGATGCAAACCTCTATCATGTTTTTGCATAAGGTAAATTGTTGATTATTGTCTCACATGTTGATGAATTGGCTTTAACTGGTGATGAGAAGCTAATCAAATATTGTAAGGAGGAACTTGCAAGAGAGTTTGAAATGAAGGACATGGGTCTCATGCACTACTTCCTTAGATTGGAAGTATGGAAAGGTGATGGGGAATTGTTTGTCTCTGAGGGAAAGTATGCCAACGAGATACTTCAAAGGTTCCACATGGAGAGTTGCAAACCATTGAGACACCTCTAATGACCAACTAAAAGAAAGAAGTTTCCACTTCAAGTGAGGGAGTGGATGCTATTGTTTACCGATAGTTGGTAGGTTCACTAATGTATCTTGTGAACACATGCCAAAATATGTGCTAAGTAGTTAACCAACTGAGCCAAGCTATGGTTAGGCCAACCAAATTATTTTAGAGGGAATCTAAGCATGCTCTATGGTACCTTAGAGGCACTACCCAGTTTGGACTTTGGTACATACAGACAAAGGGAGTGAAGCTGTGTGACTTCAAAGATGCAAATTAGGCAGGGAGTCCATCAAACCAAAAGAGTACATCAGGAGAAATTTTTAGTTTTGGGTCCACAACCAATTTCTTGGTATAGTATGAAGCAAATATTTGTGGCACTCATCTCAACAGAAGCAAAATAAATGGTTGCAAGTCAAGCAACACGTGAGGCGATCTGGATGAGAAATATTCGTATGGGATTGTTTGGTCAGATGATGGATCCAATTGTGATCTACTGTGATAATTAGAGTTGCATCAAGCTGTTTTAAAATCTTGTTTTTCATGATCGATCCAAGCATATAGATATTTTGTATCACCATTTATAGGATGGTGTGCAGAGGTGGATACTGTTGTTGTAATACATTCCAATAGAGGAACAAGATCCTGACATTTTGAAAAAATCCTTTTCAAGAGTGAATTTTGAGTTCCACAGGTGAAGGATAGAGGTGGTTGATAATCCCTTTCTTGCTAAGAGAGAGTGTTGAAAATGCAGCAAGAAAATATCATTTTTACTTTGCCTTGGTCAAACTAGAGAAAATTGAAATTTCCATTTCAACATAAATCTTGGAGGTAGTTAACCGAGGTGACATGGAACTTGTCACTTAGTTAACTCAATTAATTCAATTTGGGGAAGCTTGAGTTCATTTCAGTATGATTGATTACTAATTTGTAGCAACATATTTCATTTAAATTGAGTTATGGTCAATTAAACTAGTTCTAATTGTTGGAGGAACTAGTGGAAGGTCAAGTTGTGGAAGTGTAACTTCAACCACACTCAGTGATCAACTAGTTAACTAATCGATCAACCCAAAATAAATGATGCATGTAGGAAATTCGAGTTACCCAGTTGAGATGGAGATTCCAAGGTAGTGTACCTGTTGTAGTTCTCAAAGATAACCTCTAGATTGTAAAGAGACCAGTGCTTGAGACATCCGAATTGGGTGCATCTAATATTTTCTAATGGAGAGTTTAGAAAACCTCAAATAATGTCACTTACCATTTGAATTCAGTTAGTTCAAACAACTTCGGAAAGGAAAATTTCATGAGTTCATGATACATAAGATATAAAAAGTGATATAAGGTATCAATCATTGGGGGCTGATATCGTTCAAGGACTTCCAACTCATTTGAATTAAAAGAGGTGCGACAATAGAAGGAATAAGAGAAGAAAGCCATCATGCATGCTATCAAGAATTATACACTTATTTGGATTCAAAATGAAATGACACTCTAGAAAAAATGGTGAATGAGAAGTTTCATGGAGTGCATTTAAAGATTATATTTCCAAGAATTCATACAAGTATTTTCCATCAACATTTTGACTTAAATGAATCTATATTAGAAAGGAAACATATCTAGCATCCACTTGACATGAAGTCTTGAGAAGAACATGAAAATTTATGAAATTACAAAGGGAGGAGATATACTGGAATCCCAAAAAGCATGAATCACCGTTGATTTTGCATTAAGATTATGAGTAGTGTTACATATCACAGAACGAAAGCCTTTGCCAAAATAATATAGAGTGTCTTTCCAAAAATTGTGAACCTCTCTTAAGTGTTTCTTCCCTCCTTTTATAAGGAGAGGGAGAGATTGAAAACAATTACAAAATATCTTAACATGAGCTCTAGCTGTATGCTTGACTAGATGTCTCGGCATGCAAGGCTTTGTCACCCCAAATCATTATAACAGAAAGTTAATTTTGTTTAAAACAAAATAACTAGAAGAACATGATTAACAAAAAATAATTAATGTGTATAAACTGAAATTATGATCATATAAAAATATCTCCATGCCAATTCCTTTGATAGACTTTGATCCAACCACGTCTCTGCCACTTCATGCCTCTTCCATCTCTCCGATGGTTCCCTGTCACTTTCTATCTTAATAACTCGAATTATTTATTTTCCTGAGCTAGGAGCGATCACCCATGATTGCCTTAACTTGTTTTGAGCACAACTGTCGACTCATCCATCACTTTAGACTTCCATGTATTACACTATCGGAGCCTGATATGCCTTGTAAAAACACCATAGTGTAATATAGGAGAAGTACCATATCACAACTTTATAGTGGTGCCGAATTTAAATCTGCCAATTGCCGATCTCCGATTGGATGAGCTCCTTTCTTTTACCCCTTTTCAACATTTCACATCATATGACTAGGGGCTATGACCTAGTGTAGAGCCTTAAGGTGCTAGGGCCTTTTGGGCCTACTCGAGGGCTATTCTTCCTTTGTAAAAATGCTTTCAGCCCTTTCCTGACAGTTTACACTATCGGTGCATTTTAAAGGGTCATGTGATCAAAAGTTGCAATGTGCCGATCGTTGATCTCCGATATTGCCTGCTCCATTTGCGATCATCGATATTGGAGCTTGTTGATCTACTTAACCTCTATTATCCAGATCTCCAATGGCTGTGACTGCCATTATATTGCACCTCTGATTATGCGATCACTGATATTTTGATGGGCGCGAAGCTGCGCTCGCCGATATGTTATGCTTCATGATGTGCAATTGCCGACATATGATGTTGCTTTGATGCTCGATCGACGATCTGCGACATGCTTGAACCTCCAATTTGCGATCTGTGATATCTGACCTCAAATTTTCCTTCTTTCCTTGAGGCTTTAATCCTTTAACTTTAGAAGACCATAACTTTTGATCCAAGAGTCCATTTTTGGACTTCTACATATTGTTGGAAAGCTTGTTTAGATAAATTTCTTTTGTAGGGGGTCTAATTTGGGATTTGGGTATTTCAGTGGCTTGGAAGATGGCTACAAACTTCTATGCTCTTTTGCGCTCTAGGCAAATGAAAACACATTTTGCAAAGGTGACAAAATTGGCTCCAAATGGGGATAATGTCTTTCTAACAAGATGCTGAGAACATGCAGACTAGTAGCCTTATCCATTGGGCATGGAGTCATTTTATTACAAAATTCTTATAAAAGAAAACAGATAAAACTTCAAACATCATAGAGTATTTACATATACATGCCGATATTTACAATGCATGAGGGAGGATTACCTTCAGTGCTGGAAGTAGAGTTTGAGGAACTGACCATTTACTGGCAGTTCCAGTGATTCTCCTTCCAATTTTTCCAATAGGAAAGTATTATTACCTTTTTCTTCAGAGATTTTGAAGGGACCAAACCATAACGATCAAATTTCCCATGCTTTCCCTTATATTTCCTTCGAACATCCCACCTTAGGACTAAATCCCCTGGCTGTAGTAGTCTATCTTTAGCCCTTTTGTCAAACAAAGACTTCATCTTCAACTGATAACTGGCCAATTTTACACCAACTTGTTCCCTGTTTTCATTTAATTCAACCAACTGATTTATTCTTTGAGTTAAAGAATTGGGTTCCTCTTCTACCTCCTGCAATAACTTTGTGACTGGAATTGCCAACTGTATTAGGAATATTGTCACTCTGCCATATACCAAATCAAAAGGTGACTTTCCAATGGATTGTTTAGGAGTCACTATGTTAGCCTAGAGAGCGAATTTCAGCTGAGAGTCCCAATTTCTTTGATTTTCTGTGATTGTTTTCTTCAAAACCCTTACCACTGTCTTATTGGAGGATTCAACTAGCCCGTTTCCCTAAGGGTAGTAGGTAGTGGAATGCCCTATTATGATATTAAACTTTTGACATAAATTGATAAACTTGGTGGACTTAAAGGCTTGAGTGTTATCTGTTATGATCTTCATAGGGCAACCAAATCATGACAAAATGTTTTCCTCTAGAAACTTAATCACCACAAAATCAATAGCATTTCAAGTTGGGATGGCCTCCACCCACTTCGTGAAATAATCAGTGGTAGTAAATATCCATTTATGTTGGCCACTGGAGGGAGGGTGTATCTCTCTTATGAAGTCCAACCCCCATTGTCTGAAAGGCTCTTCCACACTCATGGGGATCAAAGGGAGAGGAGCTAGTTTTTTCTTTTTAGTGAAGACTTGGCACTTCTGACATGCCTGGATCTGAGAGTGGACCTCTCCAAGCAATGTGGGCTAATATAATATGACTTTTAGGATATTGTGAGAAGTTGTCTTCCAGTTGTAGTGACCTCCACAAACACCTCCATGGAACTCTTCAATTACTGTGAGAGTTTCTCTTTCCTCTAAGCATAAGAACATAATCCCAACATGATCTTTCCAATAGAGTTGACCATTTGATATGATGAACTTTTGATCTTGTAATCTCAACGTTCGATATTTGGACTTATCCATTCCCAGTGGGCACCTTAGAAACAAAAGATAATGAACAATATTCTTATACTAGGTTGATGTTTCGTATTTGATATAAATATTGTGTTCTAATGTCTTTATGTCTTTCTGTTGTACTCCTGCTTCATCACTTCCTGCTATAAATTTGATCCCAAATTCTTGGTAGTTGGATTTTGATAGGATCTTGGCTAATATCTAGACCTTTATGAGCTTAGTAGGCTTTATGTCCAAGTTATATTCCTGAATTTTAGGAATCCACCTTCCCCTTTTTCCTTCACTGTTTCCTTGTATGAGGATGTTCTTGACTGCTGCTATGGGAACATAGGCTATAATAATGGACTGCAAGACATAAAATATGAAAGCCTTCAATGCCTTGACCAAGGCATAGGCTTGTTTCTTCAAGATGTTGTATTTTAACTCAATGTCTCTTAGCACTTGACTGAAAAAGGCTATTGGTTGTTCGTACCCTTCCTTGTTCCTTTGTAATAGAACAACAACAATAGTATGAGGGGAAGCAAAGGAAAAGATATAGAAAGGTGCAGCATAGTCAGGACTGACTAACATAGGTTCTTCTACAAACGTTGCCTTGATTCTAGCAAAGGATTCCCGAGAAGTTGGGCTCCATTTTACCTCGTTTTCATTTTTCGGCATGTCAGTGGTTCCTTTTACTATTTCACTATAATTGGGTATGAATCTCCTCAAAAATTTGATTCTTCCCAAAAAAACCTGGATCTCTTTCTTGTTCCTCAGTAAGGGAATGTGAATGATTAGCTCTACCCGCTTAGGATCGATTTTAAATCCTTCTTGTGCAACTATATGTCCCAACAATTTTCCTTCACTTAAGGCAAATTGAGACTTCTTATGATTCAAGGAAAATCCATATCTTCTGCATTTCTTGAAGGTAAGTTGTAAGTGCAAGATGTGCTCTTCATCTATTTTTTAGAATACTATGATATAATCCAACTAAACCACTACAAATCAGTCTTTCTCTCCCACAATGGCTATGTCGATAGCTCTTTGAAACGTCGCTCTAGCATTTATGAGACTGAATGTCATATAAGCATACATGAATGTTCCCAAAAGGTTGGTGAATGTCATTTTATTTTGGTCAACTGGCTATACTGCCACCTGGTTATATCTTGAAAAACCGTCCATCATGGACATCCTAGTTGAACCAACAACTTTCTGCAATATTGTAATCCATATTGGGCAATGGGTAATTGTCCTTTAATGAGGCTCTGTTCAGATTGTGAAATTACACACACAACCTTATTTCTCGATTCTTCTTTTTGACCAGGACTAAGTTTGCCACCCATTCCGAATATATCAGTGGTACTATGATTCTGTCTTGAAGAATTTTCTTTATTTCTCTTTCAATAGATGGAAGTAGGAGAGGGTTAATTTGCCTCAACTTTTGCTTACATGGTTTTATTCCACTTTTGAGGGGAATCTTGTGCTGAATAATGTTAGTATCAAAGATTTTCAAATCATCATACAACCAAGTAAAAACATCTTTGTAAGATTTGAAAATATTTAAATACCTTTGTTTGTACAGTGGAGGGATCACTTTCGACAGTTTGATTAGCTGAGGTTCCTCCTTTGTCCCAATGTTGCAATCTTCTACATGTTCATCAGTCACTTGTTTTATCGGCTTTGAAGCTACATCGTTTGTGTTGAATAACCTTTCTAGAGGAACCAAGCCCTTGGGGATAGTCTTTCCATTCAGTTTCCAGAATTTGAGTCCTGTTATGGTATCCTCCCAAGTAGTCTTCTTCTCTTCAATACCCATCTCCTATTGTTGATCAATAGCAGAATTGGAAAATTCTCCAATGACCTCTATGAAGCATTTAATATCTTCATCATGTTCGAACACTTGCCAGTGCTTTATGCTATCAGGCATAGAAGGTGAGTATCTGACTTCCACTTCATATCTAAGAAGTGGGTTCTGAGGAGGCTTGAAATTTCTAGCAACTATAACAAGTGAATCTGCCATTCTATTCCCTTCCCTAGGCAAGAATTGAAGATTAAATTCCAAGAAGAAATTGTCAATTAAGTCCCATACTTCTTTTTTAAATGTCCTTAATGTGGGATGTTTGGTATGACACCAATTTCATATGTTCTTCACTACTAACTTAGAGTTCCCATATACTGACTGTTAGAAAAAATATTATATATGATAGAGAAATGCAAGACATATAATATGTGGAAAAACACAAACATATAAAACTATAGAGACACAGATATACGTGGTTCACCCAGTTTGGGCTATGTCCACCCCGAACAACCAATCCTTCCTCTCTATTATCCAGCAAAATGAAGAGACACAACCTACAACAGATCCGCTGTAATATCATATGTTTTCTCTCACAGTCTCACCTCTCTGTTTCTTGCTTTGAGAATACACATATATTCAACAACCTCAATAAAATACCCTCATACAAAGAGAGGGGTTGCCTTCTAGGGAAAAAAACCCTAAACTAAACATAAATTCTACTGTCAGATCATCCGCCTAATGAACGACCTAGATTGACTAGAAATTACTATACTTTTACAAGGCAATTTTACATCTGTTTTTAGCAGGGGACCGCTGGCCCTTGGACCCCATAGTTAGGGGGGACGGCCCCCCCCGAACCCCCATGGGGGGGACAAGTCCCCCCTGCACCCCCACACATGGAGGGGTGTACAATCTTCCTGGGGTATACATCCGGCTGAAACAAAGACCTCTAAATTAGGATGATAAGCATGCTCCACACCCAACACTGACAAACATGCTATATTCATTTTCCTTGATATTTGTAATCCAAGCAATAAATCCTCATATTCTGCAATGTTATTCGTTGCCTCAAATTCAAATTTAATTGAGATAGAAATTATACTTCCTTTTGGCGATACCATTAGTACCCCTTCTCTGTTTCCTTCATTAGAGTTTTCCCCATCAAAGTACACTTTCCATAATTTATCCCTGTCTCTGCCTTGTTTCGTTGGCTGGATTGCTGAGTGTACCTGAGTTTCCTATAGGATGTAGTAATATTTTTCTAATAGTAGGCATGATAGGTCACTCTCTCTTTTAGACATGGGGGCATTGTTTGAGCCTTCAACTTTAGTAACTGTTTTTATGAACCTGGACTCCCTATACAACCTTCTTTCCTCCCCTCTAAAAGTAGGGATGGTGGCGTATGACAAATCTAATTTAATGGAACCCCCAATTTTAGAACCCCTGATTTTAGAACCCCAGGACCTGGACAGAAGCATGCCAAATCTGGATGGGATATCAACTACCACAATTCCCATTACCATGCTCTTAACTGAGATCTAAGCTAAGTTCACCACCAGGTCCTTTATCATCCCCAAGAATTTTACCCTCTTTGAATTAAAAGAGTAAATATCTTTGTAAGGCCTAGTTATTTGCAGACCAAGTTTCTCCATAACTGTTAAGGGCATAAGGTTGTGAGAGGCACCTAAATCTAGCATGAAATTGTGAAGTAGGAGGTCATGTATTACCAAAGTAACATAGAAAGTTACCAATGAGGGGTCCTATTCTTGGACATGGGGACCAAAAACTGCCATTGATCTTTCTTCTTGAAGATTCAAGTAGTCATATGAAGGGCCTGGAGTGGATAGGTGCATAAACTGGGAGATCTGAGCTTTGTAATTAGGCTTCTTTAGGAGTTCAGTCAGAGGGACTGGGATCTTAACTTTTTCAAGTTCCTTTTGCAGATTGAAGACGTTAATACCCTTTTCGGCATTCCCAAATTCGACTGATTCTATTTCTTTTTCAACTACTTGCTTGGAGATAAGAGGAAGTTTATCTTGTTTAGGGACATCAGGGTTATAACGATCTTGATTTAAGGGGTCCTTCCTTTTTAGCACATTTGGGTTTAGAGGCCCCTTTTCCTTGTTGGATGATTTAGGGATATCTGAGAGATGAGCACCTTCATTTTGGTCTTGATCTCTGGATCTCTTCCTAGAGGACCTGAGATCATATTTCCTATGCAGTTAGGCTTGCATGAAGTCTGCAAACTGTTTACAATAGTCACCTATCTCCCCATCGTTCAATGCTTCATCTATATCGTGCTCCTCTTCTTGGTAAGTTCTGATTTCTTACTCCTCCTCCGAGAAAGAAGAGTACAAATTCCCCTGAATTTCATGAGTGTCTGGTGACTACTCATCCAGATCATCTTCTATGTACAATGGGGGGGAATATGGTCTAACTGTTCCTTCCTTTCTCTTTGCAATATCTGTAATGGTTGCCTTCGATATTGAGGGTTAAAACCTCGATTAGGAGCTTGAGCACTTTGTCTTGGGAGGATTTTATTTTCCAGTTCGAGCTTAACCAGTTTGCTTGACAAGCTCTTGATCAACTTATCCATTTCATCAAACTTTTGCTCCTAGGTCTCCTTTACCTGATTGGAGGAAGATGCTTCCTCTTTTCCTTTCTTCTTCTCCCCATGATCAATCCTGCCTTTGGACTTTCATGTGGATGTGAAATTTTCCTCCACTTTGAGGGCATCAATTTGGATTTGATCCAACGTGCGAGACTTCCTTTCCCTTAGTGTGAAACCAAACTCAGATTCAAAAGCACCAGCAAAGACTACTCGGGCAGCAGCTTGGGGAGGCTTGATTTCAACAGGCAGGTTGTTATATTGCTTGTTGAACCTCTTTATAAATTCTGAAATATTTTCATCTGGTTTTTTCTTTATGGCATTGAACTTTGTTAAGATGTATCTGTGATACATCTTCTCTCCCCACTTCTGCATGAAGGAGTTCTCTAGCTCTTCCCAAGTAGCAATGGAAGCATCTGGTAAAGATTTAAACCACTTTCTGACCTCTCCATCAAGAGATTGAATGAAGAGCCTTAGAACCACATCCAGATGTTCAACATTTAGATTCTCTGCAAACACACAAAAGACTTTTATATGTCGTTGTGATGAGATCTCATTTTCTCCATTGAATCTGGGCAAGAGTTTAAGGTAATCTTGTGGCATGGCACTCAAAGGTTGAGGCAGGTCTAATGGAGCATACTTGTTTAGTAGGAAGCATGGGATTGGCATCTGTATAAATGGGCGTCATACTAGATTTATCAGAGGTCTCTGTACTATGAAAATAGGTGAAAGAGTAGATGGATTGACACTAGTGGACTTGTTTATATGATGAGTATGATTGCTAGTGAATATGTATTTTTCTTTGTTGATCTCAGGGAGAGGAGGAAACAAGAAGTAAGGAGTATTTACTAAACCTTCTTCTTCTTTGATTTCTGAGGGGAAAATATTAGAGAGAAAGCTACTTTCGTCAAGGTATATAAGAGTTCTTGGGGTGAAGTCTGAGAAATGAATAATAACATGATGAGAACTAGACGAAGAGGCTTCAGGATGAGAAGACACAGTGGAATCAGTGGTGGGAGTATTTTCTTTCTAGATTCTCCTAGAGATTAGTTTCTCTGAATTAGAAACAAATGGTGTCTTTTGTTGAGATGTATCAAAATGGGTGTGAGGTCTTCTATAAGCCAGGATGATACCTCAAGAATGGAATAGTGGAGTCGCCAAGGTGATGAACTTGCAATATGGGCTTCTTTTCTCACCTTAACAAAGAATGCCTGAATGTCATATCCCAGGGGAAAAATACTCTAATACGTTCCCCGGAAATGACACCAAAAAGATGTTGTAGTTCTCAGAGACAACCTCCAGATTGTAAAGAGACCAGTGCCTGAGACATTCGAATTGGGTGCATCTATGATTTTCTAATGGAGAGTTTAGAGCACCTCAAATAATGTCACTTACCATTTGAATTCAGTTGGTTCAAACAACTCTAGAAAGGGAAAGTTCATGAGTTCATGATACATAAGATATACACAGTGATATAAGGTGTCAATCAACGAGGGCCAATATCATTCAAGGACTTATTTGAATTAAAAGAGGTGAGACGACAAAAGGAATAAGAGAAGAAACTCGTCATGCAAAGCTTTTGCTATCAAGAATTATACACTTATCTGGATTCATAATGAGATGAAAGTTTAGAAAAAATGGTGAATGCGAAGACTCATAGAGCACGTTTAAAAATTATATTTCCAAGAATTCATACAGAAATTTTCCATCAACATTTTCATTTAAACAAATCTATATTAGAAAGGAAACATATCTAACAGCTACTTGACATGAAGTCTTGAGAAGAACATGAACATTTATGAAATTACAAAGAGAGGAGACATACTGGAATCCCAAAACACAAGAATCACCATTGATTTTGCATTAATATTATGAGTAGTCATACATATCAAAGAACCAGAGCCTTTGCCAAAATAATACAGAGTTTCTTTCCAAAAATTGTGAACCTCTCTTAAGTGTTTCTTCCCTCCTTTTATAAGGAGAGGGAGAGCTTGAAAACAATTACAAAATATCTTAACCTAAGCTCCAACTATCTGCTTGACTAGCTGTCTTGGCATACAAGGCTTTGTTGCCCCAAATCATTATAATAGAAAGATGCTTTTGTTTAAAACAGAATAACCAGAAGAAAAAGATTAACAAAACATAATTAACATGTACAAACTGAAATGATGATCATATAAAAATATCTCTATACCACTTCCTTTGATGTCCTATGGTCCATCACGTTTCTACCACTTTATGCCTCTTGCATCTGTCGGCCAGTTTCCTATCGCTTTTTGTCTTAACAACTCAAATTATTCATTTTCAAGAGCCAAGAGAGATCACCCATGATGGCCTAAACTTGTTTTGATCATAGTTTTTGACTCATCCATCACTTTATACTTCCTTGTATTACACTATCGGAGCCTGATATACCTTGTTATGTCGCCACAGTGTAATATCAGAAAAGTACCATATCACAACTTCATAGTGGTGCGACATTAAAATCCACCAATTGCCAATCTCCGATTGGATGAGCTCATTTCTTTTAGCCCCTTTCAACATTTCTCATCATATGATTGGGAGCTATGACTTGGTGCAAAGCATTAAGGTGCTAGGGCCTTTTGGGCCTTCCCAGGGGCTATCCTTCCTTTGTAAAAATGCTTTTGACCCTTTCGTGACAGTTTACACTATCGGTTCATTTTAAAGGTTCACGCAATCAAAAGTTGCGATGTGCCGACCGCCGATCTCCGATACTGCCTGCTCCATTTACAATCGTTGATATTAGACCTTGCTAATATGCTTAACCTCTTTTATCCAGACATCTGATGGATGTGACTGCTGATATATCGCACCTTTGACTATGCGATCACCGATATTCTGATGTGTGCAAAGCTGCACTCGCTGATATCCTATGCTTCATGATGTGTGATCACTGCTATGCGATGTTGCTCTGATGTGTGATCTGAAACATGCCTAAACCTTTGATTTGTGATCTATGATATCGGACCTCAGATATTCCTTCTTTCCTTGAGGCTTTAATCCTTTAACTTTAGAAGACCATAACTTTTGATCCAAGAGTCCATTTTTGGAATTCTACATATCGCTGGAAATCTTGTTCAGAGCACTTTCCTTTGTAGGGGGTCTGATTTGGGCTTTGGGTCTTTTAGTGGCTTGGAATATGGGTGCAAAATTATATGCTCTTTTACACTTTGGGCAACTGAAAAGACATCTTACAGAAGGTGACAACAATACTATTAGTTGTAGACTATTCCAATGTGTATAGGTAGTGCATGCTGTCAGAGAATGAGCCTAGAGGAATTGCACAATCCAATTGAGGGAATTTCCTAAATAAATAGGGCCTAATTTCCTCAAGGAATAATGTAAGGAAATAGGATCCTAGAGGGATTGAAAATTGGCTAAGTGTTTTCTAGAGTTAGTTAGCCAGGTAGAGAGATAGACTACACACTTGTAGGTTGTGCTTAGCCTTGAGCAAGCATATGTATTCATCTCTATTATTTCATTAATGCAATACAAATAGGAAAGGGTTTTTAGCAGTTTCTTTCCCCTAAATAAATCTCTGTGCATGTGTGTGTTGGGTCCCTATAATACTAGTGATTACCCCATTACTATTGTAGTTGCATCCCTTATTAATATTGTTGTGCCCCTATTATCCCCATATTGTTATTACTGTGCCCCATAGAATCCCTCTATTGTTATTTTTGTGGCTTTATATTATTATTGTTAGGTCGGTTGGGTTGTATTGTGACTCCTTAGACTCCTATATATAGAAAGGAGGTTTTATCATTTGAATCATCCAAGAATTGTTCATTTATGTAATTTAAAGGAGGTTTCCCCCTCGAAGAGGCTGAATTCTAAGGCGTTGATCTATCTTTTCTATCTTTTCTTGAGTTGGTTTCATAACATTTGGTATCAGAGGTTTGGATTCTAGGGTTTTGCTACTCCAAATAGGTTATCGTGGAATTTTCGCTATAAATTTTTTTCTCGACGTTTTAGAAGCTAAAACAAAAACCCATTTGAGAAGAAATCGCATTGAACCTCGAGTCCGAATTTTAGAGCTTTTCGCGCTATATTTGCGGAGATATGATCTGAGGAAGTTGGTCTTTTTGCAGACTCCTGAATTACATTCCAAACAGGTGACCTGGGGAAAATCGTCATAACTTTCTCTTTGAGCATCAGATTGAAATTTCGTAAGAAGGTACAGAAAGAGGACGGATTGTAGTTTCTTGTATATATTTTTCAGAGCCAAAGGGCGAAACAATGACTCATGGCACGTCGTACAATTTCACTCTACTGAACTAGTCTATAATCAGGTCACTGTGGGAGATTTCACATAACTCTTCCTTGGAGAATCCAATTTGGATCAGACTAGTGGCATTGGAAAGAGGACACAGAGGGCTACTGTAGGTCATAATTTCAAAACTAGATGATTTGAAAGTACAGAGATACATCAGAGGCAATATAGAGCTCCTACAAAGTGAAAAAAAGTGTGTAGATTCTTTTAAATTTTTGCTTAAGATTAGTTTGAAAATTTATTTTGAAGGAATTCAAAGGGCATAGTAGAGAATTATTATCGGTAATTGATGCCCTAAGGAAATAAAATGAAAACACCTAGTAAGCAACCTGAAAGCTCTAGCATGATTCATGAAGAAGAGGAAGAAATGCTACATGATATATCAAAATTACAAGAACAAGTGCAACAAATGTCACTCTCACAAAAGCTAACATAAGCTAAGATAAATGGCGTGGAATCTAAGATAAAGTGTGGAAGCTAAGATGGACGATTTGAAGATAGATTTGAAGGAATATTTGAAGAGAGATATGGTAGATGAAGACAGATTTGAAGACAGACATGGCAGATTTGAAGACAGATTTGACAAATGTTTTACAAGAAATAATTACTAATGGTGAAAAGGTAGTAAAGGAAACTCATGATGCGAAAAAAAGAAATGTTAATCATGATTTCATAGACTCTAATGTGGGATTGAAGACCCACCATATTCCAAAAATCGATATGAGGAAGTTTGATGGCAAGGATCCCGCAACATGGATATTATAGATGGAGCAATTTTTCGATCTCAAGAATGTGCAAAACACACAAAAGGTACGTATTGGAACTTTATATTTGGAACCAAATCAGTTTGTATGGTATCAATGGCTTTGCTATCGTAAACAAATTATCACTTGGGCAATTTTTACGGAAGAATTGACAGCACATTATGAGGATACAAAAAGCAACACTTTTTTAGCCAATTGATAAGTCCCAAACAAAAGGGTTCAATAATGGAGCACATTGAGGAGTTCCAAAAATTGAACATAAGGGTAAAAAATATTCCAAAGGAGCATAGGATTGATTTGTTCATAGGGACTTTAAAGGATAATATCCAACATGATGTTCACTTTCGGGAACCTGATTCATTAGAGAAGGCATTCAGGTTAGCAAGAAAAATGGAAAGAAAAATTATTGCAACCGGGAAGCATACCACTCACAACTATAAAGATGGAATTGTTGTTGCCCCTAGTCTTCCACAACCTATAAGGTTGAAATCACAACAATTGGAAGACAAAAGAGAAAAAGGGCTTTGTTACAGTTGTGATATAAAATACACTAAAGGTCATAAGTGTGCTAAGAAGAAATTATTCTACATAGATTGCGAAGAGGAAGAAGGAAAGGAGCAAGAAAGGTCAAAAGAAGAGGATATTGTTATAGACATTTTTGGGCACTGCAACCCCAATCATAAATGTCCATAAAACAAGGGCTCTTAAGTCCCTAAAAGTGTTGTTCCAACCTCTAAAAGAACAAGGTCAACTGATTACATCTTCTCCCAGAAGTTCTCCATGAAAAACTGCTCAGAACTGGTCAAAACTGGACCATCTCACCTGCTCCATGGTCAAAGTGCGCTGCATCCCACCTAAATACACACGAGATGTGCGATGCATCTTGAAAAGCCCTTCTATGGGGTGCGATGGGTGAGAGTGGACAAATGGTAGGGTCAATCTGCAAGGTGGAGGATCATGGAATCTTCCAGAAACTTCTCCTGTGACACTTGCCTCTCTGCATTCGCCCAGGGATGAGTAAGAGATCATCAATCTCCAAGTGGAATCAAGAACTATCAAAGAGAGGAAACTAATCAAATCTCAAAAGCTGACTCACCCCCCTTGCAAACATCTATATATGGATCCCTCATCCCAGAGATCCGGAGGCTGGAATTTTTTATCTTGTAAGGAAGTGCTGCTGGTTTCTTGGTGCAATATCATAGTGTTGGGTGATCTAAGCTTTCCATGAGGTGAAGAAGGGCTCTCTTGCTGGGAGGATGACGCTGGGTCAGAACAATTGGTTGTAATCCTCTTTGCTTTTCTTGATTATTAATAAAGCTATTCAAGTTTTTCTCCACATTCTTGTACGATTGATGATATATGCATTTGTGTGGTCAATATATATCTGGTCCTATATTGTTTATGATAATAGATCTATGTTCTTGGATAGTGTTATGCTTCTATGATTCTACAGGTGCTCTTTGAAGCTGGGTACATGAGGAAGCGAGTGGCAAAGATCTACCAGAAGGGAGAGGAATTAAACAAGGAACCAAGCGCAAGACAGAGGTTGGTATCCTTTATTCGCCTCTTATCTATTTCTCATAAAGGAAAACGAAAGTAGTTTTAGTTTGTTTGTTTCTAAGGTAGCTACCAGCCTTAGTGGGACTAGCAGCTCTGCATAGACACTAGTTTTCCCGATAACAAAATGGCGACTCCACTGGGGAGCGAATAGATTGTTTGTTTATCTACATTTGTTTACTTTATAAACCTACAGACAGAGCTTGAAGTCAAGCCAGCTAGCCTTCAAACTGCATTTGCTATGCAAGTGCAAAGTAGATCAACGCTGCTTCAGTCTATCTCCAGGATTTGTTTATGAACTGAACAATCGATTTACAAGCTCTCTAATTGCCCTTGTGGTGGCTCTAGTAACCTCTTTAGATCTACCCTGGTGATTTATTTACTGATTACCACTTGCTCAGCCTAAATCCCTAAACTGAGCTACAAACTGTGACCCGAAACCCAGTTAAAGTCTCGTCCCTGGTCCAACGCACTATCTCTTCTGTGAATTCTGGATGCATCGCACTTCCCGAGTGTAGTAGGTGCGCTGCATCTCTTGTTCACTGTGTTACAGGTGTGCTGATCAGACAAGGCCTTTTCTGCTCTCAGATTTTGGTTGCTGTTTTCAGTCTTTTCAACTTTATTCAGGAGTTTTGCTGCCTGTAGTCAGTACACCTTTGTTGAAACCTCCTTCCTTGCCATTATTCCGCCTCTATTGTGCAAATAACTGTAAATGTTTTTATGTATTTTGATCCATTTCCAGTTCTCTTTTATAAAGAAGTAGCGTAATTGTACTGTCGTTTCTTGATTTGAAAGTGTCGCAAGTGTCGTTTTCAGTCATAGAAGAGAATCTGATTGTTCTTGATAGTCGATTACACTGTTACTCTTGTATTTTATTTGAATTAGTAGTTTTTCAAGTGTCGAAACCAAGTTTTCAATTCCAAATCGCAAAGTGTCGTCATTGTTTTCATTTTGTCTTGAAAAGAAACTTGTTAGTAATGTCGCTTTGAAAAATAATTCAGATTTGTGCTTAGCTTTCTTTTTACCATTCACACATTAAGAAGGTTGAAAACAAATACATGCACGTGCATTTGCATTTAGATTGTTTGTTGGTTTGATTTAGGACAATGCATATAGTGTGTGCTCTTTGCTCTATGTTGAAAGAACGTCATCTCTCTTTCCTTAGTAGCTAGGATTTTCATTGCAAAAAGAAGATTAAACGATTGTTTATCATCTTAGATTGCATTTTAGGAATTGTACATCTACGTCACGCGGTGAACCTGAAAGGAAAATTTCTTAAGCAAGATCAACTGTAAAATAAATTTAATGAATCTAAAAAAGCTTTGGAACCTAACGCACAACATTTAGAAGTCTAGGCTAGAGACGTATTCCGGCGTCGTAAAGCCTGGTAACTGTTGTTTTCATTGTTGGTTGGGTGATTCCTCCACTTTGAGACGATAAGTGCCAGTACGGACTTGTCCTCCCATGTACCGTCGAGTATATATTGGGAGACCACAATAGGCTTTATCCTTTATCCATAGGAAGCTGTGTTTTCCGCCCTATCGATCGCAATGCACTGAACACAACATTCGGGAAGATTGATTTCCATACCGTAAAAAGTATTCTGCAATTTTGCGATGGTTTGGTAATCCCTCTGTCTAGATTTCTAGAGTAGTCTCTTTCATTCCTTTTTAGACTCCTTAAAGGAAAAGGTCCATCTGAGCACTTGTCACTTCAAGCTCATTAAAAATCGAAGGCGACTAGAGTCATCTTTTATTTTTTCTCAACTCTTAAAAATTGAAAAAACAAGTTGTGTCAAAGCATCTAAAATTTATTTTAATCGGAATAAATATCACCTTTCCTGCGTTGGTCTTAGGTTGAGAAAAATGGAGTCCACCAACCAAGGATTTCCCCTTGGGGGAAATCCTAGTCCTTTCTCCTCTTGGGGAGATGTTGGCGCACCCCATATGGCCACATTGTCGCTTCCAGGATTGAAAATCGGCTTGCCCGTATGGCTCTTCTCAACCTTTGTCATTCAGAACATCGTCATTTCTGAACAATCAAGTCAGCAACTAAACGATACCAGAGTTACCCCCCAACCTTCTACTTTGTCCAACTCTTCCTCTCCTCTTTCCTCTTCGCTTGATGAAGCTGGTAAAGCCAAAAATCAAGTAACTGAGAAGAAGAAGGAGAAGAAGAAGAAAGAGAAGAAGAAGAAGGAGCCAAAGGCGAAAAGGGGTGACCTGGCGTTGTCTAGCAAAAATCCACACACTGCACTATCTAGGCCTAAATCACCATGTGTCATTTGCAAGGAGACCACTATCATCGAGATTGTCCTTGCATCCCTTAGATCTTAAGGGACTGGTCTCCTCGTTTGCACAATCCGGTTTCATCAACCTCTGATGATCATGTTGAATGCACACCGTCAACTAGTGAAAGTGAAGCCGCTAGACAAAAAGGAAGATGTAAATTTCCTTGTAAACTGTGTGAAGGCGATCACGCCGTCCACCGTTGTCCCTTCTTAGACGAGGCTAAAAGATTTTTGGGCGATCGTCTGGTTTCACCGTTACAGCTTCCTCCTAGATATAAGAAACTCTTGCCGAGTCCGTCACTAGTTGAAAATCCGGCTGACACGCCCTTGTGGTCAGCCGAAGCATCTATCATTGAAGATAAACCATCTGAATCCACACCATACGAAAGTCAAAAGGTCGAGGTGGCAGTTGACCCGGTCTTGCCTTCAAAGGATCCATCTTCAGATGATACAGTCACCAAAGAACAAGAACGACAACATTCAAATTCTCTTCGTAAGCACAGACTCCGATGAACATGGGGGTAGTCTACCCATTCCTTTACCGCAGGAAGGAAGTTTGTCAAAATCATATCCGACCGTCTATTCGGTCCCATATCCAAGCAACCTAGTGGTTTCCTTCAATTGGAATCTACTAGGCAGACCCCGCTTATCGGCTAGTGTACCATTTCGAATCATTGCTCAAATATATAGAATGGTCATGGCCGGTACCATCATAGATGAAGGGGCTTCTGTGAGTATCCTTTCCTCAACTGCTTGGAAAGCACTTGGTTCGCCATCGCTTTTGCCTGAGATGAGAAATCTAACAGGCTTTGACAAAAGAACCAGTCGACCGTTAGGGATCCTTCCCAATCTGCCGATAACATTGAGAGGGAAAACCATTCACATGAACGTAATGGTAGTCCAAGGACCCCTGGATTATAATCTACTCCTTGGATGAGACTATATTTATTGCATGGGAGCCATTGTCTCCTCACTCTTTAGAGTAATGTGTTTTCCGCATGAAGGAAGAGTGGTCAAGCTCGTAGACCAGATTTCATTCCCCAGTTCACACATAGCAAATAGTCATATACCAACCTTGAATGGTCTTTTCACGCAAGGAATGTCTCATCAATCCCTAGTCCATCCTCCTGATGAGTGCGAGTGATTCAAATGATATGACTGAAACCTAGGGGGCATGCACCCTGGCCTGTTTTGACAGGAAAACATTGGGTATAGGGTAGGTTTCCGCAGAAGATATATGACTAGCTGACACACCTGTCCATTTTGGAAAATGGGATTAGACCAGAATAAGATACCTCTGTTAAGGTAGGCCTTTCCCAATAGAACAAATGTTTTGTCTGCAAATTGAGGGGTAACCTAGAAAAGGTAGGCCTCTCCCGATAAAGCAAATGTTTTGTCTGACAAATTGAGGGGTAACCTGGAAACTCTACTTCGCTGTACCTGGGGGCATGCAAACCTTTTGGCGTGCAAGCGAAGAGCGACCATTTATTAAAAAAAAAAACTTGTAGGATTGGTCATTTCCTAACTTTCATAAAGAAAGGATGTGAGGCAAAGCTTTGAAAAAATGCCATTTTTATATGAGACATCCTTATTATACGACTGGATTATCGAGCAGTTTTAACGCGGAATTCAAGCTCGTTAAAAAATAAACATAAGCAATGAGAAAATGTTCCCCCAGAGTTTAAGCTCATTAAAAAATGAACCATTTTCCAGTAAATAACCATTGTGAATGTATTACCATCAACCTTTGAAGCCTTGGTCGTGTTCTCATCATCACCTCCACTTTGTTTTGGCCGATCATTCACCTCCATTTGATTGTTTACCCTTTTTGAGGAACAGCTGCGAAGAGTGATCTTGCTAGCCATCCTTGTGACACTGCCATGATTGGAAAATTCCAAACCTTACCTGGAATCAGCTGCTACCCGAATTTATCACTCGTTCCTCAAAAAACGAGTCTCCTTTAAGCTCTTTTCAACTAACTCGTAAAATATGAAAAGATTGCTGAGCCATTGGCCTCTCCAGCTCGTTAAAGTGACCAGAAGTGCTATCCCTCCTTTAGATTTTAATCTTTTTGGACTTGAGGGATTATTACACAAAATATTGAGCGCTTTTTTTGTTCGGCTCGTTAAAAGTACCGAAAATTCATCCCTTTTGTATTGTTTTATACTTTTCGGACTTAAGGGATTATATGAAAAAAAAGGATTATTGGAGTTTTCTTTACGTCCCTTTTTCAGACTCTCTAAAATTGAAAAGGACCGAGTTATCCTTGTCGTTAAACTCGTTAAAACCTAATAGCGACAAACTTGTCCATACAGACAAGAACGAGTTTCACTATTGCTAGGCTCGTTAAAACATAGCGATGGGTTTGCCCAAAGGGCAGATTATAGAACAAGCATATGTTATCCTCCTCAAGCTTGAAAAAAATAAAGAGGTACTGGTCAGCAATGACTAGGGAAAAATTGGGAAGAAAACTTGAAGAAACTTTATTGGTAGCAAGTCACTCTTGAACATAACACTTTCACTCCGTATCCGAGTCGGGTTGGGTTGTTCCATTCACTGGTCACATCACCATGGTTTCGTCACACCATCCATATTTGGGGTTAATGATACCGATCCATCATGTCAGTGTCGCCGGTATGTTCAAGAGAAGTCGCTCAAAGAATTCACCTGTGCCTCACCCATTGCAGTACATTTACGCTCCATTCTTTCATGACCGCCACCCTGAACCTTATATCACCAGATCGTTTTCACCTCCATTAAATCATTTGCTCCGTTCCGTGTCATTGATATGGGATTCACTAAGGCCCTCCTATGACAGATCGCTTCTTGTCAACATCAACTCATTATCCAAGAAGTCGATCTAGGAACAACCCTTTCAGTACTTTGAAGCTTGCATGCCTCAATGGCAAGTTTCTCACTTCTGGCAACAGGTTTACATCAATGGCCTTCGACCGAAAGATTTTGCGTGGTGTTCGACGCCAAGTCCCTTATTCACACCACATGAATTGTACTGTAGTACCTTGAGGGTCATCATAATTATCGATGATTTCTCTCGCGCCTGTTAGCAGCTTACATCATTGGCTGGTAATCAGGCGGCGTCTTTCCATGTTCGACTCCAGAACATCTCTCACATGGATCGACTTGTACTTTGAGTGAAGATCGAACGAGATTGAAGACCCCGGATCTAGTTTCATCTATCCGGGTTGCGATATATATTCAGGAAAATAAAGACATCAAATGTACATCATTACTGCACAGATAATCATCCAACCTAAGGGATGATGGCTCTACCAGAATCATTAGTCTACACTCAGACGATTGTCTATCTTATGTACATGAAAATGAATTTATAAAGCTGAGCATGGGAATGCCCGCATCAGCTAGATCATGAAAATATTATGAAGATAATGTATTGTATTGTATCTTATTACAGGTCACCTTCCAACTCGAAAAAAATTCAGATCCTCATGATAAAGCATTTCACCCGACATCAAAACAGATTAACGACCTCATGCTTTAGGGGGAAATTGTTATAGATATTTTTGGGCACTGCAACCCCAATCATAAATGTCCATAAACCAAGGGCTCTTAAGTCCCTAAAAGTGTTGTTCCAACCTCTAAAAGAACAAGGTCAACTGATTACATCTTCTCCCAGAAGTTCTCCATGAAAAAATGCTCAGAACTGGTCAAAACTGGACCATCTCACTTGCTCCATGATCAAAGTGCGCTGCATCCCACCTAAATACACATGGGAGGTGCGATGCATCTTGAAAAGCCCTTCTATGGGTTGTGATGGGCGAGAGTGGACAAATGGTAGGGTCAATATGCAAGGTGGAGGATCATGGAATCTTCCAGAAACTTCTCCTGTGACACTTGCCTCTCTGCATTCGCCTAGGGATGAGTAAGAGATCATCAATCTCCAAGTGGAATAAAAAACTATTAGAGAGAGGACACTAAACAAATATCAAAAGCTGACTCACCCCCCTTGCAAACATCTATATATGGATCCCTCATCCCAGAGATCCGGAGGCTGGAATTTTGTATCTTGTAAGGAAGTGCTGCTGGTTTCTTGGTGCAATATCATAGTGTTGGGTGATCTAAGATTTTCATGAGGTGAAGAAGGGATCTCTTGCTGGGAGGATGACGCTGGGTCAGAACAATTGGTTGCAATCCTCTTTGCTTTTCTTGATTATTAATAAAGCTATTCAAGTTTTCCTCCACATTCTTGTACGATTGATGATATATGCATTTGTGTGGTCAATATATATTTGGTCCTATATTGTTTATGATAATAGATCTATGTTCTTGGATAGTGTTATGCTGCTTTGATTCTACAGGTGCTCTTTGAAGCTAGGTACACGAGGAAGCAAGTGGAAAAGATCTACTATAAGGGAGAGGAATCAAACAAGGAACCAAGCGCAAGACAGAGGTTGGTCTCCTCTATTCGCCTCTTATTTATTTCTCATAAAGGAAAACGAAAGTAGTTTTAGTTTGTTTGTTTCTAAGGTAGCTACCAGCCTTAGTGGGACTAGCAGCTCTGCATAGACACTAGTTTTCCCGATAATAGATATACTCCAGGAAAAAAGCCTAGATAAAGAATAAATGAATCCGACCATATCTTGTAATGCATTGGCGGGAATTAACACTCCTCAAACCATCAAGATAGAAGGACAAATCAAGAAGAAAAAGGTAATAGTGTTGATTGATTTAGGAAGTACCCACAATTTTATTCATTGTAAGGTAGCAAAAGAATTGAATTGCTTCTTATATCCAGCACCAGAGTGTCGAGTGATGGTTGAAAATGGAGGAACAATAAATTGCTCTGGAAAGTGCCATAATATCAAGCTATTGATGGGAGAATATGTATTGACTAGCCCAATGCTTTCCATTCCAATGGGAGGTGCTGATGTTGTACTGGGAGTCTAATGGCTACAATCCTTGGGTACAACAACTTTTAATTTTCAAGAACTTTTCATGAAATTTTCTATGGAAGGAAAGGAAGTTGAATTAAGGGGTATTACAGGGAAACCGGGAAAGATAATCAGCTCTAACGGTATGACAAAGCTTCTAAAAAAGGAACAAAGAGGTGTAATTGCACAATTATGTTCGCTAGATGTTTCCACATTGGAATCATCTATTTCTCCAGATCTCCAAAAAGTCTTGGACAATCATTCCAAGGTATTTGAGACTCCCAAAGGTCTCCCGGCTATTCGTGATCATGATCATGCTATTCATCTTATTCCAAGAAGTGTTCCTCCAAACATCAGGCCGTACAAATATCCCTATGCCCAAAAGAGTGAAATTGAACGTATGGTTGCAGAAATGCTGGAGGCTGGTATAATTCAATCGAGTCAAAGTTCTTTCTCTGCTCCAGTAGTATTAGTGCACAAGAAGGATGGATCATGGTGCATGTGTCCAGATTATAGGGAGCTCAACAAGCTCACTATTAAAGATAAGTTTCCCATTCTTGTCATTGATGAATTACTAGATGAATTGCATGGATCAATTTACTTCACCAAGTTGGATCTTCATTCAGGATATCATCAAATCAGAATGAAGACTGAAGACATTCCGAAAATAACATTTAGAACTCATGAAGGTCATTATGAATTTTTGGTCATGCCTTTTGGCCTTACCAATGCACCTTCAACATTTCAAGGTTTGATGAATTCCATTTTCAAACCATTTGTTAGAAAATTTGTGTTAGTATTTTTTGATGATATACTAATCTATAGCAAGTCTTGGAAGGATCATGTTGAACATGTTGACAGGGTGCTACAACTATTGGAGGAGAAACAATTATATGCAAAAAGATCCAAATGTTTCTTTGGAGTACAAGAAGTGGAATATCTGGGTCATATTGTATCTCATGAAGGCGTTAAGGTAGACCCTAGCAAAATTAAAGCCATTAAGGAATAGAAAATCCACACATCCATAAAGCATCTGCGAGGATTTCTCGGGTTGACAGGGTATTATCGCAAGTTTATTAAGAATTATGGGAGAATAGCAACACCTCTAACAACATTATTGAAGAAAGATGCATTTTCATGGACTCCACAAGCAATAAAGGCCTTCGAACATCTTAAAGAGGAAATGTTCCAAGCACTGGTCTTAGCTACACTGGACTTCACAAAAACCTTTATTATGGAATGTGATGCTTCAGGAAATGGAATTGGTGCTGTTTTAATGCAAGATGAAAGACCCATTGCTTTTGAAATTTGTCCAATCAAGGGAAAGTTCTTACACAAAGCTATTTATGAGAAGGAAATGTTTGCAATACTCCATGCACTTAAGAAATGGCGACCCTACCTAATGGGAAAACACTTCAAGGTAAAAACGGATCATGATAGCCTTAAATACTTTTTAGAACAAAGATTATCCTCTGAAGAGCAACAAAAGTGGGACACAAAGATGTTGGGTTATGACTTTGAAATCATCGAAAAAAAAGGGAAGAAAAATGTGGTGGTAGATGCACTCTCAAGAAAGGATGAGGATGTGGAAGCATTGTTGTGCGCCATTTCTATTATCTAACCAGATTGGATAAATGAAGCAAGGGAGGAATGGAAGAATGATGAAGAAGTGTGGGCACTTGTTCAAAAATTACAACAAGATTCCAGTACCTCTGATACATTTAGTTGGCAAAATGATTCTTTATGGTACAAATATCTCTTATACCTCTGTAAGAATTCCCAACTAAAACAAAAGATTCTTATGGAATTGCACACTTCTCCCTTAGGAGGGCACTCAGGATTTTTAAAAACTTACCACAGGGTTAAGAAGGAATTTTTTTGGGATGGACTTAGATTAGATATTCAAAAATTTGTGGCAGAATGTTTGGTTTGCCAACAAAATAAAGTTGAAACAATTAAGACACCGGGTCTATTACAACCATTATCCATTCCAAGCCAACATTGGGCGGATGTTTCAATGGATTTTATCACAGGTTTACCCAAGTCTGAGGGAAAGACTGTCATCATGGTGGTAGTTGACAGACTTACCAAGTATGCACACTTTTGTGCATTATCACATCCATTTAAAGCCAGTACAATTTCTACTGCATTTATGGAAACAATTCAAAAGCTACATGGAAACCCAAAGATTATTGTAAGTGATAGAGATCCCATTTTCACTAGAAATTTTTGGACAAAATTATTTTCTTGTCTTGGTACTCAGTTAGCTCATAGCTCATCTTATCATCCTTAATCTGATGGGCAAACTGAGATAGTAAACAAATGTTTGGAAGTATATCATCGTTGCTTTGTATCGAATAAACAAAAACAATGGGTCAAATGGTTGCCTCTGACTGAATGGTGGTATAACACTTCCTTCCATACAACAACAAAAATGACCCCATTTATGGCACTTTATGGATATCAGCCACCATCCATCACATCATATTTAAGAGAAAATTCTAAGGTTCAAGTAGTGGAACATCACATTGAACTTCAACAACAAGTCCTCCAACTCTTAAAGGCTAACCTCATGTTGGCACATAATAGAATGAAACAACAGACATATCAACATCGCAGTGAAAGAAGTTTTGATGTAGGTGATTGGGTATTCCTACTGCTACAACCATATAAGCAATTGTCCCTCAAGAAAGCTAAGAAGGATAATAAATTATCACCAAAGTATTATGGTCCGTACAAGGTGTTGCAAAAGATTGGTACTATGGCATACAAATTGGAGATTCCTGCAGCTTCTCGATTGCACCCAGTTTTCCATGTTTCATGTTTAAAGAAGGTTATAGGTGAAAAGCTCCCAGTACAAACAATATTGCCAGAACTTGAAGCAGTCACAAAAACAAGAACTCGACAGCTACAAAATCGATCACTTTCGGAGTATCTTATCAAGTGGAAGAACTTATCCGTTGAAGATTCCACATGGGAGGATGAGAATTTTATATAGAAGCATCTAGAACTACTCAAGCATTGAGGACAACACTTTTTTGAAGGAGAGGGGCATGTTGGGTCCCTATAATACTAGTGATTACCCCATTACTATTGTAGTTGCATCCCTTATTAATATTGTTGTGCCCCTATTATCCCCATATTGTTATTACTGTGCCCCATAGAATCCCTCTATTATTGTTTTTGTGGCTTTATATTATTATTGTTAGGTCGGCTAGGTTACATTGTGACTCCTTAGACTCCAATATATAGAAAGGAGGTTTTGTCATTTGAATTAGCCAAGAATTGTTCATTTATGTAATGTAAAGGAGGTTTCCCCCTCGAAGAGGCTGAATTCTAAGGCGTTGATCTATCTTTTCTTGAGCTGGTTTCATAACAGTGTGATGTTTCCTTTTGCATGTGCTTTGTGTTCTAGATTGTGAATTAATGTTCACAAAGAAGTAGTGTAGCTTCAAGTCTTGTGATTTAGTAAATTTCATGAGAAGTTTCAAATCTACATCATAATCTCTATAGTTTTAAATACTTGAACGTTACTATTGGTTACATTCATGATTTATATTTGAATACTTTGTCTTTTACACAGATTTGGTAGGAAATTATGTTGTAACATACAAAGTTTTCTAAGAGTCGTAAAATCAGTTAAATGTCTATCTAAATACTTATAATATATATATATATATATATATATATATATATATATATATATATATATATATAGATATATATATATATATATATATATATATATATATATATATATATATATATATATATATATATATATATATAATTATTTTTTTTATACGACATACAATTGTTTTCCTTCCATAGGAAATTTTAAGAATAATTTTGTTTTATATATCTGAATATATTTTTTTAACACTATTCAGTATTCTATTTAGTTTTTATTTTCTCAGGGAATTCTTTAAGGTGTTAAGAAAGGAATTTTTCCCTTCAATGTCTCCAAACCTTTGGAGATCAATATTTCCTGCGTCTATACTCCTTTGGAGTTCGATTATTCTATAGAGGGTTTCATACATAATATTAAGAGAATTCCATTTACAAACTGTACTCAAAATCTCATGTAAATTTTCCTTATTTGGAGATTTCCAATTACTAGTATGACAAATTTGCAAGCTAAAATTTCCTTCTGTAAACATTTTCTCTTATTAATAAAAAAAATTATTTTATAATTATCTATTTAAGGACATCTCCTTCTAACTACATCTTTGACAAGTTTTTGCCAAAATGTTCATTTTATTAAAATAATTTGTTTAAAAATTTTCCTCTGTGAAGGAATTATCAGAAATATTGTCATAACTTTGTTCTTCACCATAGGTTTCTTAATCAAAATTCCAGAAATATTATATACTATCTTTAGCCTTATGCGAGAACTTGTAAATACTTATATTTTCTATAGGTATATTTTACCTATGTACAATTAAACTCTTTTAACATTTACTCTATGCAGTCCTTTAATTACTTCAACTATTGTACTTGATATCAATATAGAACATAACTATAATTACAAAAGAGAGTTCTTATACTAGTGTTCTTTTTAAACAATAAATATTCTACTAAAAGAATTTTCGTATTATCATCCAATTCTCACCGTCTAAATTTTATTTCCATAAAGAAACTCCTCAAAAACTTGTACCAAATAAGCAAACCTTTATTCTATTCTACTTTTATTTACTTGCTTTGAGAATAGAATTCATTTTTTTGTTTATAAATAGAAAGAAACAATTACTAACATAACATCATAAGTAAGAAATACCAACTTGAGAGTCTCTCTTTTGGGAAACACTAATCGAGTACTTGACTCCTCCCAACCTTGACACAACTTCTGTTGGCCCCCCGAGCAAAGAGGCTAGCAATTTCTCTATAATACTTTTTGCTTTTCTTTAGTCCTCTAGTTTTCCTTTCTCGGGAATTATGAGACAAAAGCCAGAAAATCATATATTTTTCTTTATCCATCTACCACTTCTTGGTGGTTATTAACTACCTCCACCTCATCAACAGGTGGCAGGTGGTTAACTTCTCATTTATGAGCTCTTATTTCCCACTTCTGGAGACAACCTCCTATCTTCTAGGGAATAATAAATTGACCAATATATAATTTTCATAAATAAATCTAATCGCCCAAATTAGATGCCTAGGACTTGCTGATGGATAATTAATTTCTTTAAAATAGTTGCACCATTTCTGTCATTCAACCATATATACCTTAATCATTAATTTCCCAATTCTTTTCTTTTATTTACAAAATAATACATGCTGTAGTTTTTAAACAACAACTACACATTAGTTATTATCAGTAAATTATTGATAATTAAGTATCTACATGTCTCTTAATGCAACAACCTAAATTCAAATTTAAACATATATACATATAGTTACAATAAAATCTTCAAGCTGAGGGATGCCACAAAAGTAAGTTTTCAAGTGACATGATATAGAAAGGAAGGAAAATATAAGGGACTTAGAGGGAAGATGTGTATCACATAAATATAAACTTTCCTATGATGTGATAAAGGAAGAAGAGCTTTATTTATTGCAAGAAAGGAAACTTTCTGAAGTGTGATACATCACACCATAAAAATATACAGTGTGACATGTTGCATAATAAAAAACTTCCTAGATCATGATGAGATGCATTGCAAGGAAAAAATTAGGAATGATACATTAAGATGATGCCATTTGCTCAAGGGTGTGATAATCCATATTGCATGAAAAATAGTTAGGTGTGATGGAGTCCACGATGGTAGTTTTTAAGCTTAGGTGTCTATGCCAAATACACTGGCATGTGTGGTGCCATGTATGATGGAGTGCCATGTAGGCATTATGACGTTTTCAAATAAAGAAGGCTAAGGTAATTAAAAGTCCATAAATTCCTCTAAGCTCAGAATTGAGAAAGAGTATAATTATCGAAAAGATATTGGCACACAAAAAGACCCCATGAGCTTAAAGGTAGTGACATTTAAGAAAAAAATTAGAGGAAGAACTTGATTAACCCACTAGCCTAATAGGGTTTGGGGGTTCAAGTATGTGGCAAAACAAAATGCATTTAAATATTATATCATTACATTAATTAAATCCAATTGAAAATAATAATAGGAATTTAAGTTTCACTATCATAACATTTGCTGATAAACTAGGCCATTTTGAAATCAAAACACCCTCAAATAATATGTTCTAATTAATCAAAGTAGTTAATGCAAAAGAAAGCACTACACATAAGCTTCATATTTTGTACCCATATTGATATATTCACATTGAGAGGCATTCTATGGTTAGACTGTTGGAAATACTCTGAGGGGGGTGAATCAATATTTCTTTTCAATTGTTATTATTTTTGTTAAATTGTTAAATCATTTATATTTAGAACATAGAAATAAATAACAAGAATGAATGCTTTTATTAATATAATATTTGAAATAAATCAAGTACAATGTATATATAGCTTCAACCAGTTGCCAAGCATCGACTTGGGCTTTTTGTGAGGCACCAACCTCCTGAACACCAACCCTATCTTGTCAAGGAACCAACCTTGGATTAAGAGCACCAACTCCCAGGACAACAATCCTTCTAGTTATGAGGCACCAACCCCAAGGGCTCCAACCCTCTGCTGTAAATTGTCTGGATCTGTTTGGTAGTAATTCTTTGCTCCCAACTCTACTGGACCTATTATTTTGTATATCAAAATCAGGGTTTTAATGTGCCAATATCTTTAAAAAAATTGCAATGTGGTGGATGCTTTGTTGTATTACTGTTAACACTTAGGTTGTTCCCTTTGACTCCTAAGGGAATATGGCCGAGGTAACCACAAACCAATCTTTGGACTGCAGGTCCTAGCCTACCTACAGTCAGAGAGGGCTCTCTCTTTATGATCTAGCTTTGTTTAAGGGATGATTTTAGGCTAGATATGATGCACATGGGTTTTGTTTGAGTTTGGTGGGATGGTTGATCTATTCAAGCAGAGTTGGCATGAAAAGTGTAAGAAGTTCAAACCATTGGGCATGGAGTCTATGAATGTGAACTGAAGGGTGTGTTTTCCTTGTAAGAAGAGGGAATATGGAGCAGGATAGCTACACATGGCATAGTGATTAATGCTGGAACAAGGATGAAATGGAGGCCAGGGGATGAGAGGCAATTAAGGATCTCTCATCCAGCCAAAGAGGGAAAGTGGATGAAGGCTAAATAGGAGCAATGAAGGATTCCTAGACAACATTTAGAAATGATAGAAATAGCTTAAACATGATCAATTAAGTATGCATATTCATCACTAATTCAGAGGAAAACATAGAAAGTTACAAGAATTGAGCACAAAGGGCATGAAAACCATTTCTGAACTATTCCTTCTTCCTGCAACTTAGATTATGATATATAGATGATACAGATACATATAAACTAATAAACAGAAGGAGGAAAGACTTATTGGACCATGAGCAAGCATGAGGATTCCATATCAAGCTCTTCAGCCATTGAAAGCACAGCCAGCCAGTTCAGATGCAAATATTCCAGCAATCTTTGATTACAGAAATTCTTAAGCTTACAGCACAAGTCTAGAATGAGAAATACAACCAACCAACCCTTGAAACAGTGAACAAGGTGGTTTAAATAGAGAAAATATCTAAAAAATATCTGCAACAGCAGATCTGAGACAGATATGAAGAAATAAATGCTTCTAACTTAACATTTATTGGAATGAATGTAAAAAATATCTATGTAACAGCTGCGTTGGGGCAGCAGCCTCAAGAATGAATTAATATGGTCCTTTTGTTGCAATGCGCTGGCAATTTTCCATAACTGCACCTTGAATACTGAAGAACTGCCCATATGTGGCTTGATACATTGTTTTGGTAATAACTGGGCTTTAAATTCATTCATCTGTGCCTGCAAGTGGTTCTGCTGCCTTGAGTGGCTTTAAAGCTCATAACTGCGATCTGGTGAGCCTTTATGGCTCAAAACTGCCTTATTGACTTTGATGGGGGCCTTTATTATTCATCTACGTTGGCGCTTTAAATCTCCCACTGATATTTTGTCTGATACTCTTTAAAATCGAATCTGGGCTCTAGCTCACACTGCCGAATGCTTTAACTGTCAAATTGCCCCTTTGTAGCCGCCTTCAAGGCCAAAATAGCTGTGGTGGCACCTCTGTGGGCTTCTGGAGGCTTTGGAGGAGTTTCGGTGCTTGGCCGATCAAAATATATTTAAATATAATGGAAAACTGCAAAACTGGCGGAAGAACGGATGCTGAAGGCATGCTGAGGCTGAAATCCTGCATTTTGGGGCTCATATGGGCTTGGAGCGATCAAAATTGATTGAAGAATGACCCTGTTCCCTTGAAGAAGAGGCGCGCGCGGCAAAAATATGAATAATATGAAAAATAGCCCATTTTCCTTTATAACAGGCAAAATGCCCATTTACACGCAAAAATCGCGAAAAACATGGGCGGGCGCGACACTGTTCACTAGATTAAATCCTGGCCGTTGGATCCGGCGTGGGCTGATCCAACGGCTAGCGCTAAATCGGCGGTTGGCGGGTCGGTGGTCCCAATACAAAAACCCTCCGACGAGCGATGAAGCCTGTGGACCCGAAAATGCATTAAGGCCTATCTTTTATTAAAATCGGGTCCGGCCCATTGGTGGAACCCAATCGACAGACTTGCGAAAATGGATAAGCGGACCCGAACTCCTTCAAAACTATTTTTCATTACTTTTCGGGTCACGAAACGGAGGGTACAGTACTACCCCTTTTCAGACCCAACACACATTATGCTCTGATTTATTATTATTTCGGCTCCGTAATATCGGAGCAGTCCCGCTTGGCTGTACAAAAGGGCCTTTTCAGACCCGAAAAACTGTATGCCGCGCCTTATAATATTTCGGCTCCACCAGTCGGAGCCATATATGGGGGCGAGCGATTAAATATGGGTCATTGATCTTGAGGACCTGAATGGATGGCTGCGATGCAGTCGGCATATCGCATCGGGGAAACCCAAGGGGGCGGGCCTTAACACATATTGCGATAGCGATGCGATATGGCGGAAAAATGCGGATTTAACGTTATAACTTAAGTTTTATAAAAAACTTAATTTAAACAATAGAGCAGGTTTATAAGAAAAATGCAGAGATATATGTATAAAAGGGGAATATGATGGTGGGGGGCCTCCGATAGCGATATCGCATCGGGGGAGAGGGGATTGGTGTTATATATATATGTAGCCAACACTGTTACCACCTCCGACAGCGATATCGCGTCGGAGGGAGGGGATTCTAATCGGAGGAGGGTTTATATGCCATAAAAGGGTTTTTTGCTTTTGGAAGGGGTTTTATGCATATGAATGAGTCCTAATGGATTGGAAGATGGTTTGAGGGGGGAAATGAGGGATCTTGCTAAGTTTCAGGTAAACTTAGCAATTCCTAGGCACACTTATGGTTATATTTCAACCAGGGGGACGGGATAAGTATATAGGGGAGTTATTAACATTGTTATAGTAGGGGAGGGCAGATAGATAGGGAGTCACATAGTAAAGTTAGTAGTTAACATGATAATGATAAGAAAAAGTGCTAAGTATGAGATCTTAGGCTATTAAGGGGGAAAATGACTCATAGAGGAAGTATGGACATTCCTTGAGTAAAGCAGATCTTTACCAAGGCAACTGATATGAAAATGATGAGACTAAGAGATATCAAGCAGATCTTGACCTCTTTAGGGGAAGTTAGTGAGTGATTTGGGGAAGAGGAAGAAGGGGAAGTTAGACATGCCTCGCTTGAGCTCCTTCAAATGGAAAACTAACTCATGCTTGAGATGCGAATAGATATGACACTTGAAAATGTGAAATGGATCACAAGCCATGATTCTGCAACCACAAAGCTACCTACCCGGCCTACTCACCTAGCATTTTCTCTTCTTTTTGGTTTGGGTGCACTTGAACTAGCATACCCAGCTTTTCATTCTTTTCTTCTTGCTGTCCTCCTATCTAAATCTACACTTATTGCATCCAGGGGCTCAGATTAAGCTGTTGAGCACCCTTGTTTCTCTACCTATCTACAAATCTACCAAGATTAAGCTGTTTGGACAGATAATGATTCTCTATATTCTACAACAGGAAATTGAAACCTAGGGAGACCAAGATTAAGCTGTTTGGCCCTCCCTTAACTGAAAACTCATCAAAATGGATCAACTCATCAAAAATGGAACACAGCAGTGGCACTTAGACTAGCACACTCTCATGGACACTTCTTTGGCCTCTGTAGCAAATATGGAACATTGCAGCATGCAAAGTATGACATATTTGGCATGTAAAAATGTCGATCATGAAAGATGAATACCTGCTGCAGCAGGAGGCTAACAGTGGCTCCACTTGGGGATGGATTTTCCTTGTGAAAAGCCAAGAACAGCAGGTCAGACTGCCTTGTATTCAATTGTTGCTGTATTCTGCAAAATTCCCTTTGCTGGCTGCCTTATTAATCCTACCTACTTACCCTAATCAGCACTTACTTTGTTGTTAGGTGAAATGAAATAACCAATGCAGCCACTTAAGCATTATAAACATCAATGACCTTTGCTGCTTGTGTTTGTTGGTGCTTGAAATGGTGATCTTGCAATCTGATGTAGCTTTGTTAACCATTGAGAAGATCAGGGAACTGCTGACCTTCTTTGCTGAAACAAGAAACTGTACAAAAGGGTCTTGCAGCATATATATACAATTGCTAGGCTGAATTAAAGAACTGTACAAAGGTTTGGGACAACTATCATGCTTTGGAATTGGGAGATCATCAACGACTTGACATTGAGCCTTGCAACCTTCTAATGGAGAAGAGCACTGATTTATTTCATCACTCAGCTTGTCATCTGATGGATTATTCAAAACTTGGAGTGATACTTGCAACTCATTACAAACAGGCTCGAATGGGACATGACTGATTTGCGCTTGCTGTTCTTCTTCTTCAAATACCTGAGAAGGCTGAAAACAAAGAGGCAGGGGATCCACTTGGATCATTTGGTCACATGCTGCTGCTTCTGAGTCTTCCTCAATCTGATATTCAATGGCTCTTTGGGGCTGCAAAACTAGAGGCAATACATTTTGAACAATGGTTTGATTATCCTCCAGGCAGTCAATATCAACACTTGCTGACACTTGATTATACACAGCATGATGGTTATCCTTAAAAAATTGAAAAGATTCGAAACAAAAAGGCAAAGTTCCTTTGCTGAAATCAAAACACTCTGCAATTTCCTCCTTTTCTTCATAGCTGAAATGGGCACGCTGATCACTGGGTACAGGCTACTGCTCCTGAACTTTGCTTTCTCCCAAAATAGCATCTGATTCCTCTGCAAGGCTGATTTGAACATTAGGCGCATAATCTTCATCATACAGATCATATTTGGGCAAACAACTGAAAGAAGAAAAGCCACCATATTCACATAGTATATCAGGAGATTGCTCCTTCACATATGGCTCTATGAATATGTCATCTGATTTGTGGTAGGTTTGTTTGTGAATGTCACTACTTTCCTCATGCACAACAGATGTGTTCTTGTGCTCTAAGCATTCAACTTTCTTTGTGATCAGCTGCATCATTTCCTCTGACTTTTGTAACACACTTTGAAGTCTTTCCTTTTCCTCTGCTTTGCGCTGTTTTTCCCTCATCTTCAGATTTTCCTCCACGTCCACAGCTATGTCCTGCATTTGTTTCAAAGTGGACGGGCATCTTTCTCTCAAACGGAACTCAATTTCTGGATCAAATGCTCTAGGATAGTGCAATAGAGCTAGATCAGGAGGAGGCCTTATATTTAAGGGCATAGAAAGATAGACTTGATTGAATCGATCAGAAAATTGCTGAACAGATTCATTAGGAAGTCTTTTTAACTGATCATAATCTTGAATGAGCGAGAGGAAATTAAGTTTGATCATCCATCTATCAAGGAAAAGATTGAGAAACTGCTGAAGTTTAGAGATGCTAGCCTCAGGCAATGCTTTAAACCAAGTCCTAACTTCACTTTGCAAAGAAAGGGAAAACAGCCTAATACTAACATCCTCATCTTCCACTTCAAAAATATTTAAATAATCTTCAAAAGCCTGGACATGCTTTTGGGCAGTAACTCCATTCTCTCCATCAAATCTTGGGAGATACTCAGGATGATCTTTAGGCAAAGGATTGAGCGTGGGAGGCAAAATGAGTGGCTTATATCTATCTGGAACTTTACGAGGCACGGGATTATGTACAGGGATTGAATGACTGGGCTTGATATGAACAGGGATAGGATGATTTGCTTTGATACTTGTTTCCTCCTTGGCTGGATGATGATCTTCAACAACATTTAAAGGCTGCTGTTCTAATGTGCAAGGAGGGATTTCCTCAACATTTTCAAAAGGCAAATCATAAAAATCAAATTTAAACTCGTCTTTAAAATACAATATACACAGCAAAATTTTATGGAAGAGAAAGAACATGACCTCTTGGATAATAATCCGGGTCAACAGCCTGATCTGCTCATATATTTCTTTTGGGTTCATTTCTCCAGCGGAGTCTTTATTATGAGGATTATGTGGAGTCGCCAGGTGGATAAATTAACTTTGAAGGGTCTGATCTCTGTCCACCAACACAGACCAGAGCTAATATGAAATAAATCTGAAGAAAAGGGAGATTTTCTCCAGGAAACAAAATATTTTTGAGATTTTTTGATTTTTTGGGATTTTTCAAAACAACTTTGAGACTTATTCGAAAGGCAAACTGATCAAAATTGGGGATTTACAGTCATAAACAAATGATTCCTCCCCAGTGGAGTCGCCATTATGTTAACACTCAGGTTGTTCCCTTTGACTCCTAAGGGAATACGGCCGAGGTAACCACAAACCAATCTTTGGACTGCAGGTCCTAGCCTACCTACAGTCAGAGAGGGCTCTCTCTTTATGATTTAGCTTTGTTTAAGGGATGATTTTAGGCTAGATATGATGCACATGGTTTTGTTTGAGTTTGGTGGGATGGTTGATATATTCAAGCATAGTTGGCATGCAAAGTGTAAGAAGTTCAAACCATTGGGCATGGAGTCTATGAATGTGAACTGAAGGGTGTGTTTTCCTTGGCAGAAGAAGGAATATGGAGTAGGATAGCTACACATGGCACAATGATTAATGATGGAACAAGGATGAAATGGAGGTCAGGGGATGAGAGGCAATTAAGGATCTCTCATCTAGCTAAAGAGGGAAAATGGATGAAGACTAAATAGGAGCAATGAAGGATTCCTAGACATCATTCAGAAATGATAGAAATAGCTTAAACATGATCAATTAAGTATGCATATTCATCACTAATTCAGAGGAAAACATAGAAAGTTACAAGAATTGAGCACAGAGGGCATGAAAACCATTTCTGAACTATTCCTTCTTCCTGCAACTTAGATTATGATATATAGATGATACAGATACATATAAATTGATAAACAAAGGGATGAAAGACTTATTGGACCATGAGCAAGCACGAGAATTCCATATCAAGCTCTTCAGCCATTGAAAGCACAACCAACCAGTTCAAATGCAAATATTCCAGCAATCTTTGATTACAGAAATTCTTAAGCTTACAACACAAGTCTAGAATGAGAAATACAACCAACCAACCCTTGAAACAGTGCACAGGGTGGTTTAAATAGAGAAAATATCTAAAAAATATCTACAACAGTAGATCTGAGACAGATGTGAAGAAATAAATGCTTCTAACCTAACATTTATTGTAATGAATGTTAAAAATATCTATGTAATAGCTGCGCTGGGGCAGCAACCTCAAGAATGAATTAATATGGTCCTTTTGTTGCAATGCACTGGCAATTTGCCATAACTTTGCCTTGAATACTGAAGAGCTGCCCATATGTGGCTTGATACATTGTTCTGGTAATAACTGGGCTTTAAATTCATTCATCTGCGCCTGCAAGTGGTTCTGTTGCCTTGAGTGGCTTTAAAGCTCATAACTGCGACCTGGTGAGCCTTTATGGCTCAAAACTACCTTATTGACTTTGATGGGGGCCTTTATTATTCATCTGCGTTGGCGCTTTAAATCTCCCACTGATCTTTTGTCTGATACTCTTTAAAACCGAATATGGGCTCTATCTCACACTGCCGAATGCTTTAACTGTCAAATCGCCCCTTTGTAGCCGCCTTCAAGGCCAAAATAGCTGTGGTGGCACCTCTGCGGGCTTCTGGAGGCTTTGGAGGAGTTTCAGCGCTTGGACGATCAAAATATATTTAAATATAATGGAAAATTGCAAAACTGGTGTAAGAACGGATGCTGAAGGCATGCCGAGGCTGAAATCCTGCAATTTGGGGCTCATATGGGTTTGGAGTGATCAAAATTGATTGAAGAATGACCCTGTTCCCTTGAAGAAGAGGCACGCGCGGCAAAAATATGAATAATATGAAAAATAGCCCATTTTCCTTTATAACAGGCAAAATGCCCATTTACACGCAAAAATCACGAAAAACATGGGCGGGCACTGCACTGTTCACTAGATTAAATCCTGGCCGTTGGATCCGCGCGGGCCGATCCAACGGCTAGCGCTAAATCGGCGGTTGGCGGGTCGACGGTCCCAACCCAAAAAAGCTCTGACGAGCGATGAAGCCTGCGGACCCGAAAATGCATTAAGGCCTATCTTTTATTAAAATCGGGTCCGGCCCATCAGCGGAACCCAATCGGCGGACTTGACGAAAATGGATAAGCGGACCCGAACTCCTTCAAAACTGTTTTTCATTACTTTTCGGATCACGAAACGGAGGGTACAGTACTACCCCTTTTCAGACCCGACACACATTATTCTCTGATTTATTGTTATTTCGGCTTCGGAATATCGGAGCAGTCCCGCTTGGCTGTACAAAAGGGCCTTTTTAGACCCGAAAAACTGTATGCCACGCCTTATAATATTTCGGCTCCGCCAGTCGGAGCCATATATGGGGGCGAGCGATTAAATATGGGCCGTTTATTCTTGAGGACCTGAATGGATGGCTGCGATGCAGTCGGCATATCGCGTTGGGAAAACCCAAGGGGGTGGGCCTTAACACATATTGCGATAGCGATGCGATATGGCGGAAAAATGCAGATTTAACGTTATAACTTAAGTTTTATAAAAAACTTAAGTTAAACGATAAAGCGGGTTTATAAGAAAAATGCGGAGATATATGTATAAAAGGGGAATATGATGGTGGGGGGCCTCCGATAGCGATATCGCATCGGGGGAGAGGGGACTGGTGTTATATATATATATATATATATATATACGACCAACACTGTTACCACCTCCGACAACGATATCGCGTCGGAGGGAGGGGATTCTGATCGAAGGAGGGTTTATATGGCATAAAAGGGGTTTTTTGCTTTTGGAAGGGGTTTTATGCATAGGAATGAGTCCTAATGCATTGGAAGATGGTTTGAGGGGGGAAATGAGGGCTCTTGCTAAGTTTCAGGTAAACTTAGCAATTCCCAGGCACACTTATGGTTATTTTTCAACCAGGGGGAGGGGATAAGTATATAGGGGAGTTATTAACATTGTTATAGTAGGGGAGGGGAGAAAGATAGGGAGTCACATAGTAAAGTTAGTAGTTAACATGATAATGATAAGAAAAAGCGCTAAGTATGAGATCTTAGGCTATTAAGGGGGAAAATGACTCATAGAGGAAGTATGGACATTCCTTGAGTAAAGCAGATCTTTACCAAGGAAACTGATATGAAAATGATGAGACTAAGAGATATCAAGCAGATCTTGACCTCTTTAGGGGAAGTTAGTGAGTGATTTGGGGAAGAGGAAGAAGGGGAAGTTAGACATGCCTCGCTTGAGCTCCTTCAAATGGAAAACTACCTCATGCTTGAGATGTGAATAGATATGACACTTGAAAATGTGAAATGGATCACAAGCCATGATTCTACAACCACAAAGCTACCTACCCGGCCTACTCACCTAGCATTTTCTCTTCTTTTTGGTTTGGGTGCACTTGAACTAGCATACCCAACTTTTCATTCTTTTCTTCTTGCTGTCCTCCTATCTAAATCTACACTTATTGCATCCAGGGGCTCATATTAAGTTGTTGAGCACCCTTGTTTCTCTACCTATCTACAAATCTGGCAAGATTAAGCTGTTTGGACAGATAATGATTCTCTATATTCTACAACAGGAAATTGAAACCTAGGGAGACCAAGATTAAGCTGTTTGGCCCTCCCTTAACTGAAAACTCATCAAAATGGATCAACTCATCAAAAATGGAACACAGCAGTGGCACTTAGACTAGCACACTCTCATGGACACTTCTTTGGCCTCTGTAGAAAATATGGAACATTGAAGCATGCAAAGTATGACATATTTGGCATGTAAAAATGTCGATCATGAAAGATGAATACCTGCTGCAGCAGGAGGCTAACAATTACAACATATTGTAATGGTCTCATGGGTCTGTATATATATATATCGCAATCCCAGATTTCAAGTGGCATTCCTTTTTAATACATGATTTCCAATGTGGATGTGATATAACATTAAATCATGTTGTGATGGTGTAACGGGTCCACAATAATATAATGAGTCCATGCATATGGAATATTACAATAGGGCAGTTTAAAATGGAGTGATTGGGTCCACACTTTATTTCGCAGTCAGGGGTTTCAATGTGACAAGCCTTTCATAACTTGTGATGCGGTATTCCAATAAGCTTATTTTGATAACTCAAATAGGTCCACAAATTTATCACAAACGATGGTTTGCAGGACTTCATGAGTGCGAGACTTGAGTCATACTTTCCTACCCGCGCTCTTCTGACAACTATTGTTCCTATTGGCTCTTTCTAATATTTCATGCGATATCTCTGATACGGCTCTTACTCTTGAGCATATGCGATATTTTAATAAGAACACTTTGTAACAGACTCTTACTCATGGCTTGGCTTTCCTGTGGCTTCGTTCCTTGGCTTTCTTGTGGCTTCGCTCCTTGGCTTCTTGCTCTAGTTTCTTCATGGATTTGCTCTACTTCTCCTTGGATTCATATAATTATTTAGTATCTAGAATATTGCCATATTGACATCAATGACAATCTAGATCAACAATCTCCCCCTTTTTTATTGATGGCAATATTCTTCTTCTCTCCCCCTTTGACGTCAATGGAAAAGGAATGCACAAGGACTCCCCATGTCGAACTTCTCCCCCTGTCATGCAACGTCTTTATGAATCAACCTAAAGTGATGCTAAAGAAATAACCCCCATCTTTTGACAAAGATGTTAAATACTTCTAGAGGGAGAGGTTTTGTGAAAATATCAGCTATCTGCTCCTTAGTATTGATATATTCCAAGATGATGTTTTGTTCAGCTACTTGTTCACAAATAAAATGATACTTGATTGGTATATGTTTGGTCTTTGAGTGCATCATTGGATTTTTTCTGAGGCTGATAGCACTTGTGTCATCATAATAGATGGTGATTGGTTGATTTTTATCTATGTTGACATCTTTTAGAGCTTCCTTCATCCATAAGATTTGAGTACAACAATCTGTTGTAGCTATATACTTGGCTTCAACTGTAGATAGTGATATGGATGTCTTTTTTTTACTAATCCACGACACTAGACAGTCTCCCAGGAAGAATGCATTTCCACTCGTACTTTTTCGATCATCGACACTTCCGACCCAATCAACATCAATTTATGTGGTCACAGTAAGAGTTGAGCTCTAAGGGTACCAAAGACTGAAATAAAGAGTCCCTTTCAAGTATCTGAGAATTATTTTTACAACCATCAAATGGGATTGTTTAGGGGGCTGCTTGAAACCTTCCCACCATTCCTACTACTTGCATAATGTTGGGTGTTGTAGCTGTTAAGTATAGAAGGGCTCCAATTGTTGAATTGTAATGAGTTGCATCTACTAGAGGGGAGTCATCATCTTTGCTTAATTTGCAATCTATGGTCATAGGTGTGCTCATGGGTGCACAGTCTTCCATTCCATATCTTTTAAGCATGTCTTTAAGATATTTGGCTTGAGATATGAATATGCCTATCGTGATTTCAGATACTTGTAGTCCAAGGAAGTAAGATAACTCTACTATCATCAACATTTCAAAATCTTTTGACATATTTTGAGCAAACTCATGGCTAATTTCATCATTATTACTAGTAAAAATTAGATCATCAACATAAACAAGTGTCATTAGTAACTTATCCTCAGTCGTCTTTATGTAGAGATTACTTCCTTCCACCCCCTTCAAGAAGCTTTGTTGTTGTAGATAGTGATCCAATCTTGCGTACCAAGCTCTAGGAGCTTGTTTCAACCCATATAATGCCTTTTTCAACTTAAAAACAAAGTCTTTTCCTTCTGATAGATTAAACCCTTTTGGTTGCTCCATGTAGACTTCTTCCTTGAGTTCCCCATTTAGAAATGTTTATTTAACGTCCACTTGATAGATTTTAAATCCTTTTGAGTAGGAGAATTCCAAGAACATCTTGATAGATTTCACACGAGATTTTGGTGCGAAGGTTTCTTCAAAGTCAATTCCTTCTTTAGGTTTGCATCCCTTCATCTATATTGCCAATAATCTGCTCTTCTGGTGATATTTTTGGAGAAAATTCATCTTTGAAGGGGTTTGAGATGGTTCTTTTTCCTTTGGTTTTTCTTGATCTTTTTCTTCTTTTTCAAGTTCTTCTTCACTGAGAGGGTCAACTTCATGTTCTTCAATTTCTTTTCCGGAAGGTCTTCATCAATCTTCACACCAACGCTTTCCACTATTTTCCCTAGTCGATTATTGTAGCACTTGTAGACATTGCTCCTTGTAGAATATCCAAGGAAGATCCCTTCGTCAACCCGAGAATCAAATTTTCTTGGTGAGCCATCATTGATTTTTATGAAGCACTTGCTTCCAAAAAACTTGAAGTATTTTATTGAGGCAGGTCTTCCTTTCCATAATTCATAGGGAGTCTTATCATTATTTGGTCTTAATCGAGTTCGATTCAAGGTATAGACAGCTATCCCGGCTGCTTCTTGATGAGCCCCAAAAATGGGTAACTTATTGGGCTCATTTTGCCTATTGTTCTTCATCAATCCACCATTTTTCATAGTTTATGCATGTTTTTTGAGTATATTTATGTTAGTTGAATGAATGAGGATAGTCACTTGGCCAAGAGGGCTAACACGTGGTTATTGTAGATTTTTGGACAAATTTTGGACCAAGGCCAAGCATTTATGAGCCAGATGACAGCCAAGCATGAAGGAAAAAGGGTGAGGATTCGTAGGAAGGGTGTCTGCTACACTAAATGGCCCCTTCCTGAAATTATCCACCCTCAGCGCGGAGTTCAGCAGGCCACCGAGAAGGATTCCCAAAGGCAGTAGAGCAGTTTTGTATAAAGTGTCTGATCACTGGCAGTTCAAGCAGCCAAGCCCCTCGAGTTAAGGAGGGATGTTGGAGACCCTCGTGGGCATAAATAGGAAGGCTTTCAGCTTTCGTAGGTTACTTTTGGGAACAATTGTATTCTGCACTATAGTGCTGCTAGTTTCTTAGCTCACTTTGTAGCTTCTGCTGTACAACTTTCTTTGTGACATGGTTATTTTTGAATAATGAAGAGCAGTTTCACTTGGCATCAGTTCTAAGATTTTATTAGGAGCCTGCAGCTCTTGGGGTTGGGCCCAAAACAAGTGCCAAGGCCTCCTTCATGTACTATTATATGCTTTTAGTGTTTTTGCAAAATAATTTCTGTTAAGTAGATTACAATCTTGCTAGGTTACCTAGATCATTGTTGATGATTAGAGAGGCTTTTCATGTTCATATTGATTTGATAGTTTAATAACAGAGAATATCTTTAGAAAAAGGCCATCAAGCACCCCTGATCTCACCTCTCCCTCTGTGGAACCATGAGCTGAGACCAAGGTGTCCTTGCTGCCCCAAAAACACTGTCTTTGCTCCATCATGCAATTGTTAGTGTTAAATGCTCATTTGCAGAAGTTGATACCAGTTGTGGGTACATGTTTAGGTTCATGATTGCTTATTTTTCATAGCTATTTCACATGATTTCGTTGCAATAAACTTCTGTTCATTTTCTTTGCTGATATTTAGGGCAGATTAGGTTAAGATAGCTAGGTCTTTCGTTTTTCCGAGTCTTTGTTTGAATAGTTTGGAAAATAACTTGTAGAGCACCTGTAATACCTCTTTGCCTACCCCTAATCCCCCAATACTGCCTGGTCCGTCCTCTAACTCTGATTCTTGCCTTGCATTTGCCACGTTCCCTCATGTTGACCTAATTTCCATATTTTTGTGAAACATTGCTCTAACCCTCCTTGAACAAATCCAGCCATCCTTATCACTCACCCGCTTCGTTCACCAAGTCCTAGACCTCATCACACCCTCATCTCACCTCCATACCCACTTCTCCACCTTTTTTTCACCATCATCCCTTCAAAACTCCCTTTCGGAACATCCTGTAGAAGCCATAGAACATCCTGTAGAACCCCTGCAGACTTCCTGTAGAAGCTCACAAAAGCGGTTTCTTGAGATCTGAGCACTGTGAAACTCTCTGGAAGGGTTCTAGGGATGCCTTAGGCCCTCTTCTAACCTTCCCAACCTCCTGCAAGTGCCTACTCCATTTCCTTTCACCAATCAACCTCTACACAATAAAAAACAGTTAAAGCACATGCAAAATAATTCTGATAAATTACTCAAAAATGAAAAAAGATGTTTTCTTCGTATTTCTCTTCAAAAGTAGCTTAGTCACATGCATTTTACCTTTTTAAAAGTCAATGGCATCCATTTCCGTAGCTTTCATCCTTATACTTGCATCAGTAGGGTTAGTCGGCAGAACTAGGGTTTGCTAGGGCTTGCGTTCCTTTTTCACTTTTTGCTTCTTTCTACAAGTAGACTAGCTTCCTTTGAGTTAGCTTTCATCCATCACTATTAAAAGCTTCTTCTGAGAACTCATAGAAGTTGGCTTAATTTCCTAGCGGACTTGTGCCAACTGATCTAGTGATAGCTGCGGCAAGAGCTAGTACTTGTGCATATAGCATCGTCGCTTCCAAGTTTGCTACGAACTACCAGGTTGATAAAAGTAAAGAAGGGAGTCCCAGGAGTTGCAGCATTATTGCTGCAATACTGGAGCCCACCACTTCTCTCTAGAATTTTGGCTGCAAGTCAACTGCTATTAACATTGTTCTTGCCATTTCTTGAACTGTTCAGTTTCTTCTTTCAACTACACCATTTTGCTTGGGCTTTCTGGTAGCCGAGAGTTCTCTTTCAATTCCATGTTCTTTACAGAATTCATCAAATTATTTTGATGTGAATTCTCCCCCTCTATCTGTTTTGACACTGTTGGGTTGTGATATATTCTTTCCATGACTAGCCCACATAGTTAACTAGGGGGTTAGAAGTGGGGCGGAGCCCCCCCTTTGTTGTGTTGATTGCGTAGTGGTGGGGGGGTCATAGGGGGTTTGAGGGGTGCAGGTAACCCCACTCTATGGGGTTCGGGGCAGCGCCCTGGAAAATTTTGTTTTTGGACCCTATATTAGGTTGGGGAGACCTAACTATGGTTTTGTGCATGATTTTTCGCACATGGTTTTGGACGTAATGGTTTTCGGTCCATGGTACTGGATGCTTCGACATGTATAAATATGTATTGTAACATTGAAAGGAACATAATGAAAATCAAGTTAGTACTCCCAATTTTGGGATCTAGGGGAAAATCTATGTGGATATGTGTTTTATGTGTTATGCTCTTGCATTGTTTATTTTATGTGTTTCTAGAATTCGCATGCAGGTAATTTTTGTACGGGGTTAAAACCTACATTTGGTATCAAAGTTGTTTTGGCTTCAAGGGGACGCCTTTGTTTCTAAGGGGTTTCGCTCGGGCCTGTGGTAGACCCTATTCAGTGGGAGATCTGCAAGATCAATTTTGGTGGTGAAAGAAGATGGCGAGCAATTGAAAGATAGAGATCGAGAAATTTAATGGTCACAGTTTTGAGTTGTGGAACTCAAGATGGAGGATCTGTTGGTGGATAAAGATTAGTGGATCGTGGTAGATCCAGGTACTAAACCAACGAGAGTGTCCAATGAAGAATGGGAGAAAATGGATTGGAAGGGAAAGAGAACAATATGATTGCGTGTCTCAAATTAAGTATTGCTAAATGTATCACAGGAAGCTATGGAAAAGGCTTTGCGGGACAAATTAGGGACTTTGTACCAATCTAAGTCTCTGGTGAATAAACTGTTCCTACGGAAAAAGCTGTATAACCTGAGGATGAAAGATGGAGACTCGGTGACAGAACATTTGAACGCATTTAATACTATGGTAAATCAATTATTATCTATTGATATTAAAATTTCAGATGAAGATAAGTGCATCAATTTGTTGTGTTCTCTACCAGATTCGTGGGATAGTCTGGTTATTGCAATAGGTAGGAATGCAACTGCCTTGCAGTTTGATGAAATAGTCTCATCCTTACTGATGGAGGAGATGAGATGGAAAAATATAGAGAGCCAGAATGGTGATGCCTTGTCTGTACAAGGACGGTCCCAGAACAGAAATTAAAATAAGTCATTGATTAGGAGATCAAAATCTAGAGGGATATCTAAATCTCGAGGAAAACTTGTAAAGGTGGTGTGCTGGAAATGCAGAAAGAAAGGGCACTACAAAAGGGATTGTAAATCTAAAGCTCCTAACAAAGGAAAGGGATCTAATGATGCTCCTTTTGCAGAGGTGAAAACCACCTCAGATGAAGGTGGGGATGTGTACTTGGCTTTTTCAAGTACACATGAAGATCATGAGGCATGGTTGATTGACTTAGGTGCATCCTTTCACTTCACTCCCCATAGAGAGTGGTTTTGTGAGTATGAGAAATATGATGGTGGTGATGTCTTCTTGGGGGATGATAGGAAGGCTAGAATCATTGGTTGCGGAAAAATAAAGTTGAAGTTGCAAGGTGGAAGGGTTAGAACACTTCCGGGTGTTCTGCATATTCCTGCATTGGCTAGAAATCTAATTTCCATAAGCAAGCTGGATGATGCAGGTTCAAAAACAGTGTTCAAGAAGGATACCTACAAAATGGTTAGGGAAGCACTGGTATTGATGTGGGGAGTTCGGATTGGAACTCTGTACATGCTGCAAGGTAGCACGGTTATTGATGGGTGCAATAGTTCTGTGATTCGTGAAAGTGGAGCAGAAAATCTAGTGGTCTCTGGAGAGAAGACCATGCTGTGGCATCAAAGGCTTGGACATATTAGAGAGAAGGGCCTTCAAATACTTCATGGTAAAGGTATGGTAGAAGGTATGAGTAATAGCTCTCTGGATTTTCATTTCTGTGAAAATTGTGTATATGGGAAGTAGAATTAGGTGAGTTTCCCCTCTGGTGGTAAGAGGGCGAAACATATATTAGAACTTGTGCACAGTGATGTGTTTGGACCTGTGAAGGTTCCATCACTGGGTAAGTCTGTGTACTATGTATCATTTATAGATTATTTCTCAAGGAATACATGGATATATTTCCTTAAGAAGAAATCTGAAGTCTTTGACAGGTTTAAAGAATTTAAGGCTCTGGTGGAAAACCAGATAGAGAAGAAGATAAAGGTGCTGAGGATAGATAACGATGGAGAGTTTTGCAGTAAGGAATTTGAAGAGTTTTGTAAGAAGTGTGGTATAGCACGACATAAGACTACTCCGTATACACCTCAACAAAATGGAGTTGCAGAAAGAATGAAAAAGACATTGATGGAAAGGGCAAGAAGCATGCTCAGTGGTGCTGGGTTAGGACAAGAATTTTGGGCAGAGGCAGTGGAGACTGCATGTTACCTAGTCAATAGATCACCTTCATCAACATTGGAAGATAAGACTCCACAAGAGGGATGGACTGGTAAACATTCTCTTTCACATCTGAGGGTATTTGGATGTGATGCATATGTACATGTTCCAAAGGAGAAAATAACCAAGCTAGATAGTAAATCTGAAACGTGCATCTTTATTGGGTATAAGGATGGTTTAAAGGGTTATAAGTTTTGGAACCCAGTAACAAGGAAGGTTGTGTACAACCGAGATGTGGTGTTCAGAGAGGTGAAAGATGTTATTAAACATGAATACCAACCAAAGGAACCTAAGAAGATAGAGTTTGAGCTAAAGGAGGAAGAATCAAACTCTACAGCAGAGGAGGAATCAGAAGATGAAGAACCACAAACTTCGGGTGTGAGAAGATCAGTTCGAGAAACAAGGAAACCAGAAAGGTATAGTCCATTTTCTTTCCGTTCAAATTTTGCTTTATCTATTACTGATGATGATCCAAGAACTGTGAAGGAATCAGTAGATTCAGAGGATGGAAAACTATGGAAAGAGGCCATGGTTGATGAAATGGCATCTTTGCATAAAAATAAGGCTTGGGATTTGGTGGAGTTTCTGGCTGGAAGGAAACCCATTGGCAGCAAATGGGTGTTCAAGAAGAAGAAAAATGTAGAAAGAAAGGTAGAGAAATACAAAGATCTATTGGTAGCAAAAGGTTATTCCTAGGTGTCGGGAATTGATTTTGGTGACATTTTTTCTCCTGTTGCCAAGGTAAATTTTATTAGATTACTTTTATTTGTTGCTGTTGCTTTTGATTTTGAGGTAGAACAGATGGATGTGAAGACAACATTTCTTCACAGAGATCTAGAAGAGGAGATCTACATGAAGCAACTTGAAGGTTTTGCGGTGAAGGGTAAGAAAGAATTGGTATGCAAGTTAAAGAAGTTTCTGTATGGGTTAAAATAGTCACCAAGGATGTGGTATCAGAAATTTGATCCATTTATATGGGGACTTGGCTTTACCAGAAGCAAAGCAGATCACTGTGTGTATTTTAAATTAATTGGTGACTGTGTTATTTATCTGGTCTTGTATGTGGATGATATGTTGCTGGTTGGAAATGACAAAGAAATTATCTAGGATTTGAAGACCCATTTGTCCTCCAAATTCGACATGAAATATCTTGGTGTTGCAAACTATATTATGGGCATGGAAATTAAAAGAGATCAGACAAAGAGGAAGCTTTGGTTAAACCAGAGGAAGTATGTTGAGACAATATTGCAGAGGTTTAATATGCAGAATAGTAAACCGGTGAAGGTTCCTATTCCTGTAGGTGTAAAGTTATCTGTTGAACAGTGTCCCAAGACACAAAAAGAGGAAGAGGACATGTCCCATGTGTATAAATTTCACCGTAGATTAAATTGATTATGCAATGTACTAAAGAAAAAAACTTAATCTACTTCTACAATCAAACTTGTGGAAGTTTAATCGATTTTGATCAAGATAAAATAGAACACATATAACAAAGAAGAAGATTCAATCGCACATGAAACACATAAGCATACTCTGGGGAAAGCCTTAGCTCAAAACCCCGCTATCTGTATTATCATACAAGTGGAAATATCTCAAGATTATGCAAAGATTTAGCTCATAAGCTATCCAGCTCTCAATACAATCCCTCACTGCTGCTCATAGACAGAATAGACAACACATATGCCTTCCTTTAGTCCTCCAAGCCTCCTATTTCCTTGCGCAGTTTCTCCTGGGTCCTTTAGCTACCACTTGTGTGAATTCACCTCTCGCACAACTCTGACCTCTGAAATAACTGTCCAGTCCTGAAGGAGATAATTCCTTATGCATGAATGAGTTTCCTATATAGGAAAATTCCTCCAACTGATAGTACACTGTCCCTTCCTTTAATCTCAACTGGGCCTTTCTCTGAACTGACATGCATGAGTTATTTATGAGAGAATATTCAGTTATCTAGAGAACACTAGTTGCATGCATGCATGCAATAATTGACTGAACTCACAATTAGTTCCTCCAACTATTTGGAACTAATTTAACTGGACTTAACTCAGTTAACTGAGCTAACTAATTACAACTCAAATACAACTCATCCTTATCTCCTTAATTACAGGATAACTTCCTCAATCAATGGAGAAACTGTTGCATGTCTTCACATAGACTTCATGTTTGATTTTCTACAACTAATTAACTCAAGATGAATTAATTAATTATTCTTCAAACAACTAGTGAGACTAAATTCAAATTTTAATTCTCAATTTTAATTCAGGGACTAATTAAAATTAAAATCTATCCTGAAATTCTATTTATAGCAATTCTATTTTTATCATTTCTATTTTTAGCATTTCTATTTTTTGCTATTTCCAACAAAGTTGGAGTATGTCCTGAAATGCTTTTTTTAACATTTCTCGTTGACATTTTCAACACTCCCTCTCAACAAGAAAGACATTCAACTTGAACCCGATCCTGAACCTTTGGAATGTTCTGCATGCAACACTTATCTCAAGTGTTGTTGCTCCAGCAACTCTAGAAACAAAAAATATCCAATCTGAATCAGAATGATGCCTTTGTCATCAAACTCTCTAACTGCTATTGCCTCCGTCGACTGAAACCTCTGCACCTCTATGCTCTGTCACTTTGATCTCTGACTGCATCAATCACACCAATTCCTCCTGCTGCATCTGTGCTGCTGCTGGTCCTATCTCCCAGCACTGTATCTGCACTGCACCTCCTCTCATCATGTTGCATCGTGCTGCCCACTGCTGCACTGCAACTTAGTTACTGAGAAGTAAGTAACTGATTCCCCAACTGACCTCCCTATTGGGCTAGAAAAAACCTCTAATGTTGAAGCTCCCTCTGCCGCTAACAAGTGCTCCCTCTTTGACCTTTGCGTTGCTACCACAACTCCCTACATCTTGCACCATTGCACACCTCTCCGTGCCATCCTGCACTGGCACAACACTCTTATGCCTCTATCATTGCTGCAACCTGCTAGCTTTGTGTTGTCTTGGGACTCCTGCACTGTAGCTCTCTCTGCCAATCCATCTGCATTTGTCTCTACCCACTCAGCCAGTCTTACTACTCCTCGTTGGGGCCCCTGTAGTAAGGTCTAATCAAAGAGGTTGGGTATCTCAAGGATCTGGTGGGCCCCAGTATTGTAGCAATAATGCTACAACTCCTGGAACTCCCTTCTTTAATTTTATCAACTCGGTAGTTCGTAACAAACTTGGAAGCGACGGTGCTATATGCACAAGTACTAGCTCTTGCCGCAACTGTCACTTGGTCAGCTAGCATAAGTCCGCCAGGGGCTTAAGCCAACCTCTATGAGCTCTTAGAAGAATCTTTTTAACTGATGGATGAAAGCTAACTCAAAGGAAGCTATTCTACTTGTGGAAAGAAACTGAAAGCCAAAAAGAAACGCAAACCCTAGCAAACCCTAATTCTACCAGCTAGTCCTACTGACGCAAAGGAGAGCATGAAAACTACTGAAAGAGATGCCATTACTTCTATGAAGGTAAAATACATGTGTCTAGACTACCTCTATCTGAAGAAAACATCTTTTTGTATTTTTGTTCAAGTTGTTGGAATTATCATGCATGGGCTTCTAACTGGCTTTTTACTGTGCAGGGGTAGATCAAGGGGAGAAATTCTTGGGAAAGGTTGGGAAGGTTCAGAGAGGGTCTAAGGGGTCCCTAAAACCCTTCTAGAGAGTTTCACAAAGTTTGGCTGCCAAGAAACCGCGTTTATGAGCTTCTACAAGAATTCTGCAGGGGTTCTACGGGATGTTCTGGGATTTCTACAGGCTATTCTGTAATTTTTCTACAGGATGTTTAGTAATGGAATTTGGAGCATGTATGGAGGGAAAAAGGTGGAGGAATGAGTATGGAGGTGAAATAGGGGTGTAGGGGAGTTCAAGACTTGGAGGATGGAGTTGAGGAGAAGGTGTAGATGGCTGGACTTGTTCCAAGAAGGCTGGAATAATGCTGCACAAAAGGTAGGGTTATGAGGGCAATGTGGCAACGTGAGGTAGGAAACCAAGTTAGGAGATGGAGAAGATGGGTTTGAGGGAGTCTGGGCAGATAGAGAAGTGGTATAGGTGCTCTGCAATTTGTGTTTCCAACTGAACCAACAAAGGCATGCAAGAAAACAAAGATCTAGCTATGCTACTTTAATATGATATGGCTAACATTAACAAGAATGGACAACAACTTTATTTGCAAGGAAACCATGTATATTAACTATGAAATGAAGCATTCAAAGATCTGAACATGTAACCAACCTCTACAAATGAAAACAACACACTAAGGATTACATGGTAAAGCAAACTAGTGTTTTTGTTTGGGACAACACGGTTATTCCAACTCCAGCCCCTGATCCAATAAGGAAGAGGTGAAACCAAAAGTGTTTGCTGACCCTTTTTTGGAGCCTTTTTCTTGTTATTATCCTACCAATCTATTATAAACATGAGAAGCTACTTTAACTATCAAAAGAAATCTAAATAACAAAGCAATATTTAAATATAAATAACAGATTTTATTCTAAGAATGCAACAAAAACACATAAAGATAAACAAAGGAGGTACTGGGCGCTTGAGATGGGACCAACCCCAAGACCTACAGCCTCCTAAGAAAGATTTATATCTAGTGCAAAGCTGGATTCATCTTTATTGAGCAAGAAAAGAAGAGTTACATCAAAACTGTCCACAAGGGAAACTTGAAAATGTGTTGAAAGCAAAGCTAATCTACTGCTTAAAAATCGAACTACAGACTAGCTAACTTTCTGCCTACAAAATGACTAACCATTGGCTAACCAAAATGACTAACTGAAATGAGGCCCTAAGCCCTCTTATTTATACAAATTGAGGACTCAACATTCCTCCTAAACTTTAGGAACTCGGTTGCCCAAAACTTGCAGTTAACAGCAGTCCTACTTGACTTGCTTGGTTGCCCTTGTGCTAATTGATTTGGTGGCCCTTGAACTCCAAGCTGATGGTGGAGAATTCGAGGTAAGGGCCCATAAATGAAGGGGACACCTTCCTAAAAATCCTTTCCCTTGTTCTCCCACGAATTTGGCTGCCAAGTGCTCATTAAAACCTTCAATTTTGTCTCCAAATTGACCAAAAAGGCTACACAAAGCACACATTAGACTTGTTGGCATAATGAATAACCCAATTCACTCTATTAGCATAAATATAATCAAAAGCATGCAATAAACTAATGAGAATGGTGGATTAAGTCGAATTAGGAGGTTGAATGAGCCCAAATAATTATCCATTTTTGGGGCTCATCATCACCCCCCTACTGAAAGTGTTGCTCATCCTCTGAGCAACCAATTTATCTCCTCATATTTGATGGCCCTGGTGGCCTCCTTGTCATGCCAAGCTTCTGAAGTGATGCCCTCTTCTCTGTCATGAAACCATGCTTTTCTCTTTGCTTCTTCCCACTGCCTGTGCTTCTTTTCCTAGATAATTCTCAACTTCCTGTAGAACTGTCTCAGCATCCTGTAGAACTGTTCTTAAGTCCATTATCTGAATTCTCTCTCTTCCAGTGAACGTTTTTGGCTTCCTCATTCATAGTTGATGGACATCCTTGAAGGAGGCTCCTCCTTTTGTTTAGCTTTTGTGTCCTCAATGACAATTTGCTTCTTTGACTGTGTTTGGGGTCTGCCAGTTCTTATCTGCATGCCCTTTCTCGCATTAAAATATAGTGGAAGCTCCCTCTTTCACTTCTCCTTCGGCTTGGGAGAGGTACTTAGGGCGGCTAGCACAGCTGCTACCTCCCTAGCTAGGATTTCAGCCGAGTTCTCCTTTTGCTTCCCTTTTTCAGGACTTCCTATAGAAAGTCCTGTAGCTGATTTCTGGCTTCCTGTAGAAATTGTTTCAACTGTTTTGATCTACTTGGCTGGGGGTTCCTTCTCCTTGACCTGTGCTATGGTTGCCTTGGGTGTGTCCCTACTTGTTTGTACTTTTTCAGTCCTCTTTGCCCTGATTTGCAACCATTTCTCCCTTGGCATTTATGCCTTTATTCCACCCACAGCTTTGGCCTTGGTAGCTTGGCCTTTGTTTGTTTCTCTTCTTGCCTTTCATGTGGTGGCCTGTCTTGGGTCTTCTTACCCTTAATTTCCTTACCCTTAGTTAGCTTCTCTGCCTCAATATGCTCCTTTTTCTCACTACTGGATGAAGTGTAAGTTCACATGACAACCATGGATAATGCTGAATCATGAATCCCCCTGGCATGGTAAGAGTGCTCCCTTTTTCTTATTCTTTTTTTCAGAAACAGAAATGTTGTTTATAGTTTCCCCCTAGACTCAAGGAAGAATTTCTCAGCTGTTTGATATCAATGAACAAAAATTCCCTCGTTTCAAGACTTTTTTTGCCCAAATACTCGACTGTCAGAAGGGAATTAGGCTCCCACAGACAAAGTGTAGAGCTTAATTTTCATCCCCAACATGCATACAACCACATAAATTTCACATTCTTCATGCACATGTTAGTCCTAACAATGCTTTAACTTTTGTACAGGAGAAATTTGTTAATAGGACCCGTGGAGGGGAATGTGATGCAGAACCAACTGAAAAATTTCGCGTATCACACAGGAAAACTACCATTCTTGACCCACAGGCAGATTTGTTTCATACTTTCTTATTCAAAAACAGTTTTAATTCACCACCTTTTAGATGTATCATGCATGGAAGAGTGTTTTTTCAAGCCTACCACTTTCGGGACTCCTAATTTGTTGAAGAAAAATCTAGGCTTTTCTGCTCTGGAAGGCTCTGCTGTACTTTCCTGTAGAAATGCCTGTAGAGTGCCCCTGCGCCTCTGAGCGAGCCTGATACGTGGGATAATTTCGAAAACAGGTAGAAACCAGTGGAGGATGACTAGTTCATCATTTTGTGGAAGCGGAGGATGCATACTTCAGTCAAGTGCAAATGGACAGCACGTGGTGTGATTTTCAGCCGAGCATTTTACATTGCGGCGTGATTCTTGGTGAGGGAGTGAAGTGACCAGGTGTACGTGGCCACATGCAGACTACAGTTCTATTTATTAACTGTATGTTTTCTTCTTGATTATTTGCACTAGTGTTCAAATGGCTAACACTCCCTGTTTTTTCTTTTTAATTTCACGTGAGTTGTCTAACACATATGTTGCATGATTCCTGGCTGATTGACAGAGAATTGGACAAGGAAATATCGGCTTAATCTTGCTATATTTGTGGCTCAATTCCACCATTCCATTCATTCATGCAGTTTTTAAATTAGATTTGTGCAATAGAAGAACAAGTTTCAGTTACGTACCTGAAGTCAAATGGCTGCTGGGAGGTGCTGTGGCTAGTCATTGCTGCATGCACTGGTTTCTTTGGTTGCATGAGGGCTTGGCTGATAATTTTTGGTTGTTTTCCTTGTGCAGGTGTCCTCTGACCGGATGCATGCTGCAAGAGTTCATTTCCACGCTTAGATCTGCACCCTCAAGCTACTGCCACTGAATTTTCAAAGGACCGAAACTTGTTTTCGCCATTGCTCACAAACGATAGATCTGATTGATCTAAAACATTTCTGAGCATGTTCCTATCATCATGATGCACCTCCCATAGCAAAATCGTGATCAATGGATGCACAGATTTCGAGAAAAATGAAAAATGACTGAAGATTTCAGAGATCAATTTCTCAAAAACCGTGCATTGGAATTGGCTGAAACTGCTTGGGCAGGCTACTATCACCCATATGCATCTCCCCATGAAACAAGTTTTGAAATGGATGCACGGATATGGAGAAAATGCAAAAATGGCTGACGGTGATGAAGGTGGATTTCTTGGAAACCGTGCATCGAAATGGGCTGAAACTGCTCGGGCATGTTTCCATCATCCCTATACAATTCCCTGTAAAACGGTTTTTCAAATGGATGAATGGTTTTCAAGTTAGGGAAAAAGCAAATTCTGTTCTATGTATTTTTGCTTCAAGGCATTCTGCAGTTTTGTTGCATGGTAAGAAAAATGAACTTGGGCTATGATGCAGGTATGGAGATGATGGAGGAGGAGTTTTAAGATTGTAGGAGGACTTCTGAACCCTTGCGGAAGCTATTGTGTTCTCCAAACCACCTTTGTGCAATCCATTTTTAGCTTCTTGTAATTTCTACAGGAACTTCCTGTAGAAAACACAGTTTTAATAAAAGAAGCACAATGAGGTGGAAAAAATGATGGAGAAGGGTGAGGGATGGAAACATGGATGCTTGCAGGCATAACCAATAGATTCCAAGCTTTAGATCCCCTTCCAAAATCAAATCTGGCTCGCTTGAAGGTTCTACAGGATGTTTCCTGTAGAAATATAGAACTTCCTCTAGAAGGCACAAAAATTTCTTTGTCTTTGTTTTGAGTGATCCTTCTGACCTGCAATGTCCTTCTTACACCCTGCAATTATTCAATGGAAATTAGCTTTATTTTTCTTTTATTTTTCTCTTTTTTTTCTTTGAAAAATAACTAGGGCGCCTCATGGAGGTTTTCACCCTAATTGCCCGCCCTGGGCGCCTCCAAGGGAGGTTTTCACCCAGAGATCTTGTTTTCTTTTCTCTTTTTCCCAACCCATTGACCAACTCATGGAGGTTTTCAATCAATGAGCCAATCTAAGGCGCATCTGAGGAGGTTTTCACCTTAGATTTTTATTTTCTTCTTATTTTCATTTTTTTTTGTTTTGTTTTTTTCTACCCTACCCTACTTGAAAAAAAAAAATCATTTTCAAGTGTAAGAATACTTCCAATGGAGCCATGTGCACATCGAGATTAGAGACAAGATGATGTGAAGGCTCGAAATGCATGCTTTGACAGGTACCCGGATTTCAAAGACAAAAAGATCTAAATTTGAAGGGATCAACCATAGCTGTGGAAGAGAGTACTGCTGCAACTTAGTGACCGTCTGAAACCATATCTCAATATAGCTCTAATATCCTTGGTCCTTTTGCTGATCTGGATCATTCTTCATGTCACCTTCTATCATGACCTTCTCATCTTCCTTTTTTTGTTGATCTTTCTCTTGAGTACATGGAGGATCTGATGGTAACCATGAGGGAAGTCTCTTGATCTCTGATTCTGATCTCTTCTCTTCATCAAGTGCAGCCCATGGTTCTTTGATCTCCTCTTTTGAATCCTCTTTTGCCGGATGTGGTCCTTCAATGCTTTCAAGATAATCTCTTTTTTGCAATGCTTTTCCTCAGCTATGGTGAAGATCATTAAGCTCAAGAGGAGTCATTTGGACATGTTGTGTCTCAGCATTGCAATTGTGTTGAGCTACTCCAATGGACAAGTTTGGAAATGGTGGTATGGGTAGCTGAGTGGGGGTGTATATTTGAGATGGATGTGGATGGGGTTGTGGTTGGGCAGGCATTTGGGGTTGCCTTGGTGGAGGAGGAGGCGATGGTTGTGGATGAGCAGGTGGAGGAGGAAAATAAGCGGGAGGAGTGTTGTATTGGGGCGTCCACCCCTGATGAGGTGCATTCCATTGAGGCTGTGGCTGAGCATAAGAGTGAAACGAATGAGCAGTTGGTTGGGCATAATATGGATCTATGAAGGAACAAGGAGGAGGTGTGAACCAGGAAGGATGAGCAGGGGGACCCCAAGAAGGCATGAAAGTGGCTAGATAGGGGTCATAATAGGTCTCGGGTGTCCCTTGCAGTTCCTGCTGGTAAGATCTAGGTCCATGCGGCCTCCTTTGGTTCATATAATAGAGTGATTCAATGGCTTCTTTAGCTCTCTGATATGCAGCTTTGATTCTGGGTAAGGAAGGGCACTGATCTGTAGGATGGTATTCTTCACATACAAAACACACTTCTATGGAGTACAATGGACATTCCTTCCTAGGATGCTTTCTAGTGCACCTAGGACAAAAAATGGCCAAAGCCCTCTTGGCTTCTTCTTGCTTCTTTTGGATCCGCAAGGTATCCAGTTGCATGGCAAGAAACTACCTCATATCACTCTTGAAATCTTCGATCTGATTTTCAAATTCGTCTTTGGACAAGGTGTTGCTCCCAACATTTCTGCTTGTAGCCATTTGCTCCAGAGGAATGGTTTCTTCTTCTTCTTCCCTTGAGGTTCTTCAAATATGTCTTACTGTCCACCTAAGGGTTCTTTAATCACAGCCATCGAAGAAGAGAGAATGTTGGCTGTGTGAAGCAGTGGGGGTGTCGTGCAATCATTTTTCTAACTTATCTCTACTCCTACAAGGCATGTAATGAAATCTTTTTGGTTGATTTTTGCTTTTTTCTACTTCTACCTGCAAAATTGAAATAGTTTGAACTGCAACTAACTATCTTGCTAAAATGAAAATGCGGAATTGAAATGAAAGCAGGAAAGGACTAATCTATTTTGCTCAAATGAAATTGCAGGAATGAAATGCTAGTCTACGCTTGCGAAATTGAAATGCTAATCTACGCTTGCAGAAATGAAATTGCGGAATTCAAATGCTAATCTATGAAAGCAGGAAATGCTAATCTACTTTTGCATAAACGAAATTGCATAATGGAAATGAAATAAACTACTTAGCAGAAGATTGTAGTGGAAAATAGAAGAAAAGCGGCAATCACCAATACTCTGACGCTTCCCCGGCAACAGCGCCAAAAAGATGGTGGGCCCCAATATTGTAGCAATAATGCTACAACTCCTGGAACTCCCTTCTTTAATTTTATCAACCCGGTAGTTCGTAACAAACTTGGAAGCGACGGTGCTATATGCACAAGTACTAGCTCTTGCCACAACTGTCACTTGGTCAGCTGGCACAAGTCTGCTAGGGGCTTAAGCCAACCTCTATGAGCTCTTAGAAGAAGCTTTTTAACTGATGGATGAAAGCTAACTCAAAGGAAGCTATTCTACTTGCAGAAAGAAACTGAAAGCCAAAAAGAAACGCAAACCCTAGCAAACCCTAATTCTACCAGCTAATCCTACTGACGCAAAGGAGAGCATGCAAACTACTGAAAGAGATGCCATTACTTCTATGAAGGTAAAATACATGTGTCTAGACTACCTCTATCTGAAGAAAACATCTTTTTGTATTTTTGTTCAAGTTGTTGGAATTATCATGCATGGGCTTCTAACTGGCTTTTTACTGTGCAGGGGTAGATCAAGGGGAGAAATGCTTGGGAAAGGTTGGGAAGGTTTAGAGAGGGTCTAAGGGGTCCCTAACACCCTTCTAGAGAGTTTCACAAAGTTTGGCTGCCAAGAAACTGCGTTTATGAGCTTCTACAGGAATTCTGCATGGGTTCTACAGGATGTTCTGGGATTTCTACAGGATGTTTTGTAATTTTTCTATAGGATGTTTAGTAATGGAATTTTGGAGCATGTATGGAGGGAAAAAGGTGGAGGAATGAGTATGGAGGTGAAATAGGGGTGTAGGGGAGTTCAAGACTTGGAGGATGGAGTTGAGGAGAAGGTGTAGATGGCTGGACTTGTTCCAAGAAGGCTGGAATAATGCTGCACAAAAGGTAGGGTTATGAGGGCAATGTGGCAACGTGAGGCAGGAAACCAAGTTAGGAGATGGAGAAGATGGGTTTGAGGGAGTCTGGGCAGATAGAGAAGTGGTATAGGTGCTTTGCAATTTGTGTTTCCAACTGAACCAACAAAGGCATGCAAGAAAACAAAGATCTAGCTATGCTACTTTAATATGATCTGGCTAACATTAACGAGAATGGACAACAGCTTTATTTGCAAGGAAACCATGTATATTAACTATGAAATGAAGCATTCAAAGATCTGAACATGTAACCAACCTCTACAAATGAAAACAACACACTAAGAATTACATGGTAAAGCAAACTAGTGTTTTTGTTTGGGACAACACGGTTATTCCAACTCTAGCCCCTGATCCAATAAGGAAGAGGTGAAACCAAAAGTGTTTGCTGACCCTTTTTTGGAGTCTTTTTCTTGTTATTATCCTACCAATCTATTCTAAACATGAGAAGCTACTTTAACCATCAAAAGAAATCTAAATAACAAAGCAATATTTAAATATAAATAACAGATTTTATTCTAAGAATGCAACAAAAACACTTAAAGATAAACAAAGGAGGTACTGGGCGCTTGAGATGGGACCAACCCCAAGACCTACAGCCTCCTAAGAAAGATTTAGATCTGGTGCAAAGCTGGATTCATCTTTATTGAGCAAGAAAAGAAGAGTTACATCAAAACTGTCCACAAGGGAAACTTGAAAATGTGCTAAAAGCAAAGCTAATCTACTGCTTAAAAATCGAACTACAGACTAGCTAACTTTCTGCCTACAAAATGACTAACCATTGGCTAACCAAAATGACTAACTGAAATGAGGCCCTAAGCCCTCTTATTTATACAAATTGAGGACTCAACATTCCTCCTAAACTTTAGAAACTCGGTTGCCCAAAACTTGCAGTTAACAGCAGTCCTACTTGACTTGCTTGGTTGCCCTTGTGCTAATTGATTTGGTGGCCCTTGAACTCCAAGCTGATGGTGGAGAATTCGAGGTAAGGGCCCATAAATGAAGGGGACACCTTCCTACAAATCCTTTCCCTTGTTCTCCCACGAATTTGGCTGCCAAGTGCTCATTAAAACCTTCAATTTTGTCTCCAAATTGACCAAAAAGGCTACACAAAGCACACATTAGACTTGTTGGCATAATGAATAACCCAATTCACTCTATTAGCATAAATATAATCAAAAGCATGCAATAAACTAATGAGAATGGTGGATTAAGTCGAATTAGGAGGTTGAATGAGCCCAAATAATTATCCATTTTTGGGGCTCATCATCACCCCCCTACTGAAAGTGTTGCTCATCCTCTGAGCAACCAATTTATCTCCTCATCTTTGATGGCCCTGGTGGCCTCCTTGTCATGCCAAGCTTCTGAAGTGATGCCCTCTTCTCTGTCATGAAACCATGCTTTTCTCTTTGCTTCTTCCCACTGCCTGTGCTTCTTTTCCTAGATAATTCTCAACTTCATGTAGAACTGTCTCAGCATCCTGTAGAACTGTTCTTAAGTCCATTATCTGAATTCTCTCTCTTCCAGTGAAGGTTTTTGGCTTCCTCATTCATAGTTGATGGACATCCTTGAAGGAGGCTCCTCCTTTTGTTTAGCTTTTGTGTCCTCAATGACAATTTGCTTCTTTGACTGTGTTTGGGGTCTGCCAGTTCTTATCTGCATGCCCTTTCTCGCATTAAAATATAGTGGAAGCTCCCTCTTTCACTTCTCCTTCGGCTTGGGAGAGGTACTTAGGGCGGCTAGCACAGCTGCTGCCTCCCTAGCTAGGATTTCAGCCGAGTTCTCCTCTTGCTTCCCTTTTTCAGGACTTCCTGTAGAAAGTCCTGTAGCTGATTTCTGGCTTCCTGTAGAAATTGTTTCAACTGTTTTGGTCTACTTGGCTGGTGGTTCCTTCTCCTTGAACTGTGCTATGGTTGCCTTAGGTGTGTCCCTACTTGTTTGTACTTTTTCAGTCCTCTCTGCCCTGATTTGCAACCATTTCTCCCTTGGCATTTATGCCTTTATTCCACCCATAGCTTTGGCCTTGGTAGCTTGGCCTTTGTTTGTTTCTCTTCTTGCCTTTCATGTGGTGGCCTGTCTTGGGTCTTCTTACCCTTAATTTCCTTACCCTTAGTTAGCTGCTCTGCCTCAATATGCTCCTTTTTCTCACTACTGGATGAAGTGTAAGTTCACATGACAACCATGGATAATGCTGAATCATGAATCCCCCTGACATGGTAAGAGTGCTCCCTTTTTCTTATTCTTTTTTTCAGAAACAGAAATGTTGTTTATAGTTTCCCCCTAGACTCAAGGAAGAATTTCTCAGCTGTTTGATATCAATGAACAAAAATTCCCTCGTTTCAAGACTTTTTCTACCCAAATACTCGACTGTCAGAAGGGAATTAGGCTCCCACAGACAAAGTGTAGAGTTTAATTTTCATCCCCAACATGCATACAACCACATAAATTTCACATTCTTCATGCACATGTTAGTCCTAACAGTGCTTTAACTTTTGTACAGGAGAAATTTGTTAATAAGACCCGTGGAGGGGAATGTGATGCAGAACCAACTGAAAAATTTCGTGTATCACACAGGAAAACTACCATTCTTGACCCACAGGCAGATTTGTTTCATACTTTCTTATTCAAAAACAGTTTTAATTCACCACCTTTTAGATGTATCATGCATGGAAGAGTGTTTTTTCAAGCCTACCACTTTCGGGACTCCCAATTTGTTGAAGAAAAATCTAGGCTTTTCTGCTCTGGAAGGCTCTGCTGTACTTTCCTGTAGAAATGCCTGTAGAGTGCCCCTGCGCCTCTGAGCGAGCCTGATACGTGGGATAATTTCGAAAATAGGTAGAAACCAGTGGAGGATGACTAGTTCATCATTTTGTGGAAGCGGAGGATGCATACTTCAGTCAAGTGCAAATGGACAGCACGTGGTGTGATTTTCAGCCGAGCATTTTACATTGCGGCGTGATTCTTGGTGAGGGAGTGAAGTGACCAGGTGTACGTGGCCACATGCAGACTGCAGTTCTATTTATTAACTGTATGTTTTCTTCTTGATTATTTGCACTAGTGTTCAAATGGCTAACACTCCCTGTTTTTTCTTTTTAATTTCACGTGAGTTGTCTAACACATATGTTGCATGATTCCTGGCTGATTGACAGAGAATTGGACAAGGAAATATCGGCTTAATCTTGCTATATTCGTGGCTCAATTCCACCATTCCATTCATTCATGCAATTTTTAAATTAGATTTGTGCAATAGAAGAACGAGTTTCAGTCACGTACCTGAAGTCAAATGGCTGCTGGGAGGTGCTGTGGCTAGTCATTGCTGCATGCACTGGTTTCTTTGGTTGCATGAGGGCTTGGCTGATGATTTTTTTTTGTTTTCCTTGTGCAGGTGTCCTCTGGCTGGATGCATGCTGCAGGAGTTCATTTCCACGCTTAGATCTGCACCCTCAAGTTACTGCCACTGAATTTTCAAAGGACCGAAACTTGTTTTCGCCATTGCTCACAAACGATAGATCAGATTGATCTAAAAAATTTCTGAGCATGTTCCTATCATCATGATGCACCTCCCATAGCAAAATCGTGATCAATGGATGCACAGATTTCGAGAAAAATGAAAAATGGCTGAAGATTTCAGAGATCAATTTCTCAAAAACCGTGCATTGGAATCGGCTGAAACTGCTTGGGCAGGCTACTATCACCCATATGCATCTCCCCATGAAACAAGTTTTGAAACGGATGCACGGATATGGAAAAAATGCAAAAATGGCTGACGGTGATGGAGGTGGATTTCTTGGCAACCGTGCATCGAAATGGGCTGAAACTGCTCGGGCATGTTTCCATCATCCCTATACAATTCCCTGTAAAACGGTTTTTCAAATGGATGAATGGTTTTCAAGTTAGGGAAAAAGCAAATTCTGTTCTATGTATTTTTGCTTCAAGGCATTCTACAGTTTTGTTGCATGGTAAGAAAAATGAACTTGGGCTATGATGCAGGTATGGAGATGATGGAGGAGGAGTTTTAAGATTGTAGGAGGACTTCTGAACCCTTGCGGAAGCTATTGTGTTCTCCAAATCACCTTTGTGCAATCCATTTTTAGCTTCTTGTAATTTCTACAGGAACTTCCTGTAGAAAACACAGTTTTAATAAAAGAAGCACAATGAGGTGGAAAAAATGATGGAGAAGGGTGAGGGATGGAAACATGGATGCTTGCAGGCATAACCAATAGATTCCAAGCTTTAGATCCCCTTCCAAAATCAAATCTGGCTCGCTTGAAGGTTCTACAGGATGTTTCCTGTAGAAATATAGAACTTCCTCTAGAAGGCACAAAAATTTCTTTGTCTTTGTTTTGAGTGATCCTTCTGACCTGCAATGTCCTTCTTACACCCTGCAATTATTCAATGGAAATTAGCTTTATTTTTCTTTTCTTTTTCTCTTTTTTTTCTTTGAAAAATAACTAGGGCGCCTCATGGAGGTTTTCACCCTAATTGCCCGCCCTGGGCGCCTCCAAGGGAGGTTTTCACCCAGAGATCTTGTTTTATTTTCTCTTTTTTCCCAACCCATTGACCAACTCATGGAGGTTTTCAATCAATGAGCCAATCTAAGGCGCCTCTGAGGAGGTTTTCACCTTAGATTTTTATTTTTTTCTTATTTTCATTTTTTTTTGTTTTGTTTTTTTTCTACCCTACCCTACTTGAAAAAAAAAATCATTTTCAAGTGTAAGAATACTTCCAATGGAGCCATGTGCACATCGAGATTAGAGACAAGATGATGTGAAGGCTCGAAATGCATGCTTTGACAGGTACCCAGATTTGAAAGACAAAAAGATCTAAATTTGAAGGGATCAACCATAGCTGTGGAAGAGAGTACTGCTGCAACTTAGTGACCGTCTGAAACCATATCTCAATATAGCTCTGATATCCTTGGTCCTTTTGCTGATCTGGATCATTCTTCATGTCACCTTCTATCATGACCTTCTCATCTTCCTTTTTTTGTTGATCTTTCTCTTGAGTACATGGAGGATCTGATGGTAACCATGAGGGAAGTCTCTTGATCTCTGATTCTGATCTCCTCTCTTCATCAAGTGCAGCCCATGGTTCTTTGATCTCCTCTTTTGAATCCTCTTTTGCCGGATGTGGTCCTTCAATGCTTTCAAGATAATCTCTTTTTTGCAATGCTTTTCCTCAGCTATGGTGAAGATCATTAAGCTCAAGAGGAGTCATTTGGACATGTTTTGTCTCAGCATTGCAATTGTGTTGAGATACTCCAATGGACAAGTTTGGAAATGGTGGTATGGGTAGCTGAGTGGGGGTGTATATTTGAGATGGATGTGGATGGGGTTGTGGTTGGGCAGGCATTTGGGGTTGCCTTGGTGGAGGAGGAGGCGATGGTTGTGGATGAGCAGGTGGAGGAGGAAAATAAGCGGGAGGAGTGTTGTATTGGGGCGTCCACCCCTGATGAGGTGCATTCCATTGAGGCTGTGGCTGAGCATAAGAGTGAAACGAATGAGCAGTTGGTTGGGCATAATATGGATCTATGAAGGAACAAGGAGGAGGTGTGAACTAGGAAGGATGAGCAGGGGGACCCCAAGAAGGCATGAAAGTGGCTTGATAGGGGTCATAATAGGTCTCGGGTGTCCCTTGCAGTTCCTGCTGGTAAGATCTAGGTCCATGCGGCCTCCTTTGGTTCATATAATAGAGTGATTCAATGGCTTCTTTGGCTCTCTGATATGGAGCTTTGATTCTAGGTAAGGAAGGGCACTCATCTGTAGGATGGTATTCTTCACATACAAAACACACTTCTATGGAGTACAATGGACATTCCTTCCTAGGATGCTTTCTAGTGCACCTAGGACAAAAAATGGCCAAAGCCCTCTTGGCTTCTTCTTGCTTCTTTTGGATCCGCAAGGTATCTAGTTGCATGGCAAGAAACTACCTCATATCACTCTTGAAATCTTCGATCTGATTTTCAAATTTGTCTTTGGACAAGGTGCTGCTCCCAACATTTTTGCATGTAGCCATTTGCTCCAGAGGAATGGTTTCTTCTTCTTCTTCCCTTGAGGTTCTTCAAATATGTCTTACTGTCCACCTAAGGGTTCTTTAATCACAGCCATCAAAGAAGAGAGAATGTTGGCTGTGTGAAGCAGTGGGGATGTCGTGCAATCATTTTTCTAACTTATCTCTACTCCTACAAGGCATGTAATGAAATCTTTTTGGTTGATTTTTGCTTTTTTCTACTTCTACCTGCAAAATTGAAATAGTTTGAACTGCAACTAACTATCTTGCTAAAATGAAAATGCGGAATTGAAATGAAAGCAGGAAAGGACTAATCTATTTTGCTCAAATGAAATTGCAGGAATGAAATGCTAGTCTACGCTTGCGAAATTGAAATGCTAATCTACGCTTGCAGAAATGAAATTGCGGAATTCAAATGCTAATCTATGAAAGCGGGAAATGCTAATCTACTTTTGCATAAACGAAATTGCATAATGGAAATGAAATAAACTACTTAGCAGAAGATTGTAGTGGAAAATAGAAGAAAAGCGGCAATCACCAATACTCTGACGCTTCCCCGGCAACAGCGCCAAAAAGATGGTGGGCCCCAATATTGTAGCAATAATGCTACAACTCCTGGAACTCCCTTCTTTAATTTTATCAACCCGGTAGTTCGTAACAAACTTGGAAGCGACGGTGCTATATGCACAAGTACTAGCTCTTGCCACAACTGTCACTTGGTCAGCTGGCACAAGTCCGCTAGGGGCTTAAGCCAACCTCTATGAGCTCTTAGAAGAAGCTTTTTAACTGATGGATGAAAGCTAACTCAAAGGAAGCTATTCTACTTGCAGAAAGAAACTGAAAGCCAAAAAGAAACGCAAACCCTAGCAAACCCTAATTCTACCAGCTAATCCTACTGACGCAAAGGAGAGCATGAAAACTACTGAAATAGATGCCATTACTTCTATGAAGGTAAAATACATGTGTCTAGACTACCTCTATTTGAAGAAAACATCTTTTTGTATTTTTGTTCAAGTTGTTGGAATTATCATGCATGGGCTTCTAACTGGCTTTTTACTGTGCAGGGGTAGATCAAGGGGAGAAATGCTTGGGAAAGGTTGGGAAGGTTTAGAGAGGGTCTAAGGGGTCCCTAACACCCTTCTAGAGAGTTTCACAAAGTTTGGCTGCCAAGAAACCGCGTTTATGAGCTTCTACAGGAATTCTGCAGGGGTTCTACAGGATGTTCTGGGATTTCTACAGGATGTTCTGTAATTTTTCTACAGGATGTTTAGTAATGGAATTTTGGAGCATGTATGGAGGGAAAAAGGTGGAGGAATGAGTATGGAGGTTAAATAGGGGTGTAGGGGAGTTCAAGACTTGGAGGATGGAGTTGAGGAGAAGGTGTAGATGGCTGGACTTGTTCCAAGAAGGCTGGAATAATGCTGCACAAAAGGTAGGGTTATGAGGGCAATGTGGCAACGTGAGGCAGGAAACCAAGTTAGGAGATGGAGAAGATGGGTTTGAGGGAGTCTGGGCAGATAGAGAAGTGGTATAGGTGCTCTGCAATTTGTGTTTCCAACTGAACCAACAAAGGCATGCAAGAAAACAAAGATCTAGCTATGCTACTTTAATATGATCTGGCTAACATTAACGAGAATGGACAACAGCTTTATTTGCAAGGAAACCATGTATATTAACTATGAAATGAAGCATTCAAAGATCTGAACATGTAACCAACCTCTACAAATGAAAACAACACACTAAGGATTACATGGTAAACCAAACTAGTGTTTTTGTTTGGGACAACACGGTTATTCCAACTCCAGCCCCTGATCCAATAAGGAAGAGGTGAAACCAAAAGTGTTTGCTGACCCTTTTTTGGAGCCTTTTTCTTGTTATTATCCTACCAATCTATTCTAAACATGAGAAGCTACTTTAACCATCAAAAGAAATCTAAATAACAAAGCAATATTTAAATATAAATAACAGATTTTATTCTAAGAATGCAACAAAAACACATAAAGATAAACAAAGGAGTTACTGGGCGCTTGAGATGGGACCAACCCCAAGACCTACAGCCTCCTAAGAAAGATTTAGATCTGGTGCAAAGCTGGATTCATCTTTATTGAGTAAGAAAAGAAGAGTTACATCAAAATTGTCCACAAGGGAAACTTGAAAATGTGCTGAAAGCAAAGCTAATCTACTGCTTAAAAATCGAACTACAGACTAGCTAACTTTCTGCCTACAAAATGAATAACCATTGGCTAACTAAAATGACTAACTGAAATGAGGCCCTAAGCCCTCTTATTTATACAAATTGAGGACTCAACATTCCTCCTAAACTTTAGGAACTCGGTTGCCCAAAACTTGCAGTTAACAGCAGTCCTACTTGACTTGCTTGGTTGCCCTTGTGCTAATTGATTTGGTGGCCCTTGAACTCCAAGCTGATGGTGGAGAATTCGAGGTAAGGGCCCATAAATGAATGGGACACCTTCCTACAAATCCTTTCCCTTGTTCTCCCACGAATTTGGCTGCCATGTGCTCATTAAAACCTTCAATTTTGTCTCCAAATTGACCAAAAAGGCTACACAAAGCACACATTAGACTTGTTGGCATAATGAATAACCCAATTCACTCTATTAGCATAAATATAATCAAAAGCATGCAATAAACTAATGAGAATGGTGGATTAAGTCGAATTAGGAGGTTGAATGAGCCCAAATAATTATCCATTTTTGGGGCTCATCATCACCCCCCTACTGAAAGTGTTGCTCATCCTCTGAGCAACCAATTTATCTCCTCATATTTGATGGCCCTGGTGGCCTCCTTGTCATGCCAAGCTTCTGAAGTGATGCCCTCTTCTCTGTCATGAAACCATGCTTTTCTCTTTGCTTCTTCCCACCGCCTGTGCTTCTTTTCCTAGATAATTCTCAACTTCCTGTAGAACTGTCTCAGCATCCTGTAGAACTGTTCTTAAGTCCATTATCTGAATTCTCTCTCTTCCAGTGAACGTTTTTGGCTTCCTCATTCATAGTTGATGGACATCCTTGAAGGAGGCTCCTCCTTTTGTTTAGCTTTTGTGTCCTCAATGACAATTTGCTTCTTTGACTGTGTTTGGGGTCTGCCAGTTCTTATCTGCATGCCCTTTCTCGCATTAAAATATAGTGGAAGCTCGCTCTTTCACTTCTCCTTCGGCTTGGGAGAGGTACTTAGGGCGGCTAGCACAGCTGCTGCCTCCCTAGCTAGGATTTCAGCCGAGTTCTCCTTTTGCTTCCCTTTTCCAGGACTTCCTGTAGAAAGTCCTGTAGCTGATTTCTGGCTTCCTGTAGAAATTGTTTCAACTGTTTTGGTCTACTTGGCTGGGGGTTCCTTCTCCTTGACCTGTGCTATGGTTGCCTTGGGTGTGTCCCTACTTGTTTGTACTTTTTCAGTCCTCTTTGCCCTGATTTGCAACCATTTCTCCCTTGGCATTTATGCCTTTATTCCACCCACAGCTTTGGCCTTGGTAGCTTGGCCTTTGTTTGTTTCTCTTCTTGCCTTTCATGTGGTGGCCTGTCTTGGGTCTTCTTACCATTAATTTCCTTACCCTTAGTTAGCTTCTCTGCCTCAATATGCTCCTTTTTCTCACTACTGGATGAAGTGTAAGTTCACATGACAACCATGGATAATGCTGAATCATGAATCCCCCTGGCATGGTAAGAGTGCTCCCTTTTTCTTATTCTTTTTTTCAGAAACAGAAATGTTGTTTATAGTTTCCCCCTAGACTCAAGGAAGAATTTCTCAGCTGTTTGATATCAATGAACAAAAATTCCCTCGTTTCAAGACTTTTTCTGCCCAAATACTCGACTGTCAGAAGGGAATTAGTCTCCCACAGACAAAGTGTAGAGCTTAATTTTCATCGCCAACATGCATACAACCACATAAATTTCACATTCTTCATGCACATGTTAGTCCTAACAGTCCTTTAACTTTTGTACATGAGAAATTTGTTAATAGGACCCGTGGAGGGGAATGTGATGCAGAACCAACTGAAAAATTTCGTGTATCACACAGGAAAACTACCATTCTTGACCCACAGGCAGATTTGTTTCATACTTTCTTATTCAAAAACAATTTTAATTCACCACCTTTTAGATGTATCATGCATGGAAGAGTGTTTTTTCAAGCCTACCACTTTCGGGACTCCCAATTTGTTGAAGAAAAATCTAGGCTTTTCTGCTCTGGAAGGCTCTACTGTACTTTCCTGTAGAAATGCCTGTAGAGTGCCCCTGCGCCTCTGAGCGAGCCTGATACGTGGGATAATTTCGAAAACAGGTAGAAACCAGTGGAGGATGACTAGTTCATCATTTTGTGGAAGCGGAGGATGCATACTTCAGTCAAGTGCAAATGGACAGCACATGGTGTGATTTTCAGCCGAGCATTTTACATTGCGGCGTGATTCTTGGTGAGGGAGTGAAGTGACCAGGTGTACGTGGCCACATGCAGACTGCAGTTCTATTTATTAACTGTATGTTTTCTTCTTGATTATTTGCACTAGTGTTCAAATGGCTAACACTCCCTGTTTTTTCTTTTTAATTTCACGTGAGTTGTCTAACACATATGTTGCATGATTCCTGGCTGATTGACAGAGAATTGGACAAGGAAATATCGGCTTAATCTTGCTATATTCGTGGCTCAATTCCACCATTCCATTCATTCATGCAGTTTTTAAATTAGATTTGTTCAATAGAAGAACGAGTTTCAGTCACGCACCTGAAGTCAAATGGCTGCTGGGAGGTGCTGTGGCTAGTCATTGCTGCATGCACTGGTTTCTTTGGTTACATGAGGGCTTGGCTAATGATTTTTGGTTGTTTTCCTTATGCAGGTGTCCTCTGGCCGGATGCATGCTGCAGGAGTTCATTTCCACGCTTAGATCTGCACCCTCAAGCTACTGCCACTGAATTTTCAAAGGACCGAAACTTGTTTTCGTCATTGCTCACAAACGATAGATCAGATTGATCTAAAAAATTTCTGAGCATGTTCCTATCATCATGATGCACCTCCCATAGCAAAATCGTGATCAATGGATGCACAGATTTCGAGAAAAATGAAAAATGGCTGAAGATTTCATAGATCAATTTCTCAAAAACCGTGCATTGGAATCGTCTAAAACTGCTTGGGCAGGCTACTATCACCCATATGCATCTCCCCATGAAACAAGTTTTGAAACGGATGCACGGATATGGAGAAAATGCAAAAATGGCTGACGGTGATGGAGGTGGATTTCTTGGAAACCGTGCATCGAAATGGGCTGAAACTGCTCGGGCATGTTTCCATCATCCCTATACAATTCCCTGTAAAACGGTTTTTCAAATGGATGAATGGTTTTCAAGTTAGGGAAAAAGAAAATTCTGTTCTATGTATTTTTGCTTCAAGGCATTCTGCAGTTTTGTTGCATGGTAAGAAAAATGAACTTGGGCTATGATGCAGGTATGGAGATGATGGAGGAGGAGTTTTAAGATTGTAGGAGGACTTCTGAACCCTTGCGGAAGCTATTGTGTTCGCCAAACCACCTTTGTGCAATCCATTTTTAGCTTCTTGTAATTTCTACAGGAACTTCCTGTAGAAAACACAGTTTTCATAAAAGAAGCACAATGAGGTGGAAAAAATGATGGAGAAGGGTGAGGGATGGAAACATGGATGCTTGCAGGCATAACCAATAGATTCCAAGCTTTAGATCCCCTTCCAAAATCGAATCTGGCTCGCTTGAAGGTTCTACAGGATGTTTCCTGTAGAAATATAGAACTTCCTCTAGAAGGCACAAAAATTTCTTTGTCTTTGTTTTGAGTGATCCTTCTGACCTGCAATGTCCTTCTTACACCCTGCAATTATTCAATGGAAATTAGCTTTATTTTTCTTTTCTTTTTCTCTTTTTTTTCTTTGAAAAACAACTAGGGCGCCTCATGGAGGTTTTCACCCTAATTGCCTGCCCTGGGCGCCTCCAAGGGAGGTTTTCACCCAGAGATCTTATTTTCTTTTCTCTTTTTTCCCAACCCATTGACCAACTCATGGAGGTTTTCTATCAATGAGCCAATCTAAGGCGCCTCTGAGGAGGTTTTCACCTTAGATTTTTATTTTCTTCTTATTTTCATTTTTGTTTTGTTTTGTTTTTTTTCTACCCTACCCTACTTGAAAAAAAAAATCATTTTCAAGTGTAAGAATACTTCCAATGGAGCCATGTGCACATCGAGATTAGAGACAAGATGATGTGAAGGCTCGAAATGCATGCTTTGACAGGTACCCGGATTTCAAAGACAAAAAGATCTAAATTTGAAGGGATCAACCATAACTGTGGAAGAGAGTACTGCTGCAACTTAGTGACCGTCTGAAACCATATCTCAATATAGCTCTAATATCCTTGGTCCTTTTTCTGATCTGGATCATTCTTCATGTCACCTTCTATCATGACCTTCTCATCTTCCTTTTTTTGTTGATCTTTCTCTTGAGTACATGGAGGATCTGATGGTAACCATGAGGGAAGTCTCTTGATCTATGATTCTGATCTCTTCTCTTCATCAAGTGCAGCCCATGGTTCTTTGATCTCCTCTTTTGAATCTTCTTTTGCCGGATGTGGTCCTTCAATGCTTTCAAGATAATCTCTTTTTTGCAATGATTTTCCTGAGCTATGGTGAAGATCATTAAGCTCAAGAGGAGTCATTTGGACATGTTGTGTCTCAGCATTGCAATTGTGTTGAGCTACTCCAATGGACAAGTTTGGAAATGGTGGTATGGGTAGCTGAGTGGGGGTGTATATTTGAGATGGATGTGGATGGGGTTGTGGTTGGGCAGGCATTTGGGGTTGCCTTGGTGGAGGAGGAGGCGATGGTTGTGGATGAGCAGGTGGAGGAGGAAAATAAGTAGGAGGAGTGTTGTATTGGGGCGTCCACCCCTGATGAGGTGCATTCCATTGAGGCTGTGGCTGAGCATAAGAGTGAAACGAATGAGCAGTTGGTTGGGCATAATATGGATCTATGAAGGAACAAGGAGGAGGTGTGAACCAGGAAGGATGAGCAGGGGGACCCCAAGAAGGCATGAAAGTGGCTTGATAGGGGTCATAATAGGTCTCGGGTGTCCCTTGCAGTTCCTGCTGGTAAGATCTAGGTCCATGCGACCACCTTTGGTTCATATAATAGAGTGATTCAATGGCTTCTTTGGCTATCTGATATGCAGCTTTGATTCTGGGTAAGGAAGGGCACTGATCTGTAGGATGGTATTCTTCACATACAAAACACACTTCTATGGAGTACAATGGACATTCCTTCCTAGGATGCTTTCTAGTGCACCTAGGACAAAAAATGGCCAAAGCCCTCTTGGCTTCTTCTTGCTTCTTTTGGATCCGCAAGGTATCCAGTTGCATGGCAAGAAACTACCTCATATCACTCTTGAAATCTTCGATCTGATTTTCAAATTCGTCTTTGGACAAGGTGCTGCTCCCAACATTTCTGCTTGTAGCCATTTGCTCCAGAGGAATGGTTTCTTCTTCTTCTTCCCTTGAGGTTCTTCAAATATGTCTTACTGTCCACCTAAGGGTTCTTTAATCACAGCCATCGAAGAAGAGAGAATGTTGGCTGTGTGAAGCAGTGGGGGTGTCGTGCAATCATTTTTCTAACTTATCTCTACTCCTACAAGGCATGTAATGAAATCTTTTTGGTTGATTTTTGCTTTTTTCTACTTCTACCTGCAAAATTGAAATAGTTTGAACTGCAACTAACTATCTTGCTAAAATGAAAATGCGGAATTGAAATGAAAGCAGGAAAGGACTAATCTATTTTGCTCAAATGAAATTGCAGGAATGAAATGCTAGTCTACGCTTGCGAAATTGAAATGCTAATCTACGCTTGCAGAAATGAAATTGCGGAATTCAAATGCTAATCTATGAAAGCGGGAAATGCTAATCTACTTTTGCATAAACGAAATTGCATAATGGAAATGAAATAAACTACTTAGCAGAAGATTGTAGTGGAAAATAGAAGAAAAGCGACAATCACCAATACTCTGACGCTTCCCCGGCAACAGCGCCAAAAAGATGGTGGGCCCCAATATTGTAGCAATAATGCTACAACTCCTGGAACTCCCTTCTTTAATTTTATCAACCCGGTAGTTCGTAACAAACTTGGAAGCGACGGTGCTATATGCACAAGTACTAGCTCTTGCCACAACTGTCACTTGGTCAGCTGGCACAAGTCCGCTAGGGGCTTAAGCCAACCTCTATGAGCTCTTAGAAGAAGATTTTTAACTGATGGATGAAAGCTAACTCAAAGGAAGCTATTCTACTTGCAGAAAGAAACTGAAAGCCAAAAAGAAACGCAAACCCTAGCAAACCCTAATTCTACCAGCTAATCCTACTGACGCAAAGGAGAGCATGCAAACTACTGAAAGAGATGCCATTACTTCTATGAAGGTAAAATACATGTGTCTAGACTACCTCTATTTGAAGAAAACATCTTTTTGTATTTTTGTTCAAGTTGTTGGAATTATCATGCATGGGCTTCTAACTGGCTTTTTACTGGGCAGGGGTAGATCAAGGGGAGAAATGCTTGGGAAAGGTTGGGAAGGTTCAGAGAGGATCTAAGGGGTCCCTAACACCCTTCCAGAGAGTTTCACAAAGTTTGGCTGCCAAGAAACCGCGTTTATGAGCTTCTACAGAAAGTTTGCAGGGGTTCTATAGGATGTTCTGGGATTTCTACAGGATGTTCTGTAATTTTTCTACAGGATGTTTAGTAATGGAATTTGGAGCATGGATGGAGGGAAAAAAGTGGAGGAATGAGTATGGAGGTGAAATAGGGGTGTAGGGGAGTTCAAGACTTGGAGGATGGAGTTGAGGAGAAGGTGTAGATGGCTGGACTTGTTCCAAGAAGGCTGGAATAATGCTGCACAAAAGGTAGGGTTATGAGGGCAATGTGGTAATGTGAGGCAGGAAACCAAGTTAGGAGATGGAGAAGATGGGTTTGAGGGAGTCTGGGTAGATAGAGAAGTGGTATAGGTGCTCTGCAATTTATGTTTCCAACTGAACCAACAAAGACATGCAAGAAAACAAAGATCTAGCTATGCTAACCTAATATGATCTGGCTAACAGTAACGAGAATGGACAACAGCTTTATTTGCAAGGAAACCATGTATATTAACTATGAAATGAAGCATTCAAAGATCTGAACATGTAACCAACCTCTACAAATGAAAAAAACACACTAAGGATTGCATGGTAAAGCAAACTAGTGTTTTTGTTTGGGACAACACGGTTATTCCAACTCCAGCCCCTGATCCAATAAGGAAGAGATGAAACCAAAAGTGTTTGCTGACCCTTTTTTGGAGCCTTTTTCTTGTTATTATCCTACCAATCTATTCTAAACATGAGAAGCTACTTTAACCATCAAAAGAAATCTAAATAACAAAGCAAGATTTAAATATAAATAGCAGATTTTATTCTAAGAATGCATCAAAAACACATAAAGATAAACAAAGGAGGTATTGGGCGCTTGAGATGGGCCCAACCCCAAGAGCTACAGCCTCCTAAGAAAGATTTAGAGCTGGTGCAAAGCTGGATTCATCTTTATTGAGCAAGAAAAGAAGAGTTACATCAAAACTGTCCACAAGGGAAACTTGAAAATGTGCTGAAAGCAAAGCTAATCTACTGCCTAAAAATCAAACTACAGACTGGCTAACTTTTTGCCTACAAATTGACTAACCATTGGCTAACTAAAATGACTATCTGAAATGAGGCCCTAAGCCCTCTTATTTATACAAATTGAGGACTCAACATTCCTCCTAAACTTTAGGAACTCGGCTGCCCAAAACTTGCAGTTAACAACAGTCCTACTTGACTTGCTTGGCTGCCCTTGTGCTAATTGATTTGGTGGCCCTTGAACTCCAAGCTGATGGTGGAGAATTGGAGGTAAGGGCCCATAAATGAAGGCGACAGCTTCCTACAAATCCTCTCCCTTGTTCTCCCACGAATTTGGCTGCCAAGTGCTCATTAAAACCTTCAATTTTGTCTCCAAATTGACAAAAAAGGCTACACAAAGCACACATTAGACTTGTTGGCATAATGACTAACCCAATTCACTCTATTAGCATAAATATAATAAAAAACATGCAATAAACTAATGAGAATGGTGGATTAAGTTGAATTAGGAGGTTGAATGAGCCCAAATAATTATCCATTTTTGGGGCTCATCAGGATCCTACCCCTATTTCAGCCTTCTTGGGACTATCACTTTACATTGCCCCACCTCACATCTGGAGGTATGGATGCATGTGATCCCTCTACCCACTTGGCTCAAAATTCCCCCCCTACTGGAGGTCTCTGCATGAGTGGATGTCTCCACTCGGTCTCCTCTCGGCATCTCCAATTGTTGCTCCTCCACAATTGTCTGAGACTTCTTCTGGGATTGCATGTTGAGAGGTAAATTAATTTCCCTCTCAACCACCAAGTCTCTAACCTTTCCCTTGATTCTCAAGGCTTTGCATGCATCTTGTACCTCAAGTGCATACAGGTTCTTTGTTAGCACACCAATCTGTTTCATCTTTCCCGCCATCACGAAATTTTCTAGAAAAAGAGATGATTTTAAATCAGTGATATCTCCCTCATCCAAACTCTGATTCAGATGATTTTTTTTTGAATTTGGGTATTTTTTCACAAGGAATCCAAATCTGGTATTTGTTTCTAAAAATTTTCCACAAAAATTTTCATATATTCTCTACAAACTCGCGGCCCAATTATTTATTTATTTAATTATTTTTTACCTTGAATTATCTTCTTCGTATACTATTCACTACTCCGATAACCTTTGGTTTGATACCATGTAGAAATTTCACCACAGATTAAGCTGATTATGCAATGTGCTAAAGCAAAATACTTAATCTACTTCTACAATCAAACTTGCGGAAGCTTAATCGATTTTGAGCAAGATCAAATAGAACACATATAACAGAGAAGAAGATTCAATCACACATGAAACACAGAAGAATAATCTAGGGAAAACCTTAGCTCAAAACCTCGCTATCTGTATTATCATACAAGTGGAAATATCTCAGGGTTACACAAAGCTTTAGCTCACAATCTATCCATCTCTCAGTAAAATCCCTCACTGCTGTTCATAGACAAAATAGACAACACATATGCCTTCCTTCAGTCCTCCAAGCCTCCTATTTCCTGTCACAGTTTCTCCTGGGTCCTTTGGCTGCCACCTGTGTGAATTCACCTCTCACACAACTCTAACCTCTGAAATAACTGCGCAGTCTTGAAGGAGATAATTCGTTCTGCTTGGATGAGTTTCTTATATAGGAAAATTACTCCAACTGATAGTACATTGTCCCTTCCTTTAATCTCAACTGGGTCTTTCTCTCAACTAACATGCATGAGTTATTTATGAGAGAATATTCAGTTATCTAGAGAACACTAGTTGCATGCATGCATGCAATAACTGACTGAACTCACAATTAGTTCCTCCAACTATTTGGAACTAATTTAACTGGACTTAACTCAGTTAACTGAGCTAACTAATTACAACTCAAATACAACTCATCCTTATCTCCTTAATTAAGGGACAACTTCCTCAATCAATGGAGAAATTGTTGGATGTCTTCACATAGACTTCATGTTTGATTTTCTACAACTAATTAACTCAATATGAATTAATTATTTTTTTTCAAATAGCTAGTGAGACTAAATTTCAAATTTTAATTTTCAATTTTAATTTAGGGACTAATTAAAATTGGAATCTATCCTGAAATGCTATTTATAGAAATTCTATTTTTAGCATTTCTATATTTTGCTATTTCCAACATAGTTGGAGTATATCTTGAAATGCTATTTTTAGCATTTCTTGTTGCCATTTCAAAACCGTGTTCCATATGCAAGTGCAATCGGTAGCTTGATGTACGCGATGGTCTATACTAGACCAAACATTGCACATGCATTGGGAGTATTGAATAGGTTTATGTCAAAACCAGGGAAGGAGCACTGGACAACAGTGAAGCGAGTTTTCAGGTATTTGCGTGGCACTACTGATTATGGTTTGTGCTACCAAGGAAGACCAGTATTGGACAAAATGTTGGATATTCATGGCTTTGTTGATGCAGACTGGGCTAGAGATTTGGATCAAAGAAGATCTACAAGTGGGCATGTGTTTAACCTATTTGGAGGTGCAGTCAGTTGTATGAGTAAGAAACAATTTGTAGCGGCATTATCAACTACAGAGGTAGAGTACATGGCAGCCACTCATGCAAGCAAGGACGCAGTTTGGTTGCAGAGATCGTGTTCAAGTATGGGGTTAGTACAAGGAGCTATAACGATAGACTGTGACAGCCAAAGTGCAATTTTCTTGGCCAAGAACCATGCATATCATTCAAAGACAAAGCACATTGATGTTCAATATCACTTTGTGAGGGATATGATAGAAGACAAAAAGGTGTTGCTGGTAAAGGTGGACACTTTGAAGAATACTGCAGATGCATTGACAAAATTTGTGAGCTCTAAGAAATTCTCTTGGTGTAGAGAAACAATGGGCATTGCAGGGCTAGATAAATGACTAAGCTCTCTTATGGCCTCCTATGGAAAGAAAACAACAAGTGGGAGAATGTTGGGTTGTGTTATATTCTTTCCACGACTAGCCCACGTAGTTAACTAGGGAGTTGGAAGGGGAGCGGAGCCCCCCCTTCGTTGTGCCAATTGCGTAGTTGGGGGGTCACAGGGGGTTTGAGGGGTGTAGGTAACCCCACTCTATGGGGTTCGGGGTAGCGCCCCATAAAATTTTGTTTTTGGACCCTATATTAGGTTGGGAAGACCTACCCATGGTTTTGGACGCGATGGTTTTTGGTCCATGGTTTTGGATGTGATGGTTTTCGGTCCATGGTTTTGGATGCGATGGTTTTCGGTCCATGGTATTGGATGCTTCGACATGTATAAATATGTATTGTAATATTGAAAGGAACATAATGAAAAATCAAGTTGGTAGTCCCGGTTTTGGTATTTAGGGGAAAATCTTAGTGTATATATGTTTTATGTGTTATTCTCTCGCATTGTTTATTTTCTGTGTTTTTAGAATTCGTATGCAGGTAATTTCTGTACGGGGTTAAAACCTACAGAGACATTTAATCTTAGAGTCCTTTTCGTTTTCTACAAGAGCTTTAAGATTCTTAAAACACTCAAATGCTTTGGATTTATATTTTATGAAATATACCCACATCATTCTAGTATAATCATCAACAAATAAAGCAAAGTACCTTTCTCCTTGGGGTGCCAGAGTTCTAGTTGGTCCACATAAATAAGCATGGATGATCTCCAAAGGCTTTGATGTAGAAAACTCTTTGGTCTTGTGGTTGGTTCTAGTTTGCTTTCCATGTTGACATGGACCACATACTCCTTGATTTGGCTTGAATAACTTTGGGATGTATCACACTACATTAATCTTGCTGATATTGATCAAGTTATCGAAGCTTGCATGTCCAAGTTGCTTGTGCCACAACCAACTTTCATTTGTTTGACTTAAGTAACATTTATCTTCTTGAATTTTGTTTAGAATATATATGTTGTCTGGTGTTCTAATCCCTTTCGCTACAAGTTCCCCTAAGGAAGAGTTCCTTATTTCACAGTATTTAGTGCTAAAGACAACTTTATGTCCTTGATCACAGATTTGGTTAACACTCAAGAGATTGTGTTTGAGCCCGTTTACTAGCAAAGCATTTTGAGCTTTTCCTTTTCCATTAATAAGGGTAACAGTTCCTTTTCCAGCAATTTGGGCAGATCCACTTCCAAAGGATACATTTCCTTCAGTTTTGTTCAATGATACAAACTTCCTTTTGTCCCCTGTCATGTGTCTAGAGCACCCACTATCCACAAACCAATGATTTTCATCACTGTGAACACATAGAGCTAGACGACATTTATCCGTGTTGGGATTCTCATTTTTTGCTTTTCTTCTTTTAAGGGGGCAATTTTGTTCATTGTGTCCATTATCATTACATAATGAGAAAATTCAATCAAATTTGGCCAAGGGATCAAAAGAGTTGTAGGTCTTGATTTGTCCTTGTCCTTTGGGAACATATGATTTTTTTGTTTGATCCTTCAATTTTGGTGTTTCATTCTTACGGGCCATGCAATGTCTATCTTGATGACCAAAATTTTTACAATAAAAACAATGCCCAAAAAAAATAGTTTTGTACCTGGTGTAATATCCATGATTTGAATCACATTCTTCCTTGGAGTTACTCTCTCCTCATTATTTGGATTTGAGATAGGCCTATGATGAAATAATCTTTATTCTTTTGGGTTGCTGGAAAGTACGTTGGCATAGCTTTTCGCATTGTTCTTAGTACTTGATGATTCTCCTTTAAAACCTATTCCAGATTTGTCATGTTGAGGTTTTTGATTATTTAGGATAGTGTCAAGTATTTGAGAGCTTTCCCAACCCTTCTTGACTTGCTCCAATTCCTTCCTCAGAGATACTATTTCGGCTTCACGTTCTTCACAAACTTCTTCTTTTTCTTTTAGCTTATTTTTCAAGAGGTCTTCCCTTCTTTTTGTTTCCTTGTTTTCTACCTTGAGAGAGATGATTTTATTTCGTAATTTCTCATTTTCTTCAATGAAACTCATTAACAATTCATCTACATTTCCTTCTAGCCCTGAATCATCATCATTTGTGAATGCCATGAATAATACTTCTTGGCTTCCAGCATGGTCATTTTCTTCATCTGATTCTTCATTACCTCCTTTGCAGTGAGGGAACTGATTAGTTGATTTCTTTTTGATGACTACAAATTCATCTTCATTAGACTCATCTTGCTTAGAGAAGAAATTCTTCTTATTGAACCCTTTCTTTTTGTATACCATCCTTTTAGAATTTTCCTCACCATCACTATCATGCTTATGAGGACATTTTGTAGCATAATGACCTATTTTTCCACATTTGAAACAAATAAGAGGGTACTTACCTTTTATCTTAGATCCTTTCTTTACTCTTCATGCACCAATTCAGATTCAACATCGGTGTCATCACTACTGGTAGTCCATTCTTTCCCTTTTTTTGATTTTGAGGCCTTGAATGATGCATCTTTGGAACTTTGGCAACCTTTTTTCATCTCATAGGCAATGAGGATTCCATGAAGTTCATCCATTTTGAGAGTATCTATATCCTTCATTTCTTCTATTGCACTTACTTTGGAGTCAAATCTGTTTGGGAGAGATCTTAAGACCTTTTGAACAATAGTGCTTTCTTCAATGTTTTCTTCCAATCCTTTAAGAGAGTTGACTACTTTAGCTACTCGGAGAAAGTATGTTACAATATATTCTTCATCATCCATTTTCAGAATTTAAAATTGCCTTATATGAGTTTGAAGCTTAACCTTATTAACTTTGGAGCCCCTATCGTATAATCTAATTTGCTTATCCCATACTTCTTTGGCCGAGTTACAATTCATGACTTTTGTAAATTCAGAGTCAGTGATTCCACTAGGAATGGAGTTTAAGGCTTTTGCATTTGCAATGTAGGCTTTCCTTTCACCTTGATCTATTGGAAGAGTGGAAGGAGCTGTGTACTCATTTAAAATCGAATGCCAAACTTTAGGTCCAAGGGACATTAAGTAGTAGGACATTCTCTTTTTCCAAAAACAAAAATTTGTGCCATCGAACAGAGGAGGTCTTCCTGACACTTCTTGATTTCTCATCATGACTAAGAATCCTTATTCAAGCTATTAGGCTGATATGAAGAAGCCTGCTTTGATACCAATTGTAGGAAATACTGGGGGGGGGGGGGGTGAATCAGTATTTCTTTTCAATTGTTATTATTATTTTTTTGTTAAATCATTTATATTTAGAACACAGAAATAAATAACAGGAATGAATGATTTTATTAATATAATATTTGCAATAAATCAAGTACAATGTATATATTATTAGCTTCAACCAGTTTCCAAGCACCAACTTGGGCTTTTTGTGAGGCACCAACCCTGTCTTGTCAAGGCACCAACCTTGGATTTAGGAGCACCAACTCCCAGGACACCAATCCTTCTAGTTCTGATGCACCAACTCCAAGGGCTCCAACCCTTGGTTGTAAATTGTCTGGATCTATTTGGTAGTAATTCTATGCTCCCAACCTTGTTGGACCTATGACTTACTTCTATCTGCCTGCTTCTTCTAAGTCTGCCAGACCTTCGACTTCCTCTATTTCTTACAGTTTCACCAACTTGTAAACTTTCCTTGTTCTCTGTTATATATGCCTAATACCCTTGACCTTTGGATTCATTTTCGCTCACTTCCTTTTTTCTCGCTTGATCTTTCGGCTTCCTCTGTGCTCGCTCTTCGGCTTCCTCTGTCTCTTCGAATTCACCAATACTCAAAGGACACGTTCATTCGGAAGAGAGGCCGAATTACAAAAGTGTTGCATATTAAAAATCATATTGGAGATCCCACGTGCCACGTCATTCCTTGAATCGCAATCGCAAATTTCGAAGGTTTTTTACAAGTCATGCCCATGACATACTTTGTCCTCCGATCTCAAAATCATCGATCTTGATATATCAACAGAGTTAAAACAAAACATATAATGGGTAGTCCCACCAGCCACATGATCACCTTAATCGCAATCGCAGTTTTTCAGAGGTTCACACATAACACAGTGATTCCGCTACTGCCAATGGAGCAGATGCGATGCTATCTTAAGCAATAGTTAATAAACCCATTGGGTCCATAACCTTATCGCAATCAACGATTTTGCATTGTTACATCTCTTCAAGGCTTGTGATATGTGATAGATGCGATATTTCTTTAGGACATATTATAATGGTGCAGCGGGTCCGCATACTTATATCGCAATTCGGGTTTTAATGTGCCAATAAATTTTAAAAAATTGCGATGTGGCGGATGCGATGTTGTATTACAACATATTTTAATGGTCCCGTGGGTCCATATATATATATATATATATCACAATCGTAGATTTCAAGTGGCATTCCTTTTTAATACATGACTTCCAATGCGGATGCGATATAACATTAAATCATGTTGTAATGGTGTAACGGGTCCACAATAATATAACAGGTCCATGCGGATGCGATATTACAATAGGGTGGTTTATAATGGAGCGATCGGGTCTGCACCTTATTTCGCAGTCAGGGGATTCAATGTGACAAGCCTTTCATAACTTGCGATGCAGTATTCCAATAAGCTTCTTTTGATAACTCAACCAGGTCCACAACTTTATCACAAACAATGGTTTACGGGACTTCACGAGTGCGGGACTTGAGTCATACTTTCCTACCCCCGCTCTTCCGACAGCCGTTGTTCTTGTTGACTCTTTCTGATATTTCATGCAATATCTCTGATATGGCTCTTACTCTTGAGCATATGCGATATTTTAATAAGAACAGTTTGTAACAGACTCTTACTCATGGCTTGGTTTTCCTGTGGCTTCGTTCCTTGGCTTTCCTATGGCTTCGCTCCTTGGCTTCTTGCTCCAGTTTCTTCATGGATCTGCTCTGCTTCTCCTTGGCTTCATATCATTATTTAGGATATAGAATATTGCCATATTGACATCAATAACAATCTAGATCAACATAGACACAATCATTTAAAGTTTATGATCAATAATTCATGTAAGAGGTGTGCTACCTTGAGCTAGAAAAATAAACTTTCAATAATTATCTCTTGGTTTTCACTTCATATCCATCTAGAGAACCAAGTAATTCCATTTCTACCTCTATCCTCTAATCTATATTTTGGATATGGTTTTTCCCAATGTTTTTATTCCATGCCCATAACGAGTGCTTGGGAAATGCCATTATACCTCTAACATTTTCTATTTATTTTGATTGAAACTTTAATTTTGTTAAATTATTAATATGTATTTAATTTCTATTTTGGTGGGTAATGTTAACGTAATTTGTATTTAAAGAAAATGAAAAGTGAATTGAAGCTAGTTTATGAGAAATCCATGTCATAACAAGAACATTATTTTAATATTTAAATTCTATGCCATTAATCTTAAAAAAAAAAATTCATATTTCTCAATGATTATGTCAAAAGTGTATATGTGTGGCTATATCCCTAAGAAAAAGTTGCTCTTCAAAACTTAAAATGTCTTTGGCACACCAACCATTCAAAACTACCCTTCCTCGTTAGAAAACTCCCATTCTCACTAAAGCTATCACTAACTAGGTTTAGTATAATTCTTTTACATTACCATGTTTAACATTATTTTAATTCGAAGTAGCATTAACACCAACTATACCTAATCATTAATCCTACCATAAATGACCAAGGATAAGAACTTTGATTTTTACTACCTTAATATTTTGGCAATAGCTCGTACTTCAAAGAAACTTTATAATCTAAACTAGTTTTTATTTTATCTTACATTCCTAATCCTAATTCACTTCATCATCCTATAATATTTTATCATCCCATAATATACTAATTCACTTCCATTATCTTTAAATATTATGTTATAAAATATAAATTTGGTATCACTATCACTTTTATAAATTTGATATCACTTTCATAATAATATATAGATTTATATAAAGGAAATATATATATTTATATTTTATAGTAACATATAAAATATATATAACGGATGGAATAATATGTGTAGATTGTTGTTAACTCTTTTTTTTTTTTCTTCTTCAGCCACCTGCACCGACATTCTTTACACCTTTTCACTTTTGCTTGAACGAGCGAAAAGTGATCCCATAAATATGGGAAGGAATTAAGTTTGAGTGTGTAATCAAATGTGGAAGGAAAGGATTACAATGTATTTTTTGATGGTTAAAGGGATCATTCTGGAAAGTCATTCTACTCCATAAAATTGTGAAGTGGATATGTAACATGAAAATGTGATGTTTATAAATCATTTTTAAAAATGAAGTAAAATAATGGTGCGCTATAATATTATTAATAATGAGGGGTATTATAGGGAATTATATTATTATAAATCTTTTAAAAATAAAATATAAAAATATTAAATAAATTTATTTTAATTTTATATTTTATATTTTATTAAATATTTTAATTTTTTAAAACATAAAAAATGTATATTTTAAATAATTTTTTTAATAATAATAATAATAATAATTTTATTGAGAGATGTTTTATAATTTAGTATGGAAGAGATGTTGTAGTGTTGATAAAATAAATAGTCAGATCAAACGATAAAAATAATAAAACATAATGTTAACTCAATTAAAAGAATAACTTCAAAAGGGGTGATAGATTGCCACCAACTCATTTGACCAATAGGCCATGGGATGTGGTATCGTGCCCCCAACAAGTGTAAATGCTATTTGGTGGGCATTAATCTCTCATTCTCTTGGGTAGATTAGATGACGTTGGGGTGATTATATCGATGACATGAAGTGTGTGATGAGGAGGGTAGCCATAATGGATTGTTTGTCGATGTCAAATTGCCTGCACGACTTTACATTTTAGAACAAGAGAGAGATAATTTGGTTTGTAGTGCGTTACCCCCATATTGAAGTTGGGTATGAGGATGCAAGAAGCAGGGGGTGAATAACCAAGAGAAAATCAACCAGGTATTGTAATTCTAACAACTTGTAGTTTAGGCTGGTGGGATGAACATGTGAATTATTACCAAGCTCTTAGATGGTGAAGTTGGAATTAATACTACTTTTTGATGCTCAATCCAGACACCTAAGGCAAAAATTCCTTATTCTCCCTTCAGGTAATAACTATCCCTATGTCTATAATCCTCTTTTTGGTTATGTCTACTGTGTGTTATGTATAGAAGTAATTTTGGGTATCTCATCCTTTATTGATTGGAGTCTGGTGATGGGTGGTATCTTCCATTTTGATGTTCATTTCTTGTTGGTTGGGAAGTGGTGAGGTTTGAGGAGGCTGAGGGGGCCCTTGCCTTGTGTTAGTTCGGTGAGGGGTATTTTGTCAAGGTATGCTTACTATCATTTATGTTATGAATTTTCTTTGGGTTATTTATCTCTTGGTTGCTAGTGCTTTCCTAGCTGTATTCTTAATATATTAGATACTCTAGGAATCCTTCTTTGGTCTATGGGTCTCCTCAGTAGATGGTGGTATATGCTCTTTTGGGACTCACTGACCTTTGGCTGGACCACTGACTCTCGAGTCTCATTCCAGGGTGGGTGGCGGTTGTATATCTTATCTTAGATCATTAGTCTAGTGACAACCCATATTAATTGTGATCTGAATGTGATCATAGACGTAAACTGATGTAGAATCGATTAACCATTAATGAATTGAATGTTAGCTCAAAGCATGGAAATCGAGGAAAACTGCTTGAAAATAAGACTTTACAACAACTGATTAAACACAATTAGGATGCATAAGAAATGAAGCAATATACTGTAAAAACATAGTTATACCAGACAACGAGATTGATTATGGAGTTTGTCCTTGATGGACTACGTCTCCAGGTCTGCTTTCAAGATGGGCATCCGTTTTTATTAGGAATGAAAAGAAGGAGTTGATTACCCAGTGATTCTCTTAGACTGAACTTGCACATAGGAAATTCTGACCTCTATAACCAGGAAGCTCTCTGAACCAGTTTTCCAACGCTGCTTATGGATTCCAAATCTGACTTCGGATGCCCAAGATATGATCAAAACACCTACCACCTCTCTATCTCAGCCTCTAAATGACATGCTCCAAAACACTCAAAAACGCTCACTAACTCTTCACAAGTCTACAAATTCTCATTTATACAGTGGTTAGATGCATCATAATCACTATTTAGATGCATCATAATCACTATTGCTCAGTTTGGGATGCATCAGCTGACTTGAAGGTACAATTTAGGGTTTTAAGATGCGTTTTAGGTGTGTCACATAGTGACTTTACAAAAGTTGTTTGTAAATAATTAATTAAAACCAAAATAAAACCCACTTTAGACTTTGGACTACTTGAAACCGCTAGCTGGCAGCTAGCTAGGCGGAGGCGCTGACAACGCATGTGCACAAGTGGGCTAACCCCGCGGTTAGGGCTTCGTCAGTTTGGGTAACTGTGGTGACTGCATGGTCTTCCGTTGTGTGTTCACACGCCCGTATTTAGGACAATGTGGTTCCGAAACCTGGTGGTTAAATAACCACTTATCGGCTCACATGGCCATGGTCCCCACGTGGTTTGATACTGCGGTCATCTCCAACTCTGCGGTGAACCCTGAGCCATGGTTAATAACCCGACGGTTTCAATAGCCCTGTCACATGGCTCTCCGACATGGTTAAACTACCCGTGCGGTCATCTGGCGGTTAGGGCCTAATATGTAATTTATAATGTTTTTGTTTGTTTAAACATATGGCCGAGAGTTGGTTTAGGCTAGGGTTGATGTTATGTAATGCGATAGGACTTAGGTTTTGCAATGGATTTAATACAATAGGTTAGAACTTAGTTTTTAGAAGGTTTTAGCATAGGTTTTTAAATACATATTGCAATGTATTATAGATGGATAGGGTTGCAACTTAGGTGATAGCTTTGATAATGTATTTGGTAGATTAGGATTAGGGTTTACATTTTGTTTTGTAAAAAATCCATGTACAACATATTGTCGCAATGTGATGAAACCAAATACATATTGTTGACCCATCTACAGTTGCAAAGACAAACCTGACGACATATCGAACCTCTTCCACATACGACACCCATGTCGACACCAAAACCTGTAAAGACGAACGACAAAACACATGTCGTCGACCAAATCCTGTAAATACGAATGACAAAACACATGTCGTCGACCAAATCCTGGCAGAATTGTCAATGAACTCAAGTCGATAGTCAGGTACAAACCCATATCAACTGACCAGATGAAAACCATATTGCCTGAACAACTTGATCCACAACCCATATTGTCGAAATCGAATTGAATTGATGACGATACTGAACACTGACGATGACACTTGAACACCTGTGCAATGATCTAATGAGATCCTCCTGGATCATTCCTCTCCACTTGAAAGCTTTTGGACCACAAAAGTTTGACTAAACAAATAGTCGATGAGGGTAGAACTCCCTCTCTTTCCACCTTGACCTAATGATGTACCAATACATTCGATCAATCATCTACAAGTGATGACCCTGCTGATGCTAACCATGGTACATTTTGATTCAGTGACCTGTTCCATCCATCTGCAGTATGAAAAACTTGTGATGATGGGCAAACAAACTATTATGAACATGGCAATTGATTTCTTTCCACAAAGAACCATGAGTTAGTGATTCATAAAAATCTTTGACAACAATCTCTATAGGATATTGTTCAATACCATCAACGTGTATTAACAATATATTTTTCGGAATGAGAGTGACAATCAAAGATATTCTTGACATCAAACCAGCTACTTGACTTGACATACCTTCCTACTTCTTGATTACTAAGTGAATTTGTTGCAATGAACCCATCAAACTGTAAGGTGAAGTTTGCTGCAACTTAGTTTGTCTTTGAAAGTATTGAATAAGTTGTTGATTTGTTTGAATCACTTTTTCTTCATTTATTAAATGATGTTTCCATTGATTAACAATTTACCCTAATGCATAAGTTACCCTTAGATACTTTGATAATGCTTTAGAAAAGGCTTTGATATGAAAACATATAGGTTTCCTCTCCACTTGAAAAGAGGTTTCCAAACTGTTTGAAACATGAATTGGCGACACAATACAAGAGAAATTGAACACTGACTTTCCCAATTTTTGACATGTATCCTTATATCTATTTATTTCCAAACTTGGACTGAATTGATTCATTTTGACATTAGGAAGAGGAGCTTTAGGCACAAACTGTAATTCATGTTGCAATCCTTGCTTATGAATAATATGTTTGGTTTTACATAGAACTAGAATAGTTTCTATTTCTTTAATCAAACCATCTTTAAGCCGAGTCTCATAACTTAAACAACCATCATGTTGATTGTTATGTTGTCCTTTCACACACATGATTACAAATCTTTTAGTTGAACTTATTAACCACTTCATCTGATTAGCAACAACTAAATTCAAGTGACTTTTACTTTGATGTGCCCTGACAATAAATTCAACCCCATCTTTCTTAAGGTGATATTTATTTTCTCTCCTGTAAAATACTGCATCATGATCATAGAGATAAGGACTTCCTATGACAACTCCACATATGTCTACTGGAACCACATCTAATTCCACTTCATGAATGTAATTAGTTGTAATGGCAAATCTTAATCAACACTGTTTGGTGACTTTTATTTGAGTTGATTTATTTAGCCATCTTAATGGGTAAGGTCTTGGATGATTCTGTGTTTCCAAACCCAAACTTTTAACTAAATATTCAGATATTAAATTCACCTGTGATCCACTGTCAAACATTGTATCTATCTTTGTATGCTTAGAAGTTATCCTTATGTTAAACAATTCAACTCTTTTATCCTCATTTAAAGGATTTATGTTTGATGAAGATGCAATAGTCTTCGAACTTGAACTAGTGTTAAAAGTTTTACTTGTCGTAACCATGGCGATTATCCTCCTTTCATCACCTGAATCTGAACCTAGATCTTGCTGGACTGCTGCAGTGGCCTTCTTTTCATCCTTCTCCTTAAGGAACATTTTGGGCTTAAGTTCTGGATGAAGTTTCCAACACTTAGGTTCATCATGATTGATTCTATGGCAATGAGAACAAGTAGGTCTTTCCTTTTGAACGATTGCTGACTTCTTTCTCTTAGAATTGTTCTTCCCCTTACTGTCACTGGAATCTTTGGTTTCCAACTCTTTGGATGACTGCGATGAAAACTTGAATGGTCTGCCACCTGATTCAATATGTATGGCCTGAACACACACTTCATCAAAATCATTAGGATTAAACATCAATAATGTATGCTGCAAATATGAATGTAAATTGCCAATGTATTTTAATAAAGTTTCACGTGTATCCAATGAAATACCAAGCGCTAATGCTTTGCTTCTAAACTCCCGAGTAAACTCCTAAACACTCTTCCCTTTACCTTGCCTCAGATGCTACCAGTCAATAACAACTTATTGCATGTATCCTAAAGGATAGAACTGTTTCCTAAGAGCTTTTAAAAACTTAGACCATGAAGATATGACTTTTCCTTTACGCTTTACATCTATCTGAGTTTTACTTTCCCACCATATTAAATTTGTTGCCCCCAATCTTAGTGTATCTAACTGAATTTTAGTTTTATTGCTAGAAATGTTCTGAATGCTACAATACACTTCTAATTGCTTAATCCAGTTATCTAGCTTTTCATGATTCATTTCACCACCATAAACAGGTAACTCAAATTTCACATCAAGTTTCAAAATAGATGTTTTCTTAGGTTTCTTTTTTGTTTCAGATTCTACAATGGAAGAAGATGAAGAAAAAGATGATGATGGAGACAATGGAGGTGAAGGAGGTTTATCAGCCTTGCCTTTACCTTTGTCCTTCTTCGATGCCTTTGAAGAAGCTGCATCTCTCGCCTTCTTGTCTTCATACAATTCTCCCAACATCTGCTGGATAATCAAGAATGCTTGCTGAAACTATTCTTCACTCATCTTAGTTTTAGTTTTTTCACCTGTAGAAGGTCTTGACATGGTCTATTATGAATGCCTTTTCGCTTTCCAATTTTTGGATCGATCTGCTCAAGGATTCCTTATCCTCGTTGTGCCTTTGAACTAGTTAACATTCAATGTAAAATTATACAAATGCAACCTACTATGATACCAAATTATATGATTTGAATGTGATCATAGACTTAAACTGATGTAGAATCGATTAACCATTAATGAATTGAATGTTAGCTCAAAGCATAGAAATCAAGGAAAACCACTTGAAAAGAAGACTTTACGACAGTTGATTAAACACAATTAGGATGCATAAGAAATGAAGAAATATACTGTAAAAAAATAGTTATACTAGACAACGAGATTGATGACGGAGTTCGTCCTTGATGGACTATGTCTCTGCGATCACTTTCAAGATGTGTGTTCGTTTTTATTAGGAATGAAAAGAAGGAGTTGAATACATAATGATTCTGTCAGACTAAACTTGCACATATGCAATTCTGACCTCTGTAACCAGGAAGCTCTCTAATCCAGCTTTCCAACACTGCTTACGGATTCCAAATCCGACTTCATATGCCCAAGATATGATCAAAACATCGACCACCTCTCTGTCTCAGCCTCTAAATGACAAGCTCCAAAACACTAAAAAAAGATCACTAACTCTTCACAAGTCTGCAAATGCTCATTTATATAGTGGTTAGATGCATGATAACCACTTTTTCTTAGTTGAGGATGCATCAGATGACTTGAAGGTACAATTTAGGGTTTTAGGATGAGTCTTAGGTGTGTCACATAGTGACTTTACAAAAGTTGTTTGTAAATAATTAATTAAAACCAAAATAAAACCCACTTTAGACTTTGGACTACCCAAAACAGCTAGCTGGAAGCTAGCCAGGTGGAGGCGCTAACAGCGCATGTGCACAGGTGGGTTAATCCTGTGGTTAGGGCTTTGTCGGTTCGGGTAACTGTCGGTGACTACACAGTCTTCTGTCGTGTGTTCACACGCCCGCGGTTAGGATGCTGCTGTTCTGAAACCTGGTGGTTAAATAGTCACTTACCTACTCACATGGCCATGGTTCCCATGTGGTTTGATACTGCGGTCATCTCAAACTCTGCGGTGAACCCCCAATCCATGGTTAATAACCCGACAGTTTTAATAGCCCTGTCACATGGCTCTCTGACATGGTTAGACTGCCCTCATAGTCATCTGGTGGTTAGGGCTTGATATGTAATTTATAATGTTTTTGTTTGTTTAAACATATGGACGAGAGTTGGTTTAGGCTAGGGTTGATGTTATGTAATGCAATAGGACTTAGGTTTTGTAATGGATTTAATACAATAGGTTAGAACTTAGTTTTTAGAAGGTTTTAGCATAGGTTTTTAAATACATATTGCAATGTATTGTAGATGGATAGGGTTGCAACTTAGGTGATAGATTTGATAGTGTATTTGGTAGATTAGGATTAGGGTTTACATTTTGTTTTGTAAAAAACCCATGTACAACATATTGTCACAATGTGACAAAACCAAATACATATTGTTGACAATCTACAGTTACGAAGACAACCCTGATGACATATCGAACCTCTGCCACAGATGACACCCTTGTCGACACCAAAACCTGCGAAGACAAACAACAAAACACATGTCGCTAACCAAATCCTGGTGGATCTGTTGATGAACACAAGTCGACAGTCAGGTACAAACCCATATCAACTGAACATATGAAAACCATATTACCTGAACAACCTGATCCATAACCCATACTATCAAAACTGATGACATTGAACTGAATTGACAATGATACTGAACACTCACGACGACCCTTGAACACCTGTGCAATGATCCGATGAGATCTTCCTGGATCAAATTGGTGACTTTTCAAATTATTTGTTGCTTGGTGGCTGGGAGTTGGGAGGGTTTGGGGTGTTGTAGTTACTTTAGTGGGTGAATGCCTAACTGGAAAGGGTGCCGCATAGGCGGAATATCATTCCATTGATCTAGCAACTTTTGGTCTTTTGAGGGTGTGGTGGCTTCAGGTGGGAGATGTTCATTCTATCTAGTGTAGATTATTTTTTTGTAGCTTAGGCTCTAGATATTTTTCTTGCCATGCCTCAACTGAGAGTACTAGTAAGAAGAGGGGTTGCTTATTATGAGGAGCATGCTCATAGAGGAAATAACCATCTACATCATTGAGTTGAAGGTTTCACAAATTGATATAAGGAGCAAACCTTGGCTCATGTGCAAGAGGAATTGGCTCGGTCTAAGGTGGAAACCTCTGCCCACAAAACTTCCCTGTCAGATATTGAAGTTCTAGTGATGTGGATAGATTGGATCCTCAATATGGGAGATATGAGAGGAAGATTTAATCAATACATACAGAAAGTAGAATTGCATTGGAAACTGAAAATCCTTCTAGGATGTATTGTGTTGGATCACTATGAGTCTCGGATGGACTTGATTCAATCATTGGATCACATGCATGGGTACTTGAAAGATTATGATAACAGGTTAGAGAGGATTGATTACAGGTTGGTGAGGATATAACACCATATCGACATCTCCCCAACAACTGATAGACCTATGGTAGATCCATCAACCCCTATCCCAGTGGTAGGCTCTGAACTTGATCCCCTTACTTGACTATTTTATGGTTTTGGCTTACGGCTCCACTTTTGTAGTTATTTATGTTCGAGGCTAAATAGGCCGCTCTCTAAATCTAGGCTTGGTTTATGTTGGCTCCATTAGTCTCCAGTTGGCTCACTTGTCTCTAAGGAGGGTACATTTTTGGTTATGGTTTGGTCTCGCATGTGAGAGATCAGAGCGAGCTATTGTAATCTTTGATGTAATCTTATGTTTTAAAAAATAATAGAATTCACTTAAAAAAAAATACTTAATTAAAAGAATGATAAAAAGTTAAAAGTAATAAGAATAATAAAGTTATTCAATTCACTTAGTCACATTGTATTTTTGTTTTTATTAATAAAATTACGACCAATTTTTTAGACAAAAGAATCATAATATGTATATCACATTAAAATAAATTTAAATAATAATAATTCATATTCGTAACTATAATATTTTAAAGGATATAATTAATAAACATAAAAAATTAATAAATTTATTTAATAAACATAATTAACAATCAATATATATGACGTCTCTATGAAGGAAGCATCTGGAACACACAAATTCATTCTCTTCATAAGGAATGTCTTGGTGACGGATAGGATCTTTGTACTTTTTAGCAAGCTTGAAATCAATTACATAGACCTGGTTTGCTCTTCTACCAAGGCCCATCAAAAAATTATTTGGTATGAGGTCTTTACTAAAGAAGCATCTTGAATAACTATAAATTAAGCTCCATTTTACTATATAAAATAAAATAATAAATTATATTTGTAACTATTCTATTTCATAATTTCATATTTAAATTTAATTAACAAGTATTGAAAAAATCAATACTTATTATAATTTTTTTTTTCCAATTGCACTCTCTTTCTATGCATATTCAATTAAAAAATTAAAAAATATGTTAAAGAGAGTAATTATGTGTTTCATATTTTTAACAAAATTAAAAATAAGAATATATCTATGTATATGAAATATATAAATATAAATATAAATATAAATATAAATAACATTATTAAGAATTGATATAAATTTATTTTAATTCCAGATTTACTAAGAGTTAAAATAATCAAATTTTTCAAAGTATTAAGTTTTTTTTTCAAATTTTACATTCAAAATTTTTTTATATCACTTTGAAGTTAAAATAAATCTATATTAATTTAAAAAATATATATAGAGAGAAAATGTATCATTATTATTATTTATAAAGAAAATATGCCATTATTATTATTTATAATGTGATGTTGCACATATTGATTCACAATTTTTTTTGAAAAAATAAAAATAATAACCATAAAAAATGAAAGTGGAAAATAATAGAATGTTTTAAAGCAAAAGAAGATGGAAAGATATAAAATCCTTGAAAAGTAATCTTCTAGATTCAAATTTAAATAAAAATGCTTCTATCCTTTATTATATAATAAAAATAGAAACGATTTTTGTATGCAAAAGTAAATTAAAGATAAATTTTTGTCTTGTATTTTGGCAGTTAAATTCTGATTCATTACTTTTGACTTATTGTTTAGATTCGACTAGTTATCTTAAAGATAAATCTTGGTTTGAATTCAAAATATCAACCTGGCTACTATACATTATTCTTTAAAAAATTTATATTTTAAAAATATTCACCACAAAAAATCTTAAACCGATAAAGTTATTATCAACAAAAAGTTAGCATCTATTCAAAGGGTGTATAATTCTCTCAAAATTTCACATCGAAGTATTTTTATATTATTAATTAATTAAAATACATATTTATTGATTCAAATAATAATGACAATTTGTTTATTTTTGTAATATTAATTTCAGATTCTAATAATAATAATGTGTTTATTCTTATAATTTGTGTACTATTGGTTTTAGAGTAATGGTTAAAATTGCTTTTATTAGTTAATTTATTATGAAAGTATATGAGTTAATTTGATTTTTATTTCTTTTTTTAAAATCTGATAATTAAATACATGTAAAAGCTTGGTGGACAAGGTCATCTCATAAATTTCTGATAACATGTGCTAAACTAGTTCAGGAGAAATGTGACTCAAAGAAAAGGAAATTTTAATAGGAGAGAGGACATTGTTTAGAAATATTTTTTTTCGATAGAAAAAGGATAGTTGGTTGTTGAGAAAGGGAAATAAGATGATGCATATGAAAAAACAACTTGGAGGAGTTAGATTTGGTGTTAGTATTATATTGATATTCTCGATATTCTCGGGAGTGGTATTTTGTGATAAATAAGCTATTTTGAGTACTCTTAGTTATAAATGAGAATTCTTGGACTCCCTAGCTAAGATATTTCATGGTCGAGCATGTACTAGAACCTTAGAGGGAAGTGCGATAACCCAAGGGACTGCATGGTAGAGAATGGGTTCCATTCCTTTGGTTATTTAGGTTGAAAGGAAAGAAAGTTGGGGGATTGGAATTGTTGTAAAAGTTAAAAGATTGAGTATTAACATAGTTACCGATCAAACGAGAACTATTACCTCAAAACGAGAAATCTAGCCAAAAAAAACCCCAAGAAACATGAAAAATCAGACTAAAAATGAAAAGTGTTAATGTTGGATTTTTTTTTTTTTTTTTGGGTAAATTTCAATATTTTTTAAAAATGGTAGTGAAAACCAATTCTTTTGTGCAAAAGACATCCTGAAAACGAAAAATACAGATGCTGAATAACGTTTTTTTTCAACATTTTTTAATAATGACGCTAAAAATAAAATATCATAACTAAAAAATGTAAATTTCTAATGATTTTCAAACATGACATTAAAGATAAAATATCAGTCTTTGAAAAGCCTTAAAATTATAATGATTTTTAGGCATGACATTAAATTTAAAATATCATGTCTTTGAAAAACCTTAAAATTCCAACAATTTTTAGGCATGGTGCTCAAGAAAAAATACTTACAACTGTTTTCAACCATCGCATTAAAAATAAAATATCATGACTTAGAAAACATTAAAATCTTGACAATTTTTCAACTATGCAATTAAAACCAAAGATTATGACTACAAAAAAATCTTAAGTTTTTAAAATATTTCAAGCATGACATTATGGAAAAAATTTATGACTAAAAAAACTTTAAAAATGAACACAATAAAATAGTTATTATATCAAGAGTAATTTATTTTTTAAATGCTAAATATATAACGATTTTAAAATATTAGTCTAAGTCAATTTGATACATTGCAACAAAAATTTAAAAATCAACCATCAAATTGACACACAATGTAGGTGAACTCGACCCATTGTAATAAAAACTTAAGACCAACATGAAATTGACACATTGTGGGGGCAGACTTGATTCATTATAATGAAAATTTTAAAATCAACTATCAAATTGCACATAATGGGATCAAGTTGCTAGACAAGCATCAACATGGACTCTGCAAGAAAAAAAAAGACCAAAACAATAAATAAATATATAAAGAAATAAAAATGAAAAATACAAAAGAAAACAAAAATTCAAATATTGAAAAAAACAATAAAAAAAAAATAAAAAAAAAAAAAACACAAAAATAATACAAAAGAAAAAAATTCAAATATTGATAATAAAAAAAATAATAAAAAAACACAAAAAATAATACAAAAGAAAACAAAAATTCAAATATTGAAAAAAATAAAAACAATAAAAAAAACACAAAAAATAATACAAAAGAAAACAAAAATTCAAATATTGAAAAAAAAACAATAATAAAAACACAAAAATTAATACAAAAGAAAAGAAAAATTCAATATAACAAAAATTCAAATATTGAAAAGAAAATACAATTAAAAAAAAAATAATAACAAGTAATACAACATTATTATTTACTTATTTATTTATTTTTTAAATAAGGACAAAACAAAATCAAATATTAAAAAAAACTATAAAAATGTAAAATAAAATAAAAATTAACTTGTAAAAAAAAAGACGATTTTTTTTTAAAAAATAGACATAATTTAAGAAAAAATATTAGAATTAACAAAAAATAGCAAAAACAATTATTTTAAGGTGGAAAAATAAAATAAAATAAAATTATATAATTAAAAAAAAAAATAAAAAAAAAAAAAAAACTCACCTAGGGGTGGCTGGGAATCAACCCTGCCTTCCCTAGGCATTTTTTTTTTCATTTTTTTTTAAATTTAAAATTTTAATTATTATTATTTTTTAAATTTAATTAATTAATTAATTTTATTTTTTATTTATTTATTTATTATTATTTTTAAATGTTTATACATGATACAAAGAAAATTTAATGTCCCAAAAATATGCTCTAAAAAAATGGTGTATTCTGAATAATCGCTTTTCAAAATTGGGTGATTTTTTGCTACCACAAAAAAACGGGGACTAGGTAATTTTCTCATTTGATTGGTAACTATGATTATTTCAATGTTGAGTGGAAAGAAACCAACAATGAGAGTTATACCTCCTTTTAGACTGATAACCCCAGCTTTGGGGTGGCCTGCTATTTAGAGAAATGGAACAATAGAGCTTATGATTGCAAGGAATGTCCCTTATATGTCACTGGTTGGTCAAATTCACACATGAGATAAGTGCTCTTAATCACTATTGTTATTTACTATTTTAATGATGAGTTTTAATTTTCCTTTTGTGTGTTTGTGAATGTTAGGAATGATTAAATGATCTACATTCATGAATTTAAAATTATTGGTAATTGCGTGGGCATTTTTAATCATGACACACATGTATTTTAATGGGTATTAAGGGATTTCGTTTTTTCTTGGTAAGGAGTATTTAATGCATTTAACGCTCATTATTACATAAAGGAATGCCCATAGGGGCAAAGAATTGGGATTGAAACTAATGAGATGAATTATATAGCTTCAATTGCTACTTTTGAAACTTGTACTTGGTAACTGAGACTTCCTAATAGTGTCATGTATCCTAAGATTCCTTTGACTCAAGCACACTAAAGCATTGAGTTTTTCACCATAATCAAGCCCACTTAGCATTCTATGCCATTTGAAAAAACTAACAAGTATTATATCTTATAAACTATTGATTCAAAACTCCTTTCTGTTCTTTGATTCTATATAAACACTTTAAATATGTAATTGATTTTGAAAACTTATAATTTAAAACTTCAAAAGGATTTAAAACTATGATAGCATGTTGAGTGGAATTCATTACAAATGGAAAAGTACAAAATTCGTTTGAATTAGAAAATATTTAAGGCGAGATTTTTTTAGAAAAAATATTGATTGCCAAATGTAAATCTAAAGAAATTTTGTTTTCATAAATCATTTTTTATTACCTTTGAACATAAAATTAAACATTCTTTTCATAAGCACACTACATATGGATACAATTTCTTCCTTCCTAGAATCAAATCCTAGGATTGTTCATAGGTTTTTCCTTCTTTTGTTTTCTCTTCTAGACATCTATACATCTTGAGGGGTTATTATGAACATATGTATATGAGAAAATGATAGAATTACCTTGAGATGATTCCAAAGTCGAAGGCTCTTGCATATTTGTTGTTTCCTTGTCACTATCTGAATGATTTGATTCATGGGTATGTTTTTGCCCACTCATTGATGTTTCCAAAATTATGGATGAGTCTCTTTCAATATTGATCAAAGGATGAGCTTCCTCTATTGAGGGTTGAGATGAATCAACATGAGGTTGAGCTGAGTCTAAAGGTGAAAATTTGGTAGTAGATGACAAATGTCTATGTGAGTTATCCTACTTATGAGCCATGGTGGTCTTGGATCCTTTGGTTCCTTGTGTATCTTTCCATCCATGATTCTTTTTCTTAGCATTTGAGTGAAAATAAGGTCCTTGCAAAGAGGGGCATGCATTTTGAAGGTGACCAAGCTATTGACAAGTCCTACAACAAAAAATAGTGTTTCCATAATCCACCTGTTGTGAATAAAAACCCTACCTTTCCATTTGAGAAGGATTTTCTTGGGAAATAATTCACTAAAGTCCACTTCAACACATATGTGGTCAACTGAGAGGATTCATTTAGCAATCCTATCAGAGTCAATTTTGATGAAGCAACATAGTTAGTTTCCTACATCTTTTAAGATATCTAGGTGTGTCATATGGATGTGAAGAATGGGGATCCTTACCCATAATGGAGTTGCCAGAACTGACATATAGAGAGGATTAAAATATGGAAACCAAGGTTGAAAGGAGAGGCCAAATCGGTCCCAAAACCAAGGTCCTTGATAAAAAGACTTCTACTGATCCTCTATATGGTTGAAGAGAACAACAAAGAACCCTTTTGAGCAGAAATGCAACAATATTTTGAGAGACATTTTGGTGTATCCACTCTTGAAGAGAAGATGCTATAGGCCAAAAACCATAAAAAATGACAAATAATCGCTTACTGTTCATAATATGAAGTTATGACTCGACTTATAATTTTTCCACTTCAAGAGAAGGGGTTCCCACTGCCAGCTCCACCACAGATGTTGGTCCAGAGAGATATTTAGGGTTTGGAAGTGGAGGTGTTGGGTGTAGAACATCCTTAAAGGATTTGGGTTGTGGTGAGGAGGACACACCCCAACCTTTGGCTCTAACTCTCACTCTTGATACAATATGAATTGTGACATCCTTGACTATGTCATATTCATAGAGAGATTACTGATCTTGAAGTTGTTGACCTCCATATAGGAGCTGAAAACTACCATATGGGATTCTTACTAACTCCTGTATCCTGGTTGTGAGTGATGAAATGAGATCTATAGCTTTGGTCTGCAGACAAAGGGAACCTGCTGAGATCTAGTTCACAAAAATAATAAGGTTTACCAGATTTGGGGTAAAACCCTCATCTTGAGAACAAAAATAACATGACCAAATGGGATTTCTTGAGATTTGAGATTGCCTCAATCCTAGCAAAGGGTATCCAACTATTCTGATGCAAACATCAAAGCCCATCTGCCTATGACCCATAAGTGTCACGGGGGTTACTGCTTTACCCAACTCAGGTCGTGCCTCTTCAACGTTTTCCCTCATCCAACCTGCAACAAGAACAACATATGCAAGATCCCCTATATCAAAATAAAAAACCATAACGATTGAAATTTTTTAAGGGAAATGACACCATATAATATTGTGGAGTCCATGGCCATGATTGCGACTTCTGAGTGACGATTTTAAAAAAACATGAATACCTAAAATCTGAGTGGGAAAGAGCATAGGTCTCGACCCCAAGGTTGATGAGTGTCTCGATGAAAACTATGGTTTGGATTGTCATGTGGCGGGACCCCATGAGCCAGGTGCCCTTGAAGGCCTAAGAAATGCCGAACATGGCCCGATAGGCCATTATTTCTACCATCTCAACATCGACCAACTCGATCTCCAACCTATAGAAGTTTGCCTAAGATTTGAATATAACCTTGTATTTGTTTCTGGACTTTATTTTTTCAACAAGAAGTGCCACTGATGTGCAAAGAGACCTAGGGTTTTTGTAAATCCAAATAACAAATAAAATCATATATATATTAAAATTTTGATAACGATAATGATAATAATTTAAAATTAGTTAATACTCATTGCATTAGTTTATATTCACATAGTTGAAGAAATATAATCCATTTTAATCCTAAATTAATAAAGAGATAAAATCCTTAAATTATATTTTTTTCTCAAATTTTAGTACTGTAAAGGAGATTTTTATTGTTATTTGATTATTTTTAGATTTAAAAATTAGAAAATTAAAATGAATTTAGAGTGAGTTTAATTACACTTCTTCATTTATATTAATATTATTTGTCCAAATGAAATATATCATTTCTCATGCTAATTTCTTAACTCTGCAGAGAAGAAAAAAATGCAGTAAGGTTGCAAGTTGGAGAAAGGAAAGTCTGCAGTACAATCACAGTTTAATCAAGCGAATGAGAAATATAACCATTAAATGTGTAGGAATGAAGGCATAACATGATATAGGTAATAAAAATTGCTATGAATGGAGAGAAAATATAGAGGAATCATGTTGAGTTTCAATTAAGGTTCATTTGAAGGAAAAAATGGAATTCCCAAGTGAGGTGATTGAAGAGCAGTTGGAAGAAGTGCAGGATGCGGTCATGTTGGAGGAGAATCTATTCAGGATGGAGTGTATCAGAGAGCAGTTATTGGAGGAGGCTAAAACCCACTTCTTGTTGTTGATGCATGAAGTTGAGTTGATGAAAAATGACGTGGAGAGACTAAGGCTCACTGTGGAAAACATGGCCACAAAAACTGGCCAAAGTGGAAGGGATAAAGGTAACAGTGGAAGCAGTAGCTATGGGGGTCCTTAAAGAATTCTTTTGCTTGTAGGATCCTCCACCTCCCATCGAGGAGAATTCAGGTGAGCATGTGGAGCTTACGGAAGCTGAGGTTCCAGTGCAGGAAGAGGCATCAAATAGAAATGCCATGGAAAATGGAGAATCTCTAGGAATGTAGTTTAATTCAACCTTCTCTCTTTTTTATAAATGTATTGTAAATCAATGCTACATAATGGTCTTTTTTGGAGATTATATAAGATAAAATCAGTCATAGGCAAGATAGGATATAGATAAAATAGAGGCAAAATCCATTTTTACCAATTTTGGTTTGCAATAACTTAAGAACAATATGTGAATGTGAATGTAAGGGTTCTGACCCATATTATATAACTACTTATCTCTTTGAAAAAAAAATATGCTTTGTCCACTTAGCCCCTAGGGGGGAGCTCAATTGGTGATTTCTATGAAAATGAAGTTTTATTTACTAGAAGGTTTGAGATTCAAATCCCCTTGATTTACCCATGCCTGTGAAAGGGGCATACATAGGCACCTAGAGGTTATAATGGTAGTGGTTGGAATTAAACCTGTGTCATGCGAGTATGAGAATAATCCAATTTCCAATTCCTTTAAATTTAAAAAAATATAAAAAAAATAATTATTTGTCCACTTCCCCAAGTTGGGTGACAATTAAAGAATAATCTAGAACATGGGATGGCTAGGATAGGTTGATGGGGACCATATCAAGGACCCCTCTACTTGACAAACGAGAGTCCCGAAGTCACATGCAAAACATAAACTTGGAGGGTGGTATAGTTTGGTTATTATTCACTTTAGGTAGTGAAGAAGAGTGGTTTGGAATTGCATTACAACTATCCACTCACTCTAGAGGATAGTTGCATGGGATGAAATGAATTCCTAACATGGGAATAAGGACACATGATACTCCCTCATGCTCACCATTAAGATGACCATAAAAACATTATAAGAAAAGATGTAACTGGGAAGTTTTGTATCTCTTGGCATATGTAAGGAGAGTTTTCCATTTATGAACTCGATATACTCCATCCTTTTTGCAATTCCCCCCACAATTTTTTTCTCACCAAACTCACAATTTCTTGAATTTTAACTTTCATACATTTCATCAAATACTTGCATGTAAACAATCATGAAGCATTTATGCACATTTCGTCAAACACTTTTCATGTTACCTTTACAACAATTACACCACAAGTGAAATAAAAATAATAATAGCCACAAATACAAATTTTTTAACAACAACTTGGCCAATTAAATCTGATTTATTAATATGCAAGGAAACCCCTCTTAAATATGACAAAAAAATAAGTTATTGGGAACTTGAGAGCATCTCTAGAAATCAACACGAGTTTTCAGGGGAATAAGAAGATAGTAGCAATGATATGTCTTGGAAAAATACTGTAAATCACCATGATGGAATAATTTTGTTGAGCTAATTTGACCCTCCTTGTGACAATTCCATGGTTTGGAAATGATATGGATCTTCCAAAATAATTACTTGTGAAATATCTGAGTGATATTTGTCCTGATCAACTACAACAGATTTGTTTCACCACTGAAATCAACCCAAATCAGATATCTGGTACGCCCAATGTGAGAAACGAGAATGATCTCTCCATATTACTTGGCTAGGGTTGAACCTTTCACAACCAATACTAAAATTCCCATTTAGGGTTTCATCCAAGGGTTTAGAGCTAATAAATTTCCAAAGAACAATAAAGTAATCAAGCATGCCTAAAGGGTGAGCTCCAATCTTTCTTTTATCATTAAAATAGCATGGATATATACCATGGGTCTCTCGTTTATAAATTTCACCAAAATGAAATTTAAATAATTAGATTAATTGATCCCATTTTTATTGACTATAGCCTACAAGAATCAAATAATTTACTGAGTTTTTCTCTTGAAGTGATCATTCAGAAAGGGACTTTACAATCCTCCTTTCTTGATATTTCTTGCCATTAAGCAACCCAAAACCTGCATAACAATACCAGCATCCCAAATATTCTTGTAGAATGATCCATCATATATATGTTGTACCATCCTAACTCAGTTGAACCTAATATCATTGTCACATTTTTCCATGTTTCATTTTGATCTCTTCCTAGCAGCATTATGAAAATAACTAAACACTGTTAACTATGTCTTAGAAGCTAGTCTATCATGAATAAGAGAGTATACAATTATAGTAGGAGAAAGAGTTGGAGAAAAAATTCCACTAGAAGGTACAAATACATTAAATAAGCCCAATGGTAACTTTTATACATAATCTACGACTACAGACAAAATTATTATCCGTAGACCTAGTGACCTAGTTTAGAACGACATAAAGAAAAGACTATAAAGTTCTCCTTAGAGAAATTGGAGAATGGAAAGATGATTACTTGTGATCTTTATCAAGCTCTTCTCTCCTCTTGGCTTGTAAGCTCCAACCGTAGCTCCGATCACTATAATTAGAACTTGCACAAATAAGCAATAGAAGCCAAAGATCTATGTTGGGTCCCTATAATGTTAGTGATTACCCCATTAATATTGTAGTTATACCCCTTATTTATATTGTTGTGCCCCTATTACCCCCATATTGTTATTTCTGTGCCCCATAGAATCCCTCTATTGTTATTTTTGTGGCTTTATATTATTATTGTTAGGTCGGCTGGATTATATTGTGACTCCTTAGACCCCTATAAATAGAAAGGAGGTTTTGTCATTTGAATCATCGAAGAATTGTTCATTTATGTAATGTAAAGGAGGTTTCCCCCTCGAAGAGGCTGAATTCTAAGGCATTGATCTATCTTTTCTATCTTTTCTTGAGCTGGTTTCATAACATTTGGTATCAGAGCTTTGGATTCTAGGGTTTCGCTGCTCCAAACAGGTCATCGTGGCATTTTCGCTATAACTTTTTTTTCTGTGACATTTCAGAAGTCGCAAAAAAAACCCATTTGAGAAGAAATCGCATTGAACCTTGGGTCCAAATTTCAGAGCTTTTCGCGCGATATTTGCGGATATATGATCTAAGGAAGTTGGTCTTTTTTACTCCTGAATTACATTCAAAACAGGTGACCTGGGGAAAATCGTCATAAATTTCTCTCTGGGAATCAGATTGAAATTTCGTAAGAAGGTACAGAAAGAGGACGGACTGTAGTTTCTTGTATATATTTTTCAGAACCAAAGATCGAAAATTGTACACGTGGCACTTCATACAAGTTCACTCTTCTGGAAAGGTCTATAATCAGGTCATCTTGGGATATTGTGCATAACTCTTTCTTGGAGAATCCAATTTGGATCAGACTGGTGGCATTGGAAAGAGGACACAGAGAGCTACTACATATCACAAATTTAGAACTAGATTATTGGAAAGTACAGAGATACATCAGAGGCAATATTGAGCTCCTACAAAGTGAAAAAAGGTGTGTAGATTTTTTTAAATTTTTGCTTAAGCTTGGTTTGAAAATTTATTTTGAAGGAATTCAAAGGGCATAGTAGAGCATTATTATCGGTAAATGATGCCCCAAGGAAAGAAAATGCAAACACCTAGTAAGGAACCTGAAAGCTCTAGCATGACTCATGAAGAAGAGGAAGAAATGCTACATGATATATCAAAATTACAAGAACAAGTGCAACAAATGTCACGCTCACAAAAGTTAACAAAAGCTAAGATAAATGGCATGGAAGCTAAGATGAATGGCATGGAAGCTAAGATGGACAATTTGAAGATAGATTTGAACACAAATTTGAAGACAGGCATGGCAGATTTGAAGACAGATTTGACAAATTTTCTACAAGAAATATTTACTAATGGTGAAAAGGTAGTAAAGGAAACTCATGATGAGAACAAAAGAAATGTTAATCATGATTCCATAGACACTAATGTTGGATCGAAGAATCACCATATTCCAAAAATCGATATGAGGAAGTTTGATGGCAAGGATCCCGCCACATGGATATTACAGATGGAGCAATTCTTCGATCTCAATAATGTGCAAAACGCACAAAAGGTACGTATGGCAACTGTATATTTGGAACCAAATCAGTTTGTATGGTATCAATGGCTTTGTTCTCATAAACAATTTATCACTTGGGCAATTTTTACGGAAGAATTGATAGCACATTATGAGGATACAAAAAGCAACACTTTTTTTAGCCAATTGATAAGTCTCAAACAAAAGGGTTCAATAATGGAGCACATTGAGGAGTTCCAAAAATTGAACATAAGGGTAAAAGATATTCCAGAGGAGCATAGGATTGATGTGTTCATAGGGTCTTTAAAGGATAATATCCAACATGATGTTGGCCTTTGGGAACCTGATTCATTAGAGAAGGCATTTAGGTTAGCAAGAAAAATGGAAAGCAAAATTATGGCAACTAGGAAGCATACCACTCACAACTATAAAGACGGAAGTGTTGTTGCCCCTAGTCTTCCACAACCTACAAGGTTGACACCACAAAAATTGGAAGAAAAAAGAGCAAAAGGGCTTTGTTACAATTGTGATAGCAAATACACAAAAGGTCATAAGTGTGCTGAGAAGAAATTATTCTACATAGATTGTGAAGAGGAAGAAGAAAAGGAGCAAGAAAGGTCAAAAGAAGAGGATATACTCCAGGAACAAAGCCTAGATGAAGAACAAATAAATCCGACCATATCTTGTAATGCATTGGTGGGAATTACCACTCCTCAAACCATCAAGATAGAAGGACAAATCAAGAAGAAAAAGGTAATAGTGTTGATTGATTCAGGAAGCACCCACAATTTTATTCATTGTAGGGTAGCAAAAGAATTGAATTGCTTCCTATATCCAGCACCAGAGTGTCAAGTGATGATTGCAAATGGAGGAACAATAAATTGCTCTGGAAAGTGCCATAATATCAAGCTATCCATGGGAGAATATGTATTGACTAGCCCAATGCTTTCCATTCCAATGGGAGGTGTTGATGTTGTACTAGGAGTCCAATGGCTACAATCCTTGGGTACAATAGCTTTTAATTTTCAAGAACTTTTCATCAAATTTTCTATGGAAGGAAAGGAAGTTGAATTAAGGGGTATTGCAGGGAAACCAAGAAAGATAATCAACTCTAATGGCAAGACAAAGCTTCTAAAAAAGGAGCAAAGAGGTGTAATTGCACAATTATGTTCGCTAGATGTTTCCACATTGGAATCATCTATTTCTCCAGATCTCCAAAAAGTCCTGGACAATCATTCCAAGGTATTTGAGACTCCCAAAGGTCTCCCACCTATGTGTGATCATGATCATGCTATTCATCTGATTCCAGGAAGTGTTCCTCCAAACATCAGGCCGTACAGATATCCCTATGTCCAAAAAAGTGAAATTGAACGTATGGTTGCAGAAATGCTAGAGGCTGGTATAATTCAACCGAGTCAAAGTTCTTTCTCAGCTCCAGTAGTATTGGTGCACAAGAAGGATGGATCATGGCGCATGTGTCCGGATTATAGGGAGCTCAACAAGCTCACTATTAAAGATAAGTTCCCCATTCCTGTCATTGATGAATTACTGGATGAATTGCATGGATCAATTTACTTCACCAAGTTGGATCTTCGTTCGGGATATCATCAAATCAGAATGAAGATTGAAGACATTCTGAAAACGGCATTTAGAACTCATGAGGGTCATTATGAATTTTTGGTCATGCCTTTTGGCCTTACCAATGCACCTTCAACATTTCAAGGTTTGATGAATTCAATTTTCAAACCATTCCTTAGAAAATTTGTGTTAGTATTTTTTGATGATATACTAATCTACAGCAAGTCTTGGAAGGATCATGTTGAACATGTTGACAGGGTGCTACAACTATTGGAGGAGAAACAATTATATGCAAAAAGATCCAAATGTTTCTTTGGAGTCCAGGAGGTGGAATATTTGGGTCATATTGTATCTCATGAAGGAGTTAAGGTAGACCCTAGCAAAATTAAAGCCATTAAGGAATGGAAAATCCCCACATCCATAAAGCATCTGCGAGGATTTCTTGGGTTGACAGGGTATTATCGCAAGTTTGTTAAGAATTATGGGAGAATAGCAGCACCTCTAACAACATTATTGAAGAAAGATTCATTTTCATGGACTCCGGAAGCAACAAAGGCCTTTGAACATCTTAAAGAGGCAATGTGCCAAGCACCGGTCTTAGCTACACCGGACTTCACAAAAACTTTATTGTGGAATGTGATGCTTCAAGAAATGGAATTGGTGTTGTTCTAATGCAAGATGAAAGACCCATTGCTTTTGAAAGTCGTCCAATCAAGGGAAAGTTTTTAAGCAAAGCTATTTATGAGAAGGAAATGTTGGCAATACTCCATGCACTTAAGAAATGGCGACCCTACCTAATGGGAAGACACTTCAAGGTAAAAACGGATCATGATAGCCTTAAATACTTTTTAGAACAAAGATTATCCTCTGAAGAGCAACAAAAGTGGGTCACAAAGATGTTGGGTTATGACTTTGAAATCATCTACAAAAAAGGGAAGCAAAATGTGGTGGCAGATGCACTCTCAAGAAAGGATGAGGATGTGGAAGCATTGTTGTGTGCCATTTCTATTATCCAACCAGATTGGATAAACGAAGCAAGGGAGGAATGGAAGAATGACGAAGAAGTGTGGGCACTTATTCGAAAGCTACAACAAGATTCCAGTACTTCTGATACATTTAGCTGGAAAAATGATTCGTTATGGTACAAAGATCGCTTATACCTCTGTAAGAATTCCCAGCTAAAACAAAAGATTCTTATGGAATTGCACACTTCTCCCTTAGGAGGGCACTCAGGATTTTTAAAAACTTACCACAAGGTTAAGAAGGAATTTTTTTGGGATGGCCTTAAATTAGATATTCAAAAGTTTGTGGCGGAATGTTTGGTTTGCCAACAAAATAAATTTGAAACAATTAAGACACCGGGTCTATTACAACCTTTATCCATTCCAAGCCAATGTTGGGAGGAGGTTTCAATGGATTTTATCACAGGTTTACCCAAGTCTGAGGGAAAGAGTGTCATCATGGTGGTAGTTGACAGACTTACCAAGTATGCACACTTTTGTGCATTATCACATCCATTTAAAGCCAATATAGTTTCTACTGCATTTATGGAAACAATTCAAAAGCTACATGGAAACCCAAAAATTATTGTAAGTGACAGAGATCCCATTTTCACTGGAAATTTTTGGACAGAATTGTTTTCTTGTCTTGGTACTCAGTTAGCTCATAGCTCATCTTATCATCCTCAATATGATGGGCAAACTGAGATAGTAAACAAATGTTTGGAAGGATATCTTCGTTGCTTTGTATCTGATAAACAGACACAATGGGTCAAATGGTTGCCTCTGGCTGAATGGTGGTATAACACTTCCTTCCATACAGTAACAAAAATGACCCCATTTATGGCACTTTATGGGTATCAACCACCATCCATCACATCATACTTAAGAGAAAATTCTAAGGTTCAGGCAGTGGAACATCACATCGAACATCAACAACAAGTCTTCCAACTCTTAAAGGATAACCTCGTGTTGGCACAAAATAGAATGAAACAACAGGCAGATCAACATCGCAATGAAATAAGTTTTGATGTAGGTGATTGGGTATTCCTACGGCTACAACCATATAAGCAAATGTACCTAAAGAAAGCTAAGAAGGATAATAAATTATCACCAAATTATTATGGTCCGTGAAAGGTGTTGCAAAAGATTGGTACTATGGCATACAAATTGGAGCTTCCTGCAGCTTCTCGATTGCACCTAGTTTTCCATGTTTCATGTTTAAAGAAGGTTATAGGCGACAAGCTCCCAATTCAAACAATATTGCCAGAACTTGACAAGGAAGGAAAAATTATATTAGAACTGGAAGCAGTCACAGAAGCAAGAACTCGACAGCTACGAAATCGATCAATTTCAGAGTATCTTATAAAGTGGAAGACCTTATCCGCTGAAGATTCCACATGGGAGGATGATAATTTTATGCAGAAGTATCCAGAACTACTCAAGCGTTGAGGACAACACTTTTTTGAAGGAGAGGGGCATGTTGGGTCCCTATAATACTAGTGATTACCCCATTACTATTGTAGTTATACTCCTTATTTATATTGTTGTGCCCCTATTACCCCCATATTGTTATTTATGTGCCCCATAGAATCCCTCTATTGTTATTTTTGTGGCTTTATATTATTATTGTTAGGTCGGCTGGATTATATTGTGACTCCTTAGACTCCTATATATAGAAAGGAGGTTTTGTCATTTGAATCATCGAAGAATTGTTCATTTATGTGATGTAAAGGAGGTTGCCCCCTCGAAGAGGCTGAATTATAAGGCGTTGATCTATCTTTTCTATCATTTCTTAAGCTGGTTTCATAACAATCTACGACATCTATGTAGCATTATCCAATCACTCTATTCAATGGATCAACATAGAATTGGAATATATGAATGTAAACATAACATAAAACATATGGGAAAATAATATACTCTTTCTATTAATATGAAAGGGAGAGAGTTTACAACCAAAAGTGGAAGCTGATTTTGTAGAGATCTCCCAAAGTTTACTTGTTCTTCCTTGTTACAATGCACACCTCAAGGTCACCCTAATTCATGAGAATGATAACTCTCTTATGATCAAAGAACATAAGGGTATGATTCGTCTCCAAAATCCAACTCCTAGCTTGTGGATGACAGTAAATATATAAGAGAGGATGATAGTTTAGGAATTCTTATCCATTTACCAATCTAGGTTTTAAATCCACTCTTGATGGGAGGATGAGCTCAAGGGATAAGAGGTGAAATTTCCAAGGTAGGATCAAATAGGATTCAAAGTTCTTATCCAAGCTAAATGTTGGGACCCTATAATACTAGTGATTACCCCATTACTATTGTAGTTATACCCCTTATTTATATTGTTGTGCCCCTATTACCCCCATTTTGTTATTTCTGTGCCCCATATAATCCCTCTATTGTTATTTTTGTGGCTTTATATTATTATTGTTAGGTCGGCTGGATTATATTGTGACTCCTTAGACTCCTATATATAGAAAGGAGGTTTTGTCATTTGTATCATCAAAGAATTGTTCATTTATGTAATGTAAAGGAGGTTGCCCCCTCGAAGAGGATGAATTCTAAGGCGTTGATCTATCTTTTCTATCTTTTCTTGAGCTGGTTTCATAACATTTGGTATCAGAGCTTTGGATTCTAGGGTTTCGCTGCTCCAAACAGGTCATCGTGGCATTTTCGCTATAACTTTTTTCTGTGACGTTTCAGAAGTCGCAAAAAAAACCCATTTGAGAAGAAATCATGCTGAACCTTGGGTCCGAATTTCAAGGCTTTTTGCGCGATATTTGCGGAGATATGATCTGAGGAAGTTGGTCTTTTTGCAGACTCCTGAATTACATTCAAAACAGGTGACCTGGGGAAAATCATCATAACTTTCTCTCTGGGATCGGATTGAAATTTCGTAAGAAGGTACAGAAAGAGGACGGACTATAGTTTTTTGTATGTGTGTTTCAGATCCAAAGGTTGAAACAGTGACTCGTGGCACGTCGTACAAGTTCGCTCTACTGAACTAGTCTAAAAGCAAGTCACTGTGGGAGATTTCACATAACTCTTCATTGGAGAATCCAATTTGGGTCAGACTTGTGGCATTGGAAAGAGGATGCAGAAGGCTACTACAGGTCGCAATTTCAGAACTAGATGATCCAAAATTACAGAGATACATCAGATTCAATATCAGGCTTCTATAAAGTGAAAAAAGGTGTGTAGTTTTTTTTTTAATTTTTGTGTAAGCTTGGTTTAACGGAATTAAAAGGGCATAGTAAAGCATTATTATCGGTAACTGATGCCCCGAGGAAAGAAAATGCAAACACCTAGTAAGGAACCTGAAAGCTCTAGCATGACTCATGAAGAAGAGGAAGAAATGCTACATGATATATCAAAATTACAAGAACAAGTGCAACAAATGTCACGCTCACAAAAGCTAACAGAAGCTAAGATAAATGGCGTGGAATCTAAGATAAAGGGTATGGAAGCTAAGATGGATGATTCAAAGACAGATTTGAAGAGAGACATGGCAGATTTGAAGATAGACATGGCAGATTTGAAGACAGATTTGACAAATTTTCTACAAGAAATACTTACTAATGGTGAAAAGGTTGTAAAGGAAACTCATGATGTGAACAAAAGAAATGTTAATCATGATTCCATAGACTCTAATGTTGGATCGAAGACCCACCATATTCCAAAAATCGATATGAGGAAGTTTGATGGCAAGGATCCCGCCACATGGATATTACAGATGGAGCAATTCTTCGATCTCAATAATGTGCAAAACACACAAAAGGTACGTATGGCAACTTTATATTTGGAACCAAATCAGTTTGTATGGTATCAATGGCTTTTCTCTCGTAAACAATTTATCACTTGGGCAATTTTTACGGAAGAATTGATAGCACATTATGAAGATACAAAAAGCAACACTTTTTTTAGCCAATTGATAAGTCTCAAACAAAAGGGTTCAATAATGGAGCACATTGAGGAGTTCCAAAAATTGAACATAAGGGTAAAAGATATTCCAGAGGAGCATAGGATTGATGTGTTCATAGGGTCTTTAAAGGATAATATCCAACATGATGTTCGCCTTTGGGAACCTGATTCATTAGAGAAGGCATTCAGGTTAGCAAGAAAAATGGAAAGCAAAATTATGGCAACCAGGAAGCATACCACTCACAACTATAAAGACGGAAGTGTTGTTGCCCCTAGTCTTCCACAACCTATAAGGTTGACACCACAACAATTGGAAGAAAAAAGAGCAAAAGGGCTTTGTTACAGTTGTGATAGCAAATACACTAAAGGTCATAAGTGTGCTGAGAAGAAATTATTCTACATAGATTGTGAAGAGGAAGAAGAAAAGGAGCAAGAAAGGTCAAAAGAAGAGGATATACTCCAGGAACAAAGCCTAGATGAAGAACAAATAAATCCGACCATATCTTGTAATGCATTGGCGGGAATTACCACTCCTCAAACCATCAAGATAGAAGGACAAATCAAGAAGAAAAAGGTAATAGTGTTGATTGATTCAGGAAGCACCCACAATTTTATTCATTGTAGGGTAGCAAAAGAATTGAATTGCTTCCTATATCCAGCACCAGAGTGTCAAGTGATGATTGCAAATGGAGGAACAATAAATTGCTCTGGAAAGTGCCATAATATCAAGCTATCCATGGGAGAATATGTATTGACTAGCCCAATGCTTTCCATTCCAATGGGAGGTGCTGATGTTGTACTAGGAGTCCAATGGCTACAATAGCTTTTAATTTTCAAGAACTTTTCATCAAATTTTCTATGGAAGGAAAGGAAGTTGAATTAAGGGGTATTGCAGGGAAACCAGGAAAGATAATCAGCTCTAATGGTATGACAAAGCTTCTAAAAAAGGAGCAAAGAGGTGTAATTGCACAATTATGTTCGCTAGATGTTTCCACATTGGAATCATCTATTTCTCCAGATCTCCAAAAAGTCCTGGACAATCATTCCAAGGTATTTGAGACTCCCAAAGGTCTCCCACCTATGCGTGATCATGATCATGCTATTCATCTGATTCCAGGAAGTGTTCCTCCAAACATCAGGCCGTACAGATATCCCTATGTCCAAAAAAGTGAAATTGAACGTATGGTTGCAGAAATGCTAGAGGCTGGTATAATTCAACCAAGTCAAAGTTCTTTCTCTGCTCCAGTAGTATTGGTGCACAAGAAGGATGGATCATGGCGCATGTGTCCGAATTATAGGGAGCTCAACAAGCTCACTATTAAAGATAAGTTCCCCATTCCTGTCATTGATGAATTACTGGATGAATTGCATGGATCAATTTACTTCACCAAGTTGGATCTTCGTTCGGGATATCATCAAATCAGAATGAAGATTGAAGACATTCCGAAAACGGCATTTAGAACTCATGAGGGTCATTATGAATTTTTGGTCATGCCTTTTGGCCTTACCAATGCACCTTCAACATTTCAAGGTTTGATGAATTCAATTTTCAAACCATTCCTTAGAAAATTTGTGTTAGTATTTTTTGATGATATACTAATCTACAGCAAGTCTTGGAAGGATCATGTTGAACATGTTGACAGGGTGCTACAACTATTGGAGGAGAAACAATTATATGCAAAAAGATCCAAATGTTTCTTTGGAGTCCAGGAGGTGGAATATTTGGGTCATATTGTATCTCATGAAGGAGTTAAGGTAGACCCTAGCAAAATTAAAGCCATTAAGGAATGGAAAATCCCCACATCCATAAAGCATCTGCGAGGATTTCTTGGGTTGACAGGGTATTATCGCAAGTTTGTTAAGAATTATGGGAGAATAGCAGCACCTCTAACAACATTATTGAAGAAAGATGCATTTTCATGGACTCCGGAAGCAACAAAGGCCTTTGAACATCTTAAAGAGGCAATGTGCCAAGCACCGGTCTTAGCTACACCGGACTTCACAAAAACCTTTATTGTGGAATGTGATGCTTCAGGAAATGGAATTGGTGCTGTTCTAATGCAAGATGAAAGACCCATTGCTTTTGAAAGTCGTCCAATCAAGGGAAAGTTTTTAAGCAAAGCTATTTATGAGAAGGAAATGTTGGCAATACTCCATGCACTTAAGAAATGGCGACCCTACCTAATGGGAAGACACTTCAAGGTAAAAACGGATCATGATAGCCTTAAATACTTTTTAGAACAAAGATTATCCTCTGAAGAGCAACAAAAGTGGGTCACAAAGATGTTGGGTTATGACTTTGAAATCATCTACAAAAAAGGGAAGCAAAATGTGGTGGCAGATGCACTCTCAAGAAAGGATGAGGATGTGGAAGCATTGTTGTGCCCCATTTCTATTATCCAACCAGATTGGATAAACGAAGCAAGGGAGGAATGGAAGAATGACGAAGAAGTGTGGGCACTTATTCGAAAGCTACAACAAGATTCCAGTACGTCTGATACATTTAGCTGGAAAAATGATTCGTTATGGTACAAAGATCGCTTATACCTCTGTAAGAATTCCCAGCTAAAACAAAAGATTCTTATGGAATTGCACACTTCTCCCTTAGGAGGGCACTCAGGATTTTAAAAAACTTACCACAGGGTTAAGAAGGAATTTTTTTGGGATGGCCTTAAATCAGATATTCAAAAGTTTGTGGCGGAATGTTTGGTTTGCCAACAAAATAAAGTTGAAACAATTAAGACACCGGGTCTATTACAACCTTTATCCATTCCAAGCCAACGTTGGGAGGAGGTTTCAATGGATTTTATCACAGGTTTACCCAAGTCTGAGGGAAAGAGTGTCATCATGGTGGTAGTTGACAGACTTACCAAGTATGCACACTTTTGTGCATTATCACATCCATTTAAAGCCAGTACAGTTTCTACTGCATTTATGGAAACAATTCAAAAGCTACATGGAAACCCAAAGATTATTGTAAGTGACAGAGATCCCATTTTCACTGGAATTTTTTGGACAGAATTATTTTCTTGTCTTGGTACTCAGTTAGCTCATAGCTCATCTTATCATCCTCAATCTGATGGGAAAACTGAGATAGTAAACAAATGTTTGGAAGGATATCTTCGTTGCTTTGTATCTGATAAACAGACACAATGGGTCAAATGGTTGCCTCTGGCTGAATGGTGGTATAACACTTCCTTCCATACAGCAACAAAAATGACCCCATTTATGGCACTTTATGGGTATCAACCACCATCCATCACATCATATTTAAGAGAAAATTCTAAGGTTCAGGCAGTGGAACATCACATCGAACATCAACAACAAGTCCTCCAACTCTTAAAGGATAACCTCGTGTTGGCACAAAATAGAATGAAACAACAGGCAGATCAACATCGCAGTGAAAGAAGTTTTGATGTAGGTGATTGGGTATTCCTACGGCTACAACCATATAAGCAAATGTCCCTAAAGCAAGCTAAGAAGGATAATAAATTATCACCAAAGTATTATGGTCCGTACAAGGTGTTGCAAAAGATTGGTACTATGGCATACAAATTGGAGCTTCCTGCAGCTTCTCGATTGCACCCAGTTTTCCATGTTTCATGTTTAAAGAAGGTTATAGGCGACAAGCTCCCAGTTCAAACAATATTGCCAGAACTTGACGAGGAAGGAAAAATTATATTGGAACCGGAAGCAGTCACAGAAACAAGAACTCGACAGCTACGAAATCGATCAATTTCAGAGTATCTTATCAAGTGGAAGAACTTATCCGCTGAAGATTCCACATGGGAGGATGAGAATTTTATGCAGAAGTATCCAGAACTACTCAAGCGTTGAGGACAACACTTTTTTGAAGGAGAGGGGCATGTTGGGTCCCTATAATACTAGTGATTACCCCATTACTATTGTAGTTATACCCCTTATTTATATTGTTGTGCCCCTATTACCCCCATATTGTTATTTCTGTGCCCCATAGAATCCCTCTATTGTTATTTTTGTGGCTTTATATTATTATTGTTAGGTCGGCTGGATTATATTGTGACTCCTTAGACTCCTATATATAGAAAGGAGGTTTTGTCATTTGTATCATCCAAGAATTGTTCATTTATGTAATGTAAAGGAGGTTGCCCCCTCGAAGAGGCTGAATTCTAAGGCATTGATCTATCTTTTCTATCTTTTCTTGAGCTGGTTTCATAACACTAAATGGTTGTAACAACTCCCAGAAGCTTCTTGAAGAGGAAGCTTCAGGATTCTTTTTATTTTTTATGAATTTATAGAATAAAGCACCCCCAATGTTGACACCTAATCAGAAGGATTTGGTGAACATCTGTAATTAATGTAAATAAATAATAGAGAAGATAGAGAGTTGGGAGATGAACCGAACAGTCACTCCCTCTTGTATATAATAATGTTTAGCCTTAATGAATATAACAGAGTTTTGTTTTAAGGAGTTATATCCTAGCCTAACATGGTATCAGATTAGGCGTCATTTTTGGCCTTCCTTGTAAATTTTTAACTCCTTCACTCTCTATTTTACATCTCTTGCAGGCTAATATCTTTGTCAGAACTCTGTGAATGCTCATTGTTTGAATTCTAATACATTGCTGCTGTGTTGAATAGTGCTCTAATAGCTTGATTTTTCTCTGTTGCTTCCCTTTCATTTGAAGAACAACATGTAATTGTTTATATATATTTACCATATTCACCGTGTTTCACCATCGTTTGATATATTCACTGATTCATCACTTTCCCTATCGCTTGACGCACTTACCGGACCCCACTCGGACATAGTTCCCAAGGTTTTAGGGGCTCATTCTCGACTGTTGATCTCCACCTTTAGATCCAACAGTGACGATGATATTGGGCACATAAGTTGCACGACGGTTACCTGCCCGATATGCGCACCTTTTTCTCTCTCCTCCCGATCAACCTCGACCGTAGATCTCTTGAACTTAGATCTAACAGCCCACATCAATATCACATGGCCAACATGCTCAACCTTTTCCCGTCCGATAGAAGCGGTTTCTTATCTCTCCTCAGAGCCACGTGTCCGTCACTTTATGGAATCGAGCGCTACCTTCTCTAAACCACTTACCACCTTGCATCCATCCAATATTCCGCTCATCGCCTTAAAACCACCCTCCAGTAATCGTTAACGGTTGGACTTCTTCGCCTCTGATAACCATTGATCTTCTACCATCAACGATCTTCCTCTACATTATTTCTCCACTCATCCGTCGCTCATCTGTCGCTCATCCTCCGCTCATCCGCCGCTCATCATCCACTGTTCATTTCTACCATAGACAATTACATTCAGACTTTGACTCTGGTATTCGGGTGAACATTGAATGCTGAAAGTATTATGTTGTTCGATATGAATTCAATCATATCTATTGTGGGAATAACTCTCACTGGAACAGAGAATTATCCTGAATGGTTGAGGAAACTCCAACACGCTCTTATTTTTCATGAACTATGGAAAGGAGTGTGTGTTGGAGAAGGAGGCAAAGACCCAGTTCAGCCTACCTTTGACAAAGAGCTTGCCATTTGGGAGAATAAAAATAGCAAAGCATATGCATTGATTGTTGTATCTGTAAGTGAAGAGGTGAGTCGACACATCAAACCATTTTCAATTGCATTTGAGGCATTACAAAAGCTGAAGGAACTCTATGACTCACACTCTGCACTTGAAATTGTTCAACTCATGATTAAACTCTTCACCCTTGAATTAAAAAATAATGATCCTCTTGCTCTGGCATCTGAAATAAAATCAATAATGCATGATATCAAAGTCACTAATGTTGAAATGGATATCCCTCTAATTTCTTTTCTCAAGGCACTTTATCCTACTTACTCTAATTATCTTGAGTCATGCAAGCAAATGGAAATCTCAAAGATATCACCTTTGACTCTCTTATAAAGAAATTTGCTGAAAGAGAGAAAGCTTTTGGAAAGAAAATAGCCCCCGAATATTCTGAGGAGGCTATGTTCCTTGCTCATAAAGACAAGAGTCACTCCCAAGACTCTTCCAGAGGAAGAGGTGGTCGAAGAGGCAGAGGAAGATATTTCAGAGGCAGGGGGGCAAACACTCTCAAGGAGAAAAGTTAGATTTGCATTGCATACGTTGTAAAAGAAATGGATCACATGATGCCTCCACATGCAAGATACCTTCGGATAAAATTGAGCAGCAAAGAAACCAACCCAAAGGTAAGACTAATGACACAGACAAAGGTAAAGCACTTGAATCAGTTCATTATGTTGTGGCACAATGTAATATTGGAGTAAATGAAGACTTATTTAATGCTTCATTTGCTTCTTGGAAAAATGATTGGTTGCTTGACTCAGGAGCAACTTGCCACATGACTCATAGAAAATATTTTTTTGAAGAATTCACTGGCAATGTTGATGGAGCAGTTTACTTTGTAGACCAATCAAAACTCAAGCCATCAGGGCTTGGCACAATTAGGCTTAAATTGTCTGGTCTTCCAGACTTTCTTTTGCGTCATGTTCTATATATCCCTCAGTTTAAGAGAAACTTGCTATCCTTGGTCCATATCAGACAATAAGGCCACTCCATTCATATGTTTGATGGCAATATTGAGGTAAGAAAAGCATCTGACCACTCACTTGTCATGACAGGGATTGAAGAAGAAAGGCTTCTCAAGCTGCAAGGTACCTCTACTCATGCACAACGCTTCTCATACAATTCTAATTATGAAGAAGGTACAATTTCATCAAGTCTATTATGGCATTCTAGATTTGGACATTTGAACTATGACAACCTTTGCTTATTAAATAAAAATGGTGTTGTTGGATTTCCTACAATTCTCAGGAAGCTTAAGCAATGTGATGCTTGTATTCTAGGAAAGCATAGCAAATAGCCCTTTCATGATTCACATTCCAGATCACATAGAAAACTTGAACTCATTCATTCAGATTTATGTGGTCCAATGCCTGTCTCTTCTGCAAATGGAAATAAATATATGATGACATTTATTGATGACTACACCAGAATGTGTTGGGTATATTTATTAAAGAACAAATATGATGATTTTCAAACATTCAAGAACTTTCATGCATGGATTTAAAATGATGCACAATCTCATATTGGCTTACACTGATAATGGAAAAGAATACACTTCAAATGAATTTGAAAACTATCTTTGCCAACATGGGATCAAACATCAAACAACTGTGCCTTATAATCCCCAACAGAATGGAGTAGCTGAAAGAATGAATAGGACAATCTTAAATATGGTACACTCCATGCTCTTCTTCAAAAATGTAAAAGTAATGTTTTGGGTTGATGCTGTTCTATGTGCTTTATATATAAAGAATAGATGTCCATCTAATGCTATTAGAAACAAGACTCCTTATGAAATGTGGTATGGGCACATTCCTTCGGTAAAGCATCTTAGGGTCTTTGGTTCCACCTGTTATGCCTTAATACCAAAAGTACATAGAAATAAACTTGGTGCAAGAAGTCATAAGTGTATCTTCCTGGGCTATTCAAACACCTCCAAAGCATACCGTCTCTATGATGAAGTCAACAAAAAGTTTGTTGTCTCTAGAGATGTAATCTTTCTTGAATCATCCAAAACTGACAATGTTGTTGAAAGGCAACTTGATTGCTTGGATAGATTCACAACTGCAAAATCATTTCAAGAATTTGATAATCAGATTCCACATCTTGAAGGGGGGATTCCTATACTAGATCAACCTGTGGAATCTTCTTCAGAAGCACTCTCTCCCCTACATGAATCTCCAACAACAGATGATACTTTGAGTGATGTGATTGACAGAATTGGGAGACTCAATCTTGATTCAGCCCCAACTCAGTCAACAGAGCAGCCTGGACCATTTGAGAAAGGTCCCCCAAAGTGGCTGACAAAGACACTTGAAATATTTCATCCTGATGAGGTTGGAAAAACAGAAACTAGAAATTCAAATAAGAAAAATGGAGGTAATGTAGATGACTCTGATTCACCTATTGATATGGATGTTTCTTATGATTGTGAATTAAATTTGTCTACAGATTTTGAACCAACTTCCTTCAAAGAAGTTGCTTCTCATGATGAATGGAAAGATGCAATGCAAAAGGAGTATGATGCCCCAATAAAGAATGGCACTTGGAAGCTAGTTGATCCTCCATTGGGAACCAAACCAATTGGCTGCAAGTGGGTCTACAAGAACAAGTATAACGTTGATGGCTCACTTGACAAGCACAAAGCCAGACTTGTGGCAAAAGGTTATGCGCAAAAGGAAGGGGTTAATTATGAGGAGACTTTTTCCCCCACAGCAAAATGGGCTACCATCCGAACACTCTTTTCCCTAGCAGCTCAAAATGGTTGGAAAGTCCATCAAATGGATGTAAAAACCACTTTCTTGAATGGAGATCTAAAAGAAAATGTTTTTATGTCCTAGCTTGAAGGTTTTGCTATGAAAGGACATGAAGATAAAGTATGCAAACTTGTGAAATCCTTGTATGGCCTCAAACAAGCACCACGAGCTTGGTATGAAAAATTGACGGAGCATCTTCTGAAACTCAATTTCAAACATTATGATCTTGATGATGCAACTCTGTTTGTCAAGAAAGTTGGAAAAACAGTTGTATATCTTGTAGTATATGTAGATGATCTTTTGATAATAGGGAACAATGAAAGCTACATTGCATCCATAAAGAAGGAATTGAAGAAAGGTTTTGAAATGACTGATTTGGGCTATGTTCATTACTATCTTGGTATTGAAGTAACTCAACATCCAAAGTCCATATTCCTTTCTCAAAAGAAATACATTGGAGATTTGTTGAACAGATTTGGTATGACTGAATGCAATCCTCTGACTACTCCAATGGAACAAAACTTAAAGCTCACATCAAATGAAGGAAAAGAATCTGAGGATGCAACAAAGTATAGACAACTTGTAGGAAGTATCAACTACCTGAAAACTACCAGACCAGACATTTCTTTTTTTGTTGGAATCCTCTCCAGATTTATGAAAAAGCCTTGTGAGGTACACTGGTCTGCTGCAAAAAGAGTTCTAAAATACTTGAAGGGAACTCATGACTTTGGAATCAAGTATACACAGGTGGACAACTTCAGCTTGATTTGATACTCTGATTCAGTCTTCGATGGAGATAAAGAAACATGGGTATCTACTTTAGGTTATGCTATGAGTCTTGGATCAGGAGCTGTCTCGTAGAGATCACGCAAGCAATCAGTTCCTGCAGATTCTACAATAGAGGCAGAATATGTGGCAGCAGCTGAGGCAACAAAAGAAATTGTGTGGCTTAGGAAAATTCTTGAAGATTTGTAGGTAAAACAAGTGCAATCAACTCCACTCATGATTGACAATACATCTGAAATAAAATTGGCCAAGAACCCAAAGTTCCATGATCGAACAAAACAAATCAATGCTAAATATCATCTAATTCGACATCATGTTGAGGCCAAAACAATCCATCTCCGCCATTGTTCCACTAATGAGAAAATTGCAGACATCTTCACCAAAGCACTTGGAAGAGAAAAGCTTGAAAGATTTAGAATGATGCTTGGACTCACCAACAACCCTTCAAATTAAAGGGGGGAATGTTGACACCTAATTAGAAGGATTGGGTGAACAACTATAATTAATGCAAATAAATAATAGAGAAGATAGAGAGTTGGGAGATGAATCGAATAGTTGCTCCCTCTTGTATATAATAATGTTTAGCCTTAATGAATATAACAAAGTTTTGTTTTAAGGAGTTATATCCTGGCCTGACACCCAAGAAGGGACAACCTGTTGTTGATCAGAGTAGGTGTAGAACTAAGAAACTTGTTGCTGAACGCAGATCCCTAAAGGGTTAAGGTGTGTTGGGCCTTAAAAACACTGAAATGAAGTAGTCAAGGTCCAAAAGTTAGGGATTTGGGAGAGTCACGCTAAGGGATTTGTGTAGGGATGATGATAAAGTGTTCATGGATGTTGATTGATCCAGTTTGTAGGCTTATTGACCAGATCCAACAAAATGGTCTATAACAATAATGTATCATCCAGTGGCTTACAATTTTCAAATACCAAAGCAAGTAACTTCTCCACTTTCCATTCAATATCTCCTAGAATATTATTCTCTTGATGGCTCAAAGTGTTCTGATATTGAGTGCTTACAACATGAACAAGTAAATCATGTATAAGAACCTGAAAATCTTTAATAGGTGTTGCCAAATCCATGATAAATTAAATTTACCTCAACTTAGTATATGAATATGAAACTACATAATATGAAGTAAACTCAATCAAAAACTACCTCCTCCTTGTAGACACAAATTCCTTTCTTGATAATGTTACACTTTCATTGCAATCTCCAATACCAATTCATATACCACAGTTTCGACAACATGGCCACTTGTTATACAACTTATAAATAGATGCACTTTACCCATACTCTCATGTTAAAGTTACCAATAAATAAACCACTGATGTGTTTTATCTATTTGATCGTCACTTATAGAAGCAATTTGAATTAAAAAATGTCCTTGAACATTACCCTTGGAATAATTAACATTCACAATGAGATCATTGCCCATAAATAAGATTTCTTCATTAATATAATAACTTAGCCTTGCTATTGTTGCCTTGGATATTATTACATGAGGAAATCCTACCTTCAAAACATCATATACTGTTGACACCTAATCCTCAACGGATGGGTGAACTGGAACGTGAACAGTCATCAAGAAGATGAACTGATCCGTCCCATTTATGTATATAAATGATAGTTAGCTAATGAATTAAGCAATCCGTTTTTCTCTGCCCATTCTGGAGTTACCCTGGCCTGACATGGTATCAGAGCACAGGTCCCAGGTCCCTTTTTCTGGCATGCCTTGTAACTCCTCTGCCTCTGCCAGCGCTCTGTCCTCTGCGTGATTCTCTGCACCTCATTGAATCTCTGCGCATCCGTTTTTGCTGCCTCATGAAATCTCTGTCATTTACTGTCGGCCTCATCATATCCTGCGCATCTGCATTCTCCTGAGTGCCGCTCTGTCCTGAGCACTGCTCTCCCTTCGACCATCAATTGAGAGCTACGTGTTGCAATCTACGTGAACGGAGATTTGGAATCGATGGTATCAAAGTAACTGTCCACTTCTTGCATGAATCATAGCAACAACTCTCCAGTCTTTTCTATCAATCTGCCCAAGAACATTCATCTCCATTGAGACAGGTAACCCTGACAAAGCATTAGGCCAAAATCTTTCCGCACTACCTGTTAAGGAGGATTCTTGGAACGTCGCGTGTTTGAGCAAAATGACAGGTTGAAGTCTCTAACAATAAAATATGTTCGTTGTTTGACATAATTTAAAGCTAGAAATTGGATTTTGTGCTCACAATGTCCTGTACTTCTTACTGAGATAACGGCTTGGATGAAGATCCATTTGTTTGGCATTGAACGCTGATGAACAAACCCGGTGAGCAATAATGATCTGTGCTTATCAATGCATTCGACGACAGTTGCAGTATAGTCCAGCAAAGTTGCGTAAGATAACTTTTGAAGGCAATCCCGCACTAATATTCCATCTGCTAATATAGCTTGCTTGCATCGTGCCCGTAGTCGCAGGATAAACTGGTGTGTACAAAAAAAAAAAATTGTCATAGATTTGCAGCAGCGATAGAAAGTTGTGCATACATTTATCATTTATGTGCTGTAGATTATTGTACTGGATCTCCAATGTAGCATGATTGGGGTTTCATTCATTCTCTGATCATAGCAAGTTCCTGACAGAGCTTCCATTTAAATAATTCTGCTCATTACTGTGTCGCTATTGAAGTAAGAGAACCCCAGGCTCTGACGATGCTCTTGATTCCCTCTGTGGACGCGCTTTAGATTTGTTCATTTCTTCTAAAATGGAGAAACGTTGGCGGTGAGGAGTACCACTCAGATTCCTGAAGTGCAGAAGACGAAGGATACGCTGACGGATCGTTGTGTTTTTGTATTGCGAAGATCTAAAGAAGGTGGGAAAAAATGCGGATTTGGTTACGATAGAAGGCGAAGGCCATGTCTTTCATCTCCATAATCCAAAATCTGAGAAAGCCTTTGCAATTAGAAACGCTTTGGAATACTTGGGGATTATGTGTGGTTGCAAAGCAGGCAACAAGATATTTGACTGATTAAGCCCTAGAGCTAGGGTTTGTGCCACCTATATAAACAGTTTTTCAAAGCATTGCACTATTTTTTTTTCAAAGTGTTCATATATATCATTCAAGGCAGTTTTCAAAGCATTCAAAGTTATATCAGTCAGAGTGTTTTTAGTGTTACATGATAAATTGATATATTGAAGTGATATATTAATACATTGAAGTGATATATTCCCTTGCGCATTTTTTCAAAACATAGTAGTATTGCAGTGATATGTACAATGAAATGTTGATGCTTTTAGCAAATATCAGAAGGATTTGAAGGCTGTAACGTAAGGATTTTTTTTAGCAGAAGTAATTTTTTTTTACAGAATGCATTCAATCATCTCTATGGTCGGAATAGTTCTCACTGGCAAGGAGAACTATTCTGAATGGTCTCAGATGGTAAAACACACCCTCATCTACAATGAGTTGTGGAAAGGAGTGTGTGTCGGAGAAGAAGACAAAGACCCTGTGCAGCCTACATCAGATAAAGAACTTGTCATTTGGGAAAACAAGAACAGCAAAGCCTATGCATTGATCACAACATCTGTAAATGAAGAAGTAAGTCGTCATATTTCATCCTATTCCACTGCCTTTGAAGCTTTACAAAAGCTGAAAGAACTCTATGATTCACATTCTGCACTTGAAGTTGTTCAGCTTATGATTAAACTCTTCACTCTTGAACTGAAAAATAATGATCCCCTTGCTCTTGCATCTGAAATAAAGTCTATAATGCATGATATTAAATCCACTAAGGTTGAGCTGGATATCTCTCTTATTGCCTTTCTCAAAGCACTTGATTTTTGACTGATCTACAAGGAACCTCTGCTCATGCACAACATTTCTCATATATTTCTCATCATGAAGAAGGTACACTTCCGTCAAGTTTATTATGGCATGCTAGATTTGGACATTTAAACTATGATAGTCTCCGCTTGTTGAAGAAAAATGGTGTTGCTGGTTTGCCTACCATTCCTAGAAAACATAAGCAATGTGATGCTTGCATTCTAGGAAAGCATAGCAAACAGTCTTTTCATGATTAACATTCAAGAGCACATAGGAAGCTTGAACTCATTCATTCAGATTTATGTGGTCCAATGCCTGTTCCTTCTGCAAATGGAAATAAATATATCATGACATTTATTGATGATTACACCAGAATGTGTTGGGTTTATTTATTGAAGAACAAATCTGATGCTTTTCAAACATTCAAGAATTTTCATAAATGGATTGAAAATGATGCACAATCTCATATTGGGTCTATTCGCACTGATAATGGAAAAGAATATACATCAAATGAATTTGAACACTATCTTCGCCAACATGGGATTAAACATCAAACAACTGTGCCTTATAATCCTCAACAGAATGGTGTAGCTGAAATAATGAACAGAACAATCTTGAATATGGTACGATCCATGCTTTTCTTCAAAAATGTAAAGATAATGTTTTGGGCTGATGCTGTTCTATGTGCTGCATATATAAAGAATAGATGTCCATCTAGTGCTATAAGAAACAAGGCTCCTTATGAATTGTGGTATGGACATGTTCCTTCGGTAAAACATCTCAGGATCTTTGGTTCCACCTGTTATGCTTTAATACCAAAGGTACATAGAAACAAACTTGGTGCTAGAAGTCGTAAGTGTATCTTCCTGGGGTATTCAAACACATCTAAAGCATACCGTCTCTATGATGAAGTAAATAAAAAGTTTGTTGTATCTAGAGATGTCATTTTTCTTGAATCATCCAAATTTGATAGTGTTATTGAGCGGCAACTTGATCGCTTGGATAGATTCACAAAACCGAAATCATTTCAAGAGTTTGATAATTAGATTCCACATCTTGAAGGGGGGATTCCTATACTGGAACAACATGTGGAATCTTCTTCTGAAGAACAATCTCCCCTGCATGAAACTCCAACAACGGATGATGCTTTAAGTGATGTAATTGATAGAATTGGGAGACTCAATCTTGATTCAGTCCCAACTCAATCAACAGAGCAGCCTGGACCATCTCAGAAAGGTCCCCCAAAGTGGCTGACAAAGACACTTGAAAGTGTTCATCCTGATGAAATTGGAAAAACAGGAACCAGAAATACAAACCGACAAGATGGAGGTGATGTAGATAACTCTAATTCACCTGTTGATATGGATGTTACTTATGATTGTGAATTGAACTTGTCTACAGATTTTGAACCAACTTCCTTCAAAGAAGCTTCTTCTCATGATGAATGGAAAGAAGCGATGCAGAAGGAGTATGATGCCCTCATAAAGAATGGCACTTGGAAGCTGGTTGATCCTCCATTTGGAACCAAACCAATTGGCTGCAAGTGGGTTTACAAGAACAAGTACAAAGCTGATGGCTCACTTGACAAGCACAAAGCTAGGCTTGTGGCAAAATGTTTTGCACATAAGGAAAGGGTCGATTATGAGGAAACTTTTGCCCCCACAGCAAAATGGGCCACCATTCGGACACTCTTTGCACTAGCTGCCTAGAACGGTTGGAAAGTCCATCAAATGGATGTAAAAACTGCATTCTTGAATGGAGATCTAAAAGACAATGTTTTTATGTCCCAGCTTGAAGGATTTGCTATGAAAGGACATGAACACAAAGTATGCAAACTTGTGAAGTCCTTGTATGGCCTCAAACAAGCACCACGAGCCTGGTATGAAAAACTAACTGAGCATCTTCTGAAACTCAACTTCAAACATTTTGATCTTGATGATGCAACTTTATTTGTCAAGAAAGTTGGCAAAACAGTTTTATATCTTGTGGTATATGTAGATGATCTTTTAATGACAGGGAACAATGAAAGCTATATTGCATCCATAAAGAAAGAATTAGGAAAAAGTTTTGAAATGACTGATTTGGGCTATGTTCATTACTATCTTGGCATTGGAGTAACCCAACATCCAAAATCCATATTTCTTTCTCAAAAGAAATACATTGGAGATTTGTTAAACAGATTTGGCATGACAGAGTGCAATCTTCTTTCTACTCCAATGGAACAAAACTTGAAGCTCACATCTATTGAAGGAAAGGAATTTGAGGATGCAACAAAGTATAGACAGCTTGTAGGAAGTCTCATCTACCTCACTACTACCAGACCAGACATTTCATTTGCTGTTGGAATCCTCTCCAGGTTTATGCAAAAGCCTTGTGAGGGACATTGGTTTGCTGCAAAAAGAGTTCTAAGGTACTTGAAGGGAACTCAAGACCTTGGAATCAAGTACACACAGGTGGACGACTTCAACTTGATTGGATACTCTGATTCAGACTTCGATGGAGACAAAGAAACTGGGGTATCTACTTCAGGATATGCTATGAGTCTTGGATCAGGAGCTGTCTCCTGGAGATCACGCAAACAATCAGTACCAGCAGATTCCACAACAGAAGCAGAATATGTGGCAGCAGTTGAAGAAACGAAAGAAATTGTGTGGCTCAGGAAAATTCTTGAAGATTTGCAGGTAAAACAAATACAATCAACTCCACTCATGATTGATAACACCTCTGCAATAAAGTTGGCCAAGAACCCAAAGTTCCATGATCGTACTAAGCACATCGATACTAAATTTCATCTGATCTGACATCATGTTGAGGCCAAAACAATCCATCTCTGTCATTGTTCCACAAATGAGCAAATTGCAGACATCTTCACCAAAGCGCTTGGAAGAGAAAAGCTTGAAAGATTCAAAACGATGCTTGGACTCACCAACATCCCTTCAGATTAAGGGGGGGAATGTTGACACCTATTCCTCAATGGATGGGTGAACTGGAACGCGAACAGTCATCAAGAAGATGAACTGATCTGTCCCATTTATGTATATAAATGATAGTTAGCTAATGAATTAAGCAATCAGTTTTTCTCTGCCCATTCTGGAGTTACCCTGGCCTGACATATACCATTTTATCTTATGGATAGAGCTACAAAGCAACTGCAAGGAGTTGTTGGAAACTAGATCACTACTTGTGGGGGCGGGGGGGGGGGGGGGGGGGGGGGTGAATTAGTAGTGATGACCTTTATATCAATTTTAAATATTTTTGTCGAATTAACAATTTTCAACACACATCCACAATATTATCTTATCAAAACATGAAAGCAACAATAAAATCAAAGCATAATAACCATGGAAAGCATCAACACAAATAAGCACACATGAAGACACAAGTATTTTTGGTGGAAACCCTTTCGAGAGAAAAGCACCTTGCTACTGTTGTGCTGCTCAATTCTTCTATTAGTCTTCTAAAAAAACTTTTACATGGATTAGATTACACCCATAATCTGGAAGACTTAGCTTGCATTACAGTATGTTGGCACCTACCAGTTAAGAAACCTGTTCTCTCACGGATCTATGGAAATCTATCCATTGGAAGCAGCCACGACCAACGATCCTTTCCCAACATACATTGGACTATACAACACTGATTGGATGGAAAAATATGCTCCTTCTAATGAATATGCTGAATCACTATATACTCTGAAGCCTCCATGCCTTCACTTCCTCCAGGTGAACCAAATTTCATAAATATTTCCTACTAGGCTCTCAATTTGCTCAACATGAGAAACTCAACAACACCATTGTTCTGCACACAAAATCCGAATCAAACTATGAGCCGAAGGAGGGAAATTATTCTCTTCTTCTCACAACAAAATATTCTCTCAAACACACCACAAGATGCCAATTATATGCCAAAAACAACACATAAATTCTGAATCTTCTTCTCACTCTATCTCTGATTTTTGCACACAATTCTCTGATAAAACTCTTTAAAAAGTATGTGAGCAGCTACTACAACCTCTAGTCACTCTCAATTCCCTTGCAATGGCATACTATCACACTCTCAAGACGATGAATGAACCAACAACATTTTTTTTTTAACATAAGTAAAAGCCAATTTATCCTCAACAATTCTCCAAGTGAATACCATAGGAAAATACCATGGTTATGCGAATACCCTGGACCCCTATACCATGGTAATATCCAAATAAATACCACAGGAAAATACATTGGTTATTTCGATACCAAGGACTCCTGTATCATGGTAATATCCAAAACAATACCATAGGAAAATACCATGGTTATGTCAATACCAAGACTATCTGCATCAAGGTAATATCACGTGAAAACCTACTCCACACACACATACCAATACCATGGTAATGCCAATAATAAGAATAATTGTACCGTGGTAATACTCCACTCATGTTCAATCAAATACCAAGGTAACCATTTAGCTACCATACCAAATACCATATGAAACATCCTTGGTAACATTGTATAACCAAACAATCATATGCATAACCAAAACATAGCCAAACACCTGTAATCAATTGAGCACTTTCCATGAAATCCATTTACACAACCATAACATCTCCCCATAAGAAACCAATCAACATAAAACATATGGACATAAGCTAAGCTACTCTAGAACCATTTTTCATAGATTAACCCCACACAAGCCATAGATCATAGCTCCACACCCAACAATCTCCCACTTGGAGAATGATTGTAGAAACTCCACCCCTGCTTCATTTGCTGGACAATGACTCCTCTTTGGACCTCGATGTTTCTCATCTTCATCATCATCCTTGAAGGCCAATTGAAACTGATCATATTCTCAGTTTCTCCCTGGTTACAACTTTTGTTAACATATTTACAGGGTTATGGCTAGTGTGTATCTTTTCCAGCTTTAACTCTCCATCTTCCAACACTGATCATATGAAATGGTACTTCAGTTGTATGTGTTTAGTCCTAGAATGAAATGCTGATTTCTTTGCAAGATGAATGGCACTTTGGCTATCACTGTATAACGTACCCATATCATGCTTCTTACCCAATTCACCCATAAACCTTTGTAACCAAATCATTTCTTTACTGGCCTCTGTAGCAGCAACATACTCTGCTTCTGTTGTTGAAAGTGCAACAACACTTTGGATTTTTTAAACACAAATGACAGTTGTTCCACCTATAGTAAATACATATCCTGTAGTGCTCCTCGTGTTATCTCTATCACCTGCCATATCTGCATCAACATATCTCTGTAGAGAAATGTTTGAACCACCAAAGCATAATGCTTGATTTGTGGTACCTTTCAAATATCTGAGAATCCATTTGACTACCATCCAATGTTACTTTCCTAGATTTTTCATGTACCTGCTTACAACACCCACTGCATGTGCAATATCAGGCCTTTGTGCAGACCATTGCATACATTAATCTTCCAACTGCTGATGCATATGGAACTTTAGAGATATAATCCATGTCTTCTTGGGTCTTTGGGCACATTTCCTTACTAATTTTGAAATGTCTAACAAAAGGTGTACTAACTGGTTTTGCATTGTGCATATTAAATCTTTTCAACAACTTTTTTATGTACTCATTCTGAAACAATGTTAATTTGTGATTTTTCCTGTCTCTAGTTATTCTCATACCAAGGATTTGTTTTGCAGCTCCCAAATCCTTCATTGCAAATGAATTTTCCAATTTTCTTTTGAGCACATTTATAACTTGCATGTTAGACCCTGCAACAAGCATGTCATCCACATACGATACAAATATAATATCGCTGCCGTCATCTTGCTTTTTCAAATAAACACAATTATCAGAGTGACATCCTGTATAACCTTGTTCAAACATAAACTTGTCAAATTTTATATACCACTGCCTTGGAGCCTGTTTTAAGCCATACAAGCTCTTCTTCAACCTGCATACTAGTTTCTCCTTCCCTTTTACCTCATATCCTTGTGGCTGCTGCATATATATCTCTTCCTCCAAATCCACATGGAGAAAGGTTGTCTTTACATCTAACTACTCAAGATGCAAATCTTCAACTGCTACTAGACTTAAAATAGTTCTGATTGAAGTCATTTTAACAACAGGAGAAAATATTTCATCAAAATCAATACCTTTCTTCTGTGCAAACCCCTTCACCACAAGTCTAGCTTTGTACCTCTGTTTTCCTCCATCTTCTTCCTTTAGCCTGTAAACCCATTTATTCTGCAATGTAGTTTTACCGGCAGGCAACCTGACTAAGTCCCAACTCTGCTTATGCATTAAGGAGTCCATCTCTTCTTCCACGGCTAGCTCTTAATTCTTCCTGCGTTCAACCTGCATTGCTTCTTCATAACATTCGAGTTCACCAGAATCAGTCAACAATAAATAATATAATGAAGGAGAGTATCGTTTAGGGGGTATACTTATCCTGGTAGATCTTCTAACACCACTTTCAAGTGTTTGGGGTGCCTGTTGCTGTTGTGGTGGTTGTTGATTATTATTATTTTCAAGCACCTTTACTTTTTCAGTGATCTCATCAAAAACTATGTATTCCTTGTTTTCTTTTTCCTCTTTCTTTTCCTGTAACTGATTCTTATACAAGACCTTTTCATTGAATATTACATCTCTGCTCCTAATGATTTTGTGATTTTCATAATCATATAAGTGATAACCAAAATCATTAACACCATATCCAATAAAGGTACATTTCTTTGATTTTGCCTCAAGCTTTGTTCTGTTTTCTTTATTAATATGGACAAAGGCCTCACAACCAAAAGGCTTTAAAAAGGAGTAGTTTACGTTTTTACCTGTCCATGCTTCCTCTGGAACACCACCATCCAAGGAATTTGAAGGCCCTCTATTTATTAGATAAACAGTAGTATCTACAACATCTGCCCAATACTGTAAAGGCAAACCTGCATGCAATCTCATGCACCTTGCACATTCCATGATTGTTCTGTTCATCCTTTCTGACACACCATTTTCTTGTGGTGTTCTTGGAACTGTCTTCTCTCTGTTAATTCCATGCTCTGAACAGTACCTATCAAACTCTTTGCTACAATATTCATCTCCATTGTCTGATCTGAGACACTTCAATTTCTTTCCTGTCTCAATCTCAACCAAAGCTTTCCATTTCTTGAAAGTATCAAATACATCAAATTTATTCTTAATACAATAAATCCAAGTTTTTCTAGCTGCGTCATCAATAAAAGTAACATAATAACGAGAGCCACCGAGAGATGATACCTAAGCAGGTCCCCATACATCTGTATGCACAAGCTTTAATTTTTTGCTCTTCTTTTCTTTCCCAACTCTCAGAAATCTGACTCTCTTATGTTTTCCATAAATGCAATTCTCACAGAAGTCCAAATCAACATTTTTCAAACCCGGCAACAAATTCCTTGATTGAAGAATCTTCATCCCCTTCTCACTCATGTGTCTGAGCCTATGATGCCATAATGTTGCATCTGCTCCTTTGGAAGTTAAAGCATTAACAGAGTTAGAAATACCATTACATAAATACAATGTGCCAACCTTTTCTCCTTTTGCTATTACGAGAGCTCCTTTGGTGACCTTCCAAGCTTTATCTATGAAAGTTATCACACAACCTTCACCACCTAACTGCCATGTTGAAATCATATTTTTCTTTAGATCTGGAACATGCCTTACCTCCTTTAGTAGCCATTGGTTTCCATTCTATTTTTTTACAAGAACCTTACCCATTCCAACAATTTTACAGGGTTTATCATCACCCAAACGGACTTGTCCAAAATCTCCTTGAACATAGTCATGAAAATATTTCTTATCAGGTGTGGCATGGAATGAGGCCCCTGAATCTACCACCCAGGAATCAATAATATTTTCGAAAGAAAGAATCAAAGCATCTTGTAACACCTCAACTGTCACATTTGCTTCATGATTGTTTTCTTGTTGTGCATCTCCTTCTTTTCCCTTCTGAGATCTATAGTCTTTCTTTAGGTGTCCTTTTTTTCTGCATTTCCAGCACACTATCCCCGATCTGGACTTGGATCTGCCTTTCCTTGATTTACTACGATATCCTGAGCTCTTTCCTTTTTCCATTTTTCTTCCCCTAGACTCTGCACTTAAAGCATTACCCGATGTCTCACCGGAGCTTTTCTGTCGCATTTCCTCGCTAAGGATAGCACCGAAAACATCATCAAACTTTAAAGTACTAGATCCAGAAATAGAGTTACTAATGGCCATTACTAAACCATTCCAACTTTCTGGCAATGAGCACAAGAATAAGAGAGCTCTAAATTCATCATCAAAGTTTACCCCTATAGAACGTAACTGAATTGTAACAGTATTAAAATCATTTAAATGGTCTGCAACAGATCCACCTTCCAACATCTTCATATTAAATAATTGTTTCATAAGAAATACCTTGTTTGAGGCCGAGGGTTTTTCATATAGTTTCGCCAACACCTTAATCAAACCCTCTGTTGTTGTTTCCTTTGAAATGTTTAAGGTGACCGATGCTACAAGGCACAACCGTACTATTCCGAGTGCCTTTCTATCGAGAAGGTTCCATTCTAAATCTGTCATACCCGTCAGCATCTTTGTTTTTCCGCCCAATGATAGGTATAGATCTTTCTGATACAGATAATCTTCCATCTGCATCTTCCATAGCAAGAAGTTTTGGCCGTTAAATTTCTCGACCCTAAACTTACCATCTTCTGCCATTGCTCCCACTCGAACCAGGAACCCTTCTCTCCTGCAAGTTTGTCAGCCAAATAGACCTTCGACTCTGATACCAGTTGTTAGAAAATTATATATTACAGAGCAATGGAACACATAGAATATTGCATAAATATAAACACAGAAAACGCATAAAACCAGAGAGACACAGATATACGTGGTTCACCCAGTTTGAGCTACGTCCAACCCAAACAACCATTCCTTCCTTTCTATAATCCAGCAAAATGAAGAGACACAACCTACAGCAGATCCGTTGTAATATCCTCTATTTTCTCTCACAGTCTCACCTCTTTATTTCTTTCTCGGAGAATACACATATATTATACAGCCTCAATATAATACCCTCATACAAAGAGAGGGGTTGCCTTCTAGGGCAAAAAACCCTAAACTAAACATAAGTTCTATGTCAGATCATTCGCCTAATGAATGGCCCAGATTGACTAGAAATTTCTATACTTTTACAAGGAAATTTTACATATATTTTTAGCTTCGAGGGCGCTGCCCCCAAAACCCCCGCTAAGGGACCGCTGGCCCCCGGATACCCCAGCCAGGGGGGATGGACCCCCTTGAACCCCCGCAGGGGGGACAAGTCCCCCCAACACCCCTCTGCGTGGAGGGGTGTACAAACTTCCTGAGGTATACATCTGGCTGAAACAAAGACCTCTAAATAATCATGCTCCACACCCAACAGAAATGAAGATTTTCAAAACTTTAAATGAAAATACAAATCAAATGCACAAAGAAATCAATCGATTATTTGTGAAGGAAGACCATATGACACTTCATTATTCGAAGAAAATGATGACTTTACGACACTTTTCTATCGACAAAAACAATCAATTATATTCTAACTTTGACTATAGTCTGATAATGACAAAGAAAACATTAAAGAAACATTAATCAATCCAATCAAAGTATGGTTGGCCAGCTAAGGAGATGAAAAGATTGTTTTCAGAGATAAGACATCATTTACATTCAACAAGCAATTCAAACTGATGAAAATTGACAAAAACTTTCATTTCCTAGATGGGAAAACTGACCCTAAAGGGATCATCACATGCAGTAGTTAGAGACAGTGCGATGCATCACACTGGATCTATGTGGGAAGTGCACTGCATTGCATTGTGTCAGTCACAGAAGTGCGTGTTTGGTCAATTTAGTGTGTTCTAAATTGCTGATTAAAATGTCAATCCAGGATTCGTAAACTGACGAAGTGAAGTGTACTATATGTACAAGATAACCATTTTCTTAGTCATTTGTCGTTTTTGAGTTTTTTTAGTTTGTTTTTGGATTTATCTTTTATGGATTCCCTAGTGTGCGATGGCGAAAATGAAAGTTAAGTATGGATGGTAATGGTGATTTCTACAGTGATTTTTCAAACTTAAAAGTGTTCAAAAAGAAAGCTCTAAAATAACTGTAATGAAATCAATTCTTAAGAGGAAGTAAATGTATCAAACAGTGAACTAATGACAATGGCCCAGTATCCTTACTGTTGTATGAAAAAGAAAGTAAAAACTGAACTTAAAGCAACTCAAAAACTAAAAGCAAAGCAACTAATTCACACTACTTCAACTCTTCTGATCCTTTACCCTTCAACTCAATCTGCCTTATGGGAAGAAATCATGAACAAGTTAAGCAATATGATATCTAAGTTGTAGGAAATTAAATTGCATAAAGGAAAATAATCACACTACTTCAACTCTTCTAATCCTTTACCCTTCAACTCAATCTGCCTTATGGGAAGCAATCATGAACAAGTTAAGCAATATGATATCTAAATTGCAAGAAAGCAAACTAAATCACACTACAATAAGTAATATTATGATTCCTTACTAATAGAGTCAAAACAGCATGTTATACAAGCTAATAATTATGAAAGCAGAAACATAATAAAATCAAATGAGAACTATACAAAGCTTTAGTGCACAGGGGCCCTCTGCCACCTCAGCCAGTTAACGAACAATCACAAAAACGAGCTCAGGAAAGTAGTCTTCTCATGTATTAAAGCAACAGCAAAATACGTAAAACAGATTACAGTGGGGTGATAACAGTAGTCAAAATTACATCTCCCAAAAGCTTCTACACAATGTTTATCAACGCGTTATTTATAATGAAAAGTGCTGTAACTAACTCCTAAATCCTATGCTGTTAACTGCGTTGCCAGAGACACGTAGATCTCCTCAGCCCGGGATCTAGTGTAATGGTCATCATGTCCATTAAATCCTCGGAGTGGTAGCTGTTGGATTCAGGTTACGGGGTTGATCTCCAGGTGTGCCGATGTCTCCGTGAGCTGAGGACTGTGCCATGTAAACCTTCACGTGCTCAAAACAGAGACGTGCCACCGCTAAATTCCTTGGTTGGCTTTGCCTTTGACCCTTGTTGACCGTGACCGTTTATGGATGATTTGGCTGATCTGAAGGGACATGTTCCATGTACACGTCACCTGTAGCTTGCCCATGTGGCTCGTTTCTTCATAGGACACCTGTAGCATAGCCTTTAACAAAATGGCTGCGGAAACCTGTGCTGGCTGCGAAAACTGACAAGTTTCCGCAGCTGCCTGAACAAAAATCTAAACCAAACAACAGTCATAAGCATAGTTAGAAAACCATGTCAGAAGCTCTTTTTAGACTATAATGCAATGATTTAACAGCTTGGTGGATGAAGTAAGTGGAAAAAGAAGGCTGAGAGGGTGTATAGGAAGGTGCAGGTTTGAGGCTCAACATACCCCCACTGTGAAGGTGTTGCATGTCCTCATGCAACCAAAATTTAGTCATTTCCCTCTAATCCTTATGTTCTGAGGCTTCTGCTAGGACATCTAGCCCTCTTTTCTTCTTCTTTGATGCTAACATCATCCTGGGTTTCCTGACTAGACATTTGAACTTGAGATTAATCAATGCTCTGCTTAACTTTTTTCACATTTTCTTCAGTTTCTTGTTTTTCTTTTGCCATAGTCCTAAATGTAGCATAGTGTTATCATGGATAATCTTATCTACCTTGCTCTTCTCTTTGAGTGCTTCATTTTCCTGCTTGATATGCCTATTTAGGACTTCTAATTCAAATACCTCCTGTTTCAAGGACTGAACTTGTGCATCTAGTGGCAGAGTGGTACTCGGACCTGCAGCTGATTGTTCTAAGGATTCCAGGTAGTTATATACCTCTTGCTGATTGGGATCTACCTCAAGTGTCTTTCTAAGCTCAAAATCTGGTGGAGGAGGAGGACTGCTCTCTATTTCTGGCCGAAAAGGGCTTTCATCATGTGGAGGGCTTGATTAAATGCTTGGCTGAGCTGGAGATTTCTCAAGTGTCTCTTCACCTAAATCGATAAAGTGAGGCTGTTTTTCTTGGGTTTTACTCCCCTTTCCTCTTAGCCTAGTGCTCCTCCTTAAGTATGGACTAGTACTCTTTTCTTGTGTACTCTGTTTTCCTTTTTGCTTTTTCTTTGCTATAGCAGCAGCCTGAAGATGTACTAATCTTTCTGACAGTGGTTGATAATCCTCCTCTATGGATTGCTCAGGGGATGGATAGACTTCTTGGATGGTTCTTTTGCCTTTTTCTTTCTTCTGTTTCTTGTCTTTAGCTCTATCTTCTTCTTCTTTTTGGTCAGTTTCTTGAGTTTCTATAGTAGGGGAGTCTTGGACTGTAGTATTCTTTTCTCTCCTCCTACTTTTTCTTGGAATCTTTGGTGGACTACTTCCAGAGGCCTCAGATGGCTCTTGGAAGTAGTTTCTTATCAAGAATTGCTCCCAAGTATCTTTAGTTTTCTTCAGCTGGTCCTCAATAAGAATTTTTATGAGTCCATGATGATATAGATGAGGTTGAATGTTGCCTATGTGTTTTTGAACTGTAACACTCATCTTTTGCAAACTCAGCAGCAGAAAATGAGGCAAATTAAGAGTGTGACCTTCTAAGAAATTCATCATCAGTCTAGCATGATACATATACATAGAACCAAAACGTCCTTCACACGTGATAAATTTTTGGATAACTAACAGCAAACTAGACCATTCCTCTTTTAGTGCATGAACAAGGATGCCTCTTGTAAACACGGTGGTATCCATACCTTGGTTTTGTAGCATAATTCTCCATATCTGATCGTCCACACTTTTATTTTTGAACCACCTCTCACCTTCTTGAGGTAGGCCTGTGGCAGCTGCTACTGTGGTTTCAGTCACTGTGAACTTCAAGTCTCCAATCTCCACTGTTTGACCATCAAAAGATCGTGCAAAAGCTTTGGTCACTTCCTTGTTATGGCCTTTAAACTTTTGGATAAATCGTAACCATCTGGCTTTCTTCAGCAATTCTTTAATTTGAGGATAACCTTCCAAGTATTTCGGTCCTTCTGGCTCTGCTCTCAGTAATTTTCCCATCCTCCGTTTTAAATTTCAAATGAGAGCTCTTCTGCGTATGAGGGTTCAGAGAAAAAAAAATGGCTCGGTTACAGGGTTGAGGATAGACTATAGTGGCTGTGCAATCAGGGTTTAGAATAAACTGTAGTGGCTACAGTCGGGGTTTTAGGATAACTATAGTGGCTGCAATCGAAAATGGAGAACAGGGAATGGAAATACCTGAATTACAGGAGGAACAGAGGGTGAGCAACAGTAAACGAGTTCATAAAATAAAATGCGGATGCATGTGAGGAGTATGGTATTAATGGAGTGGTAAAAGAATGGAGTAATGTCGGGATTCTTTTGAATCGGATGACTGTGTATGAAATGTTACACGTCTCAATGGACAGCTGCGGAAAATACGGCTAAGAAGAACCGTAACAAAATAGGTCACGTCTCATGAGTACGGGTAATAAATGAAAGTGCAGTCAATCTTGAGTTTAAACTAGAAATAATCATGAGACCGTTGGAGAAATGAATGCAAGGTGTGTGGAGTGATATCGTGGAATAGGAGTGGTAATGGAGCTATCATATCGAATCATTGCACATAGTAGAACTTTTTATGGTTTGATAACTATGCGTAATTATGAGTTGAATTGTTATTTGATAAAGATTTTTGCTCATACCTTTGGAAACTTGGTCATTTCTTGCTCAAGGCTTCTAACCAATTGCTTTTCCTTGATGTCTTGGAGATGCCCCATGTCTTCAGCTCAATTACACCTGCATTTCATGATTATTGCACTAACAGTTGACTGTAAATTTGAAAAACAGAGTGATGGTGGCTGCGGAAATCGTTTCTGGCTGCGGAAACTGCTTCTGGCTGCAGAAACGGCTTCCAGCTGTGGAAACTGAGACAGCACCCACTTAGCTGAACAAAGATAGTTAGAGAAGAACTAACTGAATGAAAATAGTCCTGAAAGGGACTTTTATTGATGAAATGAAATGGAATGAGTGGAATGAAATGAAAATGAAGTGGAGTGAAGTGAAATGGAAATGAGAATGAGATGGAGGTGAAGTGAAATGGCAAATGAGATGGAGTGAAAATGGAAAGAGAAGGAGAGGAGATTTTTTTTTTTTTTTTTTATAGAAAATATAGTGTCAAGTGTCCTTGATTTTCACTCCATATTTTCTGTATAAGACTGCCAATCTATGATTGGTTTTCAGGCTTATACAATTTTTATTTTTTTTATTTTTTTATTTTTTAACTGAAAGAATAAAAGGCTAGGCTGGTGGGGAAGAAGGATTCTTCTCCACCAGCCTTATTGCAGAATTCTCTTGGAACATCTTGACAAATTCTTCTTTTGAGAGTGGCTTATGATAAATTTTCAATCGGTGGCCATTCACAAGAAAAGAAATCTGAAATTCATCAATGGTCTTGACTCTTACTGCTCCATTTTTAAAGACTTTGTCAATCTCATATGGCCCAAGCCAATGAGTCTGAAATTTTCCTTTGAAGTCTTTAAACTTGGAATCAAATGATAACGCCCAATCTCCCTCTTGAAACTTTCTCTCTTTGATGTATCTGTCATGCCACTTAGCTCTTTGATGTTGAACTAGATCAGTCCTTAAAATTGCTTCTTGTATGATCTCATCTAGCTCATTCAGCTACTCCATTCTGTGCTTTTGGACTTCTGATAGATTCATCCCCAACTAGACTGCCATCTTGAAAGTCTTGACTTGAAACTCAATGGGGAGCAGGACCTCTTTCCCATAAACAAGTTCATAGGGAGAATGTCCTGTTGTGTTCCTCCATGTAGTTCTGTAGGCCCATAAGGCTTCAGGAAGCTTTTCTGCCCAATCTTTTCTGTGTAGATGAATAGTTTTGGTGATGATGCTTTCAAGAACTTTGTTTGTAGACTCCACTTGGCCATTTGCTTGCGGATGGTAAGGAGTAGATTTTCTGTGCTTGATTTTGTATTCTTCCATCAGCTTCTCCATCAAGTTAGATGTAAATTGACTTCCCTGATCTGTCACAATTTCTCTTGGGATACCAAAACGAGTAAAAATATCCTCAAAAAGAAATTGAACAACTAAATTTTCAGTGGCAGAAGGCAATGCTTTGGCTTCTACCCATTTAGTGACATAATCAGTGCATACCAATATATACTTCTTTTGTCTAGATGGTGGATTAATGGGTCCAATGAAATCTAAAGCCCATTTTTCAAAGGGTTCAATGAGTACCTGTGGCTGTAATGGCATTTCATTTGAAAGAATCGGTCTCCCAACTCTTTGGCAGCTGTCACACCTTCTGACATATTGTTTTGCATCTTTGAAAAGGGAAGGCCAATAATATCCTAAAGAAAGGATTTTATAGGCCGTCCTTTTGTCAGCAAAGTGTCCACCGCATGGTTCATCATGACATGCCTTGAGGATGTTAGGCATTTCTTCTTCCCGAACACATCTTCTGATCACACAATCTAGCCCTGTTTTAAACAATTCATTAGAAATCCATGAATAACTTGAACTCTCCTGAATAATTTTTCTTTTTTCACCAGGAAATAGATGTGGAGGTAGCTTTTCTGTAGCCAAATAGTTAGAAATATCTGCATACCAAGGAGTCTTAGTAGTTATTGCAAACAAATATTCATCTGGAAACTTATCCTCTACAGGAGAATCTTCATTAGTATTTTGGATTCTAGACAAGAAATCAGCTACTGTATTTTGTTTCCCTGGTCTATCCAACATAGTAATACTGAATTCTTGTAAAAGCAAGAGCCATCTTGTAACTCTGTCATTAGTAACAGGTTTATTCATGAGATATCTAATTTTAGAATGATCAGTATGGACAAAAGTTTCATAGCCAGTTATGTAGTGTCTAAACTTATTGATTGCATGAACAACAACTAAGAACTCTTTCTCAGTCACAATATAGTTTAACTCAGTGGGAGTCAAATTTTTACTGGTGTAGTAAATGGCATAAGGAACTAAATCCTTTTGTCCCAACACAACTCCTAGAGTTGTATCTGAAGCATCTATGGAAATATGGAAAGGAAGTTTCCAATTCGGCCCTCTCAAAATGGGTGCTTTAGATATTCTTGTTTTCAAAGTTTCAAATGCGGATTGACAATCAGGATCCCATTTGAATTCACAGTCTTTTGTAAGTAATTTGAAGAGTGGAGATGCTATTTTGGTGAAGTTTTCAATAAATCTTCTATAGTATCCAGTAAATCCAAGAAAACTTCTAACATCTTTTTGACAATTTGGAATAGGCAACTTGGAGATGACTTCAACTTTTGATCTATCAACTTTAATCCCATCCCCTGAAATATGATGTCCTAAAACAATCCCTTCAGTAAACATCATAAAGCATTTTTCATGACTTAATGATAGGTTTGTTTCTTTACATCTTATAAGGACTTTTTCCAAATTCTCTAATGCCTCTTCAAACGAATTACCATAAACTGTAAAATCATCCATACAAACCTCTACACAATCATGGATTAGATCGAAAAGGATTCCTAGTACTACCCTTTGAAATGTTGCGGGTGCATTACATAATCCAAAAGGAAGTACTCGGTAAGCAAAAGTTCCCCATGGACAGGTAAATGTGGTCTTGTCCTGATCTTCAAGTGCTACCTGAATCTGATTGTAACCACTAAAACCATCCAAAAATGAAAAATACTTTTTGCCTGTTAAAGTATCTAATACCTGATCGATAAAGGGTAAAGGAAAGTGATCCTTCAAAGTTGCTTTGTTCAATTCCCTGTAATCAATGCATACCCTCCATTTACCATTCTTTTTAGGTACTATAACCAAAGGAGAAACCCATCGGCTATCTGAAATTGGATAAATGAAGTTTACATTAAGTAACTTTTGGAGCTCTTCTTTCACTATCTTCCTAAGGTATGGATTCATCCTTCTCTGAGGTTGTCTGGTTGGTCTACTGTTTTCCTCAATGTAGATGTGATGAATGCAAGTCTTAGGGTCAATACCTTTCATATCAGTATATTCCCATGCAAATGCAGTAGAATGTTTTTGCAAGATTTTGGTTAGTTCTTCCTGTTGTGATCTTTCCAAATTTTTGTTGATATTCAATGTTTTTCTTGGAAATATCTCAATGGCGGAACTACCAAACTCTTCCATAGAGAAAAAAGACATTTGTCTAGATGATAAATACTCAATGTCGGAATCTAACTGAAATTGTGTGTGGTCATATGCTGAAGATGTTTCAAAGTTTTCTAATGTGTTCAGAATTTGACTATCTTCACTAACTTCAGAAATGGTAAAGACAGGTTGTATAGTATCTTCATCATCAATCCACTCATTATCTCCTATTTCTGTAATTGCTTTTGCTGGAGGATACAGATTGAATTTCTTTGTCGAATTACCATCAGAAATATACATATCCCCAGAGCTACAACTGATGAAAGCATCGGCTGTGGCTAGCCAAGGTCTTCCTAAGATGAGAGGGTGTCCTAAATTACTCTTGGGGGTTAGAATCATAAAATCTACTGGATATTCCCAAGAGTCTAAGGAGAATGAAATGTCTTCTAATACACCATCTGGTTTAATAATTGATCGATCTGCAAGTTGCAGTAAAGTAGGTGTAAAGAGAAGATTAGGAAGTTTTAGTTGTTCCATAGTCTGTCTACTCATAATGTTGATAGCAACCCCTAAATCAATCAAAGTATTTGGAATTTCAACCCCATTGATATGTGTTTTGACAATTGGACTACCAGGATCTACATATTTCTGCATAGTAATTTTTCCCATCATGATGTCTGCAATTTTCCCTACCAGGTGGATTCTTCTTGTGTCTCTAGGTTTCCTTCCTGGTCTTTTAAGACTCAACTCCTTTATTGTTTTTGCTAGAATAGGAATCTCTCTAATGGCTTGTAACAAGGGAATCTTGATACATAAATTCTTCAATTCATCTAGAAAATCATAGCCAGGCAACAAGATTTGTTTTTCCACCCCTTTGTCAATTTGTAATCTTTCAGGAAAAGGAGGTGTGGATGAAGATGCAGGTTGCTTAACTATAGGAGTTGTGGGGGTCAGCTCTTTTTCTTTTTTTTTTCTGAGTGTTTGGGTTTTGAAGAGATGCTTCAGAACCCTTATTGGCTTCAAGAGAATCTTCCTCAGAAATGCTTTGCTTTTGAGCATCTATAGAAGGCTTATCTAAAACTCTACCAGATCTGAGTTGTACATCATTGAGAGGAAAAATCATATAGGTAGGAAATTGTTGACCTTCTACCATGTAAGCATTTAGAGGGTTTTTATTATTGGGGTTTGGCAATGGCTGAGAAGGAAGTTGATTTGACTTCTGTTGGAATGGAAGCAAGAGTTGAGAATTTGGGTTCTGTTGAGAGGGTTGTTGTTGTTGAAATGGCAATGATAGTTGTGGGTTTTGATTTGGAAGTTGTGGAGCTTGTTGATTTTGAAAAGATGGAGGATATTGATAAAATTGATCAAATCTCCCATAAGGATTTTGCATGCCTTGTACCCATGATTGAAAAGGATTTTGAGGTTGGGACCAAGGTTGTTGCTAAGGATTCCAATTTGGTGGGGTTTGAAAGTTCATAGAGTTATTAAACCCTTGGTTTTTTTGCCCCTGCCAAGGTCTCCTTGCAACAAAACAAAGAGACTCAATTGTATTTGGATCTTCTTGGAAGACAGCTTTGAGCCCAGGAATTGAAGGACAATCCTTGGTCTCATGATTCTATGAAAAAATTACACATGTTTCTACAACTTTTGCATCCAAGGGACATTTCCTGAGAGCATGTTTTTTTCTACATTTTGGGCAAAAGATGGCTAAAGCTTCAGCTTCTGCTTTCTGCTTATTGTGGATCTTAAGAGTGTCTAGTTGCTCACTAAGACTCCCTAAGATATCAGTTTTGAATTCATCAAGCATATTGCCAATCTCAGCCCGACTTACTGATCCAGTTGCAGATTTGTTTGCTCTGATGAGAGAAGGATCTCTAGGCCCTTTTCCCATTTTAGATTTTCCTCTTGAGAGATGGACACACAGTTCTGCTATATCATGAAGTGGAAGTTGAGATATATCTCCTTTTCCCATCATGTTCAAGATATCTATCCATTCATCTCTAATGGCTTTTAATAGAAGGGCTTTCAAAGTTTCCTCATCTATGTTACTCATTTTTGCTCTTTTCAGATTGTATTGGAATCTTTCAAGTAAATCCTCCAAGTTTTCATCTTCTCTTTGTACCATTTTAAATACTTCATCCTTGTGGTTGGTAGGCATACAATAATCCATGTATCTATCCAGAAATGTTTGTTTCATATCATTCCAAGTCCTAATGGATTGAGTGAGTAATCCCATGAACCATTTCAAAGAAGCTCCTTTCAATGTTGAAGGAAACAGTTTGAGTTTTTGAGAGTCTTCCAGATAATCATAGGTTCGACACACGACCTCAAACTCAAATAGAAATGTTTCAGGATCTTCATTTCTTAACCCATGAAAATTTGGGAGGACATATGGTGAAATATTTTTCATTGTTGCTCGAGAATCCTCATCGACTATAGGAAATCCAAATGAGTTATCTCCATCCCTATTTCCCCCATTGTTACCTCTACCTCCTCCATTATTTCCTCCTCCCCCTCCTCTACCTCTACCTCTACCAAATCCATTAACTCCCTCTTCTATCATGGTAGTTTTCTCAGAGATTTCAGAGTCCTCTGGTTCCTCTACTAATGGCAACGAGGAGGAATTTCTCCATCTTCTTCCTCAGATGATTCTACTTCTTCAATTACAATGTGTCTCCCTGTAGAAGAAAAGAAAGGATCTTTTCCTAATTCAGATTCGATGGATGGTGAGGAAGAGTCTCCTAACTCAACTACTGTCTCTTGAATTCCAGGAATCCTAGGGCTAGGAGTGTAGGTTGGAGATGATGGAGGTGTCTCTTGTCTATTCCTTGAGGTAGAAGGAGTTGTGAAAATCGAACTCTTGGCTCTAGCTAAAAACCTTCCCCTAGAATCTCTTGCTCTATGCATGTCATTTTTTATTTTTCTTCAAGTCGGGCTAATAATTCTCTTTCTGATCTTCCAGGTCACTCTAGGTGCAAGAAGAGAGCATACTCCAAGAAACTATTAAACTAATAACTTTCTCTTTTCTGATCCTCCAGATCACACTAAGTGCAAGAGGAGAGCATACTTTGAGATGTTATCAATTTTCCTTCTTTGAAATAATATTTTTTTTTTTTTAAGAAATTGGCTACCTAGTTTCACTTCCCTGGCAACGACGCCAAAATGTTTGGTCAATTTAGTGTGTTCTAAATTGATGATTAAAATGTCAATCCGGGATTCATAAACTGACGAAGTGAAGTGTACTATATGTACAAGATAACCATTTTCTTAGTCTTTTGTCGTTTTTGAGTTTTTTTAGTTTGTTTTTGGATTTATCTTTTATGGATTCCCTAGCGTGTGATGGCGAAAATGAAAGTTAAGCATGGATGGTAATGGTGATTTCTACAGTGATTTTTCAAACTTAAAAGTGTTTGAAAAGAAAGCTCTAAAATAATTGTAATGAAATCAATTCTTAAGAGGAAGTAAATGTATCAAACAGTGAACTAATGACAATGGCCCAGTATCCTTACTGCTGTATGAAAAAGAAAGTAAAAACTGAACTTAAAGCAACTCAAAAACTAAAAGCAAAGCAACTAATTCACACTACTTCAACTCTTCTGATCCTTTACCCTTCAACTCAATCTGCCTTATGGGAAGCAATCATGAACAAGTTAAGCAATATGATATCTAAATTGCAGGAAATTAAATTGCATAAAGGAAACTAATCACACTACTTCAACTCTTCTGATCCTTTACCCTTCAACTCAATCTGCCTTATGGGAAGCAATCATGAACAAGTTAAGCAATATGATATCTAAATTGCAAGAAAGCAAACTAAATCACACTACAATAAGTAATATTCTGATTCCTTACTAATAGAGTCACTTGACTATAGAAGGAAACCATAAACAAATGAGTAGTATGATGTCTAAGTAGCAGAAAAATAAATAAGCAAAACACAATTTGAAAAATGACAGTGCTGGAATTAAACTTCAGAAAATGAAAATTAGCAGGAAGGACAAGATGATCTCATATGTCAGTAGTTATCAAAAAGATGAAAATTTGCCCGGGCTGCCTAAGAAAACCTGTAGAAAAGCACTGATCAGCTGACATCTATAAGAAAACATAAATGAAAATGTAAACAACAGTGAATTAAAAACATCAAAACAGCATGTTATATACAAGCTAATAATTATGAAAGAAGAAACATAATAAAATCAAATGAGAACTATACAAAGCTTTAGTGCGCAGGGGCCCTCTGCCACCTCAGCCAGTCAACGAATAGTCACAAAAATGAGCTCAGGAAAGTAGTCTTCTCATGTATTAAAGCAACATCAAAATACGTAAAACAGAGTACAGTGGGGTGATAACAATAGTCAAAATTACATCTCCCAAAAGCTTCTACACAGCATTTATCAACGCGTTATTTATAATGAAAAGTGTTGTAACTAACTCCTAAATCCTATCCTGTTAACTGCGTTGCCAGAGACACGTAGATCTCCTCAGCCCAGGATCTAGCGTAATGGTCATCATGTCCATTAAATCCTCGGAGTGGTAGCTGCTGGATTTAGGTTACGGAGTTGATCTCCAGGTGTGCCGATGTCTTCGTGAGCTGAGGAATGTGCCACGTAAACCTTCACGTGCTCAAAACAGAGACGTGCCACCGCTAAATTCCTTGGTTGGCTTTGCCTTTGACCCTTGTTGACCGTGATTGTTTATGGATGATTTGGCTGATCTGAAGGGACACGTTCCATGTACACGTCACCTGTAGCTTGCCCATGTAGCTCGTTTCTTCATAGGACACCTGTAGCATAGCCTTTAACAAAATGGCTGCGGAAACCTGTGCTGGCTGCGGAAACTGACAAGTTTCCGCAGCTGCCTGAACAAAAATCTAAACTAAACAACAGTCATAAACATAGTTAGAAAACCATGTCAGAAGCTCTTTTTAGACTATAATGCAATGATTTAACAGCTTGGTGGATGAAGTAAGTGGAAAAATAAGGCTGAGAGGGTGTATAGGAAGGTGCAGGTTTGAGGCTCAACAGTGCGATGATTACTGAAGGCAGTTTTATGCTCAAAATTGACTCAACTTTCAGTGAATTGGATTTGAATTCGATGAATAAAAAAAGGTACAGTATGTCAAAGTGTTTTAAGAGATTGATAAGCTACTATAAGGGATAGTATCGATCCCCAGTGGAGTCACCATTTTGTTATGGGAAAATTTAGTGTTTCTTCAAATGCCTAACCCTCTAGATCTAGTAGCTAGTCTCGAAACAATAGACAAAGTAATTCATTGCTTTTCCTATAGTTAACAGATAAGAGAAAGAAGAACAAAGGAACCAACCTATAGCTTTCACTCAATCCCTCTCTCCTTTGACCGATTTCGCCACTCCTTTCCATAGTTAACTCGCTTGGAAAGTACCTGCACACAAGCTGAGACAGAAACCCATCAAAGCATACAATAATGCTGATCTATTAACTAAACATATCATTGAACCAAGAATATGATATACATCATATAAACACATGAATGGAAAAAGCTTATAATTCTTTATTGATAGAATGAAAGATTACAACCCATGTAGATTCATGCTCGATTTAGTGTCATCCTTCTAGCTTCAAAACCTTCTCTCCTCATGAAGTAACAATTTGACATCATCACAATACTCTTGCAAATCTCACTCAAATAGCATTTCCTTAGCTCAAGAAGTTCCAACCTAGACCAGCCTTTGAATGCTTGGTCAATTTATAGCTGAATGGAGGAGGTTAAGTGCTGGGTCCCTATAATACTACCCCATTACTATTGTAGTTATACCCATTATTAATATTGTTGTGCCCCTATTGTCCCCATATTGTTATTACTGTGCCCCATAGAATCCCTCTATTTTTATTTTTGTGGCTTTATATTAATATTGTTAGGTCGGCTGGGTTATACTGTGACTCCTTAGACTCCTATATATAGAAAGGAGGTTTTTTCATTTGAATCATCCAAGAATTGTTCATTTATGTAATGTAAAGGAGGTTGCCCCCTCAAAGAGGCTGAATTCTAAGGTGTTGATCTATCTTTTCTATCTTTCTCTTGAGCTGGTTACATAACATTTGGTATCAGAGCTTTGGATTCTAGGGTTTCGCTGCTCCAAATAGGTCATCGTGGCATTTTTGCTATAACTTTTTTTCTGCGACGTTTCAGAAGTTGAAAAAAAACCCATTTGAGAAGACATCACACTAAATCTCAGATCCGAATTTCAGAGCTTTTTGCGCTATATTTGCGGAGATATGATCTGAGGAAGTTGGGCTTTTTGCAGACTCCTGAATTACATTCCAAACAGGTGACCTGGGGAAAATCGTCATAACTTTTTCTCTGAGAATTGGATTGAAATTTCGTAAGAAGGTGCAGAAATAGGACGGACTGTAGTTTCTTCTATATATTTTTCATAGCTAAAGGTCGATACAGTGACTCATGGCACATCGTACAAGTTCACTTTACTGAACTAGTCTATAATCTGGTCACTGTGGGAGATTTCACATAACTCTTCCTTGGAGAATCCAATTTGGATCAGACTGGTGGCATTGGAAAGAGGACACAGAGGGCTACCATAGATCGCAATTTCAGAACTGGATGATCCAAAATTATAGAGATACATTAGATTCAATATCAGGCTCCTACAAAGTGAAAAAAGGTGTGTAGTTTTTTTTAAATTTTTGCATAAGATTGGTTTGAAAAATTAGTTTGAAGGAATTCAAAGGGCATAGTAAAGCATTATTATTGGTAATTGATGCCCCGAGGAAAGAAAATGCAAACACCTAGTAGGCAACCTGAAAGCTCTAGCATGACCCATGAAGAAGAGGAAGAAATGCAACATGATATATCAAAATTACGAGACCAAGTGCAACAATTGTCACTTGCACAAAAAGGAACAGAATCTAAGATGGATGGTTTAAAGAAAGATGTAGAAGCTAAGATGGATGGTTTAAAGAAAGACATAGAAGCTAAGATGGATGATTTGAAGATAGAATTGAAGACAGACATGGATGAATTGAAGATAAATATGAATAAGTTGCTACAAGAAATGGTCACTAATGGTGAAAGGGTAGTAAAGGAAACTCATGATGACAAAAAAAGAAATGTTAATCATGATTCCATAAACTCTAATGTTGGATTGAAGACCCACCATATTCCAAAAATCGATATGAGGAAGTTTGATGGCAAGGATCCCGCAACATGGATATTACAGATGGAGCAATTTTTCAATCTCAATAATGTGCAAAACACACAAAAGGTACGTATTGCAACTTTATATTTGGAACCAAATCAGTTTGTATGGTATCAATGGCTTTGCTCTCATAAACAATTTATCACTTGGGCAATTTTTACGGAAGAATTGATAGCACATTATGAGGATACAAAAAGCAACACTTTTTTTAGCCAATTGATAAGTCTTAAACAAAAGGGTTCAATAATGGAGCACATTGAGGAGTTCCAAAAATTGAACATAAGGGTAAAAGATATTCCAGAGGAGCATAGGATTGATGTGTTCATAGGGTCTTTAAAGGATAATATCCAACATGATGTTCGCCTTTGGGAACCTGATTCATTAGAGAAGGCATTCAGGTTAGCAAGAAAAATGGAAAGCAAAATTATGGTAACCAGGAAGCATACCACTCACAACTATAAAGACGGAAGTGTTGTTGCCCCTAGTCTTCCACAACCTATAAGGTTGACACCACAACAATTGGAAGAAAAAAGAGAAAAATGGCTTTGTTATAGTTGTGATAGCAAAGACACTAAAGGTCATAAGTGTGCTGAGAAGAAATTATTCTACATAGATTGTGAAGAGGAAGAAGAAAAGGAGCAAGAAAGGTCAAAAGAAGAGGATATACTCCAAGAACAAAGCCTAGATAAAGAAGAAATGAATCCGACCATATCTTGTAATGCATTGGCTGGAATTACCACTCCTCAAACCATCAAGATAGAAGGACAAATCAAGAAGAAAAAGGTAATAGTGTTGATTGATTCAGGAAGCACCCATAATTTCATTCATTGTAAGGTAGCAAAAAAATTGAATTGCTTCCTATATCCAGCACCAGAATGTCAAGTGATGATTGCAAATGGAGGAACAATAAATTGCTCTAGAAAGTGCCATAATATCAAGCTATCCATGGGAGAATATGTATTTACTAGCCCAATGCTTTCCATTCCAATGGGAGGTGCTGATGTTGTACTAGGAGTCCAATGGCTACAATCCCTGGGTACAATAGCTTTTAATTTTCAAGAACTTTTCATCAAATTTTCTGTGGAAGGAAAGGAAGTTGAATTAAGGGGTATTGCAGGGAAACCAGGAAAGATAATCAGCTCTAATGGTATGACAAAGCTTCTAAAAAAGGAACAAGGAGGTGTAATTGCACAATTATGTTCACTAGATGTTTCCACATCGGAATCATCTATTTCTCCAGATCTCCAAAAAGACCTGGACAATCATTCCAAGGTATTTGAGACTCCCAAAGGTCTCCCACCTATGCATGATCATGATCATGCTATTCATCTGATTCCAGAAGTGTTCCTCCAAACATCAGGCCGTACAGATATCCCTATGCCCAAAAGAGTGAAATTGAACGTATGGTTGCAGAAATGCTAGAGGCTGGTATAATTCAACCGAGTCAAATTTCTTTCTCTGCTCCAGTAATATTGGTGCACAAGAAGGATGGATCATGGTGCATGTGTCCGGATTATAGGGAGCTCAACAAGCTCACTATTAAAGATAAGTTTCCCATTCCTGTCATTGATGAATTACTGGATGAATTGCATGGATCAATTTACTTCACCAAGTTGGATCTTCATTCAGGATATCATCAAATCAGAATGAAGATTGAAGACATTCCGAAAACAACATTTAGAACTCATGAGGGTCATTATGAATTTTTGGTCATGCCTTTTGGCCTTACCAATGCACCTTCAACATTTCAAGGTTTGATGAATTCAATTTTCAAACCATTCCTTAGAAAATTTGTGTTAGTATTTTTTGATGATATACTAATCTACAACAAGTCTTGGAAGGATCATGTTGAACATGTTGACAGGGTGCTACAACTATTGGAGGAGAAACAATTATATGCAAAAAGATCCAAATGTTTCTTTGGAGTCCAAGAGGTGGAATATCTGGGTCATATTGTATCTCATGAAGGAGTTAAGGTAGACCCTAGCAAAATTAAAGCCATTAAGGAATGGAAAATCCCCACATCCATAAAGCATCTGCAAGGATTTCTCGGGTTGACGGGGTATTATCGCAAGTTTGTTAAGAATTATGGGAGAATAGCAGCACCTCTAACAACATTATTGAAGAAAGATGCATTTTCATGGACTCCGGAAGCAACAAAGGCCTTCGAACATCTTAAAGAGGCAATGTGCCAAGCACCGGTCTTAGCTACACCGGACTTCACAAAAACCTTTATTGTGGAATGTGATGCTTCAGGAAATGGAATTGGTGCTGTTCTAATGCAAGATGAAAGACCCATTGCTTTTGAAAGTCGTCCAATCAAGGGAAAGTTTTTACACAAAGCTATTTATGAGAAGGAAATGTCGGCAATACTCCATGCACTTAAGAAATGGCGACCCTACCTAATGGGAAGACACTTCAAGGTAAAAATGGATCATGATAGCCTTAAATACTTTTTAGAACAAAGATTATCCTCTGAAGAGCAACAAAAGTGGGTCACAAAGATGTTGGGTTATGACTTTGAAATCATCTACGGAAAAGGGAAGCAAAATGTGGTGGCAGATGCACTCTCAAGAAAGGATGAGGATGTGGAAGCATTGTTGTGCGCCATTTCTATTATCCAACCAGATTGGATAAACGAAGCAAGGGAGGAATGGAAGAATGACGAAGAAGTGTGGGCACTTATTCGAAAGTTACAACAAAATTCCAGTACATCTGATACATTTAGTTGGCAAAATGATTCGTTATGGTACAAATATCGCTTATACCTATGTAAGAATTCCCAGCTAAAACAAAAGATTCTTATGTAATTGCACACTTCTCCCTTAGGAGGGCACTCAGGATTTTTAAAAACTTACCACAGGGTTAAGAAGGAACTTTTTTGGGATGGCCTTAAATCAGATATTCAAAAGTTTGTGGCAGAATGTTTGGTTTGCCAACAAAATAAAGTTGAAACAATTAAGACACCGGGTCTATTACAACCTTTATCCATTCCAAGCCAACGTTGGGAGGAGGTTTCAATGGACTTTATCACAGGTTTACCCAAGTCTGAGGGAAAGAGTGTCATCATGGTGGTAGTTGATAGACTTACCAAGTACGCACACTTTTGTGCATTATCACATCCATTTAAATCCAGTACAGTTTCTACTGCATTTATGGAAACAATTCAAAATCTACATGGAAACCCAAAGATTATTGTAAGTGACAGAGATCCCATTTTCACTGGAAATTTTTGGACATAATTATTTTCTTGCCTTGGTACTCAGTTAGCTCATAGCTCATCTTATAATCCTCAATCTGATGGGAAAACTGAGATAGTAAACAAATGTTTGGAAGGACATCTTCGTTGCTTTGTATCTGATAAACAGACACAATGGGTCAAATGGTTGCCTCTAGTGGAATGGTGGTATAACACTTCCTTCCATATAGCAACAAAAATGACCCCATTTATGGCACTTTATGGGTATCAGCCACCATCCATCACATCATATTTACGAGGAAATTCTAAGGTTCAGGAAGTGGAACATCACATCGAACATCAACAACAAGTCCTCCAACTCTTAAAGGATAACCTCGTGTTGGCACAGAATAGAATGAAACAACAGGCAGATCAACATCGCAGCGAAAGAAGTTTTGATGTAGGTGATTGGGTATTCCTACGGCTACAACCATATAAGCAAATGTCCATCAAGCAAGCTAAGAAGGATAATAAATTATCACCAAAGTATTATGGTCCATACAAGGTGTTGCAAAATATTGGTACTATGGCATACAAATTGGAGCTTCCTGCAGCTTCTCGATTGCACCCAGTTTTCCATGTTTCATGTTTAAAGAAGGTTATAGGCGACAAGATCCTAGTTCAAACTATATTGCCAGAACTTGACGAGGAAGGAAAAATTGTATTGGAACCGGAAGCAGTCACAGAAACAAGAAATCGACAACTATGAAATCGATCAATTTCAGAGTATCTTATCAAGTGGAAGAACTTATCTGCTGAAGATTCCCCATGGGAGGATGAGAATTTTATACAGAAGTATCCATAACTACTCAAGCGTTGAGGACAACACTTTTTTTAAGGAGAGGGGCATGTTGGGTCCCTATAATAATAGTGATTACCCCATTACTATTGTATTTATACCCCTTATTAATATTGTTGTGCCCCTATTGTCCCCATATTGTTATTACTGTGCCCCATAGAATCCCTCTATTGTTATTTTTGTGGCTTTATATTATTATTGTTAGGTCGGCTGGGTTATATTGTGACTCCTTAGACTCCTATATATAGAAAGGAGGTTTTTTCATTTGAATCATCCAAGAATTGTTCATTTATGTAATGTAAAGGAGGTTGCCCCCTCGAAGAGGCTAAATTCTAAGGCGTTGATCTATCTTTTCTATCTTTTTCTTGAGCTGGTTACATAACATTAAGCCATTAATGGCCCTCATGAATGCTTTGCCAAAATTGGGAAGTGGTTCCATGGAGGAAGGGATAATGGATTGAGGTTCATTCATCTCCTTCCTCATCCAAAAGCGAGCTCAATCCATCTGGAAACTTCCAGAAGCATCCATTGGATGAGGAATCCAATGGATTCATTTCAAAAATTCGATGAATCTCGCTCAGCGCAGGTGAAACAAAGGCTAGGTGCGATGCATAGCACCCAAACAATGTAGTTCCTACAATGCATTGCAACTTGATAGAAGGCTTCCTGCGCTGATCTCCTCAAGGGCACTTTTTGGATGAATGGTGACATGGAAACTCTTGGAAGGCAAGCATGATGTAGGTTGACTTCATTAGGGAGTGAAAACAACTGAATTAGGGATTGATGGACCCTAATAATACGGATTTGGAAGCTAGGGTTGATGTGCCCAAAATGACCTATAACAGTTATCAAGACCAATCATAAATGCATCTACTATACTTAAGCATAACTTAGTAATGCATGAAAGTTACATTGAACAATATGCTCAAGATGTAGATTTTAAAGATGTATATGCAACTTTAAGTCATGGCAAGCAAGTAGAAGAATTGGATTATTATGTTAAGGACCAACTCTTATATCATTTGGGAAAGTTATGCATTCCAAAAACTGAAAGAGTTAACATAATCTGAGAAGCACATACTTCTCTCATATCAGGTCATTTTGGTGTAAGTAAAATAGTTGCACAGTTGCAAAGGTTCTGTTATTGGCCAAGAATGCATGAAACAGTTTCTAGATATATTAAAGGGTGTACTATGTGTGCTAAAAGCAAGCCCAGTAATAGAAAATTAGGCTTGTACACTCCACTTCCAGTTCCTTCTCATCCTTAGGAAAGTGTTTTCCTTGGACTTTTTTGGGAGATTGCCAAAATCTAGAAAGGTCATGATTATTTGTATATTTTTGTGGATAGGTTTAGTAAAATGTGTATTTTGATACCTTGTAACAAGCAGGTTACAACTGAATAAACAACGAAGTTATTCTTTCAGAATGTATGGGTTCATTTTGGGTTACCCACTTCTATTGTATCTGACGAGATTCTCGATTTGTTGGGAAGTTTTGGTCAAGTTTATGGGAGTTAATAAACACCAGATTGAAGAAGAGCACAACATTTCATCCACAAACAGATGGTTAGATAGAGGTGGTCAATAGGACAGTGATCTAGTTGCTCGAGGCTATTGTAGCAAGCATCCCAAGCTTTGGGATGACCATTTGTGTTATGTGACACATACTTACAACCGTGCCAAGCACTCTTATACTCAGAGATCTCCTTTTGAGATTTGTTTTGGTTTTATACCAAAGTCTCCCTTGGATTTTGTCTTTGTTAAAGACATAGCAGTTGATGGACACAGTGATGTGGACAAAGCAATCAAGTTCATTGAACAAATCCAAGAAATTTACTAGGTAGTGTAGGAACAGCTAGAAAGAAGTCAGGCCAAGTACAAGGCAAGGCATGAAAAGCATCGAGTTGAGCATAGTTTCCAAGTTCGTGATCAAGACTCGTTGTACATCAGCAAAGATAGAATGCAAGGTGAAGGTAAGAAGCTAAAACCAATAAGGTATGGGCCTTTCAAGATACTTGATAAAATTGGTGAAAACGCTTTTCGCCTTGATTTGCTAGCTTATATGCAGATCTATTCAGTCATTAATGCAGAAAACTTGAGACTGTATGAACCTTCATTGATTGAAGATCTTGAAGAGCAAAGTCAGTTGCCTTCAATTGATGATCTGTTGCCTGAATATCTCAATGAATTGCAGGAAGACACAATTTTGGACAGGAAGGTGAGAACTACACATCAAGGGGATGTTGAGTACCTGAGAATCAAACTCAAAGGTTCAAAACCAAGTAGTGCATGATGGATAGAGATTGGACAAGTGAGGAAGCTATATCCTCACTTGATCAATGCCTAAAAACCAACTTTTGGTGGTCCAAAATCTTTTCAGTGGGAAGATGTGATCCAAAATGGATCCTAAAAACCTCTAAGTCTTCATATACTTAACTATAAGAAACACTTTCACAATGGAAAACAATGAAAGGAAGGCAGAAAACAGAGCTAAGAAAAGGTGGAAGTGACGCTGCACAGGAGCCATCGGATCAGACCAATCAATGGTCTAGATGTAATCGGCATATCGCAATTGGTAGAGGCCAATGGGAGATATCGGAGGCAGCCATATGGAAATCGTGACAGCGATCAATGCAAGTCAACGAGGACTATCGATTAAGCGCGCAGATCAATGGTCCATATTTACTCACAATATCACATTGCTAAAAACACAAGGAGGACTAACCGTGGCCCGAGGACTATGCGATATGCGATTGCGATATATCGCATCGCGGTGATACAAAGGAGCGGGGCCGATACAAATGCGACTTGCGATAGCCGGACCCGACGGGTTTTATAAACACGACTCTATAAGTTTTGAGTTCCAATATAAAGGGATTTGTCGGGCTTTTCTGTGTATTAGCGCATTTCCGTATAAAAACCAAAATACAAAGGAAAATGCCCCGAAGCGATAAAGCCGGACCCAAAAGGAATTATAGACGCAGCCTTATATTATTTGAGTTCCATAATGAGCGGGATTTTGGGCAGGCCTCAGGCAGTAAGTGGTATTGGACGGGTTCTGCCCGATCCCATACACTGGCCGACACGTGGCTTGGCGAGGAGAGAGAAAAACCACCTTTTCAGGCAGGTAGTCTCCGCACACCTAAGCCACCCGAAATAGATATCAACCGTTGGATCGAAGATCACGCAGATCGACGGTGGGCTTGTGATAGTGACCAAAGGTGGACCCGATAGGATTATAAGGCGGATTTAATATTATTTGAAGTCCGATAGAAAGCGTTTTGTCAGATTTTTCAGTGTTTTCTATGTATTTCTCTGTGTAAATAGAGAATCGACTTTTTGGGGATTTCAACCGTGCCAGTGGTCCTTTTTGTTTAAAAACAGGTGGCCACCATACTTGAAGGCATTTTACAATGATTGTTTAATGCTCAGAGGGGATTTGAACGGACAAAGGCTGGGAGCCAAAGAGCCTGAAAGGGGAGACAAATAGACAAGCGCCGATAAGCTTAAAAGCCACTCAATGTCAGAGACAGAGCAGGTAGTTGCTTAGACAGAGAGAAAGTAGAGGACATAGAGCAAGAGGGAGAGTCTGTGTACTCTTGTAGACATGAGGATTTCAAGTAAATCCCTGTTGTTTTGTCATTGTTGTGTTGAGACTCGATTTGAGCTCACACTTGTAATAATCTACTCTTGAAGACATAATAGAGAGGTCACCATTAAAAGCTGGACCAGGAGACATAGCCAGGAAGTCTGGTGAACTCCTTGATTATTTGCTATGTTGATGTGTGTGCTTGTTATGTTTTTCTAACTACTCATTGTCTATATTATTCGCAATCTTTTCGATCCATTGCATTAAGTAATATAGGAATTCTTGCACATGAGTCTATAATACCTTAATATTGTTTTAAGATCTCATTTTTAGATCACTTCTGGATCTATGAATGGTCTATGATAGTGCTGATAGGTAACACCATCCTTCTCCTCATGTATCAACCAAGTACCATCATCCCTATGCGTTGCCTCCTTGGATAGGTGATCGGCAGCTGAGTTTCGTTCCCTGTAAATGTGATGGCAAACAAAGGAGTCAAAAGTCAAAATGAGCCTGTGAATATCATCCAAGATATGCCTCAATGAGTATGCATTGCAATTAGATTTTTTATTTATCCAGTTGCATACTACTTTTGAATCACCAAAGAGTTGAAGGTTCATGCACTGTTTGTTCAAGGAAAAATGAATGAGGTATTTGGCAGTTATGAGTTCAGCGAAGTTATTGGTGCCTCTGCCCAGACCCATTTGTATTTTAAAAGAATGGGTTTATGATATATGTAATATGGCTTCCCCCCACAACCTATCTCCTGTGTCGATCCATCGAAGTAAGCCCATGGCATGGAGGTGTTTATGGATTCCATTGTGATGTTCCTGTGATGCTGTTGAGTGGTCTCTTCTGGAATAGAGTGATAGTCGGCTATAGTTCTAGACAGTATAGAGGGCTAGTGTGGAGCCTTCTGCTGAAAAATAGTATTGTTCCTGGCTATCCAAATAGCCCAACAAGTGAGTAGTGGTAAGTTTCTCTCCTTTCCAGTGGCGGCCTTCCACCAATTGTTCCATGCATCTTTTATGTTATCACCGTGCCACCGACATGTTATGGGAAGCGATGTGTGTAGGCTATTCCATAGCTCTTGGGTGGTAGGGCAGTCCAGAAAGAGGTGGTCATTGTCTTCACTGCAATTTCTGCAAAGGTGGCACCAAAATGGTCCTAAAAAGGATCGCTTCATCAAATTTTCACCCGTCGGGATTTTATTGTGCAGAATAGACCACATTAGCAGCCTCGTTCTAGGGGCCGCTTTTAGCTTCCACATAAGGTTCCACCAAGGCTCAGTGTCTTGGGGCTTATAGGGTTCCATCAATACCAGATATCCTATCTTGGGTGCATATGAGCCATGTTTGGCATATGCCCAAATTAGTTCATCATCCCCTTCTGTGATCCTGATGTGGGCCTCTGTTAATGCAGTTAGGTAGTCACGCTAGTCCTGTTGCCAGTGCAGAGGGATATTTAGGAAGGTCCCTGATTTCCAGGCCTGTTGTGTCAAAGAGGAACGGGCATTGTCGGTAATATGGAAAATATGTGTGATGCCTTGATCAATGAGGTGTGCTTTCAACTCTGCATGTAGCCTATGAGCATTACCACAGCCAACCCAGGGGTCTTCCCCTATGCGCACCAGAGATCCAGATCGGATTCTCCATGTCAGTCCATTTCGTATAAGACTCATAGCATTTATTACAGCCTTCCAAATGATGGATATGTTTGATGTATTCCTTTGTGCTTGTCTGATCCAGTCAAGAGGATTGGAAGGGGTAATATATTTAGAGACCGCTACCTTCGTCCATAGGCTGCGGTTGTTGAGCAATTGCCATCCTAACTTTGCTGCCAATGCTTTGGAGAAGATATCTAGTCTCTTGATCCCCCAACCTCCCCACCATTTGGGCAGGGCAAGAGTTTCCCATCTGGCCCATGCAAAAATTCTCCCAGGTTGTTTCCCCTTCCATAAAAAACGACAACATATGTTTTGTAATCTGGCCAATATTCCTCTAGGGATCCAAGCCAACGTCATCCAGTATACGAGTATTGCTTCCAAAACAACCTTGATCAAGACCAACCTACCTGCTCTTGACAAATATTTGTGGTACCAGATATTAAGGCGTTTTTCTACCTTGGTGATTAGCCAGGTCCAATCGGCTATTTTATATCCATGTGGCTTTAGTCGATAACCTAGGTACCTCAACCCTTCTTCCAAAGGTAGGAGAGTAAAGGAAAATCTCCTGAGCGCATACTGTATTTCGTGTTGAGAGCATCCTGTAGCTGTGATAGTGGATTTTGCTTCGTTCAGCACCATTCCTGTAGCTTTTTGGAATATTCCAAATGCATTGTACAGAGATGTTAGATCGTCGATGCCTCCATTGAGGAAGATAAGTACATCATCAACAAATAGCAGGTGAGTCAGAATGCAGGAGTCAGTGATCTTAATTCCCATAATCCACCCTTGCCTGTGGTCTTCTCCGATAATTCTACTAAGACCCTCCATTATGAGTAGAAATAGAAGGGGGATAGAGGGCATCCCTGCCTGAGCCCTTGTTCCACATGAAAAAAGGGTGATGTCGAGCCATTGATTAGTACACTATAAGAGACGTTGGTTATACAACACATGATCCACTTGATGAAGGTGTAGGGGAAACCCAAATGAGTTAACAAAATTTGGATGTAGAGCCAGCTGACTCTGTCAAATGCTTTTGATAGGTCTACCTTCAATATCATACCTTTTAGTTTTTTGAGCTGAACAGTGTGGAGGAGTTCCTGTGCAGTGCCCACGGCCTCGTGAATCTGTCTGTTTTGAAGGAAGGCAAATTGTTCTGGGGAGATGTGCAAGGGCGGGATTGGCTTTAGGCAGTTAGCAATAATCTTTGTGATGATTTTGTAAATACAGTTACATAAAGATATAGGCCTGAAATCATCAAAAATGGATGGTTTGTCTGCTTTGGGAATGAGAGCTATGAATGTGGAGTTAAGGCCTTCCGACATCCTCCCGTGCCTTCGGCATTCTTCAATAATCCTTAACAGATCTTCCCTTATCATATCAAAGAAGGCAATGTAAAATTCCACTGTCCAACCATCTAGCCCCGGGCTCTTATCGTTCTTGAGCCATCTTAAGGTTCCTTCAAGCTCATATAAAGTGACTTCTTTTGTAAGATCCAGGTCTGCCTCCTGGTCAACAAATGTGGGGAATAGCTGGGTAGTGCGCATCACTTCAGCCAGAGTGGCGATAGGGGGTGCCTTGTAAATGTCTTTAAAATGTGAGTTAGCTTGATCTACCAGCTCTCGAAAGGATTGTATGGCTTGTCCATGCTCATTTTTAAGCTCCCATATTGTATTGATCGCCTTCCTCCCATTAGCATAATTATGGAATAATTTGGTATTGTTGTCCCCTTCCTTAAGCCAGATTACCGACTCCGTAGTCTTCAACGCTCTTCTTTGTCCTTCAAGATTTGTGTCCTCTTGTGCATTAGTGAGGCAATTTTATCTTTTTGTTATAGGGAGGTAGTAATCCCTTTAGTATCCTCCTCGAAGGTGAAGATGTCCTCTTCTGCTGCTCTAAGAAGTTGGTCTTCCAGGTTTCTTTTCCTCTGAGCCCAGGATTTGGATAGGGTTTTCAACTCCTTCAGGTTATGGACAAAGTCTTCCGCAAAGTTCCCATCAGTACCTGGAGGGTGGGCCTTCTGAAAGTCATCTACCATCCTCATGTAATCAACGTCCCTTAGTCATGTGGAGTTAAATTTGAAGGGAGCCTTTGGCTTATCAATGGCATCCTGCATTTCCAGATAGATGGGTATGTGATCAGATAGGCCCCCAGATCTGACCCATTGTCTGATGCGGGTACCTTTATTGACTAGAGGCTCTTCAATTAGGAATCTATCAAGACTTCTGGCAAGGCTTGCCTCACCAGTTCTATTATTCCGCCAAGTGGGCTGAATCTTGGTAGAGGGGATGTTAATAAGGTTGTGGTCCTCCAGAAGATTCTCAAAGAATGTTGATAGCATATCCACCTGTGCTTGTTGGCCCCATGACTCCGCATACCCTATGGAGAAGTTAAGATCCCCTCCCAGGATTATGTTGTCTTGCTGGAGGATTGATGAATTAAGTAGTTTCCTCCAGTAGTCAGCCCTATCATGACAAGGGTCATATACATTGATGATTCTGTAGTCAGCTTCAAGGGTGGATGAGAAAATATTAGCTCCCAGGTACCCTTGTCCCCCCCAAACATTATTTAGCTTAATAGATCGGTTGTGAATACCCAGGGCTACCCCTCCAGATCTTCCCGTGGCATCAAGCGAGTGAAAAGACCATCCTGGTAACCAAGATTCGAGTAAGGGAGTGATAGTGCTGGCAGGACCAAGGGTTTCTTGGAGAAAAAGGATATCTACAGCTTCCAGAGCAATCAGATGTCTCATGGCTAGTTTTTTCCCAGGGCTAGCCAACCCTCGGCAATTAAAGGAGAGCATCTTCATGGAGGGGGGACATCTAGGGTTTTCTCTGCTCTAAGAACCCAGTTTATGGTTTTTGTTTACCCGTGGCAATCTCCTCCCCTGCCTGGTGCTTGGCTTTGGATAGAGAGGAGGGGTGCCCCCGAGATGGTTTAGGTAATGAGGGGGTAGGGTCAAGACCGAATCCCATGGCATCAAGACCTTGTGAGCATAATCTCGAGCGAAGGGGGTATCGAGGTTCAGTGCTTAAAGGATGGTCAGGAGAAGGGTGCAAAGGGGCCTCTAGAATGGAAGGCTGGGAGGTAGTATAAACAGGAGGAGGGGTCAAGATAGGGAAATGTTGATTGATAGAGGGCATCTGGGGGGAGCTGGGGGGATAAAGGGGATCAAGATCATGAAGGGTGCATTTGAGATATAAGTAGAGGCTCCAGTATGAGAGCGAAATGTAGAATTACTTGGAGATTCAGATGCAATAAAAGCAAAGGAGTGAGAAGGAGTTGTCATACCCGTGGAAAATGTGTCCTCTATAGCCACCCGAGCTCTCGTCAGAGGTGGAGAGGGTGGCCGAAGTGGAGATTTCCCACGCTTCATCTTTGCCTCTTTCTCGTGTGCCTTGCCTGCTTCTACAATAGCTTGTTGTGGCTAATATTCTACTTCCATTGCAGACTGTCGCTAGTCCTAAGGGTTTGAAGTGCTCGGTTCTTTTTCAGATGACCTCTGACCCCCCTTGTTGATCAGGGGGAAATCCCTAAAACCATGGCCAACCTTGTGGCATCTTTGACATCTGTAATTTACTCCTTCATAGTCCAACAACTGTTTCCAAGAGTATGTCCTCCATTGTATGGTGATGTGTTCCTGTAAACCCCCTCTAGTATCCATGTGCACCAGGATCCTAGCATAAGCCATCTTGCCAATAGATAGGTAAGACTTGTCATACTCCATATACGTGCCTAGGGAGTTCTCGATGTGTCAAAAGGTATCTTCAGACTAAAAATGTAGCGGGAGCTCTGGCAGTCTAATCTAAATTGGGCCGACCCCAATCTGCTCTGTTCCCAGGTCGAAAAGTGGTGTCCATCTCTTTAGAAGGACAGGTGCATGCTCAAAGTGCCAATATGAAGATAAAACCCAATTCGTGTGGTCAGGCCTAGCGAACCTTAATGCAAACCAACCTCTCACGAAGGTCTGCACCGTAGGTATATCGGCGAAGTGATGTCCCCAAACCTCAGAGGCCCATAACTTTAAACAAGCCGCAGAGTAGTTCCGGCCTCGGATTCTTCCAACCAAAACTCTGTCCACGAAATCCATTGCTTCCCCTAATTGAATGTCCTCCTCGAGCCTGAGATTAATGTCTTCAGCTTTAGATTTAAAGCATCTAGATTTCTTGCGAAGCCTCGCTTCAGCAGTTGTGTCCTCCCAGCAGTCAGAGCTTTCCCCAGAGACCAGTGTGTCCTCAGGAGGAGGCAAGGGGGCGAAAGGTAGGGCGTCTGATAAGGGAGGGATGTTCGAAAAGCTGCTGGATGGAGGGGCAGAGGAATGCGGCGTGATTAGGTGTTCGTAGGCGACAATGGTGGATGAGCTGGGTAAAGAAAAGTTGAAACCAGAGGATGAGGGGAGGGAGGTTAGGCCAGTGCATGTATCCACAGGGTTAGGGTTAAGGCAACCCGAGGCAAACCCTAGTGAGGAAGGTGACGACGGAGGAGTGGATAGGGACGGCCAGGTCGGGAGGTCGTCTGATAGTATCACCGGGTAGTTCGAAGGGCCCGAGAATAGAGGTAAACTGACGATGGTTTCTGTCAACACACAACTGAATGGGGTCGATCCTTCCTCGGTAGCAGGCGAGGTCATCTAGATAGAGCCTTCCACCAGTAGTTCCTCCAAGTAATCAACAAGATCGAGGTCCATAGCTTTCGGGGAACGCAGATCGCCAACTACCTGGGGGTAACCATTGAGGGAGCAGCAAGAAGGGCGGGCAGTAGTGTGACTGGAGACCTAAATGCCGGGCGTGAAAGTAGGACTTGGTAAAACCTTGTTACGATAGCAGAGATAGAGGGTAAGGTAGAGTGACCAAACTATCTTACGGCCTACGCGTTCCTGCTGAAAACTGCCAGCTACAGTGTCTTGTACTACAAACACGAGGCCCTACCCGTATTCGCCCGCGCTTTCCATCGCAATGTGAGAGATATTATCTTATGCATTGTTATATAAAGATAATAAATGTTACTTATCTTTTAATGCTGCAAATATATATAATAACAATCTTTATCTACACTTAGTAATATATTTTCTCTACCAAGAAAATACATACTCACAATTTTTATCTACATGTAGTGATATATATAAACTCTCTTTTTTAAACAAATATAATAACTTATATTTTCTCTTTTAAAAAAATATAATAACTTATCTTTTCCAGAAAACACATAGATACTCGTATGTTTTATCACATTCCTCATCATTATATATATATAATCTTTCCAAAGACACTCAATTAAACACATATATTTTCCTTAAAAATATAGCGGATTAATTATCTTAAACACACATTTTCCTTAAAAAAATAGACGGGTTACTTATCTTAACCGTAGTCAATTAGCCCATCCAAAAATGACGCCATAAAAAAGAATGTGAATGGTCTTTTCTTCTTTCCATCTCTTCTACAAGCCTTTTGATGACCCCCCATGGGAAAACGGAAAATCCTATTTCCACCACTATAGGATCATTAATGCGCTCTTACATGCGCGGGAGATAGACTTTTATAACACGTGCAGGGGTAACGCGCCGTTTTTATTTTTATTATCTAGTTATAAACGTCTATCTCCCGCGCATGTAAGAGCGCATTAATGATCCTATAATGGTGGAAATAGCATTTTCCATGGGAAAACCATTACTGTAACAAGGAATCTGATGAGAATAAAGATAAACTCCCGTGGGGAAATGAACTAGTGGGCAGGCCCGATAAATGGCACCTAGAAATTCTTGGAAAATGGAGACATAATGTAATTTTTGGGCCGAAGGTTAAATAGGAGACATGGAGATATGATGTAATTTTTGGGCCGAAGGTTAAATAGGAGACTAGTGAAAACTCCAATTTTCATTGAGAGATGAAAAGAATATATTAAATTTTTTTTATTTTGGTAAAGGATGAAATTTTAAGAATAGAAATTTATATAAAAGTTTATAGATTTTGGTAAATCAAATTGTTTTTTAATATATCAATTATGTTTAGCCATATTTTTTTAAAATATTTTAAGTTTTAATAATTTTATATAACTTTTATTTCTCATTATTTTTTGAACGAATGTTAAAACCTAATCTCCATGGAATATTAGCCCTAAAATTTTCTAAAATTACTTGATAGTAAAATTGGAATTTTTTATTAAAAAGATTATCCACCGACGGAATCCCCTCTCTCTTTCCAAATTCAAACGCGAAACGTTAACGTTGAGACCTTACGAGGCAACACAAAGGGAAAGCAAGGAATGGAACTATATTCCCCCTCATCTTTGTCTCTTCTATTCAATACAGTCCACGAAATCCTGTTCAATACAGTCCATGAAATCCCAACCGTGTAACCTGTAAATTCTCAGCTTTGAAGTCTCCCACGGGCCAACATTCCCATCAATAATTGCATGATTCCTTGCATGCCTTGAGTTTGGAGCTGCAACTGCCATTCCTCGGCGATAAATTTGAGGATTTTGACCTGAATTCTGCTCGGACCGCAGCGCGATCAATATATTTGAGCTTCATCGGCCTTTTTAACATTTGGATTTGAATAGCGGCCGTCGTAAGGGTTTCGAAGGTCGTCTTCCTGAATTTTCAGGGTTTGTCGAGATGGGTTCTAGAAGTAGTTCTCCCTACTGGTGTCATGCTTGCTATCGTATGTTAAGATTATTGGCAGGAGATCCCACTGTTTGTCCCACTTGTGGCGGAGGGTTTGTAGAAGAAGCAAGCGATGGCATTTCGAGCTCCCGAACAAACCCCTTCGAGGGCTTCTTAATGGAGGGCGGAGAAAGGCTTTCTGTGGCTGACGTCATGGCTGACCTGCTCAACTTGCTGAGTAATCGAGAAAATAGAGAAGGCCGCGGTCATTTCCCTGACAGGATTCTCAGACGGGGCGCGATTGGGGGTAATGGCCCCATGGTGTTAATTTTGGGCAGTGATACAGGAATCGAACCTAGGACCTTGCCTGCAAATATTGGGGATTATTTCATGGGTCCTGGGTTAGAACAGCTAATAGAACAGCTGTCTCAGAACGATAGGTTGGGCCCTCCTCCTGCCCCGAGGGCCGCCGTGGATGCAATGCCCACGATTAGGATCAATTCCCGGCATCTGATTAACAATTCACACTGCCCTGTCTGCAATGACCGGTTCGAAGTCGGAGGCGAAGCCAAGGAGATGCCCTGCAAGCACATTTATCATTCAGATTGTATACTTCCCTGGCTGGCTCAGCACAATTCGTGTCCCGTCTGTCGCCATGGATTGCCGGGCGACTTTCCAGCTACATCACAGGCTAGATCTTCATCCAGGCCCAGAAGTGCCGCGTCATAACCCCCAGCTGCCAAGGTAATGTCCGGGGATCTCAGGCCCAGAAGTGCCGCGTCATAACCCCCGACTGCCAAGGTAATGTCCGGGGATCTCAGGATGCCCGTTGTTTTCTGCTAGTGTTGAATCCAGTGCGCAAAACAGTAATTCTAGGAATTATGTTTCAAGTGGAAAGAATAACAATGTTAATACTACTAATAATTCAAGAAGCAGAGACCATGGACGAGGTTTGACCAACGGAATTTTATGTGGTCTGTACGTTCTTCCACTGCAAATCACTGTTCTCATCGTGGTCAATATACTTCAAATTCAAATGATAACATTATCCGGAGGCAGCCGTGATGGCCCTTTGAGGAAGGCGATGGTTCTCCTTGGAGGACCAACCTGAGTCACTCATTACTCCAGTATGTTGACAGTAGACTGTAAATACTGGTTACATGGAGTTAGTCCCCATGTGACCTACTTTTCTCGATGTTATTTTTAAAAAGCTTCACTGTGTTATCTAGATTTACAGGTAGCGTTTAAATGTAACTGCAGTCTTATGGTATGCTTAATGATTGTCATAGTAAAAATGTATAATTGAGTATAATTGAGTGCAATAAGTGTTTTTTACGTTAATATAATAGAGATGTTATAATGTTTTTCTATTTTTTGATTCTGTTATTATCTAGCTCTTTCTCTTTCTTAAATTTAATCCTATTGTATTGTTGGCTATAAAATATTAAACTTATATTTTGGATCAATCATGCTAAAAAAATATAATAATAAAAAACTTAAAAGAATCATGCCCTATCTTTACTCTATTATTGTTAGTCACTTTGCTTGCACTCATCACTTGAATCTTTGTTAGTCACTTTGCTTGCACTCATCACTTGAATCTTTAATTAAAACGGATATATGCTGATTCTTAATAATATTATTTATGTTATATCAATTTCACATCTTTATATATAAAGTATTCTCATATTTTATTTTACTAAAACTTTGATTTAATCTCTATGGAAATATTTATAGTACTGAAGATAGAGGATTTAGATATATTTCAAAAGTAATTATAACATTTTTCCTTTTAGATTTAATTAAAAATTGTTATAAAATTAAATGAAAATAAAATATTTATGAAATATTTCAATAGTGAAATAAGTTATGGTTTTTGGGCATGTGGTATTGATGAGCCATGGTATTGTAACAAAGCTTATTTACAAGTTAATAATATCTATGGTAAAGTGGGAGCGAATATCCATGGTTCAAAATCCCATCATATTGTTTTAAAACATTTTGATTGTGAAAGAAGTTATGATTTTTGGGCATGTGGTATTGATAATCCATGGTATTGTAACAAATCCTATTCACAAGTTCATAATATCAACTACAAAGTGGGCGTGAATATCCATGGTTAAGAATCTTGTCATATATTTTGATTGTGAAATAAGTTGTGTTTTTTGGGCATGTGGTATTGATAAACCATGGTATTGGCCCATGGTATTGTAACAAATCTTATTTACAAGTTAATAATAACCATGGTAAAGTGGAGGTGAATATCCATGGTTAAAAACCTTGTCATATTGTTATAAAATATTTTGATTGTGAAATAATTTATGTTTTTTGGGCATGTGGTATTGATAAGTCATGGTATTGGCCCATAGTACTGTAACAAAGTGTATTTACCAGTTAATAATTAATAATATCCACCGTAAAGTGGGAGTGAATACCCATGGTTAATAATCTTGTCATATTGTTATAAAATATTTTGATTATAAAATAGGTTATAGTTTTTGGGCATGTGGTAATGATAAACCATGGTATTGGTCCATGTTATTGTAACAAAGTCTATTCCCAAGTTAATAACAAAATCGAAATATAACAAATTGAATTTTATTATTTTTATTACTTCAACATTTTATTATTAATTGAGTCAATTTTTAAATGTTTACACTCATTACTACCTTGATAATCACCGTTGAGTTTACCTTTAGAAAGTTACCATTAGATTTTTTTTTTTTTTTTTTTTTTCCAATTGAATATTTGAATTTTAAGCTACTCATTTCAAATGAAAATGGTATTTTTTCTCAATTATTTTTATATTCTCGACAAATATTACATAATATTCATTGACCTTTGATTTAATGTAAAAACTAATGTATCATTAACTTGATAGGGAAGTTTGCAAAATGAGTTTCTTATAACTGTCATTTGAATCGTCCACAAAGTCTTGGATAGATAATGATTGAATGTGTTGTTAAAATACTCTTAGATGCTAAATCATTAGATAAATTCCTTGCCCTATTTGAGTGTTATTCTTAGATATAACCATGATGTAGCTTCAGTTATCGAATTTACAAAAAAAATTGTCATTTGAATTCATTATATAAAATTGTGACTTAAACTTACCATACATATTATTTTAATAGATCCCCAAATATATGTAATGTCATTATTGAACAACATTATAACTCACAAAAAATAGTATTTGTCCATGAAACTAGGAAATACAAAAGGTGCTTGCACTAATTGGCATTTCAATTTTGCATTTCGATTTTTGTTTCAAAAAGTTGAAGGCTATGTCACATGATTATGAGATTGGAATTCACTAATTTAGAATAAGATTTAGAAGATAGCAAAAGAATATCTTTTGAATATGGAAACTTTTGTAGGTTTTGGATTTGGTGTTTGTGTCGTAAATCCAAATAAATGATATGAAGTTTAAATTGGTATTAGTGGTTTTGATTTTATGATTTGTAGCACATTTTATAAATGTTGTAACAAATAAATGTACAATATCATTTTACTTTTTGTAAGTTGAACCTCACTATCCATTAGTAATATATTTTACTTTTTGTAAGTTGAACCTCATTATCCATTAGTAGTATGGTGTGAGGCACTTGGCTTGCTATTGATGTATATATTGTGTCATTCATGAACATGGGACAATTATATACATTAGTAGCTTGGATAAGTGAATAGGGTAGATATATATTCAAAGCTGTAGATCCACTTTACAATTAATACTTACCTATATCAATTCTAGGCCTTGGTTCTAACAATAAAAAAGTTGTTGATCAAGAATCCTTGAACAATATGTATATGTCTGAATATGTCCTTTTTGGGTCATGCCTTTAGTTTTATTTTTAATGTGGGGGTGATGAATATATGGTAAGATTTTCAAATATGTTAACATCGCATTAGTTTAACCCCATTACTCCAAAAAAAATTAGAAAAAATTCAAATTAGGCGTGAAAGAGCCCATTACCTGGTTGTTGCATCAACGCCCTTCTTGTGGGTACCATAGTCATTTTTTTACATTTGTGAGATGCAAAATACCTATTCTTCCTCCCTGTATTATCCACCGCCCTGTAATATCCCAACACATAGCTGATTTCAATGCCTGTGGAATGTGGGAGACTTCATTTGCAACTTCATTGTACCACACATCCTACAATCTCACATTTCTACGTTTACCATTTTGCACCCCATGTCACTCCAATTGCACTATCAAATTCTCGATAATATTGTCATTGAATATGGCATAGATTTTGTACAAAGCTTGTCCTTATGTTATATTAACAAGACATTTGCTATTTATTAACCACCCTATTTGACATGCAATCTCGCAATAAGTAATGGTGAATTTAATAACTTTCACTACTAATTTCCTCATTAGAGACTAAAGTACTTGATCATTTATTGTATCAAGACTTGTAAAATAAAAGACGATGAATAGAAAAATAAACCCCTATAATGGAGATATTGTCAACATGCTTGGTTAAGAGGACCATGGCTTGGTGGTACTTGGGGTTGACACCACAAAAGAATAATGCTAATAGGCTTTGGATTTTTGGAATATTAAGAGTAAGTTGTATGACTGAACTCTTTGATTTCAAAAATAGTTTTTTGGTGCCTATCAAAATTTGACACAAAGAGAAGGATGGTAAACCCTAAAGTTGGAAAAAACTCTATTTTCCTCACTCCAAGTATTTTTAGAAAGATGCTGCAATTCCCCACTTTGCACAGAGTTTTCAAGCCCTCTAAAGTAGATGCTTTTATAGATCAAGGGGGAGGAGTTGAGCTACTAAGGAAGTTTCTCAAAAAAACACTTACTAATTCAACATGCTCTGCTCCAATTGACAAAAGTTTATTGGCAAACCCATACAAATAGTTTGCATGGTTATTTGCAACAATATCTAGTTAATATTGCATAGGGTATGTCGTAAAATACATCCTTTATATTCTTCCCCATTCAGTGCATGAATAACTTAGTTTTCATTGATCCCATGTCACCCTCAAATAAAATTTCCTACCAAATGAGGAATTCTCAAAAAACAAAGAGGTTCTTTATGATATCTTATTTAGTTTATTGTATTATATTTATAGATTTTCCCTCAACTTGGATGACAACCTTATTTTAGTTTTGGTACTGAACATCGTGGAAGCACAAGGCTCCTTTTCATTTTTAACAAGTGTATAACTCTTTTCTCATATAATTCATGACAATGATCATCGATCCTGTGACAGAGAAATTTTCTCAAGAAGCTCGAGCCTTTCTTTCTTAGAAAGGTGTTTTTCATTATGAAGATTACTTTTCATATATTAAGTTATTTGGGTTTGAAGGGAGCCTATCCTTCTCCCCTATTATATATGTGATAAGTTCTTCATAGCAGAGGTTCATCAACAATATAAAATTTGGGCCTATTTCTTCAACCAAAAATAGGAAAAAATAGTTTATGGCAACCCCTATCAAAATTGGGGATTTTATTGTCTAAACAATTTCTCAATTGGATGAAATAACCTTTTCTTTTGACAAATTCAAAATAGGAAATTCCAAGCAAACGATGGATTTAACCCAGAGGGTGTTTTCTTTGCCCATATGTTTTCTATTAGGTATGGTTATTTTTTTTATAGTTCTGAACAATTGGAAATCCAGTGGGAGATAATCATAATATACAAAAGGAATATGTTATATATCAAGAATGTCCCCTTCATTATGATCTCAATACACAAATTAAGAGGGCAGCCTGGAACCAACGTTGATTTTTGTTCTCCCCATTAATCTCCAAGAAGCTCTTCGATTTCTCGAAGCCAAAGTTCTATAAATACCAAAAAATTAAGGAGAGTTATGAAAAGAATGTTGGTGATAGAAGTGACAAAGATTCTCCATGAAAGAAACCTAGAAGAACAATTGCTTTACCAATTCCAAATGAAAAAAGAAGTAGTTGAAAATCACGTTCAAGACCTCTATGAAGAAGAAATAAACTCTTAAGAATATCGGGATTGATACTTTGTGTACAATTCTCGATTGGGTAGAAATACAAATGATTAAGAATAGAATCCTAACTAAGGAATCAATGCATCGTGACCTTGTTGTTTTCAAAGAGGAGCTAGTAACATTACATCATGAGAATGATCAACAATCTAGACAATTGCAAATTTGGAAAACTAATTTGAAGGATAAGAAGATAATTGAAAAATGGAACTCTGAAATAAACATTGCAAGTATTAAACCTCAAGAGTTATATAATTTCATCACGCCATGAGAGATGCTCTTGCATATTTTAGTAGTGAACACGAGAAAAAAAACATAATTCTAAGGAAAAGGATAATTTAGCTAGAAGTGGCTTTATGTCCTCAAACACTATGTGTTGAACCAATAATTGTAAGACCTATTGAAAAAGAACCTGACTCAAGCTAAAGGTTGGAGGGAGCTTCTAGTTTTCTGACATAGATAAAAATGTTGTAGAAAATATTAACAAAATAATTGCTCTGATTCTTGAATCATAGGGGTTGGTTGAAAATTCAATCAATATTTTTCATCCTTCAAGGAGTTTGTACAAAATGATCTAGAACACGATGAACATTTTTCCAAAGAAGATGTAAGTACATTCTTTGGAATTTTTTTATGATATGAATGATATTTAAGGGAGGGAACAAAATGTTTCCATCCAAGGCACAACTCAAACATTTAAAATCATGTTGGTTGGAAAGGATTAATTCACTTAGACAAATGATTTTTGATTGGGACATTGTTGTGGGAAAAAGAGTTGATGTTTTTTTCAAATTAATTGATGTGACAAAAGAGTTGGATGGCCCAAAGATGATAATTGATCGTTGACACCATACGAACTAAAGATAAGATGTAAGAACAATTGAATGCATTTAGGAATCTTTGGGATGCTAATTTTGATACTATTACTATATTTTCCCAAGAAGACATTAAAAATGGTTATTTCACTTTATTAATAAAAAAGATGATCAAGAAAATATGACACATCAATTGGGATTTGAGTTAAGAGAAATTGAATTTGAATTATTTGACATCTAGGTAAATGATTAGATAGTAACAACAATGTTAACTGAGTTTATTAAACAATGGTTAAAGGACACCTTATAGAAAGTAGTCAAATCGTAACGACCCACAAGGTCAAAGAAGCAATTACAATAGTTAGGATTTATTTCGAAGGCACAACATTTAAAAAGGTATTCACTAGATGGAGAAAGAGAGGGTGTTTCTAGCATAATAGGTAAGAAAAATCCCCTTCGAATCCCGATTCTATCATATTTCTCTTAGTTTGCAATTACTAAACATTTCATTTAAGAGTCCTTTTGAATGTCAAAGGTCAATTCCTAATTGTCTTCTCTATTTTTCTTCTAGGTCTTTTCTATCTATTTTATGGTCCATGGGAGCCCTATCCCAGTCCATTTGGATGAATGCATTTCATTTTATGAATATTATAAAAATTTTCTATAAATATTTATAATTTAAAGCTTCATAGGGAACTAGTTGGGGAGCATAGCTAGTGTGATCTTTTAACTCTCAGTTTTAAATGTGGTATTTGAAGTGTGTGTCTCCTTAAAACCTTTATAAGTTTAATTGAATGATAATGTTGATTTCTCTACATGTATGGTCCTTTTATATTTATCTTGCAAATAATATGCTATGCTGGAAGCAATGTGTTATGAAATTTTTCATTTTCTTTTTTGAAGTTCATGTATTATAGTCATGTTTGTAAATATTAATTTCCTCTGAAAGGTCTAGTCTTATCTTAGGAATTTTTTGTTTTATCAGTTTTGAAAAGAGGAGTATTACACGTCATTTTGTCGCATTAGGAAAATGATCGTTGGTTTGGATCTTTCGATATCCATCAAAGTGTTCCAAAGCATCCCCCTACAAGGTTAGAACCTAAACAATCCCAAAGAGAATGAAATTGCTGGATCTCAAGGCCCAAAAACCTATTTTTGGCTTCCTCCATAGTTCCCTAGTCTATTTCTTCTCATGCGCAATAGAGACCATTAGAAGTTGCACAAAAGTGCACTTTATGTTACACTATGGCCTGCGCACATTACTTAACACAAGTAAAAATAAAAAATAAAGCATTGTTAGTCAAATCTTTCCCAACTAACAACTTCAAACGGATGCCTACTCAATCTTGATCCCTCCCATCATGGAGATACTTCCCTCTCTTTGTGGATCCCATATCCCACCATTTGTGGATCTCATCCCTTAGGAAGAGGATCCCAAGCCTCCTCCTCTTGGACTATAAATCAAAAATAGGATAGAGGAATGGGGAGGAACATTGAAGGTAGGATTATGCTGTAGAAATAAGGCTATGAGTCTTTTCATCCAAGGAGAAGGTTGGAAATTGTGAGAAGAGGCTTGTAACATCAAGGCTTTGAGGTTGTAAGTTTGTTCTCCCTTTTATTTAATAAAAAACAACTGTTCTTTCCTAATCATGTCTTTTCTGATATCATTTATGGGATTCCTTGATCACTTACATAGGTTATGATTGGTTATTGATTCAATTTATGATATTTGTTGAGTTAAGCATTTCATTTATCTTTCATTCTATATACTAGATGCTTTAATCCTTGTGTGTTTCTATTTATGCAAATATCCTTCGAAACATCGTGGAGAAGTTGTGGAAAGCATTGGATCGATCTCTAAATCATCGAGGAGAAGCCACAAGTGGAAGGAACTAAAAGGATTTAGACAAGAATTTCATTAAACCGGTAAGTGATCTCTCGTATTACTTGTTTCAATCAATCTTAAGCTAAGGAAAGGTAGTAGTTCTTTTCTTGGTTGTTACTAGATTTCATCTGATATTTAGGGAGATATGTCTTGTCCGCAAGAGGGATTAGTCCACCTAACAAATTCACGACTCCAATGGGATCATATCACTCTCCATCATTCTATTTGTTTTGACCTTTGATCCTTTTGTCATAGCCCTATTTGAGTGTTTGGAAACACTGAAAATCTAGATTTTATGATTTATTTGACTTTTTATTTTCTCTAAAAATTTCTCATTGTGCACACTTTATCTTTAGGCATAGAGCCTATTTTTGCACACTTAAGCCTTTGCAATAGTGTGTATGCACATTGAATTGATCTATTTCCCACGCACATACCTGAATTTTTTTAAAATTTCAGTTTTCTTTTCATCAAGTCCAAAAAAAAATATTTTTCTTGTTTAATTACACTTGTTTACACCTTCAAAAGTCTTAGTCAATTGGTTCAATGTCGTGAAAGAGTTTTCTTTCAATTTTTTTGTTTTCACAAATTAGGGTAAAAGCTTCATCTAGTGTGTTGTTGATCTATCAAAAGAAAGATTAGTTGGTCTTGGTTTTTTGTCTTCCTATCTTTCTTCTTTTGAACATATCAGATCTTGTGTTTATTTTTCTCTTTTGTGAAATATTGTTTCATGAATGAAAAGCAATGATTTACAAGAATGAGTATTGTTTATGAAAAGTGCTTCTTATGTTGAATTTGAAACGAAAAGTCATTTTTCTTCCATTGTTGAAGTGTTTTAGAACTGTACTCTTGATTGCATTAAATTCATAGCATTCATTAGGAGAAAATCATTTTAGTGTTGATTGGTTTCTTCATGCATTTTGAAAATTTTCGAGTGATTGTATGTCAAAAAGGAAAGTTTCTTGATTTTTTGAGTTATTGGGAAAAATTGAAATTTTAAAAGTTAATTTCTGCATTTGGGTAATTTGAAATTGAAGATCTACATTTAGGAAAAGGGATATAGTGGGAATTTAAGAGTTTTTTTCATTTCCATTGAAAAATTGAAAAGGTTCTCTCCTTACTTCTGTTAGAATTTCATTGAAAAAAATATTACAATTTCATCTTCGATTGCATTAAGGTTATGCATCAAGTCATAACAACATGAGTTTCACATCCATTTACCTTTGAGTAAGTAGCAACTCATAAAACAATGCTAATAAAATCAATCTAGAAATTTTTATTATTTTAGGGCTCTTTTCCACCTAAATTAGATCAGGTTGTAGGGATTTGGAATAGGAAATGAGTTAAATTTCCAAATCTGCAAACAAACATTAGCATCTTGTAATAGGGAGTAAATCCATTTACTACAATTTGGCTCTAGGAAGCTCCCCTCACAAAGGAATTAAGCACTAGATCATGTCAGGCCCAGTGGAGTGATCGAACCCACTTCATTGGTTATGGTAGAGTGATTTACATGTATTAAAAACAGTGTTGAAAGGTACATGGGAGTCACTTGGAAGTAAACCTTAGATTAACCATGTTGAGGAACTTTCAAGGGGATTGAGCTTTGTTACTCTTCTTTTGCATGTAAGTTCGATCTGTGACTGTCCCCCTAGGTTAAATTGTTTTATGTGGTAACCTTAGAGACCATAATATTAGGGTTATTACCTAAGGTGATGATGGAGGGAAGTCTCTACTATACCTAGAACACACGTTGGCTAGACTCACTTGGACCCTTTTGGAGATTTTTCTTCATTTGAGATGGCATAAATGAAGATTACTTGCACCAGATCGTGTACAATAAGCAGGTTGTCAGTGTAACTAGTTCCACCTGCTCCACATTTAGCCACTTTTCACATTTATCTCTTTGACATTGGGTTTCATCAGCAACTAGTGATTTTGTTGTGAAAAGCTTGTTTGCATGGTTTGATTCCTTAGATTTACTAGCACATGTTATTTTCTTACTTTTTACTTTCTACAAACCTTAGTTCTGGATTGTGAAAATTATTTGGTTTCTTAATAAAATTTCACAGTGGCTTATTCACTAAGGCATTCACCTAGAATTCAAGGTTTATCCCCTAAATTTACACCTAGTCAATTGGAAAAGATTAAAACTGAAAGGTCAAAATCAACAGGATCTGGAATCTTAGAACAACTTGAAACATCTACGGTTTTAGAATCTAAGACAATAGAAATTGAAGTGAATCCAACCCAAGAAGTCGAATCAGTCTTAGCTCATTCTAGCCCATAAGTTACCGAAGTTGTTCAAAGTGAATTTGATACTGGAGAAGTTTTAGACACATAATTAGCTGAACCAGAAGTTGAAGAACTTAAGTCTGATAGTTCTCAACCTGAATCACCTTTGGTTGTTACAGCTCCTACTCCTGCTCCACCTTCACCTTGAAGGAAACTTATAATTACAACTATATTACCTCCTGGTTTAATTATTATTGAACATGTTACTACGAACAAGGATGAAGAATCACCTCATACTCTAGTTACCACTGTGTTGTACTATGAAACAACCCCCCCATTTATGTATAATAATAGCTAATGTTAGACATATAAATGGGGACCCTTTTTAAATTTTTTAGTCTTTAGAAAATAAATCCTAACTCTAAGAAATCGCCTTGAAAAAACTCTTAGAATGACCCAAGTTTAGGATCCCCATCGCAAATCACAAATCACATTTTTCCATGTGATGATCATAAACACCTTAAAGAAATTGCGATATGCGATCAAACCTCTTGCTGTGACATACCGATCAAAACCCCTTAAGGAGTCACAATCGTATTTTGCAAGAGTCACAAGTAAATAAGACTAGCCACAATGTCATCCACCAACAATTTGTAAAATGTGATATCCGCAATCGCATTTCGCATTATGAACAGGTAAGGCTATATAACTGCGATGCGAGAATCAGGTAGCACGCGTGGGAAGTAACTGTGTTTTAAATATAATAATGAATGGTTTGACAGAGTAATTAATATTTAGCGGCCCAAGGGGAGGTAATGATTTTGCAATTTATGGCTAGTTAATGTTGAATATCTCATTTGAACTCCCACCACGATTCAAAGTATTTTAACAATGCTTTGATCCTTAATCGCCCAATATCGTCTACGCTGATATATCTCGTCCATTTCAGGCAAGCTACAAAATATATTTCATTGCGGAAGGTGATGCAAAAACAGAAAAATTTGAGCATTATAGAGTTCGAGCTTACAAAAATGTCTCCTATATTCTCTAATATGGTCTGCAGTGTTGACAAGGGTGCAACGGCTTGGGAGGTGATATACAATAGGCTTGAGGATGAGTGTCCCAAGATTACTGTCACAAGAGCAACAACTGACTCAATAAGACCTTTGGGACTCTAATTCAAGGATGTCGCATGTTCTTTCCTTCATAGGATAGGAGTGAGAGATAAAATCCTCCCATACACTGATATGATCAGGTGGGTGGTGGAAAACCTCACCATTGAAGATAGGCAATTCAAGAATTCGAGAATGGAACTCATGGGGTCATTCAGAGCAGAGGACCTGAAGCAAATGTACCATATACCTAACCCTCAGGATATATATGATAAAACATACATGGCCAACTTCGCAAAGAAGAACGAAGAACCCCTCAAGATGATTCAGGGCTAGAGAGTATTGGAGAAAAAGTTCAAATTTGATAAATCAGGTATGTATCCTATAGCCTCTTTGGAAAACCCCTACAACTATGCAGCTGCTATGTTATGTAGACTATACGGGTTACCTAATAATGCTATGTTTTCCATAGAATGGATTCCTCTGATTGATGCTTGTGTTAATTCCCACATCATGAATTGGGCCACCATCTTATCTGATAACCTAGCCACCATCATCAGCGAATATCGACAAAATAAATCCTCCTCTCCAAAGAACCTTCCTCCATTCTATTTTAGTGTCTACATTATGGACGCCATCTATTTCTGCACTAAATTTCCAATTATGGGTTGGAAATAGACCTTGCAGGACCCCTACCTTATCCATCTCAGTCATAAGCAAATTTGAGAATCCTATTATGTACCCCATTTCTACAAAATATTTCATGTTGTTATTTTGCCACTACATCAATTAATTTTCAATAAGAAAGCCCCCAGGTTTTCCCAAGAAGCCACTGTAGACCTTCTGGCTATCGGCAAATATTTTGTTGAAGAATGGTTCACCTACATTAGGGTTTTTGGTAGCCCGACAGACCCACATGTCCTCCCTCTATATGTTTATGATAAATTGTTAGCAAGAGAAATAGCCCACCAAACCGTGGGAAAAGGCCTGACCAAAGTTCTAAAAGAAAGCAAGAAGTTGTTATGGCCATCTTTTCCTATCAGGTGCAGTTCTTTTTCCTTAGCAAATTTTAATGATGCGATAAAGGAGTCAGTAAGCTTGGAAGGTCTCAGGCTCCATACTCTGCCCAAAATGCAATTTGATCAAGACAAGATAGAATATAACATCACCACTTCGGTAAAGATCAAGCCTTATAACCATGAGGCTAATAATTTTGAAGACCTTTTATAGTTGGCTCAATCCTTCGAATAATCATTCAAATGGGAGAGGACAAATCTGAGTCTTGGAGAGTATTCGAGAACAAGTTCAAATTTGATAAATCGGGAGTATGAGAACAAAAGGCTCAAGGTAATCCCATTACATTTGTTGAAAATCGAGGACAAGCCTACTCCTATTGTGACTGTCAACAGTGAGGCACTTGATTCTCGCTTAAAGTCTCATGCAAATACAGGGAAAGCACTAAACACAGAGAAGGCCCAAGACATCAAGACTACTATAGAATCTAGCCGGAAATCACCCGAAAAGAAGGGTATGAGCACCCCACCTAAAGATATTGTTTAGGAGATCAAAATAAGTAGTTTGGAGCAGGAGTGGGATCAATTCAATAATAGAATACAAGACACTCCCAAGATGATAGATACCTAGGACACTTCGGAGTATCAAAATCCTCTACATGTTCAGAAAAATACAAACTCTGAACTAATGGACGAGCAAGCGACGACGTCTCAGCAGATTGAAATCATCCCTACTCTACCCACATCGGAAATTATCTTGAAGGTGACTGAAATCCCTCCTCTTTGCGTGTTCTACAACCCACTACAAAAGGTTGTAGTAAGGAGACAAGGTTAAAGGAGAAGGATTGAAACACCTGAACTCCCACCTGGGAATGAGTAAATGGAAATAGTTTGGCAGGACGTCCCTTCCAACCCAACTGAAAAATGGATGAGATTGTCATAGTTTACAGGAGCATACACAACTAATACCATGGACAAGGCTACCAAAATATCTATTTTGTTGAAAGTAAAAGAAGCAAATATTGCACATCTCGAGCAGCAACGTGACAGAGAGGGAAAGTGTGAACATACAAGCCACTGAGCAGCTGAACCAATTAAAACAGAGCATGGAGGTGTTGAAAATAAGCCACAAAGCAGACATATCGGCTAAAAATATGCAACTCTAATACTTGCAACAAGCCATGGAAAGATATAAGGATGTTCCTACTGTCGAGGAATTTATCAAAGAGGAACTAGAGCTTAATTCTCTCTTATTGAAGAAACAAGAACAATTTTTCCAAAAGATGTCACATATCGCTCCTTATTTGATCACTAGTGACCAGATAACGGATAAAGCGATTAACTAGAGCATTGATTTTACCGATTTGAACACCAGAATCTCAGAGTTCATCGAATGGAAAGAAGCAGAAGAGGGGAGGAAAGATAATCTCCTTGAGATTGAGGAGACACACAAGGACATTATTTTCATAGATTGGGACGCAAGGATCAAACAAGCCAAACTAGCAGCAGCAAGAGCGGTCAGGGTGTTAAAGAATATAGTAAAGGTGGTAAATCATACTTTGTTTGCCACCAACTTGGTGAAAGAAGGAAACCTGAAAGAATTGCCCGATTTGAATGACTTGCATAACAGATGGAAGGAAAGAGCAGAAAAGCAAAGGGAAGCGATCGCAAAATTGGCAAAGACTGGTTGGGAGCTGTATTGGCAATACCTTGTCAAGCCACACAGAAAAATCATGACCCTTAACTGCTCTCTCCATTTGACTCAACGAATGATGCCACCTCTCACAGATGCGATTTTTGCAGGACAGGTTAGAACACATTTTGGGACACCTCCTCAAATCAAACCGATGGCTGATATATGCAATTTGAAGAACAAGCTGACAGACAGAAAATCATCATCATAGCCTCTCCTCATTAAGCCACTGTTTATTTTTGGATTTAGTTAACTAGTTAGGAGGAAGTTTGTTTGAAACCTCCTCAAAATTTTGTATAATCTATTTTTGAACATTAGTTAGAATAATATTTATACCCTTCTGATGCATTTAGAGAAGGGCCCACAATTTTATTAAAAACATGTGCAAAGAATGGACTATTGTAAGTTTGTGAATGCTTTGGTGAAATTATGGAACATGATCATTTCTTTTAAATATCAGACTACTTTCCTTTGTTGATGCACTTTTGTATACTTGGAAGATAATTTGATTTGAAGAAGGAGTTGATCTATGTCATTAGTCAAATGAGAAAAAATTCACATATATGGTACTTCTATCTTATATGATTATTCATGTTTTTGTTTAATTAGTGACAACACTTTATTTTCATGAATTTTATATGAGATATGGTTTTTTTGTTAAAGTATTAATTGCACAATTGTATGATGCCAAGCTGGGATTATTTATTTTCGTATATATATCATCACATATGCGATATAGTTTATACATTTATTTGACTAACTATTTAGTCAAAGAAATTATCTTTACACGTTATCATCTTTGTTTTATGCGTGATTGATCTTTATTATCACATGTCAAGCAGATATCTTTGTAGATCGCATATTATACAGAAATACCCGGGTTTATATTAGATTAAGTTAGTTAGAGATTTGCATGATAGAATAGCTCATTCGATTTATCATTATTCTAATTCTATCACTTGTAAAACACCCGCTCTCATTTTAAAACTCATATTGGGAAACTGGTCCTATTATCCCCAGTCGGAGCCACCACTTTAAATGAAAGAGGAGCTGTCTTAAGGTCTAGACCGGATGGTTATCCCCCATGTTGTAGTAGCAAAAATCTGAGGCTTCAACATTTTATTGCTAGAAGGAGGGCCTTCGACTATGAATGGCATATAAATCTAAAGATTTATCGAAAAACATTCGTAAGAGTCAAAACCACTCCACCACTTCTACACCTTCTCCAGATTACTCTCCCAAGATTCCCGAAGTCCATTCTTTGATACAAAAATTGGAAGAGATATCCATTTCTGATGAGAAACCAAAGAGGCTTGGAGCTTTTGAAGAAAGTGTTACTTCCTTATTACGAGAAACTAGTGTATTAACTAGATTGCAAAGTGAAAATCTTGGAGTAACTCCTTTTGAGTTTCTCATCCCTCCACGACACAGAAAACTTATTACATCAAGATCTGAATCATATACCAGTGAGATCACATCGCCCTTCCATCCATTCACTTCTCCATCCATTTCTACTCAATCCACTACTTCCCAACTATCCACTTCTCCAACTAGTATTGTTATTAGTAGTACTAGACCAATAGTAAGTTATTTGCCATCTATATCTACTTCTGGACTGGCCTTCCCATCCTTTCAGTCGTCAACTCAAGCTATGGCCAATCAACCTGCTCAGCATTGGACAAATCATGGTGTTGTAATGCTCTCCCAGCAAACCTAGAAAAATGGCTACCTAAGTATAATCCTGATGATGGTGTTCCAACTTAAGAACATCTAAATAACTTTATGTTAGCCATGAATCTTAATGGAGTTGCACATGAAGATGTTGTGATCAGACTATTTCCTTATACTTTCCAAGGATCTATTGGGTCTTGGTATTTTTCCTCCCAGCAACTTCTATAAGATACTGGGATACTTTTCAAGAAGTATTTCTTGCAAACTTTGGTGATGACATTACCATTGCATCCTTTATCAATGATCCTTCTAACTTAAAATAAAATCCAGATGAACTCCAGATTTAACAAGTTACTAAACAAAATCCCAGCTGCCTTAAAACCTACAATATATGTACAAATAGAATGGTACATATCCTCTCTTCCTTCTAATATTGCAATTTTTGTAGATAGAGCCAATAAGTCTACCCTTGTAGAAAACATGAAAGAAGCCCTATCTGTAGAAAGAAGGATTATTTGTTTAGAAAGGAAATAAAAGAAAGTAACATTTAAGGATGATTCCAAAAAGAAAACTTCAAAGGACCCTTTTGATCTTAAGGGCCTTTAGAAAGTATTAAAAACCATGTCCAATGAAATGGTCGAAATCAAGAAGTAGGTTGCAAAATCCTCTGCTCCCAAGAAACCTTTTCGCTCATTTAAATAAAACCCTTCTTCTGCATCACAACCACCGAATATTATTTCAAATGCCGAATCTGATCTAGAGATAGAAGAAGACTCATCGGCTGAAGAGGAAGTCGAAACGAAAGAAGAGGTTGAATTAAATGGAATGTGGGATTTCATTCTCCTAACTGAAGAAGAAGCACAAGCCATGCCAGTAACTACAAGAAGTAAAAACTCTCCTGATATGTCTATCACAAATCACAAACAAAAAACTACTACTCCTGTAAAGGAGAAAACAGTAAGTAAGAAATCTAAGACTAGTCAAATTGACCCTATTCCACTAGATCCTCCAAATGCCTCCAAAACATTGGTAATCTTAGACACAGTGGAATACAACATAGTCGAAGATATGAAAAAGACAAGAGCAAACATTTCTTTGCATGAACTCACTAAACTCAAGCAACAACAAAATATTCATGTATCTCCTCCGCCATCTGTTGTAGTAACTCAAGCTTCTTACGATATGGGAAAACCTCCCTCATCTTCAAACAAAGTCAATCTGACAGATTTAGTCCTGATAGGTGATAGGTCTATATCTCATACTCAATTTCTTCTTACTTAAGAGATTTTCAACAGAAATGTCCATAATTTCCTTGTTGATTCAGGCGCTCTTCAAATATTTTTCCAAGAACTGTGTGCACAAAATTGAATATTGCACCTCAAAAATATGAAGTACACATAGTTCAATTAGACAGGACAAAAGTAAAGGTACTTGGAGAAATAGAATCAGTTTCACTTAGGCTTTCCTCTAATCCAAAAGTTTCACAAATAATTGATATTCTAGTGGCTGATATCCTTGAATTTTATGGTTTAATTCTAAGTAGGGATTGGTTTGAAAAGTTGCACGGATACTTCACAATTGATTGGTCTCACATGTGGCTACCACACAATGGTAAACCAAATCAAATTAGAGTAGAGCGAGAAAACTTCATGAAATACACAGTCACTAATCTTGAGGGAAGAAATGAACCTATTGCCTTCACCAATAATATCATTGGTAATTACTCAACGGAGTCATTTTTAGGATCTTTTAATGCTTAAAGGTCCCCTTTTCCCGCTGATGTTGTAGTGTCTCAAATAGAGAATTTTTCTCAAACCAATGCTTCAAAGTGAGCTAATATAGAAAATAAAATTGTAGACAATTCATTATTTTGGAATCTTTATTTCGATGGTTGCAAATCTAAAGATGGTGCAGGTACAGGATGTATTTTAATCAACCTGCAAGGAGAGAAAACCATGTTAGCCTGCAGACTTGAATTTCAATGCACCAACAATACTGCAGAATATGAAGCATTAATTCAAGGGTTGTATAAATCCATTGGTCTTAATGTCAAATATTTGCAAGTATACCAGGATTCTGAAATAATTGTTAAACAGGTAAGAAATACAATTGATTGTGTGTATGGGCACCTTAAACATTATCAATCTCTTGCTTAGAATCTTACTTCTCACTTCACTGTTTTTAACATTTATTCAGTTCCCAGATTGCAAAATGCAAGTGTTGATTTACTTGCCAATGTGGCATCCAAGCTTATACCTTCTGAAGAATTTATTCTAGATAGATTTTCAATAGAATTAGTTTTTAGGCCATCCATTTTTGATAATGTGACAAATTGGAGAGTGTTTAATAATGATGCCGATATAATCAATTTCCTTACATGATAAGGGTCTTATGAGGAAAAGACCATAGATGAACATGAGCATGATCTACAAATCAACTATGAACAAGATCAAAACCCAATTCCAACGTTTGTAGTTAAGATGGAAGATCTCTATGATTTAAAGGATAGATTCAAGAAAACTACCAACTCAAAGACTCAGAGTTCCACTCTGATATTTGAAGTGGTAAGTCTAGGATCAACTGAAAAACCTCAAAATGTCAACTTAGGTCTTTGTTTATCATCTGAAGAAAGGATATCATTCATTAAGTTGTTAAAAATGTATAAAGGTGTCTCTGCCTAGGATTATGTAGATCTCAAGACCTATGAGACCTCTGTAATTCGACATACCATACCAATGATTTCAAATGAAAAGCCAATACAACAGAAGCTTAGGAAAATTCACCCAAACCTTGAAAGTCAAATAACATATGAATTTAACAAGCTCCTCAAAGCCAAAATAATCTTTCTTGTTAGACACTCAAAATGGGTATCAAATATGGTCCCTGTAAGGAAAAATAACGGTGATATTAGGATTTGTATTGATTTTAGAAATCTAAATAAAGCTTTTCAAAAGGATAACTTTCCTTTTCCTACTATGGAGCAAATATTGCAAGCAGTTGTAGGTTTCGAATTAATGTCTTTTCTAGACAAATTTTCAGGATACAATCAAATTCTTGTACATCCAGATGACAGATTAAAGACAACATTCAGGACTAAGTGGGGAACATACGCTTATCAGAAGATGCCTTTCGGACTCATAAATGCAGGTGCTACATTTCAACGTGCTATGGATATCGATTTCAAAGGTCTGATTAATAAATCAATTGTTATTTACCTAGTTGACATCACAGTCTATTCTAAGGATAGAAACAATAATTTAAATGACCTGAAGCATATTTTTGAAAGATGCAAGAAATATGGAATTTCCTTAAATCCAATAAAATCTTAGTTTGCTTTACCAGAAGGCAAACACCTTGGATTTATAGTGTCCAAGAAAGGGATTTACATCAATCCTGATAGAGTCCAAGAGATTGAAAAAATTCCTCTCCGACATAACAAAAATACCATGCAATCGTTCCTAGGTCAAATTAATTTTGTAAAAAGATTTGTCCCAGTTTTTTAACAGATACTCCTACCCCTTCAAGCAATGATAAAAAAACGCAGTCTTCAAGTGGGTTAAAGATGAAAGAGAATCATTTGAGTTGATTAAAAAATCCATTATCAATGCTCCTTCTTTAACAACCCCTGACTTTCTCAAACCTTTTGTGTTGTACACTTTTTCATCCGATACATCATATGCAACATTTTTAACACAACTGAATGAACAAAATATTGAGGCACCCATCTCTTTTTTCAGCTCTAACTTACAAGGTGCCAAGTTAAATTATTTAGCTGTTGAAAAATAGGGTTTTGCTGTTTTTAAAACCTTGAAACATTTCAGATCTTTTTTTTCTTAAAAACCATAAAAAAATAGTAGTACCTTACCCTGCAGTAAGGCAATTATTGATTCGAAGAGAAGTAGGGAAGAAAAGATCCAATTGGGTTACTACGCTTCAAGAGTGTGATGTAGAAATCAGGCCAGCTAAAATTGTTAGAGGCCAAGGTTTTTGTAGAATGTTGACTAGAGATTCTCATCTATCAGCAGAAGAAGGCCAAGGTAATGAAGTGCAGATATCAGAGGTAAGCCTCAATGATGCACAATCGCAATATGTTGATTTGAAGTTTTATTTTAAGAATGGATATGCCCCTATGCATGTCAATTATAAACAAAACGTGCTTTAAGGTTGAAATGGAATCAGTTTGAATTAATCAATGGTGTATTGTTTAGAAAAACTTATGATTCGGTATTGTTAAAATGCCTAGAAAAACCTGAAGCTGGAAAGGTCATGCAGGAATTACATGATGGACCAGTTGGAGGACATTTTGGAGGAAATACCACAGCTCACAAAATCCTCCATGCAACTTATTATTGGCCAACACTATTCAAGGATGCGCATGAATATGAAAGAAAATGTAAAACTTGTCAAACTGCAACTGAAAGAGAAAAAAGCCAGCATTTCCTTTGCAACTAGTGAACATCCAACAACCATTCGAACAATGGGGATTAGATATAATTGACGAGATTCTTCCTAACTCTTCCAAGTAGCACAAATACATCCTTACCGCTACTGATTATTTTACAAAATGGGTTGAAGCTATCCCCCTAAAGATATCTAATGAAGAAAGCATTACAGAGTTCATTGATTAGTACATAATTACCAGGTTTGGCTTACCCATAGCTTTAATGTTCGACAATGCATCTTATTTCTCTAGAAATACAATGGTAGAATTTTCTTTGAAGAGAGGTTTTAAATTAAAGTATTCAGCCAACTATTATCCACAAGGTAATGGGCTAGCAGAATCGACAAACAAAAACCTCATCAGAATCATCAAAAGGACTATTGACCAAAATCATAGGAATTGGCACAAAGCATTGAAATTTGCTCTTTGGGCAGACATAACTACATAGAAGGAATCTATTGGTTCTTCTCCTTTTGCTTTAGTTTATGGAAAAGAAGTTGTTCTCCCCACAAACATAGAAATTCCATCTCTCGCCCTAGTGCAATTCATCAATGAAAACCCTTCCTCCTCCCTACAAGCAAGACAATTCCAGATTCTTAAACTTGAGGAAGAATGAGAAAAGGCTAAAGCAACCCACTTCCATCACTAGCAATTAGTCAAAGCCTCTATTGATACAACCTTTGCCAGCCATAATACTTTTGAAGTAGGTGATCTGGTTTTGAAATGGGACAAAGCACACGAGGAAAAAGGTAAACATACCAAATTCCAAAGACTATGGCTTGGCCCTTTCGAAGCCATTGAAAAAATTGGTCAATCAACATTTAGTTTACAAGATTTATTAGGAAGGACAGACTCCTTACCTGTTAATGGGAAAATTGTCAAGAAATAATTTTCCTAGAAGATAACCTCTTCTGATTTTGTATCATATTCCCTTTAAAATTCTTAGGAAAATAAAGGTTAAATAGTATTTACTTTTGTTTTTTTTGTTTTTTTAAATAAATCTTTGATAATTTTTTTTATTTTTTCACTTCTATAAGTAGGAGAAGTTAAAGAAATGGTTAGGACATATGACTATCAAAGTGAGCTTGATTTATTTGGAAAAACTTGATCTTGCTGAAATATTTATTGTATGGACAAACTCTTACATTTACAAAGTATAGATGTGTTGTTATCAGTCAAGAAAAGAATCTTTAACCTAGTAAGGACTTTTTGCAAATCGGTATCTTAAAACTCTATCATTATCATCCAAAACTCTTAAATGAGCTGATGATTCACCCCATCTAATAAAACCTTCCTTTTTCAGAGTGTAATTCTAAAATATAAAATACTTAGAAGATAATAAGTCTCAATACGAGATTATTTACCATGATCATAGGGAAATAATTAAATTGATATTCCCAAAACTGCATACCAAAACAAGGTAATAGCCAATGATCTAATCAACCGAAGGAAAAGGGATCTCATCAAGAGCTAGCTTGATCAATTTAGTTACAACCAGCAAGTGGCATTGTCATTATTAGGTTACCAAGCCTAGACAATGTCTTTTAAGAAACAAAAAAGAAAAGACAAGATCCAAATGAGATTGGAAGCAAGTGAATATCATTTTGAATTTTGAAGATTCCTTTAGATGTGACAATGAATCATTGTTGGTTAAAAGATAACCCTGTCGAGGCTATGAATGTCTGCTGGCAGCAAAGGCTCTATCTGTGATAAATGAGTCAAAAAACCAAAAAAACTAATATGTAGAAAGACCTCTGCTATATCTCTTTAAAATCTTAGTATTGACTGGTGAAGGCATTTGTATTTTTATCACTATAAAGGGTAAAGTAGTTGAATAAATAGTCTGGGTAAGTGATTATGATTCTACGGAAATGTTGTTTACTTTATAACTTATGTAATTATTGTTCCTATAAATCTTCATACTTTGAAATTTCTAGAAATCAAGAAAAAAAACCAATTAGAGATAGCTGGTTCTCCCAAGAGAATCACCAACTTTTGTACTATGAAACAACCCCCCCATTTATATATAATAATAGCTAATGTTAGACATTTAAATGGGGACCCTTTTTAAAAAATTTAGTCTTTAGAAAATAAATCCTAACTCTAAGAAATCACCTTGAAAAAAAATCTTAGAACGACCCAAGTTAAGGATCCCCATCACAAATCACAAATCGAATCTTTCCATGTGATGATCATAAACACCCTAAAGAAATTGCGCTATGCGATCAAACCTCTCGCTGTGACATATCGATCAAATCTCTTAAGAAGTCACAATCACATTTCACAAGAGTCGCAAGTAAATAAGACCTGCCACAATGTCATCCGCCAATGATTTGTGAAATGTTATATTGCGATACCCGCAATCGTATTTTGCATTATGAACAGGTAATGCTATATAAGATTGTTTTAAAAACTGTGATGCACGAATCAAGTAGCACACGTGGGAAGTAACTATGTTTTAAATATAATAATGAACGGTTTGACAAGGTAATTAATATTTAGCAACCTGAGGGGAGGTAATGATTTTGCAAGTTATGGCTAGTTAATGTTGAATATCTCATTTGAAATCCTCCCATGATTCAACTTCTTTTCACAAATCTTTCAGCCTTAATAACCCAAAATCATCTACACTAATATATCTCATCCATTTCAAGCAAGTTACAAAAGATATGTCATTGCGGAAGGTGATGCAGAAACAGAAAAAGCTGAGCATTGCAGAGTCCGAGCTTACAGAAATGTCTCCTATATTCTTTGATACGGTCTGCAGCACTGACGAAGGTGCAACAACTTGGGAGGTGATATACAATAGGCTTGAGGACGAGCGTCCCAAGATTATTGTCACAAGAGCAACAACTGACTCAATAAGACCTTCGAGACTCTAATTCAAGGATGTCGCCTATTCTTTCCTTCATAGGATAGGAGCGAGAGCTAAAATCCTCCCATACACTGATATGATCAGGTGGGTGGTGGAAAACCTCACCATTGAAGATAGGAAATTCAGGAATTCAAGAATGGAACTCATGTGGTCATTCAGAGTAGATGACCTGAAAGAAAATGTACCATATATTGACCCTCGGGATATATATGATAAGGCATACGTGGAAAACTTCACAAAGAAGAACGAAGAACCCCTCAAGATGATTCAAGGCTGGAGAGTATTGGAGAACAAGTTCAAATTTGATAAATCGGGTATGTATCCTATAGCCTCTTTGGCGAACCCCTACAACTATGCAACTGCTATGTTATGTAGACTATACGGGTTACCTAATAATGCTAAGTTTTCCATAGAATGGATTCCTCTGATTGATGCCTGTGTTAATTCCCACATCATGAATTGGGCCACCATCTTATCTGATAACCTAGCCACCATCATCACCGAATATCGACAAAAGAGATCCTCCTCTCCAGAGAACCTTCCTCCATTCTATTTTAGTGCCTACATTATGGACACCATCTGTTTCTGCACTAAATTTCCAATTATGGGTTGGAAATGGACCTTGTAGGACCCTAACCCTATCAATCTCAGTCATAAGTAAATTTGGGAATACCATTATGTACCCCATTTCTACAAAATATGTCATGTTTTTATTTGCCACTACATCAATTAATTTTCAATAAGAAAGCTCCTAGGTTTTCCCAAGAAGCCACTATAGACCTTCTAGCTATCGACAAATATTTTGTTGAAGAATGGTTCACCTACATTAGGGATTTTGGTAGCCCAGAAGACCCACTTGTCCTCCCTCTATATGTTTTTGATAAATTGTCAGCAAGAGAAGTAGCCCACCAGTCCATGGGAAAAGGCCTGACCAAGGTTCTCAAAGAAAGAAAGAAGTTGTTGTGGCCATCTTTTCCTATCAAGTGCGGTTCTTTTTCCTTAGAAAATTTTAATGATGCGATAAAGGAGTCAGTAACCTTGGAAGGTCTCAGGCTCCATACTTTGCCCAAAAGGAAATTTTATCCAAACAAGATAACATATAACATCACCACTTAGGTAAAGATCAAGCCTTATAACCATGAGGCTAATAATTTTTAAGACCTTTTACAGCCGTCTAAATCCTTCGAACAATCATTATAATGGGTGAGGAAAAATCTGAGTCCTAGAGAATATTGGAGAACAAGTTCAAATTTGATAAATCGGGAGTTTAGGAACAAAAGGCTCAAGGTAATCCCACTACATTTGTTGAAAATCGAGGACAAGCCTACTCCCAGTGTGATTGTCAACAACGAGGCACCTAATTCTCACTTAGAGTCTCATGCAAATACAAGGAAAGCACTAAACATAGAGAAGGCCCAAGACATCGAGACTACTGCAGAATCCAGTAGGAAATCAGCCAAAAAGTAGGGTATGAGTACCCCACCCAAAGATATTGTTTCGGAGATCAAAAGCAGCAATCTGGAGCAGGAGTGGGATCAATTCAATAAGAAACTACAAGACACTCCCAAGATGATAGATTCCATGAAACTATGGAGGATGAAACTCCTCTACATGTTCCGAATAATACATACTTTGAACTGATAGACGAGCAAGTGACGACGTCTCAGTAGACTGAAATCATCCTTGCTCCACACACATCAGAAATTATCTTGAAGGTGATTGAAATTCCTCCTCTTGACATGTTCTACAATCCGCTACACAAGGATGTAGTAAGGAGATAGAGGAAATGGATAAGGATTGAAACACCTGAACTCCCACATGGGAATGAGCAAATGGACATAGTTTGGAAGGACATCCCTTCCAACCTAGCTGAAAACTTGACGAGATTGTCATAGTTTATATGAGCATACACAACTGCTACCATGGACAAGGCTACCAAAATCTCTCTTTTTTGGAAAGAAAAAGAAGAAAATATTACACAACTCGAGCAGCAGCTCGAAATAGAAAGGGCAAGTGTGAACATGCAGGTCACTAAGCAGCTGGCCCAATTGCAACAGAGCATGGAGTGTAGGTTTTAACCCTGTACAGAAATTACCTGCATAGGATTTCTAAAACACAGAAAATAAACAATGCGAGATCATAACACATAAAAGACATATACACAGATATTTTCCCCTGGATCCCAAAACCGGGACTACCAGCTTGATTTTTCATTATGTCCTTTCAATGTTATAATACATATTTATACATGCCTGTTGGATGGATAAATCAATCTTGCAGACAAGGCCGATCTCCCTAGTATCAACAGATATCTAGCAACAAGGAGGACAAGAAAATCTATCTTTCTCTAAACATATTGCGATTCATTAATAGAAACTATAGAGGGGTTTAAGCCCTACTTTAAGTCCAACGCTAGTTTGTGGCAGCCATACTTCAACCGTCTGAAAGAGTTTTCTTTAGAGAACCTGCAATCACAAACAAGCACACATCAAATAACACCTGCATAGCTAATATAATAAATCATGTTCATTATGGTGATAAAGGAATCCATAAAATCAACCATAAAACATAGCTTATTGAGAAAAATAAACTTGATTGTATTAACTTTGAAATAGAAGAACTTTACAACCTTTGGTGCCTTGATATTGTACAAGTTCTTCCCAGGGTCCAAAACAGGAATCTCCTCTATTTTGACAAGCCTCACACTCTTCCAAATGAGATCAAAAAGGTATGTAATCTCTCCTCACAAAAGCTCAATTAGGAAGACTAAGTTCCAGCAGCATTTCACCTCAAAAATATTCAGCTTTCAACCTCTTCAGTAACCAGCCGAATGCTTTATTTTATAGTGCAAAGGAAGGAGGTTATAAGTCCACCTATGAAGGGATAGAGTCCTTCTTCAAAGCGATAAGATCCTCATATCAAGGGGTTAGCTCCTTAAGGTATGGGATGCATGAACCTTAAAGGAGCGAACTTGCCACCTCAAGATTCCCTCTAGAAGCTTCCAGAAATGACTCAAAGTGAGTTTTTAAGAATATACTTGCGCCTTTTTAACTTTTACAGGGGTCTGCACCCATAACATAGAGACAGAGTGGTCAGGTGCGTAGGGGACATGACCATTAGGTGCGAGACCACAGGTAATGCTAAGAGAAAGTGTGGAACCAGAGTTTTAGAGACTTTTAAGGGATTTCTCATATTTTCAAGGCTTGATATGAAGAATTGAGGCTTAAGACTTGCAAAGGAGGAAAGTATGAGTGGTGATAGACTCATATAGATTGCAGAATGTCAAGGTGACATTTTTTGTGCAACAAATTGCCCCCTAAAGTGTGAAGTCTGTAATAGATGAGGATAGCATTTGTCATCTAAGAAGAGTGTTGTACTTTATCATTTCAAGGATCATCCTGTGGACACCCCGGTCGGAACCTATAAAAACATTCAATGCAAAATATATATATGTGAACATATCATTGCTGAGGTAGGCATTCCCATACTCAGATCAAACCTGACTTAGAAGACTAACTAAACTGCTATGATACAAGAATGATTTTGTAATAAATCATGAGTATAGACATATGTAGACACAGTATGGATGCAACCATCTGTTTATGAATAGTCCACTGTATAATGAATAGCAAAATTCCTTGCAGCCTATATGGTGGAAAGTAGATCTAGGGTCTTGATTTCTACTTCCTGAACTAGTACGATTCTATCAATGTGAATGAATGTGTCGAAGTCGAACATGGTAGAAACCACTTGATTACCAGTCAATGATGTGAACTGTTAACAAGTGTGCGAGAAACCACCAGTAATGTCAATGGCTCTCAAAGTACTCAGTACAATCCATGAAATGTGAATAAATGAGTTGATGTTGAACACGTCATAGAATCCTTTGATCGAAGGTCAATGATGCAACCTGTCATCGAAGGCAATAAACCTGCCATTAGGTGTTAGGTCCCTATAATACTAGTGATTACCCAATTACTATTGTAGTTGTATCCCTTATTAATATTGTTGTGCCCCTATTGTCCCCATATTTTTATTACTATGCCCCATAGAATCCCTCTATTGTTATTTTTGTGGCTTTATATTATTATTGTTAGGTCGGTTGGGTTATATTGTGACTCCTTAGACTCCTATATATAGAAAGGAGGTTTTGTCATTTGAATCATCCAAGAATTGTTCACTTGTGTAATATAAAGGAGGTTGCCCCGTCGAAGAGGCTGAATTCTAAGGTGTTGATCTCTCTTTTCTATATTTTTGTGAGCTGGTTTCATAACATTTGGTATCAGAGCTTTGGATTCTAGGGTTTCGCTGCTCCAAATAGGTCATCATGGCATTTTCTCTATAACTTTTTTCTGCGACGTTTCATAAGCGAAAAAAAAACCCATTTGATACGAAATCGTACTGAACCTCGGGTCCGAATGTTAGAGCTGTTCGTGCTATATTTGCGGAGATATGATTTGAGGAAGTTGGTATTTTTCTAGGCTCCTAAATTACATTCCAAACAGGTGATCTGGGGAAAATCATCATAACTTTCTCTTTGAACATCGGATTGAAATTTTGTAAGAAGGTATAGAAAGAGGATGGACTATATTTTCTTTTATATATTCTTTAGTGCCAAAGGTTGAAACAGTGACACGTGGCACTTCATACAAGTTCGCTCTTTTGGAAAGGTCTATAATCAGGTCATCTTGGGAGATTGTGCATAAGTCTTTCTTGGAGAATCCAATTTGGATTAGACTAGTGGAATTGGAAATAGGACGCAGAGGGCTACTACAGATTGCAATTTCAGAACTGGATGATCCAAAATTACAGAGATACATCATATTCAATATCAAGCTCCTACAAAGCGAAAAAAGGTGTGTAGTTTTTTTAAATTTTTGCATAAGCTTGGTTTGAAAAATTAGTTTGAAGGAATTAAAAAGGCATAGTAAAGCATAATTATCGGTAATTGATGCCCTGAGGAAAGAAAATTAAAACACCTAGTAAGCAATCTGAAGGCTCTACCATGACTCATAAAGAAGAGGAAGAAATGCAACATGATATATCAAAATTACGAGATCAAGTGCAACAAGTGTCACTTGCACAAAAAGTAACAGAATCTAAGATGAAAGATGTAGAAGCTAAGATGGATGGTTTAAAGAAAGGTGTAGAAGCTAAGATAGATTGTTTAAAGAAAGGCGTAGAAGCTAATATGGATGGCATGGAAGCTAAGATGAATGGCATGGACGCTAAAATGGATGGCATGGATGATAAGATGGAAGAATTGAAGATAAATATGAATAAGTTGCTACAAGAAATGGTCACTAATGGTGAAAGGGTAGTAAAGGAAACTCATGATTAGAACAAAAGAAATGTTAATCGTGATTCCATAGACTCTAATGTTGGATCAAAGTCCCACCATATTCCAAAAAACGATATGAGGAAGTTTGATGGCAAGGATCCCGCAACATGGATATTACAGATGGAGCAATTTTTTGATCTCAATAATGTGCAAAACACCAAAAGGTACGTATTGCAACTTTATATTTGGAACCAAATCAGTTTGTATGGTATCAATGGCTTTTCTCTCGTAAACAAATTATCACTTGGGCAATTTTTACGGAAGAATTGATAGCACATTATGAGGATACAAAAAGAAACACTTTTTTTAGCCAATTGATAAGTCTCAAACAAAAGGGTTCAATAATGGAGAACATTGAGGAGTTCCAAAAATTGAACAGAAGGGTAAAAAATATTCCAAAGGAGCATATGATTGATGTGTTCATAGGGACTTTAAAGGATAATATCCAACATGATATTCGCCTTTGGGAACCTGATTCATTAGAGAAGGCATTCAGGTTAGCAAGAAAAATGGAAAGCAAAATTATGGCAACCAGGAAGCATACTAGTCACAACTATGAAGATGGAAGTGTTGTTGCCCCTAGCCTTTCACAACCTATAAGGTTGACACCAAAAAAATTGGAAGAAAAGAGAGCAAAAGGGCTTTGTTACAGTTGTGATAGCAAATACATTAAAGGTCATAAGTGCACTGCGAAGAAATTATTCTACATAGATTGTGAAGAGGAAGAAGAAAAGGAGCAAGAAAGGTCAAAGGAAGAGAATATACTCCAGGAACAAAGCCTAGATAAAGAAGAAATGAATCCAACCATATCTTGTAATGCATTGGCTGGAATTACCACTTCTCAAACCATCAAGATAGAAGGACAAATCAAGAAGAAAAAGGTAATAGTGTTGATTGATTCAGGAAGTACCCACAATTTTATTCATTGTAAGGTAGCAAAAGAATTGAATTGCTTCCTATATCCAGCACCAGAGTGTCAAGTGATGGTTGCAAATGGAGGAATGATAAATTGCTCTGGAAAGTACCATAATATCAAGCTATCCATGGGAGAATATGTATTGACTAGCCCAATGCTTTCCATTCCAATGGGAGGTGCTGATGTTGTACTAGGAGTCCAATGGCTATAATCCTTGGGTACAATAGCTTTTAATTTTCAAGAACTTTTCATGAAATTTTCTGCAGAAGGAAAGGAAGTTGAATTAATGGGTATTGCAGGGAAACTGGGAAAGATAATCAGCTCTAATGGTATGACAAAGCTTCTAAAAAAGGAACAAAGAGGTGTAATTGCTCAATTATGTTCTGATGAAGAGCTCAGGACCAACTGTCGTAAAATGGTCAAAAATGAAAGTGCTCAGAACTAATTTGAACCTGAACGATCGGATAGATCTCATCTTCCTGATTCCGGCACCGCAAATGGTTCGAAAAATGGTCTCCATATGAGGAAGTTATGCCAAAAAGAAAAATTGCCCAATAACATTTAAATTTTTAATTTTTTTCAAAAAACAAATTTAAAATAGAATATTCCACGGAATATTCTTTTTGGGCAGCAAATGGCAAGCTGCCACGTGGCAAGCCCGGAGGGGCCCACGTGGCCCGGATGATGTCAGCAAGTATGTTGGGGTGCATGTTTAAAATTTTTAGGAGTTCTGAGTATTGAACCTGCGACCTACAGTTTACAACAAACACGCCTTACCAAGGCGCCATCGGTGTTACATTTGATATATGGGTGGCGGAAATGTTTTATAACGTTTGGTTTTGTATTAAGGCAGGGCCCGAAGGGGCCCAGCCCCCATACCATATTCCCATCCGCCGAGGCCAGGTGCTACACTCCTAAAACGCTAGTGCGAAATCCGTTAACGGTTGAAACGTGGTCACATTACCACGGAATCTAGGAGTAACAAATAGTTTAACGGACAATTAGCCTGAACGGTTAGCACGCTATTCAATGCAAAACCGCCAACAATTAAACCCAGGCACATGTGTCGATGAAAAACAGTAACCGTTGTAGTTAAGATGGCGGAAAATTTGGCGGAGCGCCAAATTTGGGCGGTCCCGCCATAATTGGCAGACCTATCTGGACCTCCACTACAGTTAGCTGGAGTGATTTTAGGCCAAATTGGAGGAAATATTTAATGAGCCATAACTTTGGCTAGGAAAGTCCTTTTTGGACGAATTTTTTTTTGATTTTGGGTTGAAGCCATTGGCACAGGTTTCACAGCCATTTGAGGTCATTTTCAAGTGATTTTGCTTCGTGGAAGTTTTAGGAGCCACCAAGGCCAAATCAGTTTGGGAGCTGCATTGGGAATTGTGCAGCCAGTGAATGTGGAATGAAGGTCATTCCTAAAGGTTTTCAGTATTCTGAATCCATTTCTACAACTCTTTTTTCCTGTTGAGGCATTCTTCTCACTGTTTAGGTTCCAGGAAGCTTTTGGGGCCACTAGGGCCATTTCAGTGCTTGAGCTATTTGGGGGCTATGTTCATCCATTTTTGGTGATTCAAAAGCCTATGTCTACTATTTTCGACCTTTTGAGTATAATGGCAGAGGTTTCAGAACCAACTGAGGTCATCTTCACCTCGAAATTCTCCATGCAAGTTTAAAGGGCCACCAGGGCCAATTGGGGAAAGTACTGTAGAAGGTACAATTTCACTGTTTAGTGTTTGGGAAAGAGCATGTTTAGCTAATTCCTATCTTCTGATTCTGTATTTACAGTTAGATATGTCTTTCGAGACACTCATATTCTTGTATTAGCCTTTGTAGCATTTTTAATACAAGAGGACAAGCCTAGTTTGAGAGGTTTGATCCACCAGATGTAGCCTAGAAGGGGTGAACTGCTTTATCATGTTGATGTCTTTATTTGCTGAAGATGATATGCTAAAAAAAACTGATATAAAGTTTTAAACAAAAAATATACATAACTTGCATACACACATAATCACCTATTCAGCCACAGAAAGTTATTTGTCTTATTTCGCAAGACATCAAACTTCAAGTATGTATATGTCAAAGACTTCTAAGTGTTTACTTCGTTATTTCTTTATGCAGAGCCTGTAGAGGGCTAGGTAGCCTCTGGAACTCATCCTCTCTTTAGAGGTGACATGTCTGGTGAATGCCCCTACAGTCTATTTCTGTATAAGAAATAAGAAGTTTTCACATTTTCAGAGGTCACTTGGAGTGTATAGCTCACATTTGAAATTATGGGAAATGGATACCTTGCACCCTTAAACAAGTACATTCCATTTTCAGATCAGATGGTATCAGAGCACTAGGTTTGCTTGACTGACATCACTAGCTTGATTGTGTAGCTTGAAAGGTGTCTTAAGCAATGTTGAAGATTGACTGCTTTATTATTCTGCAAACTACTTGTTGTTTGAGTTTGCTGAAGCTCTTTTGTTCATTTTTATAATGACAACTTCCATAAGTGAGTTCTCAAAATCGTCCTCCTTCACAAGATTTTTTGATGAAGGCTTGAAGCAAGAATTTTTCATCATGATGAATATGGTGAGAGAAATATATGAGGATGAAAGAAAGAGCTCTAGACTTCAAGAGCAGTTGAATTCCATGAGGGAAGAGAAGTAGTTGCTTTCTGACCAACTGCAGGAAATGGAAGGCCAACTTCATATTGCAAACATGAATCTGGAAAGGATGCATGAGTTGGAGACACAACTCATTGTTGCCAAAGAAGCCTTAGCCAAGTATCAGCTTGAAGAAGAGGTAAACAATTCTAGTTTGTCTTCAAATTATTATAATAATGTTTATGTTGGTTCTTTTGAGAAACATACCAGAGGCATAGGGTCCAAGTTGATGTCCAAAATGGAATATGAAGGAAAAGGATTAGGCAAACATGCACAGGGTATATTTGAGCCAATAATGATTGAGGTAAGGCCTAAGTATTTGGGTCTTGGCTATGGACAATCTTATGGAGAAAGTTCCAAAGCAGCCATGAAGGCAATTGAAACAGTTCCTAGAAGGAGTTTCATTTTAGGTTCTTTATCTCAAAGTTATAAAGGTTGTATCCTTGAGGAATGCAATAGTTTGAAACATGCTTTGTAGGAAGAAGGTGTGCATAAGCATGCACTTGAACAAGAGAATTGTGAAAGCTCTAAAACCATTGAAGGGATTGATGGTGTTCCAAAAGGAGCTTCTTCTTCATTTGATTCACCTCCTCATGAAGGTAATGAAGGTGAAAGAGAAAGGTATAAATATGATTTCCATCATATTTCCTTTGATCATGTAAAGCATGGAAAATTTCCACATAGGCATTGGAAAAGAATTGCATGTTCTTTTTGTGGTTTGGTTAACCATAGTGTTTCTAGATGTTGGAAAAGAATGGCAACATACAGGAAACTTTTGAAGGAAAGGAGGCAAGAAGCCAAATTTCCATTGAACAATGCAAATAATGTTGTCAAGAAGATGAACATGTGTTGCACTTATTTCCATAAGCATGGACACACTGCTGAAAGGTGTTGGACTCTGAATCCAACAATGCTTCCATGAAAGCTGAAGAAATTGGAGAAAGAGTATGGCAAGAATGGGAAGGAAGTTTCCATCATTGATATGTGTCAGGATGGTACACATGTTGATATCGATGTGCAGTTAAAGGAAGTGCCTTTGAAATGGATTGGTAAGAAATGGTTAGAATTCTTATCCAATTAAAGTTGCATATCTTTTGATTGAATGCATTTCTTTGTTAAGGGAATGCAAGTTGAAAAATGGAAAAAGCTGAGTATGAGACTCACTCTATTTAAGCTCTTGTCACCCACATGTGTTTTTATTGGGTTGATGTACTTGTTGGTCTTAGAAAAGAAGAGTTGAAGTTGCATTTGTACATAGATGTTGTAGGTGTGTTTATTGAACTGTATATAGTTCATTGTTTTTGATACATACATGTGTTTGTAAATGTATCTTGTTGACAGTTGACTAGTGTCACTTGTGAGCACACTTTTACATTGTCGATTGTCTCACACATTGATTATCGACTTGTGTCAATTGTGGTGCACATGTTTTGTCGACTTGTGTCGGTTGTGTACACACTTGTTATGTTGATGGTTGAGTCCATTGTTCAGCATATTTCAGGACAAATTGTTGTTGATGATTGTCTTGTTGCACAAGATACCTTTGGTGTCATTTGGTGCAGGGAAAGAATTTGGTGCAAAGTTGTGCACAATTCTATGAGCTGGAAAAGCATGCATGCAAAGAGGGCTCAAATTTTAGCATGGGTCTCTACTTCTTTTGAGAAGTTTTTGCAGCAAGTATCCCAAGATTTTGGGATGAGCATTTGTAGTATCTTCAGCATGCTATAGCTGGTAAAAGCCTTCTCATTTGGGAGGCAACTCTTCTTCTGGAGCGGAGGTGCCATGGATGGGCATTGTGACAGTTGGCAAGCCCACATGTTCAGAGGAAGATTTCAGCTCATAGATTAGCAAGTTTAATTGCTGGTTCCTGCAATTTCAAATTTGTCTGGCGAAAGAACTTGGTCGGGATTCGACAAGTACTTGGCTTATGCAGCAAAAAGTCGCCATGACGACAGTTGGCAAGGCAGGACATTTTGGCATCAGTATGCTCTTTTGGCTGAACGGAAGAGGATATTTCTGTTCCTCAAGTGCTGTATAGTTTAGTTCAGAGATTCAGTAAGCTTTTGGGGACCAAAAGCCCTCTCATTTGGGAGGTGTGATCAAGAGCTCATGACCAAGTGTTGTAAAATGGTAAAAAATGAAAGTTCTCAGAACTGATTTGAACCTGAACGACCAGATAGAGCTCGTCTTCCTGATTCCGGCGCCATAAATGCTTAGAAAAACGGTCTCCGTATGAGGAAGTTATGCCAAAAAGAAAAATTGCCCAGTAACATTGAAATTTTGAATTTTTTTTCAAAAAAAATTTAAAATAGAATATTCCACGAAATATTCTTTTTGGGCAGCGAATGGCAAGCTGCCACGTGGCAGGCCCGGAGGAGCCCACGTGGCTCGGATGACGTCAGCAAGTATGTTGGGGCACATGTTTAAAATTTTTGGGAGTTTTGAGTATTGAACCCACGACCTACAGTTTACAACAAACACACCTTACCAATGCGCCACCGTGTTACATTTGATATATGGGTGGCAGAAATATTTTATAACGTTTGGTTTTGTATTAAGGCGGGGCCCGGAGGGGGCTAGCCCCCATACCATATGCCCATCTGCCGAGGCCAGGTGCTACACTCCTAAAACGCCAGCGCGAAATCCATTAACGGTTGAAACATGGTCACATTACCATGGGATCTGGGAGTAACAAATAGTTTAACGGACAGTGAGCCCGAACGGTTAGCACGCTGTTCAATGCAAAACCGCCAACAATTAAACCCAGGCACATGCGTCAATGACAATCAATAACCGTTGCAGTTAAGATGGCGGAAAATTTGGTAGAGCGCCAAATTTTGGCGGTCCCGCCATAATTGGCAGACCTATCTGGACCTCCACTACAGTTAGCTGGAGTGATTTTAGGCCAAATTGGAGGAAATCTTCAATGAGCCATAACTTTGGCTAGGAAAGTCCTTTTTGGACGAATTTCTTTTTGATTTTGGGTCTCTTCAACCTTCTGAAGCCATTGGAATAGGTCTCACAGCCATCTGAGGTCATTTGTAGGTGATTTTGCTTCATGGAAGTTCCAGGAGCCACCAAGGCCAAATCAGTTTGGGAGCTGCATTGGGAATTTTGCAGCCAGTGAATGTGGAAAGAAGGTCATTCCTGAAGGTTTTCAATATTCTAAATCCATTTCTACAGCTCTTTTTTCCTGTTGAGGCATTCTTCTCACTGTTTAGGTTCAGGGAAGCTTTCAGGGCCACCAGGGCCATTTCAGTGCTTGAGTTGTTTGGGGGCTATGTTCATCCATTTTTGGTGACTCAAAAGCCTACGTCTACTATTTTCAACCTTCTGAGTATAATGGCAGAGGTTTCAGAACCAACTGAGGTCATCTTCACCTCGAAATTCTCCATGAAAGTTTAAAGGGCCACTAGGGCCAATTGGGGAAAGTATTGTAGAGGGTACAATTTCACTGTTTAGTGTTTGGGAAAGAGCATGTTTAGCTAATTCCTATCTTATGATTCTGTATTTACAGTCAGATATGTCTTTTGAGACACTCATATTCTTGTATTAGCCTTTGTAGCATTTTTAATACAAGAGGACAAGCCTAGTTTGAGAGGCTTGATCCAGCAGATGTAGCCCAGAAGGGGTGAACTGCTTTATCATGTTGATGTCTTTATTTGCTGAAGATGATATGCTAAAAAAAACTGATATAAAGTGTTAAACAACAAATATACATAACTTGCATACACACATAATCACCTATTCAGCTGCAGAAAGTTATTTGTCTTATTCCGCAAGACTTCAAACTTCAAGTATGTGTATGTCAAAGACTTCTAAGTGTTTACTTCGTTATTTCTTTAGGCAAAGCCTGTAGAGGGCCAGGTAGCCTCTGGAACTCATCCTCTCTTTAGAGGTGACATGTTCGATGAATGCCCCTACAGTCTATCTTTGTATAAGAAATAAGAAGTTTTCACATTTTCAGAGGTCACTTGGAGTGTATAGCTCACATTTGAAATTATGGGAAATGGATACCTTTCACCCTTAAACAAGTACATTCCATTTCCAGATCATGTTCGCTAGATGTTTCCACATCAGAATCATCTATTTCTCCAGATCTCCAAAAAGTCTTGGACAATCATTCCAAGGTATTTGACACTCCCAAAGGTATCCTACTTATTCGTGATCATGATCATGCTATTCATCTGATTCCAGAAAGTGTTCCTCCAAACATCAGGCCATACAGATATCCCTATGCCCAAAAGAGTGAAATTGAACGTATGGTTGCAGAAATGCTAGAGGCTGGTATAATTAAACCTAGTCAAAGTTCTTTCTCTACTCCAGTAATATTGGTGCACAAGAAGGATGGATAATGGCGCATGTGTCCAGATTATAGGGAGCTCAACAAGCTCACTATTAAAGATAAGTTTCCCATTCCCGTCATTGATAAATTACTAGATGAATTGCATGGATCAATTTACTTCACCAAGTTGGATCTTCATTCAGGATATCATCAAATCAGAATGAAGACTGAAGACATTCTGAAAACAACATTTAGAACTCATGAGGGTCATTATGAATTTTTGGTTATGCCTTTTGGCCTTACCAATGCACCTTTTACATTTCAAGGTTTGATGAATTCCATTTTCAAACCCTTCCTTAGAAAATTTGTGTTAGTATTTTTTGATGATATACTAATCTACAACAAGTCTTGGAAGGATCATGTTGAACATGTTGACAGGGTGCTACAGCTATTGGAGTAGAAACAATTATATGCAAAATATCCAAATGTTTCTTTGGAGTACAAGAGGTGGAATATTTGGGTCATATTGTACCTCATGAAGGAGTTAAGTTAGACCCTAGAAAAATTAAAGCCATTAAGGAATGGAAAATCCCCACATCCATAAAGCATCTGTGAGGATTTCTCAGGTTGACAGGGTATTATCGAAAGTTTGTTAAGAATTATGGGAGAATAGCAGCACCTTTAACAACATTATTGAAGAAAGATGCATTTTCATGGACTCTAGAAGCAACAAAGGCTTTCGAACATCTTAAAGAGACAATGTGCCAAGCACCAGTCTTAGCTACATCGGACTTCACAAAAACCTTTATTGTGGAATGTGATGCTTCAGGAAATTGAATTGGTGCTATTTTAGTGCAAGATGAAAGACCCATTTCTTTTGAAAGTAGTCCAATCAAGGGAAAGTTTTTACACAAAGCTATTTATGAGAAGGAAATGTTGGCAATACTACATGCACTTAAGAAATGGCGACCCTACCTAATGGGAAGACACTTCAAGGTAAAAACGGATCATGATAGCCTTAAATACTTTTTAGAACAAAGATTATCCTCTGAAGAGCAACAAAAGTGGGTCACAAAGATGTTGGGTTATGACATTGAAATCATATACAAAAAAGGGAAGCAAAATGTGGTGGTAGATGCACTCTCAAGAAAGGATGAGGATGTGGAAGCATTGTTGTGTGCCATTTCTATTATCCAACCAGATTGGATAAATGAAGCAAGGGAGGAATGGAAGAATGATGAAGAATTATGGGCACTTATTCGAAAGTTACAACAAGATTCCAGTACATCTGATACATTTAGTTGGAAAAATGATTCGTTATGGTACAAAGATCACTTATACCTCTGTAAGAATTCACAACTCAAACAAAAGATTCTTATGGAATTGCACACTTCTCCCTTAGGAGGGCACTCGGGATTTTTAAAAACTTACCACAGGGTTAAGAAGGAATTTTTTTGGGATGGCCTTAAATCAGATATTCAAAAGTTTGTGGCAGAATGTTTGGTTTGCCAACAAAATAAAGTTGAAACAATTAATACCACGGGTCTATTACAACCTTTATCCATTCCAAGCCAACATTGGGAGGAGGTTTCAATGGATTTTATCACAGGTTTACCCAAGTCTGAGGGAAAGAGTGTCATCATGGTGGTAGTTGACAGACTTACCAAGTATGCACACTTTTGTGCATTATCACATCCATTTAAAGCTAGTACAGTTTCTACTGCATTTATGGAAACAATTCAAAAGCTACATGGAAACCCAAAGATTATTGTAAGTGACAGAGATCCCATTTTCACTGGAAATTTTTGGACAGAATTATTTTCTTGTCTTGGTACTCAGTTAGCTCATAGCTCATCTTATCATCCTCAATCTGATGGGAAAACTGAGATAGTAAACAAATGTTTGGAAGGATATTTTCGTTGCTTTGTATCTGATAAACAGACACAATGGGTCAAATGGTTGCCTCTGGATGAATGGTGGTATAACACTTCCTTCCATACAGCAACAAAAATGACCCCATTTATGGCACTTTATGGATATCAGCCACCATCCATCACATCATATTTGAGAGAAAATTCTAAGGTTCAAGCAGTGGAACATCACATCGAACATCAACAACAAGTCCTCCAACTCTTAAAGGATAACCTCGTGCTGGCATAGAATAGAATGAAACAACAGATAGATCAACATTGCAGTGAAAGAAGTTTTGATGTAGGTGACTGGGTATTCCTACGGCTACAACCATATAAACAAATGTCCCTCAAGCAAGCTAAGAAGGATAATAAATTATCACCAAAGTATTATGGTCCATACAAGGTGTTGCAAAAGATTGGTACTATGGCATACAAATTGGAGCTTCCTGTAGCGTCTCGAGTGCACCTAGTTTTCCATGTTTCATGTTTAAAGAAGGTTATAGGCAACAAGCTCCCAGTTCAGACAATATTGCCAGAGCTTGACAATGAAGGAAAAACTTTATTGGAACCAGAAGCAATCACAAAAATAAGGACTCAACAGCTACAAAATCGATCAATTTCAGAGTATCTCATTAAGTGGAAGAACTTATCCGCTGAAGATTCCACATGGGAGGATGAGAATTTTATACAGAAGCATCCAGAACTACTCAAGCGTTGAGGAAAACACTTTTTTTGAAGGAGAGGGGCATGTTAGGTCCCTATAATACTAGTGATTACCCCATTACTATTGTAGTTGTATCCCTTATTAATATCGTTGTGCCCTTATTGTCCCCATATTTTTATTATTGTGCCCCATAGAATCCCTCTATTGTTATTTTTGTGGCTTTATATTATTATTGTTAGGTCGGTTGGGTTATATTGTGATTCCTTAGACTCCTATATATAGAAAGGAGGTTTTGTCATTTGAATCATCCAAGAATTGTTCACTTGTGTAATATAAAGGAGGTTGCCCCCTTGAAGAGGCTGAATTCTAAGGCGTCGTTCTCTCTTTTCTATCTTTTTGTGAGCTGGTTTCATAACATTAGGGCATGCAGATTCCAAGGTACTGACGATTTCTAGATCATCTTTCTAGATAATGAGTTGGAGTTGATAGAAAGCGATCTGTCGTAGGCAATCCCACAACATGAAATCATAGATCAAGTTTTGAAGAAATATATTTGGCAAGGACTAACTCAGGGATGGTCAAAACGGATGACAAATATTTTGCAAATGAATGGTTTATTTGAACTGACCTCTTGAACACATAACGACACTGCAGATGGTTTGGTGATAATTGACCCAAAGCTAATACCCAGAAACTGGCTAAAGACTTTCAATATGGTTTGATTAATTGTTAGGCAAAGGATTTCCCAACCCATGTGAACAAAAAGTGTCGTGTTCAAGAGTGGTTAACTGCTTTTCTAAAACACAAAGTATAACAAGCAGGTTCATTTTTCTCTCTTTTCCCCCACAATTTCTGGCAAGTACCTCTTCATTTTTGACAAGATTGAGGAGGATAACATTTGATTGATTATAAGCTCATCCTTCGGATGAGTCCAATTTAGTTTAAAATTCAAACCCTAAGAAGGAGTGGTCCGTTCCTGTTTAAAATTAAACAGGTCCTTTACTGTTGAACTTTAACGAGTCTGGTATAGGAAAAACTCGGTGTTTTTCAATTTTAGGGAGTCAGAAGAAAAACTTAAGAAAAATCCATGGTCGTCCTTTTTCGTAAATTTGTGTCCCCCAAGCCCAAAAAAGTATAAAATAATACTTGAGAGAACTGCTTGACCATTACAATCAAGGAGTACTTTTCATAATTAGTAATTCTGATCTGAAAAAGTAAAAAAACGATCGAAGACACGTCGTTTTATAACCAATATCGAACTTGAAACGACAAAAGTCCAACAATCTTTTCATGTTTATACGGTCAGAAAAGAGTTGTAAGTGGGCCATCCTTTTAATTCTGTTTTAACGAGTTTAAAAAGGAAAAACTCGGAAATCTTTTCATATTTTACGAATCAGAAAAGAGCTTAAAGAGGACTCCAATGTTTTTCTTTTTCGTAAATTTTGGAAGAGTCCAAAAAAGTGAAAAAATATGCTCTTTGTTGAAAATGAACAATTCTCCCTGAAAATCCAATATTCTGCACAAAAACCCAAAACATTACTCATATCTGTTTAAAATAAATAAAAATGCATTAAAAAGTTACATTTTTAAAGTGAAAAATAAATAAATTAAAAATTCATTTATTCAAAAAAGCTTATGAAAAGGGCTTTTGTAAATTCATTTTTACCGTTTGACTTCAAAGTGAGAAGTAAGAGCCTTTGGGTAAGAAACTTCCTGTGAAGATTGCGGAAAATCCATCTGTTGGAATGGAAAACCATCAGCTCCAGGTAATCCACATCATCCATATCTTGCATTTCAACTATTTAATTTCCATTTTAGGGCTTTAAAATTGATTTCTTAAGGGAAAAATTGACTTAAAAACCGCTCGCGGGGGTCCGCAGGTGCAACATGCGGCCCCTGCAGACCCCGACTTTTTGTGAAAAGGAAAAAGTTAGGGTTCCGCACCTGTTGCTAAGGACGAGTGCAGATCTATACACTATCCCTAACTAGCGGGTGTGGACCCCACGAAATAAGTTTTAAAATTTCAATTTTTTCCATTTCTACCCAAAAATTTTGAACTAAATTGTTCTAATCTGCCTTTTTGCAATGTAGGATATACAAAATGCTCATTTGGCGGGAATGCGAGCATGAAGATGTGGATCTTGCTGCATTAATTCATCCACCTACAATACGGGCATTAAAAGCATGCTGACTATTTAAATTCTGGGCCATACCTAGCATGAGGGCCCAAGTAGACTTCTTGCAATGGCTGGTAGATAGGTGTAGCACATAGGACTAGTGTTTCATGATTGGTGGCCACCGGCTTGAAATTGAGCTAGAGGACATATACTTCTTGACTGGTTTCCCCAAGAGAGGTGAACGATTATCTCTTTTCTGGACTAGGCTAGGTGGCCAATCTGTCGCTAGTCTCCGATTAGAGTTTTGCAATGACCAAACAAAGGACAAACGGATAAATATTAAAACTATCTCCCATCCTGAGCTTAAATTTATCGCGTTCACTGTTACCAAACTATGTGGAAGTGCAACATTGCATGTAGCTACCGGATCCCAGATACGAATGGCAGTAGACTGTTATCGAGGCACCATCTTCAACTGGTGCGAGGCTGTGTTGGCAAATGTAAAAGGCCAACTGACTAGAGCAAAGAACGAACAACTAAAAGACTTTGGATATGGTTTCTTGGTTGTGAGATTTGGTCTAGAGAGGGTCCCTATGTTGGTCCCATAGCAGCTTTCCATCGAGGCTAGACTTCCTCGAGAGCTTAGGATTATGCGTTGGGTTGCAGTGATGGCCTGTCATCCTAAGGAGGGTTCAGAGGTTGTCCGATTTCCACCTAAGTATTTTCGTTGGTTGAGGAACCAAATTTTTGTGATTCAGGATTTTCCATATGCTGGGATGGATTATCGTGGTGAACCAGACATAGCTCTTCCACCAAGAGAGCAATGAGATGATTCAGGTAAAATCATTTTCAACACTTTCTAAGTTTTAACTAATTTTTTTTTTTTTTCAAATCGTCCAAAACTGATAGTAAAAAGTTTTAAATATAGATGTGGGTCCACGGGGACCAGCCACTCTCTAGCCCTATGATAGGAGACACCCATCTGCAGCAGTACTGGTCCGACAGGACCAATCTACAAAGACCCTAACCGAATTGGAGAATCATCTAGAGCGTTTGACAACAAACATTCTAGAGACTAGCATAGATGATATTCCACTTAGGTTACAACGTTATGTGATTGGGGTCGTAGGACCTTTTAGGAGGTTCCTTTGTAGGGTGGCCCGAGCAGTGGTTTCTTATCGTGATCATCATCAGGGATAGGATGATCGCCTTTGTAGACTCATACGACATTTTATGTCTTTTTGTACTATCTTTTTTTGCTGATCATAAGGTGTTTTTCAGCCTATGATCGAAGACAATGTATATTTGACACACTTCTATGCTATGATATATCACTATTACTGGCTATCTTGTATAACATGTTATGGAATGTTTTTAAATTTACTGTTTTGATTATTGAAAATGTCTATTTAACATTCAAGAAGCAACTGCATCTGCTAATGTATTTAAATATATTGGAATATGATGATATTCAATGTAGTCAAATTCACGTTCCAAGAGATGAAATATCAAAAATAATCTTAATAACACTAGATTTCTAATGGCATAAACCCTGTTAAGCTGTAATACAGTGAGTTCATAATCTAACCTAACAATCAAACTCCAAATCCCGAATGAAATGGACTCAGATAATAACTCAATCACTGCACTATACTCTGCAATGTTATTCGTTGTTTGACCGAGGCTTACCCCATGCATAGATACTAACTCATCAGAGGGTGAATAGATAACCCAAGTTGCGGAAGAAATGTTCCATGTACTACGACAAGCACCATCAGCAAAACCAATGTATGTTTGAAGAGACGTCGACATCTGCAATATCAAGAGTAAAATCAAGATAAGTAGGAATAATGATAAAAACACTCTCTAAACTAGGCACACTTTCTAATCTAAAACACACCAACTAGAAAGAAACTATTCTAACAAAAATCTCCACACCAAAATTTAAGCATAATATCTTTTTAGGTAAAGCCCATTTCTGGGTTTACCCAAAGAGACACCGTCAAAATCTACCAATTCATAGGCCCCTTTTGCCAGCTTTCGCTTAACAACATAAGGACCATGCCACATAGGTACAAATTTTCCAACCCCTAGCTTATCGTTTGCTTGATCGTATAGTAAAACTAGGTCTCCTTCCGAAAAATTACGAGGTGTAACATTTCGGTCATACTGAGCTTTTATTCGTTTTGCATGAGTCTCGATTGCTAATGCAGCATCACGTCGATTCTCATCTAGTTGAGCTAAGTACAACAAACGTTTCTCCTCTTTGGAAGTGGCTAGGAGTAATTCTATGGCTATTTGCAATGATGGAATTTCGCATTCAATGGGTAACACTGCCTCCAACCATATAAACTAGTTGAAAAGGAGTGAAACCAGTTGATGTTTTTATTGAGGTTCGATATGCCCAAAGTGCTGAAAATAACATGTTATGCCAATTCGACCTATGAATACCAATGATTCATTGGATCATAGTGACTAGAACTTTATTGATAGCTTCAACCAGACCATTAGCCTGTGGGTAATATGGAGTAGAACTATCATGACGTAGGCCAAGTTGATCTGTTAGTTCAGTCATCATGACGTTTCAAAAATGACTTCCATGATCAGTAATAATAGCTTGAGGAACACCGAATCTAGCAATTATATGATTGAAAACGAAAATTACAGTAGTTTTGCCATCTGCTGAAAATGTAGGCATCGCCTCGGCCCACTTTGTAAAATAATCTACCGCAAGGATGATATACACATGCCCCCCGGCCGAGTGAGGGTTACATGTAATAAAGTCGATACCCAACTTTGTGAAAGGACCAACGACAATTATAGGGTGGAGAGGAGTAGGTGGAGTACACATCTTACGATAAAAAATTTGACAATTGTGGCATTTCTGTACTGCATAAATACAATCTTTAAATAAGGACGGCTAGAAATAACCAGAGCGCAATGTCTTTTGGGCTGTGGCATACCTAGACATATGACCGCCACATGCTCCAGAGTGACAGTCATTCAGAACCTTTTCAGCTTCTTCATGAGTTAGACAACGTCGGAAAACAGAATCTGCTCCACGGCGATAGAGTGTATCTCCAATAATATTGTATTGTTGGGATTGGAAACGTATTTTCCTTCGCTGAGATCATGAGATTTCAGGCCGAAAAGATTGGGTTTGGAGATAAACAATTATATCTCCATACCATGGATCAAGAGTACTAATAAGAAATAAGGATTCATCCGCAATGGGTTCTTCCGCCATTGTTTCAGAATCAATACGCGGGAAATCACACATCAGTTCTGCAAAAACCAAATATTTCTTTGCCTTCGATTTTTCAAATTCCAAGTAAAATTCCTGCAGGATAACTATCCATTTGGAATACTTGCCCCCTAGCAATTGTTTGGTCAAAATATACGTCATAGGGTTACAGTCAGAAATTACTGTGGTTTTGCGTAACAAGATGTAGTGACGAAATCTTTGGACAGCTTGAATAGTTACGAAGGCCAATTTCTCCACATGCGAATATTTAAGCTCAGTCGGATTCAAAGTTCGACTAAGATAGTAAATCACATGTTCATTGTTGAATTCATCTTCCTGAACTAAAACCATTCCAATGGTGGAAGGAGAAGCGACGAGGTATAAAAAGCAATAGTTGGGAGGATGCAATAACGGTGCATGGGTCAACGCGTGTTTAAGTGCATCAAAAGATTTGTCAGCTGTCTCATCCCAAAAGAATGGAGTATTCTGTTTCAACAACTTGGTAAAAAATTTTGTTATCTCGGCGTAGTTAGGAATGAAACGACGTAAAAAGTTTTCTTTCCCTTGCAAACTTTAGAGTTGGTGAAGAGTCGAAGGAGGAGGTAATTTGACAATAGATTCAACCTTCGAGGGATCAACACAAATGCCGGCTTTTGAAACGACAAATCCCAGTAAACAAACCGTTTCTATACAAAAAACACATTTGTGTGGATTCAACCTAATATAATAATGCCTACATGTCATAAAGATTGCTCATAAATGAGTGAGATGATCAGCTCTACGTAATGAAAGAGCAGGTAAATCATCAAGATATGGTTGCACAATGTGCTTGATGTCATGAAATGCGTAAGACATAGCCCTTTGAAAAGTTGCTCCGGCGTTCTTCAATCCAAAAGGTAATTTGCAATAAGCAAATTTCCCACATGGACATATGAAAACCATTTTAGGTTGATCAGCATGGAGTATGTTGATTTGATTGTAACTGGAAAAACCATCCATAAAGGAGAACATTTCACTACCGGCACAATCATCAATAATTTGATCGATATAGGGGGTTGGATAATTGTCTTTAGGACAAGCTCGATTAATATCCCTATAATCGATACATATTATTATCGTTCCTTTCTTTTTGTTAACAAGAACAATATTCGATACCCAATCCGTCAAGGGAATTGGATAAATGAAACCTGCTCTAAGTAATTTCTCAACTTCAGCTTTAATAGCAGTAGCTTTTCTTGGATGTATCTAACGCAAATGTTGCCGGACAGGTTTAGCATCCGGGTAAGTTTTAATTTCATGAAAAACAATTGATGGATCAGTTCCTGGCATTTCTTCATATGACCAAGCAAACATGTTGTGGAATTATTGAAATAGGGCTTAATAAATTTGGATTTTATCCTCCGTACAAGAAGCACCTATATGAATGTTTTCAATAATTCCGGGTTTAACTAAAATGTCAATAGGAACCGTTCGAGAAATATTTCCCAAATTCAACTCAGAATCAGGGTGTTGCAATGGATTCTATGGTTCTTTGACATAGTCAGCTGTAAAAATAGATGAGAAATCATTTTCAAAATGATCAAGCTCAGGTAAAAACGAAGATCGATGATGAAGATCTTCCCATGGTAAATCATCAACAGACAAAAGTTCATGAATCTGCTCATCAGTATGAATAGGGTCAGAAAATTTTGTTAAAGCTGAGGTTGATATTGAAAGTGATTCCCCATGGACCACATTCATTGGATCAGATTTGGTTGAACAAGTGTCGGAAAATGACTGTACAACCTAATATGCAACTTCAAAGGGACTCAAAGGCATCGCATTACCAAATGAATCCACCTCAAAATCAGAAGGTACGATCCAAGGATCATCAAAAGCAAGAGTGTTCGATGAAATCATATGAATGGTTGCAATAGAAGGTGATACGTTAGGAGGAGGAAATAAAAAGGTTCCTAGTAAACCAGAATCTTTAATCAAACCTACCCCAATATCCTTATAAGGGATAGCTGTTTTACCGACATGTTGAATACTATCAGAAGAGGCTGGGTCGGATGAAAAATAAGTTTGCTGGTCTATTGTAATGATCTTTCCATTATGAGAAAACTTGATAAGCCGAAAGACTGATGAAACAATAGCAGTCATAGCGTAAGACCAACTGTGACCCAAGAGAAGGTTGTAATCTAGAGGGGCATCAACCACTTCCACATCTAGATTTACAGTTTTGCCTTCAACCCCTATAGGTAAGTCCTACAAAATGCCAAAAGGATGAAACCCTCAGCCATCAAAAGCCTTTAAAATTTTCGAGGATTGATTGAGTGTAGGAGAACCAAGTGATCTCCAACACTAGATCGACATAATACACGTAGAAGCTCCCTCATCAATCACAGTCCGAAAGCAAGGTCTATTTTTGACTAACACTGGAATCTGGAAAGCCATTTGATGAGGTAGGCAAGGTGTACTATTCTATAAATCGAAGATTATTGGGTTTGAATCCTGAATATCAACAACTCCTATAGCAAACAATAGCAATTTACGTTGTGCTGAGCATGATTGCAGCACCTCCAAAGCTGACATTGCTGAAGGGGAAATAGCTAAATCTTCAACAATGTTATAATTCTGAGTAGCTCTAGCATGTGGATTGAAAGCTGACTTCCGAAGTATACCTTTAGTAGGCAGTTTGATTACTAAGTCTGGGTTAGGTTTCTCGATCTGTAGCAGATCTGAACCAAAAGGAGTTGAAGTCGATGGGTTTGAATTAGAGGATTCTGCTTCTTTACCACCAACAAGATTTTTACTACCATAATCTTGCGATTGCGTCACAATCCTAACATAGGACATCATCATAATGGGTTCTTCTGAGGCATTTGAGGAAGAACCGATCATCTTACTATCTTGACAAGGAAAAGGATCCTTCAAGATAGCATGCGTTTGAGAACCTTTGACAATTTTCGAAACCTCAGCTCGATGTGGGCAGTCTCTTGTAAAATGCTCCTCATCACAAATGAGACAAAGATAGTGAGGTTTATGTTTCTCATCAGTAGATTCACTTTTATCTGATTTCTCTTTTGAATTTTGTTTATTTTTCTTCTTCCCCTTCTTTTTACCGCCAGATATTGATTTGGTCGTAGATGATTCTCCGACATGGCTATCGGCAGGAATTTCAGCGGAGGAGTCTCCTGTCGGGGAATCTGGTAAAGTTATAATAGGAGAAGAATTCTTTGAAGATTTATTCTTGCTTTTGGTACTAAATGAACCAATCATGCCATTAGCGGCGTGAGACCCTGAAGAAGATGCCGTTATTTGATTGTGTTTCGGAAGGTCGGGGATTTTTTCATGTAAAGTACCTGACTGCGTATAAACGAGGTCAAGGTACTGAGCTTGAGAAATTACTTGCTCTTCAGTAACAACTCCTGCCTTAGCTACATCCTTAGTGATTTTAGGTAATAATGACTTAACGAACCATTCTGCTAAAATTTGATCCGGAATAAAAACTTTCACTAAACGTCGTCTATGTCACCATTCATGAATATGATCTAAAATATATGTGGACGTTGACTGTTGTAATGAAGTTAATAATTCCGTGCCATTGTCGTATCTAACAGGCAACTGAAAATGAGTTAAGAAAGAGGTGGCTAAGTGACTAAAATTATAAAAAGAGTCTCGTGGTAACTCAATGTACCATTTGGCAGCAAGACCAATCAGAGTGTGTTGAAAAAGATGTAAGCAAAATTGAATCATCGATAATGGAATTAGATGCACACTAGAGGTGATAAGTCATCACATGATTTGATGGATCTTCTCCTGACTCACCCTCAAACTTCGGGATATCACTGGGCAACTTATTAGGCATTGACGGCCAATATGGAAGATAGTAAATTGGATTGTTCGTAAGGCGTGACAAATCAGGTAAATCCAAAGTTGCAATAAAAGGTAACTAATGGTTAGGGTATCGAAATTGGGTCACAAGGCTAGCTCCAGAAGGAGGATATCCAGGATAACCTGGAATTGGATTTGCATTAGGAATATTATCCCCTCCCGGAAAACTAGGATTAACCGGACCAAACTGGGGTTGTTGAGGTTGCTGATAAGTATATCCAAGGTACGGTTGATACTGATAAACTGGGTTTTGCACAGCAGGACCGAATTGATATTGTCCCTGGTAGGGTTGATAAGTGAATTGTGGTTGATTTGTGACAACCGTACTTGGACCAGGTTGTCCCACAGGCATTTGAACCGAAGTCTGAACTCTGGGTCCTGACTGTGGTAAAGAGGCTTGAGGAGTTGATGCAAGAACTATAGAAACCGGAGTTGCTGATACTCCAAAAGTAGGTGGGGTAGATTGAATAGAAGCCGCAGTAGTTGCAGCAGCAGTTTGAGGCGGAGTTCGAGGTGAACTAGGCCTAGACTGATGAACTACACCAGGTGCAGAAGTTTGAATAGTAGGCTGGACAGGTTGCTGGGTTGGACCAGAAACCAAAGGTTGTCCAGGTTGACTTGATAACTGCACATTAGGTTGCAAAATCTGTTGAGTTTGAGATGGATCCCACACCATGTTCATTCTGGGGTATGGACCCATAAAAGGTTGAGCATATTGAGGACCATAACGGGTTGAGCATAGCGCTGATAATTGAGAGGTACATATCTAGCTCCTTGTATAAATGGATGACCAGATTGCAGTTGGAAACCTTGAGTTGGGTACTGACCTTGAGGTTGATAGCCTTGAGGCATGTGCTGAAACTGGGGTTTACCTTGAGGTATATATTGATACTGGGGTTGACCTTAAGGTATGTACTGAGTCTGGGGTTGACCTTGAGGTATGTACTGTCCTAAAGGTATGTATTGTCCTTGAGGTTGCTCCCCAGGTGGTAACTGACTACCTTGAGGTTGCCCCCCAGGCGGTAATTGAGTACCTTGAGGTTGCCCCCCAGGCGGTAACTGACTACCTTGAGGTTGCCCTCCAGGTGGTAATTGACTACCTTGAGGTTGCCCTCCAGGCGGTAACTGACTACCTTGAGGTTGCGGATTTGGAATAGTACTAGACATCATAATAATTTCTTCTACGCTCAACGGTGGAGTTCTGTTATTACTAGCTGATATCTCATGTCCAATTGGTTGAGGAGATGCTCCTGAAAAAGTACCAGTGAGTGACTGATACCCAGAAGGAACAGAAGGATCGCCATATTAAAATGTTTCCAGTTTTTGGGAAAACATGGATGACCGTTTTGACATATTCAAAGGGGGATAATAACCTCTGGGCATAGGATGAAAAGGAATTCGAGGTGGTGAAAAACTAAGACTTAGGTTTTCTAAAAAGTTCGTCAATGATACGTACCAAGCGTCACTTCTAAAAGGACTGTAGAAGATTGATTCACGCTCCCTAAGTTCTAAAGTCAGTTGATTTTCAGGGAGAGTTGTATCTTCGTCCGGACTAACAAGTTCTTCAATAGAAATGAGTCCAGAAGGAAGATTTTGGGTAATGATACTTCCTACCCTGGGTGAACTAGGACCACTAGAAGTTGGAGAAGCAAATCCTGAAGATGGAGTAGCAGCAGGTTCGGTTTCAGGCTCAGAAATTTCAGGTTCTTCAATTAATTCACTAGTAGGAGAAATACTACCAGTAACTTCGGAAAATGAAATTGGTTCAGAAATATACTCTGTTGCTTGAACTTGATAATCAGGATGAACAATTAAGGATGACTCTCCGGCCTTCGGTGACCCAACTCTACTATCACTAGGTGATACAAGAGCTCATAGCCCTTCAATCTGGCTTGGTGTATACTCGGTAGGTTGCCCCCGAAGTCTACGGGATTGTCATGGTAATTCAACCATGATTAAATATTTAATTACTTCACACGAAAATAAAGAAAATCTCAATAAAACCACCTAGAGTCTCTAAAGAACCAAACAATTGAATCACACACTTAAAAAATCTAAGAGTTCAAACCACACACAAACATTAACTTTCCATACCAAAAACACTATTTGGTGATGAAATCGAACGTCGTAGAATTCAATACAAAAATGGCGGTTGGAACAGTTACCCTGGCAACCTACTTAATGAAACAGACTGGCACAAGTTTCTTCACAAAACCATCTCGAGTGAAGAGAACCCCCCAAAGAGTCCAAGTGAGTCTAGTCAACGTCTGCTCTAGGTACAATGAGACCCGTCCTTCACCGTCACCTTAGGAAAGAATCTTAAGATTATGGACACTAAGGTTACCAACAGTAACAAATACAACTAGGGGAACAGTCTACGATCCGATTGACGTGCAAGGGCAGAGTAACAAAGCTCAATCCTCTTGAAGGCTCCTCGACATGATCAATCCGAGGTTTACCAACAAGTGACCCCAGGCTCCTCGACAATGGTTAATCCAAGGTTTACCGTTTATAATACGCGCAAATCTTCTATCTTTCCCAATGAGACAGACTTGATTGTCTCAAAGGTTCGGACATGATCTCGTGATTGACTCCTTTAAGAGGAGCTTCCTAGATTATATCAATTACAATTGGATTTATTTCCTACTGCAAGATATAGCTACTTGTTTGTTTTAACTATCTTGGAGAGTTAATTACTCCCTACTCCAAGATACTAGCCTAAGCTATATTGGTGATAAGAGCCCTAGAAATAAAAATATTGCTAGATCAATTTTAATTAAGCGTTACTTTTATGGGTTGTTTCTTAAGTCAATAGATATGGAGATGAAACTTTGATGGTGTGAAGACTCGACTCCAAAAACACTAAAAATGCACCTAAAATGATAAACAATTCGTTTTTCTTTCAATGATTTTCTAGCTAAAAGAAAGAGTTGAGAATGCAATTCTTTGAAAAACAAAACTTTCCTTTAACATGTAAATGAAAAGAAAATATTTTTGTCTTTTTCAATGAACTCAAAACGAGACTACTAATTATGCTCACAAAAAATCCCTTTTCTTTTTCAACACTCAAAACTACAGAAAACAATTCTTTCAAAAGAGATTCTACAATTTTTACAAAACACTCAAAACTATGAAAACTAATCTTGAGATTTAAAAACTTCTAAAAACCTAATTGATAAAAGCTTCAAATATTTTGAGGACGTTTTACTTAGTTATTTAGTAAACTAAGGATTAATTCATTCAGAATAACAAATCAATCAAAAAACACCTAGCTATGTTTTCTTTTATAAAAATGAAATTCAAAACTTATGACCAAGTTCGTTCAAAGATTTGCAAAGAGAAAGGAAATCTATTTCTCACCAAGGGCAGATTTCACAAACCAGCCAGACTCATCAAGAAGACAAAAAGACATCAGGGTGATCCAAGCTTTCTTAGGCTTCTAATCTTTAAGTCACTACAGAGACCGAGTGAAAACCAATCCAAGCATGGAAAACTTCTATAAAATCATTTAAAACAAAAATACCAATGGAACTTACTCACAAGAGACTTTTGACAGGACACATGCAGATCTAAGCAGAGACTAAAGTCGTAAATAAAACCTAAACTTAACCGGACAAAAACATTTTAGGTTTTTCAAAAATTTTGACAGGGTCCGTAGCCTTCCAGTAGAACCAGATGCGGTACCGCTCTGTGCACTAAAGGAACAGTGTGGAGATGTCCATACTATCTTGTAAAAAGAAAGTGCGGTCCTCTTGAAAATTTCAAAAAAACAAAAATTACTCTAGATCCTAAAAACTACCCAATCCCACACACATCAAGCAAAAACCAGAAACAAGAACAAGTTTCTCAAGTCAAAGACAAAGGAAAATCGAAAAACCAAATTTAGTTCCCCAGTGGAGTCGCCAATTTGTTGGCCGGATAAATCGATCTTGTGGACAAGGCTAATCTCCCTAGTATCAACAGATATCTAGCAACAAGCAAGACAAGAAAATCTACCTTTCTCTAAACATATTGTGATTCATTAATAAAAACTAAAGAGGTGTTTAGACCCTACCTTAAGTCCAACGCTAGTTTGTGGCAGTTGTGCTTCAACCACCTGAAAGAGTTTCTTTTAGAGAACCTGCAATCACAAACAAGCACACATCAAATAACACCTGCATAGCTAATATAATAAATCATGTTCATTATGGTGATCAAGGAATGCATAAAATAAACCATAAAATACAGCTTATTGAGAAAAATAAACCTGATTGTATTAACTTTGAAATAGAAGAACTTTACAACCTTTGGTGCCTTGATGCTGTACAAGCTCTTCCCATGGTCCAAAACAGGAATATCCTCTACTTTGACAAGCCTCACACTCTTCCAAATGAGATCAAAAAGGTATGTAATCTCTCCTTGTTATAGACATTTTTGTGCCTCGCGACATGGAGCATGAAATGTCAATAATTACAGGGATCCTCAGTCCCTAAACATGTTGTTCTTACCCCTAAAAGAACAAGGTCATCGAACAACAGCACTTCCAATCAGTTCTCCACCTGAAAACACTTCAAAATAGGCTAATTTTGGATCATGTCAGCTGCTCCACTGAGCATCTGCGCTGGAATGCAACTGCTCCTCCTTGTACCTGCGCTGGAAGTCAAATCTAATGAAGGCTACCTGCGCTGGGCGAGATTGGCCAAGTGGCACAGTCATTCTGCAAGGTGTCAACTGCCCAGGAAGCTTCCAAACTGACACTTGGTTCATGAGATTCGCCCTGTGATGAGTAAGAGGTACTTGATCACCATGTGTAAGCAAGGATCTCCAAGTGGACTCAAGAACTGAAGATTAACTGAAGAGGGAGAGGACACTAGTCAGCTCTATGCCAGCCTCAAGCTGACTCATCCTCTCTTCTTCTCTCCTATATATAGAGCTCTTCTATGAGGTCTAAGGAGGCTGGAATTTTGTGTAAAGCAAGGAGGTGCTGTTGGTTTACAGTTAGAGCTATTGGGTGATTGTTTTACTAGAGGTGAAGAGGAGAGTTCTTGCTGCTGGGGAGGTGCTGTTGGATTGGAGCCATCATTGGTTGTAACCTTCTCAGAACCCTGTTACTTCTATCAATAAAGTTTTGCATGTTCTCCTATATACTTGTATTGCATTGATGTATTGTATTTACATGTATATTTGATTCATCCTAATCCATGCTTCAGTTATGAGTACATGTATCTTGTAGTTTGCTCTCTTGTTTGTGCAGGATCTGTGTGTAGCTGGACCGGCAACGAGAGCAAGGAACTGGGAACAAGAGACAAAGAGAGAGGACAAGGATCGACTAAGCGAAAGACACCAGGTTGGTTAATCTTTCTCCATTCTCTCTGTACTTTCATAAAGGAAATCATCAAAACTTTACTTTCAGTTGTTGCTAAAGACTGTCACCTTTAGAGTAGGGATAGGGTCATCCGCATCGGATACTTTTCCCCACAACAAACTGGCGACTCCGCTGGGGATCGAACCCAGAATCTCTAATGGTTCACAAGTTACTGGAAGCATTACCCTGATCCATGGGAGCGACCATTCAATAAAAGATATAGGAGTAGGCTTGCTAAAAGATCCCACAATGATGGGAACTTTCACGTTGCCACCTCCTTTCCATGAAGGGAATATCCCGTTTGTAGCAACATGCAACATGGTATCTTCATCGAAGGTCGCAGAAGACAAAGTCGTCATGGATCAGCAAGTGGTATTGCCACCTAGCCCTATTGAAATATTGTAGCAATCAATGTTTCAGGCATGGGAGGCGAGCCCAAATGAACGCTCGTCAAGCGTTTGGGTAGATAGGTCCGAAGAATATGGTACCCCATTAGATCCATGGTCAAAAGTTCATGGGACTGACGAAGGAATCTTACAATCAATGATGATTGAGGGGGCACCATGGAATGATCACCACCATCGTTCCCTTCTTCCAGAGTGTGAAGAAGAAACTCATCACGACCTATACCACCCTTCAGTGTTTGAATTCCTAACAAATACTGTAAATACGGTGGATTCAGAGAGAAACCTATCCAATATTGAAGAAACCATAGCCATAAACATCTCGACAAAATCTGATGTTGTTGAGAACATTCATGTCGGCAAAAGTTGTTCCCCTTCAGAACTGGAAATATATAGTGCTCTCTTTCGCGAATTTAGAGATGTCTTTGCATGGTCATATGATGAAATGCCAGGCATTGACTCGAGCATAGTTGAACATGAGATTAAAATGTATCCTGATGTCAAACCAGTAAGACAACGGCTTCGGCAGGTACATCCGAAGAAAGCCGCTGCCATTAAAGCAGAAGTTGAAAAACTTCTCCATGCTGGATTCATCTACCCGGTTCCTCTAACCGATTGGGTATCGAATATTGTCCCTGTTATGAAAAAACAAGGGACGATAAGAGTGTGCGTCGACTATAGGGATGTAAACAAAGCTTGTCCAAAGGACAACTACCCTACACCCTTCATCGACCAGATAATTGATGAATGCGCCGGATGTGAAATCTTTTCCTTTATGGATGGATTTTCCGGGTATAATCAAATAAATATCCACCCACAGGACCAGTCTAAGACTGCATTCATCTGTCCGTGGGGCACATTCGCTTATCGAAAATTACCCTTTGGTTTAAAGAACGCAGGGGCGACGTTTCAGAGGGCAATGAATTATGCCTTCCATGACATCAAGAACATTGTTCAACCTTACCTCGACGATCTTCCGGCTCATTCGCGGAAGCGGACTGATCATCCGCAGCATTTGAGAGCAGTATTTCTACGTTGCCGACATTACAAGATAAGACTCAATCCACACAAGTGTGTGTTTTGCGTCGGTTCTGGTCGTTTACTAGGCTTTGTTGTCTCTAAGGATGGGATTCGTCTCAATCCCTGTAAAGTTCAGGCAATCATTAATTTGCCTCCACCTTCAAATTTGCTTCAGATTCAGAAACTCCAAGGGAAAGCAAAATTTCTGAGGAGGTTCATTCCAAATTACGCAGAACTTGCCAAAGGTTATACTCGTCTTTTGAAAAAGGATGTACCTTTTGTCTGGGACCAGGTTGCGCAAGCTTCCTTTGACGCTCTGAAAGATTCTCTAGTAAGAGCATCATTAATGTACGCCCCGGACTATCAAAGAGATTTTAACCTGTATCTAGCTGCAGCAGATACGACCATTGCGATGGTCTTAGTGCAAGAAGTCGATGGAATAGAACATCCTATTTATTATTTAAGTAAAAACTTAAATGATACAGAAAGTAAATATTCCTATGTTGAAAAACTAGCGCTTGCTGCTGTTCAAGCGATTCAAAGGTTTCGACATTATGTCCTCTTTAGGAAAACTACCGTTCTGTCAGATTGCAATCCCATGACATATATACTGTCGCGACAGTTTCTTGGGGGCAAATATTCAAAATGGATAGCAATCCTTCAAGAGTTTGATTTAGATTTTGTAAAATCCAAATCGAAGAAAGCTCTAGTTTTCGCGGAATTATTATGCGATCTCCCATCGTCATCCAACGATGAAACATCAGAAGAGTCAATCGTGGATGAAAATTTGTTTCTGATATCGGTAAGCGATGAGTGGTATGGAGACATCATTGTTTATCTCCAAACCCAAAAATTTATTCCTAATACCTCACACTCGGAACGGAAACGTATACGATACCAATCTAAAGACTACATGATCGTTGGTGATACACTTTACCGTCGTGGCGTCGATACGGTTCTGAGGAGGTGCCTTACCCATGAGGAGGCCGAAAAAGCCCTGAATGATTGTCATTCAGGCGCGTGCGGGGGGCATCAATCTGGATATGCAACAACACAAAGGATCTTACGAGCAGGATATTTCTGGCCAACTATGTTTAAAGATTGCATAATAGCTGTCAGAAGTTGCCATGCATGTCAGATCTTTGATAGAAAAACCAGAAGACCACCCGCACCCTTACAGCCGATAGTAGCTGTTGGGCCCTTCGCCAAGTGGGGCATCGATTTCACGCAATGTAACCCCACCTCGACCGGGGGGCATGGGTATATTATAGTCGCTGTTGACTATTTTACCAAATGGGCCGAGGCGATGCCTACATTGGATAACACTGGTGAAACAGCTGCCCTTTTCTTTTTCAATCATGTAGTCGCCAGGTTTGGCGTTCCGCAAGCTATAGTAACAGATCATGGATCACATTTTCGCAATCACATGATGGTTGAATTAGCTGCCAAACTAGGGCTATCGCACGATAGCTCTACCCCGTATTATCCACAAGCCAACGGACAAGTTGAGGCAATCAACAAGGTCCTGAAGCGAATGTTGCAAAGGATGATCGGGGTTCACAAAAGAAGATGGCATCTAATCCTGTACTCAGCATTATGGGCTTACCGAACCTCGGTAAAGAACGCCACTGGGTTCACACCATTCCAATTGGTGTATGGCCTGGAGGCAGTCTTACCGATCCAGTGCGAAATTTCGTCTCTTAAACTCGCAATTGACCTCCTCCCCGGAACCTCAGAAGAAGAGACTCGTTTCCTGGAATTGATCCAGTTGGATGAAAACCGTCGTGACGCCGCTTTGGCGAACGAGGCCCATAAGAAACGAGTCAAAGCACAGTTCGACAAAAATGTCAAACCTCGCAACTTCTCTGAGGGTGACTTGGTTTTGCTTTACGACCAAGAATCCGATAAATTAGGAGCAGGAAAATTTCAGTCCTTATGGATGGGTCCCTATATTGTTAAAAGGGTGTTAGCAAAAGGAGCCTACGAGTTAATGGATTATGACGGAATACCACTGGCGCAACCCCGTAACGGGTTGTACCTCAAGCGTTACTATGCCTAAATAGTAACCTGAGTGCTTTTGTTGTATTTTGTTTTCGCTAAAATGTTTGTTTCGGTTAAGTAATCCACCTTTCTCGTTTGTTGCAGATGTCGAATTATTCTGATACATATGTGGGATATGCCGACGGAGCGAGTCGTAGTACGCGGAACTTGTCCTCCGCAGCCTGGGCCATTTTTGATCCAAGCGGCGAGTTAGTGAGTTTCAGAGGGGTGTGTATTGGATGATCAATGAACAATATCGCTGAGTATAGTGTGTTGATTGAACTCCTCTCTGATACCATCGCTCATGGTATACGCCGACTAATTGTCAGGCTAGACTCACAACTTGTGATACTACAACTCACTGGTATATATTCAGTCCGCAATCCAGCTATTTATCGTATGTTTCTAAGAGTTAAGATTTTGGAAAGAGAGTTTGATTCAATTCAATACCAACATATTTCCAGAAACTTGAACACATTAACAGATTCATTAGCAAACTATGTATTAGATAGACATTTACAACATATATAAAAAGAGATGCATCGGTGCTATGTAAGTGGATCACAAATAAACTGAAATAAACTCCGAAATCAAAATATATAAAGCTGTTTATAGTTTGTACATAATGTGCTGTAATCAAAACAAAATTGGTCATATGACCTAGAACTCAAAAAGATGCTAGGGGGCACCCTAGCCTAGTGGTGCTCATGAAAGTACGTCACGGTCTGTGCGATCATGCGCAAAAGACGAGTCCATCGTCTAGGCACACCAATAGTATGCCGCTGCAACTGTAAAGGTAACTCGTCAATCTGTACATCCGGAAGACCACGAGTAAGGCTCTCAACCTGCTCCTGCACAGCTGCAAGTATCTCAGTATCACCAAGGTCGCGAATAACAACTCTCCTAGCAGGCTCTGCTGCTGGGGCAGCAACTGGCGATCGTGGACGAGCTACTAGATGAACAGGACCAACATCTACATGCACCCAAGGGTTTGATCAGTTTGAACAATAACATCATGAATAAAAACAATAAACAGTGATATGGTCAGAGATTTTACCAATAGCGCCCCATTGCTCGCCATCCGGAAGCACCAAATCCGGATCACCTCGGTAGTCCATACCCACGTATGGATACTCGGAAAATGCCATCTCCTGACGCTCGAACCACCTAAAGAAGGACTCAGTGAAAGTAATATGAGGTTGACCAGCATGCCGGGACATATGGTCAACCCACCTCTGCATGCGTGGCTCGGTCGGAGAAGGTAAATCGAGCAAGATGTACTGAGGTTGCATCAATGGGATTTTCTCCAAGACAAAGGCAGTCAGAATAGAACCAAAACCAAAGTTCTTCAGCCCCCCGTCCTTTACCTTGGTCAATTGACTTTTCATCTGAACAAGTACTGCATCACATCAGTTAAACACTTTCGGTTGGAGACACTCCAAGGCGTGCTGCATGTAAGATCTATTGGCAACATGTAAAGCTGCGCTACCGGCCATCCTACCAATAGTAAACAGAATGGACCCGAGAGACCTGTCAGTGATGTCACGGATGTTGATCTTGCCGTCTTTGCTCGGCTGTGAACCTTCCCGGCAATACTGACGGATATAGTCTCTGGTGGAAGTAGTCCCTCGAGCCGTACCTGACAAAGAAATGGGGGCACCCCGCCTTGACAACCCAGTCAAGAAGTACATGTCCTCTATGGTCAAGGGGAAAGACTTCCCCCTAATCTGGAATACTTGGTTAACAGGATCCCAAGCATCAAGCATATACTGCAGTAAAGAAATCTGTACTCTCATGCTAGAGATACGGAAGAACTTCAGCAGGCCACAGTTCCGAAGCGCGTTCACCGTGACTGGGTCATGGAGTGCAACCATGTCCTCTGCTTCATGTTCTCGTTCTCGCCATGTAAGGGACATTTTGTTCAAAGTTCCCTGCAAGCAAACAAGAGAAGGAGTAAGTTCCTGATTTTGATGAAAATCCGGCGAAAAAATCATCAAAAAACTCATGCAAAATCAGCTTTTTTTAGGCCCAGCGCAGACAGAGAGTCTTCCCCCTGCTCTGGAACTCAGTCTGCCTTAAGGCTGCCTGAAATACAGCGCAGATTTCGAAAGGGGAACCTGCACTGATGCCAGGGCGCCCTAATGAAACCCTTGGGGCCCAGAAACTCTGAAAAACATGCATGAAACTGAAAAAGGAAACCATGAAAGTGAAGGGCTAAGGTTTAGCTTCTACCTGGTCCAAACGGCGCCAAAAATCGTCCGCAGAATCTCCCGGAATCAGCTGGTGAAAATCAAGGAAGAAGAGGCACCTCCAGAGCTCCAACAAGAAAAATGCAAATGAAATGGTAAATGAGAGGTAAAAACCCCTTTTTATGATTTTTTACACGGTTTAAAGTTAAATATTAGGGTGATAATCTCGTTTTCATGCAAATATTGTCCATTTCTAACAAAATTTGTTGCAGCAATTGAAGATGAAGTACTACATTTGAAAAGAGAAAAGCTAGTAAAAGTAAAAAATTAAATTTGACCATGAATCGAGCAGTTTTACCACGGAATTTATGCTCGTTAAAAAATAGAAAAGTGTGAGCAGGGTTTTTCCGCCAAAGTTCAAGCTCATTAAAAAATGAACCTATCTCGGTAAATAACCATTGCGATCGTAAATTTATAAGCCTTGGTCGTGTTTTCATCCATCACCTCCATTTCATTTGGCCGATCGTTCACCCCCATATGTGTGTTTACCTATTTTGAGGAACAGCTGCGAAGAGTGATTTCACCTAGCCATCCTTGTGACACTACCGTGATTGGAAAATTCCAATTTGTACCTGGAATCAGTTGCTATCCCTGTTTATCACTCGTTCCTCAAAAGACGAGTCTTCTTTGAGCTCTTTTCACTGACTCGTAAAATATGAAAAGTTTGCCGAGTTTTTTGGCCTTCTAGCTCGTTAAATGACCGAAAGCTATCCCTCCTCTAGATTTTAATCTTTTTGGACCTGAGGGATTATTGCACAAAAAGATCGAGCGCTTGTCTTGTTCAGCTCGTAAAAGTACCGAACAGCCATCCCTTCTGTATTGTTTTATACTTTTTCGGACTTAGGGGATTAGATGACGAAAAAGGAATCATGGAGTTGACTTTTTGTACCTTTTCAGACTCTCTAAAATTGAAAAGGACTGAGTTTTCCTTGTCGTTAGACTCGTTAAAATGATTAAATAGCGACAAACTTGTCTTTAGACGAGAACGAGTTTCCCTATCGCTAGGCTCGTTAAATCATAGCGATGGGCTTGCCCGAAGGGCAGGTTATAGAACAAGCATATGTTATCCTCCTCAAGCTTGACAAAAATAAAGAGGTACTGGTCAGAAATGACTGGGGAAAAATTGGGAGAACATCAAAGTTTAATGGTAGCAGGTCACTCTTGGACATGACACTTTTCCTCCGTACCACATCGGGTTGGGTTGTCTCATTCACCGGTCTCATCACCATGGTCCTCGCCAAACCATCCACATTTGGGGTAATGCTACCAATCCATCGCATCAGTGTCGTTATATGTTCAAGAGGGGTCATTCTGAAAGTGTCAACCGTGTCCCATCCACTGCCATACATTATCCTTCATCCATTCATGATCGCCACCCTGAATCATATGTCACAGTTTGTTTTCACCTCCACTAAAGTCATTAGCTCCGTTCCGTGTCATTGATGTGGGATTCATTAAGGCCCTCCTTTGACGGATCGCTTCTTGTCGACTTCAGCTCATTATCCAAGAAGTTGATCTAGGAACACCCCCATCAGTACTTTGAAGCTTGCATGCCTCAATGGCAAGTTTCTCACTTCCGGCGACAGGTATACATCAATGACCTTCGACCAGAAGATTTTGCGTGGCGTTTGACGCCAAGTCCTTTATTCACGCCACGTGAATTGTACTGCAGTACCTTGAGGGTCATCGTCATTATTGGTGATTCCTCTCGCGCTTGTTAACGGTTTTCATTATTGACCGGTAATCAAGCGATGTCTTTCCATGTTCGACTTCAGCGCAATTCTCACATGGATCGACTTGTACTTAGAGTGAAGATCGAACGAGTTTGAAGACCCCGGATCTAGTTTCATCCATCCGGGCTGCGATATATATTCAGGAAATATAAAAGCATTTGTCATGTACATCATTGCAGCAGATGATCATCCTATTCAAAGGATGATAATTTCAGCAGAAAATTATCGGTCTACCACCAGACGATCGTCTGTCATATGTACCAAAATGTATTTATAAAAGCTGAGCATGGGAATGCCCGCCTCAGCTAGATCATGAAAACAGAATGAAAAATAATGTATTGTATTGTATTGTATTACAGGGCGCATCCTCAGCACTGGAATGAACTTCGGACCCTCTAGATAAAGCATTTCACCCGATAAACGGCCTCATACTTTAGGGGGCAACTGTTATAGACATTTTTGTGCCTCGCGACATGGAGCATGAAATTTCAATAATTACAGGGATCCTCAGTCCCTAAACATGTTGTTCTTACCCCTAAAAGAACAAGGTCATCGAACAACAGCACTTCCAATCAGTTCTCCACCTGAAAACACTTCAAAACAGGCTAATTTTGGATCATGTCAGCTACTGCACTGAGCATCTGCGCTGGAATGCAACTGCTCCTCCTTGTACCTGCGCTGGAAGTCAAATCTAATGAAGGCTACCTGCGCTGGGCGAGATTGGCCAAGTGGCACAGTCATTCTGCAAGGTGTCAACTGCCCAGGAAGCTTCCAAACTGACACTTGGTTCATGAGATTCGCCCTGTGATGAGTAAGAGGTACTTGATCACCATGTGTAAGCAAGGATCTCCAAGTGGACTCAAGAACTGAAGATTAACTGAAGAGGGAGAGGACACTAGTCAGCTCTATGCCAGCCTCAAGCTGACTCATCCTCTCTTCTTCTCTCCTATATATAGAGCTCTTCTATGAGGTCTAAGGAGGCTGGAATTTTGTGTAAAGCAAGGAGGTGCTGTTGGTTTACAGTTAGAGCTATTGGGTGATTGTTTTACTAGAGGTGAAGAGGAGAGTTCTTGCTGCTGGGGAGGTGCTGCTGGATTGGAGCCATCATTGGTTGTAACCTTCTCAGAACCCTGTTACTTCTATCAATAAAGTTTTGCATGTTCTCCTATATACTTGTATTGCATTGATGTATTGTATTTACATGTATATTTGATTCATCCTAATCCATGCTTCAGTTATGAGTACATGTATCTTGTAGTTTGCTCTCTTGTTTGTGCAGGATCTGTGTGTAGCTGGACCGGCAACGAGAGCAAGGAACTGGGAACAAGAGACAAAGAGAGAGGACAAGGATCGACTAAGCGAAAGACACCAGGTTGGTTAATCTTTCTCCATTCTCTCTGTACTTTCATAAAGGAAATCATCAAAACTTTACTTTCAGTTGTTGCTAAAGACTGTCACCTTTAGAGTAGGGATAGGGTCATCCGCATCGGATACTTTTCCCCACAACACTCCTCACAAAAGCTCAATTAGGAAGACTAAGTTCCAACAGCATTTCACCTCAAAAACCATCACGTCCAATACCAATGGACTGAAAAACCATCACGTCCAATACCATGGACTAAAAAACCATCACGTCCAATAACATGGACCGAAAACCATCGCATCCAAAAAACATGTGTGAAAATCATGCACAAAACCATAGGTGGGACCCCATAAAGTGGGGTTACAGGTACCTCTCAAACCCCCTGTGATCGCCCCCTCCCCGCCCCACACTACACAATTGGTGCAACGAAGTGTGGCTCCGCCCCCCCTCTAACCCCCCGGTTAACTACGTGGGCTAGTCGTGGAAAGAATATCATACAACCGAACATTCTCCCACTTGTTTTTTTCTTTCCACAGGGGGCCACAAGAGAGCTTAGTAATTTTTCCAGCCCTGAAAGGCCTATTGTATCTCTACACCAAGAGAACTTCTCAGAGCTCACAGATTTTTTCAATGCATCTACAATATTCTTCAAAGTGTCCACCTTTACCAACAACACCTTTTTGTCTTCGATCATATCCCTCACAAAGTGATACTGAACATCAATGTACTTTGTCTTTGAAAGATATGGGGGGTTCTTTGCCAAGAAAATTACACTTTGGCTGTCACAGTCTATCCTTATAGCTCCCTGTATTAACCCCATACTTGAACACAATCTCTGCAACCAAACTGCTTCCTTGCTTGCATGAGTGGCTGCCATGTATTCTGCCTCTGTAGTTGATAGTGCCACTACAGATTGTTTCTTACTCATCCAACTGATTGCACCTCTAGATAGGTTAAACACATACCCACTTGTTGATCTTCTCTGATCCAGATCTCTAACCCAGTCTACATCAAAAAAGCCACAAATATCAAAAATTCTATCCAATCCTAGTCTTCGTTGGTAGTAAAAACCATAATCACTAATTCCATGAAAATACCTGAAAACCTGCTTCACTGCTGTCCAATGCTCCTTCCCTAGTTTTGACATAAACCTACTCAATACTCCCACTGCATGTGCAATGTCTGGTCTAGTACAAACCATTGCATACATCAGGCTACCGACTGCACTTTCATATGGAGCACGGGACATGTCCTCTTCCTCTTCTTATGTCTTGGGACACTGTTCAGCAGATAACCTCACACCTACAAGAATAGGAACCTTCACTAGTTTACTATCCTGCACATTAAACCTCTGTAGTATTGTATCGACATACTTCCTCTCGTTTAACCAGAGCTTTCTCTTTGTACGATCTCTTTTAATTTCCATGCCCAAAATATAGTTTGCAGCACCAAGATCTTTCATGCCGAGTTTGGAGGACAATTGGGTCTTCAAATCTTGGATAATTTCTTTGTCATTTTCAACTAGCAACATATCATCCACATACAAGACCAAATAAATAAAATGGTCACCAATTAATTTAAAATACACACAGTGATCTGCTTTGCTTCTAGTGAAGCTAAGTCCCCGTATAAATGTATCAAATTTCTGATACCACATCCTTGGTGACTGTTTTAACCCATACAAAGACTTCTTTAACTTACATACCAGTTCTTTCTTACCCTTCACCATAAAGATTTCAAGTCGCTTCATGTAGATCTCCTCTTCCAGATCCTTGTGAAGAAATGTTGTCTTCACATCCATCTATTCTACCTCAAAATCAAAAGAAACAACAACAGATAAAAGTAATATATTAGAAGTTACCTCGACAACAGGAGAAAAAATATCACCAAAATCAATTCCCGGCACCTGGGAATAACCTTTTGCTACCAACCGAGCTTTGTATTTCTCGACTTTTCCTTCTGCATTTGTCTTCTTTTTGAACACCCATTTACTGCCATTGGGTTTGCTTTCAGCCGGCAACTCCACCAGATCCCAAGCCTCATTTTTATGCAAAGATGTCATTTCATCAACAATGGCCTCTTTCCAGAGTTTGCCATCCTCTGAATCTACTGCTTCCTTCATAGTTCTGGGATCATCGTCAGTAATAGATAAAGCAAAATTTGAATAGAAAGCAGATGGACTATACCTTTCTGGCTGCCTTCTTTCTCGAACTGATCTTCTCACACCCAGAGTTTGTGGCTCTTCATCTTCTGATTCCTCCTCTGCTGTAGAGTCCGATTCTTCCTCCTTAAGCTCAAACTCTATCTTCTCAGGTTCCTTTGGTTGGACTTCATGTTTAATAACATATTTCACCTCTCTGAACACCACATCTTGGCTGTACACTACCTTCCTTGTTACTAGATTCCAAAGCTTATAACCATTTAAACCATCCTTATACCCAATAAAGATGCACTTTTCAGATTTACTATCCAACTTGGTTCTTTTGTCCTTTGGAACATGTACATATGCATCACATCCAAATACCCTCAGATGTGAAAGAGAGGGTTTCCTACGAGTCCATACCTCTTGTGGAGTCTTATCGTCCAACGTTGATGAAGGTGACCTGTTGACCAGGTAACATGCAGTATCCACTGCCTCTGCCCAGAATTCTTGTCCTAACCCAGCACCACTGAGCATGCTTCTTGCCCTTTCCATCAACGTCTTGTTCATTCTTTCTACAACTCCATTTTGCTGAGGTGTATATGGAGTAGTCTTATGTCGTGCTATACCACACTTCTTGCAGAATTATTCAAATTCCTTACTGCAAAACTCTCAACTGTTATTTGTCCTCAGCACCTTTATCTTCTTCTCTATCTCATTTTCCACCAGAGCCTTAAATTCTTTAAACCTGTCGAATACTTCAGATTTCTTCTTAAGGAAATATATCCATGTATTCCTTGAGAAGTCATCTATAAATGATACATAGTACACAAACTTACCTAGTGATGGAACCTTCACAAGTCCAAACACATCACTGTGCACAAGCTCTGATACCAAATGTAGTTTTTAACCCCGTACAGAAATTACCTGCATACGAATTGCAAAACACAAAAAATAAACAATACGAGAGCATAACAAATAAAACACATATACACAAAGATTTTCCCTTGGATCCCAAAACTGGGACTAACAGCTTGATTTTTCATTATGTTCCTTTCAATGTTATAGCACATATTTATACATGCCGAAGCATCCAATACCATGGACCGAAAAACCATCGCGTCCAATACCTTGGACTGAAAGCCATTGCATATAAAAAACATGTGTGAAAATCATGTACAAAACCATAGGTAGGTCCACCCAAGCTAACATAGAGCCCAAAACCAAAATTTTCTGGGGCGCTGCCCCAGACCCCATAAAGTGGGGTTATGGGTATATCTCAAACACCCTATGACCCCCCCCACACCTACACAATTAGTGCAACGAAGTGGGGCTCCGCCCCCCCTCTAACCCCTCGACTAATTACGTGGGCTAGTCATGGAAAGAATATAACACAACCCAACATGGAGGTGCTGAAAATAAGCCATGAAGCAGACATATCGACCAAAAATATGAAACTCCAAGACTTGCAGAAATCCATGGAAAGATATAAGGATGTTCCTACTGTCGAGGAATTTATCAAAGAGACGCTAGAGCTTAATTCTCTCTTATTGAAGCAGTAATAATTTTTTTTCTAAAAGATGTCACATATCACTCCTTATTTGATCACTAGTGACCAACTAATGGATAAAGCAATTAAATAGAGAACTGAGTTTACTGATCTAAACACCTGAATCTCAGAGTTCATCGAATGAAAAGAAATAGAAGAGGGGAGGAAAGCCAATATACCTGAGATTGAGGAGACAAACAAGGACATTATTTTCACAGGTTGGGGCACAAGGATAAAACAAGTTGAACTAGCAGTGGCGTGAGTGGCTGGGGTGTTAAAGAATATAGTAAAGGCAGTAAACCATACTTTGTTTTCCGCTAACTTGGTGAAAGAAGGCAACCTGAAAGAAATGTCGATTTGAATGACTTGCATAACAGATGGAAGGAAAGAGCAGAAACTCAAGGGGAAGAAATCACAAAATTGGCAAAGATTGATTGGGAGTCATATTGGCAATACCTCATCAAGCCACATAGTCAAATCATGACCCTTAATTTCTCTCTCCATTCGACTCAGCGGATGCGGCCACCTCTCACAGATGTGATTTTCACAGGACATGTCATAAAACATTTTGGTGCACCTCCTCAAATCAAACCGATGGCCGATATATGCGATTTTAAAGACAAGTTGGCAGATAGGAAATCATCATCATAGCCTCTTCTCATCAAGCCACTGTTTATTTTTGGAGTTAGTTAACTAGTTAAGAGGAAGGTTGTTTGAAACCTCCTCAAAATTTTGTATAATCTATTTTTTAACATTAGTTAGAATAGCATTTATACCCTTCTCGTGCATTTAGAGAAGGGTCCACAATTTTATCAAAAACATTTACAAAGAATGCACTATTGTAAGTTTGGGAATGCTTTGTTGAAATTAAGGAACATGATCATTTCTTTTAAATATCAGACTACTTTCCTTTGTTGGTGCACTTTTGTATACTTGGAAGATAATTTGATATGAAGAAGGAGTTGATCTATGTCATTAGTCAAATGAGCAAAACTTCACATATATGGTACTTCTATTTTATGTGATTATTCCTATTGTTGTTTAATTAGTGACAACGCTTTATTTTCATGAATTGTATATGAGATATGTTTTTTCTGTTAAAGCATTAATTGCACTATTGTATGATGCCTAACTGAGATTATTTATTTTCATCTATATATATATATATCTATATATATATATATATATATATATATATATATATATATATATATATATATATATATATATATATATATATATATATATATATATATATATATATATATATATATATATCATCACATATGTGATATTTTTTATACATTTCTTTGACTAACTATTTAGTCAAAGAAATTATCTTTACACGTCATCATCTATGTTTTATGCGTGATTGATCTTTATTATCACATGTCAAGCACATATCTTTGTAGATCGCATATTACACAGAAATGCCTTGGTTTATATTACTCGATTTATCATTACTCTATTTCTATCACTCGTAAAACACCCACTCTCATTTTAAATTCATATTGGGAAACTGGTCCCATTATCCCTAGTCGGAGCCACCACTTTAAATGGAAAAGGAGTTGTCTTAAGGTCCGGACTGGGTGGTTATCCCCCATGTTGGAGTAGTAGAAATCTGAGGCTTCAACGCACTGGTGAACCAAGATTTTTCCAAGCATTCCTTTTGATCCTTTCCAACCTGATCCTTGGTATTCTACTCGTTTGGACTTTTTAGGTCAAGGTTTTCCACCTCACCGCATTCCTTTTTGCTATTCATCGAGGCGAACCATGTCAAAACTTCCTCATGTGAGTCAACCTATTGATACATATATGTTTACTAGCTCTCCAAAGTCACTATTATATGGTGGTACTTCAGTTCCTCCTAGATACAAGTCACTTACGGGAACCTTTTCAGGTGCTGCTCCTTCCCCTCAAGTTTCTACTTGGTCATCTGGTTTATCTACGTCTAATATTCAGATCATGACATTCATGCCTAAAGTAGCTTTGGCATCAGACTAATATGTTGACATGGTATCTGATAACTTAGGTAATCCTCAAGTAACCCCAACTGGTGTTTATTACCCACCTGGGGGGGAACCACCTTATCCTTCACCTGGAGGACAGCCTATTGTCATATCTTATCCTGGGCGAACCACCTTATCCTTCACCTGGAGGACAGCCTATTCTCATACCTTATCCTATCATTGGAGGACAACCTTTTACTGTAATTTATGGTCAGATACCTCAGCTCTGTCTAGGTCAACCTATTGTGGCTCAACCTTTGACTGGTACTCCTTAACCTAGGATGAATACTATTTGTAACCCTTCTTTTTCTCAACAACTTGTTCCAGTTGCGCCACAAGTGCTAGTTTATCAACATGTTCATCCTACTGGAAAATCTATTCCTCAAATAGCTATTCCAAGTATTGTTGTACCTATCTGGCAACCTATACAGGGAATTCCACAAACACCATTTCAATAATCTATCCAAGGAATTCCAAAAACACCTATTCAAAAACCAGCTCAAAAACTTGTTCAACAACCTATTCAAAGTCGACCTCAAGCACCTATTCAGACACATGTCAACAATTGGTTCCGAGTTCACCTCAGACACCTATCTTGGGAGTATCACAAACAACTATTCAAGTTACCCCACAAATACCTGTTCCACAAACTACACAAGCTATCCCTCAAGCATCTTCTTATCAAACTGGTCCTATTGTCTAGTCTACAACACAGACTCCTATCAAACAACCTGGTACGGGAACAATGAAAACACCTTTTCAAGGTCAATCCTTTCTAAGCCCACCTTTTAAAGGTCAATATTTTCAGGTTCCACCTTTCCAAGGTTAATATTTTCAAAGGCCACCTTTCCAAGGTCAAGCTTTCCAAAGCCAACCTTTTTAAGGTCAATTTTTCCAAAATCAACCCGTTCAAAGTTAATTTGTTCAAGATCAACCTTTGCAAGCTCAAACTTTACAGGGGAAAAATTAATTGGGTCAAATGGGTCAGGGTCCACCTTTCTAGAGTCAAACATATCTTGTTCATACTTATCAAGTTCCTTTTCAACCACAACCTAGTATTTTTCACCCTGGTTACCCTGGAGGAATGCAAATTCCAACCACACAAGCTATTCCAAGATATCATGGGTATCCTCCTCCAGGAGTTGGAATTAACCCTCAAGGTTATCAAACTCCAAAACAAGACCCCAATCAGAAGTTACCATTCATTACAACCCTAGATTTACCAGATTTATCCTGGCTAATGAATGATGTTATCTATTATTATCCTTTTTGGTTGGCGACTCATACCAAGTTACCAAGTGATATACCAAAGTTTGAAGGCAAATCTGGAGAGGAACCATCAAATCACATTATGACATATCATCTTTGGTGTGCATCAAATTCACTAATCGATGATTCTATCAGACTTCACCTTTTCCAATGAAATTTAATCGGTTTGGCAGCAAAATGGTACATTGAGTTACCTCGTGCTTCTTTCCATAATTTCAACTCTTTAGCAACAAAATTTTTGACCCATTTCCAACTACCAATTCGGTATGACACTGGGATTAAACTGTTGAATTCCCTAAAATAATTGAAATCCACTTACATTTCCCATCATATACATGAATGGAGACATAGGTGACGTTTAGTCAAGGTTTTTATTCCAGATCAAATTTTAGTTGAATGGTTTACAAAATCATTGCTTCCCGATATTACTGAGGATGTTTCTAAGGGAGGTGTTGTGATGGAAGAGAAGGTAATTTCTCGTGCCTAGTACTTAGAATTAGTATATACCCAATATGGCACCTTGTACAAGAAAATCTCGAATCTACCTCACCCAACAATTTTAAATGATCAACCAGATTCAACTCCTACAGGATCTAACACTGTTGATGGTGTAATTGGTTATGTTAGCCATCAGTTTTAGAGTAAAAAGAAGAATTCTAAAAGTACTCAGAATTTTGATATACAATATCACTCGCTGAATGCCTTTCTCCGAAAAGTATTTTTGAGATTAATTTCGTAGAATCATCTACTGGAAAGAATCAACTATCCAGGGGTAAAATGAAGGGGAAAGGTAAAAACAAAAAAATGCTTCTCAGAAAGCGAAACCAGTTAAAAATGAACCTACTAACGAGAAAAAGAAACCTCAATATCCTTTCTTAATATGTAATGAATATCATTATACGAAGGAATGCCCACATTAGGCAGAGGTGACCAAATTCATAAAAGGTTCTCCAACTCCTGCTGTTTTGAAGGATCGTTTTCTTTCTCAAGACAACAAAATGATTTCACGTAATCCATCTTCTTCTTCCACATCGACAGATATCATGGTGATGTCTTCGAATAAATTTATGGTATCAACGAGATCTAAATATTATGGATCTAAGGGTCTTGTAGTAAATGGAAACAATACTAGTTCATCTAGTCAACCTTCCGCTTCAATTACTCCTCCTCCTTATGAACCGTTACAAATTGAGAAACCGAACCCTGACATGATGATTTCACTGCCTCCTAAAGGTATTGTTCGAAAATCATCTTTCGTCCCACATGCTAGAGCTGCTCAGAATTACAACATTGTTGAAGACCTAACTATGTCTCCTTGAACAATGTCAGCTCTTGTGGTGTTGCAAACATGTCCATAAAAGAAAAGAGCAAAGAAAGTTTCTCTTGTCAACTATCCTAGAAATTGATCCTTAGGATTCTAATCTTAAATTTTTTATCTTGAAAGTCATATACCTAGACTCCCACATAAACTGACATTCTAATACCAGTTTTTGTCAAAACCAAACAAGTGTTTCGCATAGTTATTGACGAAGGAGCCTCAATGTGTATCATGTCTATTGCTTGTTGGAAAGTTTTAGTTTCTCCAACTATCAATCAGTCACCTACCACTCTGAAAGCATTTGATGGAAGAGGTTTTCATCCTTATGGAATCCTAAATGATGCACATATAGAGTTATAGGGTAAGACGGTCATGATCAAAGTTGAAGTTTTTGATGCCCATATCGAATACAACCTTTTACTTGGTCACAGTGATCTCATCGCTTTTCCACATGATACCATTTCCCCATTAGGGGATAATAGTAAAAGTATACCAATCTTCTTATTACACTTCCAACCCTATCTCTACATGTAGCTTACATTTCATCGAAAAATATATTATTCCTTATGAGGATATTGGTGTTGGTTTGCTTAAGGATTCATCATTGATGCAAACGTTTTCACTCCCTCCACCAAATTTTCCTTCTAATGTTGCCCAAATTAACATGATCACATCAAGCACTGTGGAATCTTATGATCCATGGATAGTGCCTTTAGAATATGAATTGAAATACTATGGAAACAAGATACATTTAAGCCCACTTGAATTGGCTTATTAGGTAGTTCAAATGTTTTCCGATCCACCATCTTTTGAAATTGATCAAGTGAATGAGGTCACTGATGATTATTCTCAATTACCTTGGTTAGAGCCAATTTCATTTCCTGGTCCTTTCGACAACACCTTTCGAACTGATGAAAGTATTATGGAAATCATGACTTTGGATGAAATTCCATGGGATGATTATCATCATCACTCATATTTTCTTCCTAACCTTTGATCAAATTGAGAATGGTTTTTCAACTATATTTTTGACTAAAATCGTAGATAGTCCTGAATGGCCCATGTCAATTCTTCAAGATGAATCTGAAAATAATTTTGGAAACATATCTACAATGAGGAAATGTTAGTAGTTGACCCGAGTATGGTTGTTCATGAGATTAAGACTTGGATGCAAAACTTATCATACAATGATTACATCCAGTGCATCCATGAAAGGTTGTTTCTATTAAAGTTGAGGTTGAAAAGCTGCTTAAAGTAAGTTTTATCTATCCAGATCCCTTGACTGATTGGGTTTCCAATATTGTTCCCATTAACAAAAAGCAAGAGGCCATGAGAGTTTGTGTTGATTATTGGGATATTAACAAGGCTTGTCCCAAAGAAAACTATCCTACTACCTATATCAACCAAACCACTAATGACTGTGTCTGCAATGAAATATTTTCTTTCATGGACATATTTTCCGGTTAAAACCAAGTCAACATACTCCCAGCTGATCAACATAAAACCGTGTTCATCTATCCATGGGGGGATTTTTCTTATCATAAATTCCCATTTGGATTAAGGAATGCCAGCACAATTTTTCAACAGGCCACACCTTACGCATTTCACAATATCAAGCATATTATACAAACTTATTTGGATGATTTATCGATGCATTCGTTGAAATGGGAAGACCATATAATGCATTTGAGAGTTATATTTATCAGATTTTAACACCAAAATATACACTTGAACCCTCAAAAATGTGTTTTTTGTGTGCAATCCAATCGATTACTGGGATTTGTCGTATCAAAGGAAGACATTCGTGTTGATCCACTCAAGGTAGAGGCTATTCTAAATTTGCCTCCTCCTTCCAACCTTAGCCAAATCCAAAATTTGCAAGGGAAAATAAACTTTCTATGTTAATTCATCCAGAACTACATTAAGCTAACTAGAGGTTTTACTCGACTATTGAAAAAGGCATCTCATTTACATGGGATGAAGTTTCTCAAGAATCTTTTGATGCACTCAAAGACATGTTGACTCATACACCATTGTTGCATCCTCCTGATTATCATTGAGACTACTTTTTGTATTTAGCTACATCCGATGTCACCATTGGCATGGTTTTAGTTTAGGAAGACGAGTTGAACAATGAGCATGTGATATATTATTTGAGCTGAAATCTTACGAAAACTAAAGTAAAATATGTACATGTGGAGAAATTGGCCTTGGAAACTGTTCAAGCTATCCAAGCATTTCGTCTCTACATTCTCTTACACTAAAAAACAATGATTTCAGACTACAACCCTATGGTTTACATTCTTACGAGATAGTTTCTAGGGGGTAAATATTCTAAATGGATAGTTATTTTGCAAGAATTTGATTTAGAATTCATAAAATCTAAGTCCAAGAAATCATTGGTGTTTTCCAAATTGTTAAGTGGCTTTCCCTATAATGAGATAGAAACCATGGAAGAGGATTCTCTTCCAGATGAATCCCTCTTTATTGTCAACATTTTAGACCTCTGGTATGGATATATCATCGTGTATATTCAAACCCAAACTTTTCGGCCAGAATTGACTCGAATTGATCATCGTCGTATTCGGTACCAATCCCAACAATACACTATTGTTGGTGATACACTTTATCATCATGGTGTTGATTCCTTCTTCAGACGATGTTTGACTCATGAGGAATCCAAAAATGGATTAAATGTTTGCCATTCTGGAGCTTGTGGTGGTCGTATGTAAGGGTTTTCCACTGCCCAAAAGATATTGCATGCTGGGTATTTCTGGCCTTCGATGTTCAAACATTGTATAAATACGATCCAAAAATGCCATAGTTGTAAAATTTATGATCACAAAATGCATGAACCTCCAACTCCTCTTCACCCAATCATTGTTGGCGGTCATTTTGCAAAATGAGGCATCAAATAACTTACATGTAACCCTCACTCGACTGTGGGGCATGGGTACATTATATTTGCAATGGATTATTTTACAAAATGGGCTAAGGTGATGCCTACATATAAGGTTGATGGATAAATGACAATTATTTTCATATTCAATCATGTAATCGATAGGTTCGGGGTTCCACAAGACATCATCATAGACCATGGTATCCATTTTCAAAACTTTATGATGACTGAACTTACTGCGAAGCTAGGCTTGAGTCATGACAGTTCTACTCCATATTACCCGTAGGAAAATGGCCAAGTAGAAGTCATTAACAAGGTTCCATGATTAAGCGAATTGTTGGAATTCATAAAAAAAAATCAGCATCCAATTATTTTTCCAGCCTTGTGGGCATATCAAACCTCAACAAAAAATTCGAATGGTTTTAATCCCTTCCAGTTGGTTTACGGTATGGAAGCAGTTTTGCCTATTGAATGTGAAATACCATCTTTGAAACTAGAAATTGAATTATTACCAACCACTTCTGCAGAGGAGGAACGTTTTTTGTACTTAGCATGACTATATGAGACTCGCCATGATGTTTCATTAGCTAGCGAGACTCATAAGAAATGAGTTAAAGAACAATTTGATCAAAATGTAAAACCTTTCTCATATTCAAAAGGTGACCTAGTCTTGGTTTATGATAAAGAGCACGATAAATTAGGTGCTGGTAAATTTGAGCCCATGTGGCATGGTCCTTATATTGTAAAATGTGTACTACTAGAGAAAGGGGCTTATGAGCTAATTGCGACATTTCTTTAGGAAATCCTAGAAATGGTCTTTAGCTGAATAAATATTATGCTTAAACCACTCAATGAAGAATTTATATATTATTATGTCATATTTTGTGTGTGGTAATTTTTAGCATCTTTTTACGATTTTCTGCTACTTCTCCTACTTATCTTGTGTTACACTTGATTTTTAGATGTCGACGTTCCCTCACACTGACATTAGCTTTGCTAATGACACTAGTCGTAGTACTCAAAATTCATCTTCCATAGCCTGGTTCATTTAGTCACCTTATGATGAGTTAGTTTCTATTCATGGGATATGCCTTGGTCAAACAAAGAATAACATCGCAAAGTATAGTGAAATTATTGAGCTATTATCTATTGCCATTTCATTTGGTATTCATCGATTGATCATTAGGTTGGATGCTCAACTCATAGTATTACATTTAAACGATGTTTATTCGGTAAGAAGTTCTGCAATGTTAAGAATGTTTTTCTGGGTTCATATTTTGGAGAGAGAGTTTCATTACATAGAATATCAACACATTACAAGATTTTTAAACACATTAACTAATGCATTGGCTAATTATGTGTCAAATTGACATTTGTAAAACATCTGTAATAAAGAAAAAACAATATTCATCCATATATTGTACAAGATAGACTGAAATAGAAGTAATAGATTTCATTAGTTAAAATGTTTGTATAAAGTGTGGCTTTACAAAATGTCATCCAAATATATGAGGCCTCGTGGCATTTATTATCCGAATATGCCAATACATCATCAAAAAACAAAATCTATCACTAAGACTAGTAGCTATGTGTGATGATCATGGTAGTAGGCAATAGTGCGGGATACTTGTCATAGTGAGTGACTAATCGGTCTAGGAACGCCCATAGTATGCCTCTAGTAGTGGAGAGGTAGGTCATTAATCCCAACATCTGGTATTTCTAGGGTCAACCTGTCTAGGTTGTGCTCTAGCTCAGACAAAGCCTTTGCTGCATCGGGGTTCTATAATGCGAGAGCTACTAGCTTCTCACCGTGCCTGTCAAATATGCGTAGTCCTATTGGTCTCACCAGGCCTACATCTACATGATCATTTCGAATGATTAGTTTTGGATGCCAAAAAAAAATAAAAATGAAAAATAAAAAATAACCAAAATGTGAAGTTTTTTACCTAGGGAACCCCATTGCATCCCGACTAGAAGTGGAATATTTGGATCACCTACGTAATCCATGCCTGTATATGGAAATTCCTTAATCATAATTATTTTATGTTCCAACCATCCAAAGAAATCAGGAGTATACTGAATTGTTGGGTCATCACCACCTCTGTGGTGTGCCATCAATGTGACCCACTTCATCATACGAGGATCTTGCGGTCCTCCTGCATCTATGGCTACTTGTGGGGTGAGAAGGGGGATCCTCTCTAGAGAAAACGAGATAAAAAAGGAACCATACCCAAAAAAAAATATTTTTCCAGTTTTCACTCTAGTTAGTTTCCCTTATAGGTTGACAACTACCCCTTTACACCAGTTAAATATCATAGGTTGTAAGCATTCTACAAAAATATGCATCTCAGCCTTCGTGAGTAAGTGAAGTGTTACACTCCCACATAATCGTGCAACTGTAAAATCAATATTCATCAAAGGAATTTGATCAATGGTTTTAATATCAATGCATTTTTATTTGAGTGCGAACCGTGGAGAACAATGCAGTGCAAAGTAAGTGGCAGTTGTTTCGCCATCTCATCTATGCCCATACAAAGAAATGTCCACTCCACAACGTGGGACCCTAGATTATAAATATATGTAATGAACATCTATTATGAGTCTATGATCCCTGATCACGAAGCACTCTTCTTGTACATTCCATTTACTCACCATCCATTCCAACAAGTCTAGCTGGGCCTTCATGCCTGGGTTTGTGAAAATTTTGTACAAGCCACAATTTCTTAGAGCATGTAATGTTTATGGATGGTTCAAAGCTGCCACATCTTCTGCTTCATGTTCATAATCTCTCCACTCCATTTTTGTGGACCAAAACCCTGCAATAAACATGGAGGATCATTAGAAAACGTTGTGGTAATTTTTTTATAAAAAAATGGGCGTTTTTCATTGATTTTTCAAAGTCTTCGGCATTGTGCATAGACGTTTTTGGAGACCAGTGCGGATTTGCATGGTTCTAGCCATAGAAATCACACAAAACTCATTTTTGTGTGTAAAACATTCTATCGGTGTGTGCATGCTCGATGAAGAGAAACTATGCACACCGTAGGCGATTTTTGAATTGATAAAACACCCTTAAAAACCTAAATACATAGTGAAAAGCAAAAATAAAGAAATGAAAATGAAGATATTAGAGAGATTGTTTACCTGGAGAAGATGGCTCGTGATTTGGTCCAACGGTTTGCCCATAATCTACCTCTGAAGTTTTGGTGAAAAATGCACTCTATCACTCTCAAATGGTAAAAAAACGCAAATAGTAAAAAGTTTTTACTTTTTTGGATTTTTATAAGTTTTTAGGCCCATTAAAATATTATTTTTTGCCTATTAGCCTCTAAAATCCAAATTTTTAATGTTTTTACTATATTTTTGAGCGGTGACAATAATTTTTGAGTTTAAGTGTGTAGAACATAGGTTATTTACGAAAATGAATCATTTTGGTGATGAGTATATTTTTATCACTTTTTCGAACTCGTTAAAAACTTACAAAAAAGAGAAACCCATGAGTTCTCTTTAAGCCCTTTTCAGACTCCCTAAACATGAAAATATCGTCGAGTACTTGACTATTCGAACTCGTAAAAATAAATGAACAGTCGTCTATTCAATATAAGTTTACCCCTTTTACGGACTGAACTAGACTATTTATGAAAAAGGTATATGCTAACTAATCGTGGACAATAGAGTTCTCTCCTATATTATTTTACCTTTTTTTGGCCTTAGGAGACTAAATTTACGAAAAAGGACACTATGGAGTTTACTTATGTTTTTCTCTTGACTCCCTAAAAATGAAGAACATCGAGCTTTTATTTCTCTAGGCTCATTAAAATTTTACATTGAAAGAACTGAACAAGTCGTATTTTTGTGTCTTTTCAAACTCCTTAAACATGAAAATGACATCGAGTTACCCATTCACTGGACTCGTAAAACTTAAACAGTGAAAGACTTGTTAATCATAATGAGACTGAACCACTCCTTCCTAGGGTTCATTGAAAATACTCCGAAGGATGAGCTAATAGGACAAGCATATGTTATCTTTCTCAAACTTGCTAAAAATTAAGAGGTACTTGCCAGTAATGGTGGTGGGGAATTGGAAAGACTGTTTGTTTATATTGTAAAAGGTAGTATGTCACTCTTGAACATGACAGTCCATCACTTTTGTGTCTCCAGGTTGGGAAATCCATTTGCCTCCTAATTGACCATACCTCATTGAAAGTATTCAGTTGGTTTTGGGTATTATTTTGTGAGCCAAATGCTGCCAAGTCATAATCTTGTATCACCAATATGTTCAAGAGAAGTCCAACCTCAGTCAAAATTACCTTGCAATTCATAGTCTTCAATTGCGTCGATCATCCCTGAGTTAGTCCTGGATTACCCCAAGCTGCTATGCTTCACAACTTGACATGAGTTTCATGTCGTAGGCCCTCCTGCGATGGGTCGCTTCCTATCAAATTCAACTCACTATCTAGGAAGTTGATCTAGAAACCTTCTTCAGTACCTTGGAGCATGCATGCCTTAATGGCAAGTTTATCACCTATGACGATCGGTTCTCATCATTTACCTTCGATCGAATCATTCTATGAGTGTTTGACTTTAGGACATATTTTCACACTTCATATATTATCCTAGAAGTACCTTGACAATCATTGTCATTATTAGTGTTTTCTCTTGCACTTGTTAATGGTTCACATCGTTGACTGGTAATCCAGTGGTTTCTACCATGTTTGACTATGATACATTCACTCATACATGGTTAGATTCGTATTATGGATCGAGAGATGAAGATCCAGCCCTTGGATCTAGTTTCATTCATCCAGACTACATGGAGTTATTAAATATTCATGATTGTAAACATAGATCCATTAATGGCTGCATCCATACTGTTTCTTCTGTTGACATGGTTCTTTGAGATATTTATACTCTGAGTATTGGAAATTCCTACCTCAACGATGATTTTATATTGCATTGTAACATTTGATTGATTGTTTTAGGTCTTCGGCTGCAGTCTCTAATCTAAACCTTGGCATGATAAAGCACTTTAGCCATCAAACATCTCTTCTCACTTTGCACTCTAGGGGGGAATTTGTTACACGTCATTTTGTCGCAATAGCAAAATGACCGCCAGTTTCGATATTTCGCTATCCATCAAAGTCTTCCAAAGCATCCACTTGCAAGGCTAGAACCCAAAAAATCCTAAAGAGAATGAAATTCATGGATCTCAAGGCCCAACAACCTATTTTTGGCTTCATTCGCAGTTCCCTAGTCCATTTATACGCATACGCAGAAGAGACCATTGGAAGCTGTGCAAAAGTGTGCTCTATCTTACACTATAGCCACACAAATGAATTAACACAAGTAAAAAAATTAAAGTCTAGAAGATTTGTTAGTCGAATATTTCCCAACTAACAACTTTGAATGGATGCCTACTCAAACCTGATCCCTCCCATCATGAAGCTACTTCCCTCTCTTTGTGGATCCACTATCCTACGATTTTTCAATCTCATCCCTTAGGAATAGGATCCCAAACCTCCTCCTCTTGTCCTATAAATCAAACACATGCCAGATGATTAGGGAGGACCAGTGAAGGTAGGCTTATGTTGTAGAAATAAGGCTAGGAGGCTTTTCATCCAAGGAGAAGGTTGGAGATTGTGAGAAGAGGCTTGTAACATCAAGGCTTTGAGGTTGTAAGTTTGTTCTCCATTTTATGTAATAAAAAGCGACTGTTCTTTCCTAATCATGTATTTTATGATATCATTTGTGGGATTATTTGATCACTCACATAGGTTATGATTGGTTATTGATTCAATTTATGATATATGTTGATTTAAGGGTTTCATTTATCTTTCATTCTATATATTAGATACTTTGATCCTTTGTCTGTTTCTGTCTATGAATATCTCCTTCGAAACATCATGGAGAAGCTGTGGAAAGTGTTGGAATGATCTCTAAAGCATCGAGGAGAAGCCACCTATGGAAGGCACTGAAATGACTTCGACAGGAATTTCCTTAAATCGGTAAGTGATCTCTTGCATATTATTTGTTTCAATCAATCGTAAGCTAAGGAAAGGTAGCAGTTCTTTTCTTGTTTGTTACTAGATTTCATTTTAGATTTAGGGAGATCTATCTTTTCCGCAAGAGGGATTAGTCTGCCTAACAAGGAATACCATCTCTCTAAAAATGAAGAAGGATTTTTCCTTGTAATTTTATTTCCAAGACTTTGAATGGTCTTAAAGATCTAGTTTTTTGGTGATCATACCAAGGAATTAAAATAAAAGGATGGTTTCATAGACTAAAGATTTAAATGACTTGTCAAAATCTAGTACAACCCTAATTACCAGTTGGACTTGAAGATCAAAGAAGTGTCTCTAACTACTTATATAAATTAACATTATGTACAACAAGAATTTGAGAAGAGCTTGAATGTACTTGGAAAATATTGGCTCAAAAAGAACAATTCATCGAAGTAGAGACAAAGAAGACTACAATATGAAGTAGGATTCTCTTAGATCCTACCAAAGACCTTTAACATGAAGTAGAAATAAGATTCTTGAAACTACTCAAGAAACTCAACCACAATGTTCTAGATCACAAGATTTGGTTGAAGTATATATGGTAGACCAAGAGGAATAAATAATTAAAAACCCCAATAATGAGAAAAGGGAACATGGTAGATAATGTAATGAAAGAAGAAGGCCAAAAACTAGTACATTAGATTTATAAGGTAACAACACGTTGACTAATATTCCCTTAGGTGTTATTTTTATTTTTAATGGTCATGGTGTTATGAAAAAAACACCTAGATCATTTTTTACTATTTGTGACATCCATTTAATTGAGCATGAACATTATGGTTAAATTCTTTCTCCAAAATCTAATAAGTTGAGTATATGACTAGAACCTTTTTCCCCCATTTGGATCTATTAGTTCTTTTGATGATATGGAATCCGTATTTATGAACATATATTCTTATCCCATTACATACCTTACTATTCTCACATAGTTCATGCAAACACATATAAAAAAGAACATAGACTATATGTTTCAATCTTAGTTTATTTATGGATTTGCAACAAATTCCTTAAGAATAATGTCCAAATGGCCTAGTTATCTTTGGATTCTACAAAAATGTAATGCCATCAAATTTAAAATACGCAATAAAGTTAGCCCAAATCATGACTTTGGATGAAACTATGAGAAAAAAACTAAAATGGAAGAGCACATGTTCGAAGGTAATGCTAATCCACAAATTATCAAAATACAAGTGTCAAACTTATTAATAACATCCCATGCTACTTTTAGATTTACAACCAATATCATCAAATATTTTAAGTAGTGATGAAGTAGAATCATGTATGAAAGATGGAGAATCTCATCAAATTGGAACTTAGAAGCCAGGTTGTGAATATATTCTAAGGAACTATGTTGGTTTTGATTCCCTTTTCACAAAAAATGATCAAATAAATAAATAAAATAAAAAAATAAAAACAATTTTATGAGCCATCCATTAAGAAAATTTAGGAGACATAGAAAATTAACATTGCTACATCAAAATCCCCAAGTACCTAAACTTGGATATGACTTGTACTACTGAAGAAATTAAGTAATACACTCCTTTGTTTAAGGAGTTATATGATGTTTTTGCATGGACTTATGAATATCTAAATTGCTAATCACTTTCATGTCAAAATATTTTTTCATCCATCAATATCACACAATGAAGACTATTGGTATGTATTTAAAAATGATAATCATCTTATAATTTTCCTTTCATATTTACAACTAATATCATCAAATATTCCAAGTAAGGATGAATCAGAATCATGTATTTGGAAGTACCTTCCCGGACCTATGGTTGATATCCTGAATTTCCATAGCATAGGTAGGATAGGATGTTTCCCCTCTATAGACCTGATGGGCCTACTTGTTGTTTGGGTTAGGATTTGATTTAGCAGACATTTTGGGTTCCTTGGGTGGATTATTGTGAGGTGGTTGTGGTTGAGGAGGAGGAGGAGACATTAAGGTGGGTGGTTTGGTTGCTTGAGGCCTCCAACCTTGTGAGGGGTTTCTCCATGGAGAAGGTTGGGGTTGATATGGCTGGAAAGGTGGATTTACAGGTTAAGGAGGATACTGAGGAGGATAGGACCAAGGTGAGTTGGTTGGAGGATACTAAGACTGCAAAAGGTGCATTATGATTTGAATGGAAAGGAGGTGAATAGTGTATACCTTACATGCCTTGCTGATATGGTTGAGGGCCTTGTGGCCTCCTTTGGTTGACAAAGAAAAGTTTCTCCATGCCTCCTTCTATTCCTTGATACACCGCCTTCATACCTAGAAGAGATGGGCATTTTTCAGTTGCATGATTTTATTCACAAACAGAGCAGATTTATATTACATTCAGTGGGCACTCATTTCTAGGGTGCCTCTTGGTGCATCTAGGGAAAAATATTGCTAGTGCCCTTTCTACATTCTCTTGTTTCTTATTAATATATATGGCGTCCATATGGAAGGAAAAATTATGTAGCATTTTACTCTTAAAATCCTCTAACATACTTCCTATTTCATGTTTGATGGCTGAGGTAGAGGGTGAATAATTTACCAGACCTTGACTAGATCTACCTCTTTTCCTTACAACCCTAGAGTGATTCTTGAATACTATCTTGATGTCATCATAATTTATCTGGTAAATGTCTCCACCAAACAACATGTTAAGGGTTTCCATCAAATCTTCTCTTACCCCTCTGAGTAATACAAGCTTTACTGACTCTAGATCAAGGGTGTAGTTAGCTCTCCTATAGCTGAGTTGGAACCTTTCTTCATAGTTCTTTAGGGACTCATCTATCCCCTAAGTCATTCTAAATATTTCTTCTTTAGTTTCCCTTGATCTACAGTAATATTTGTATTTATTGTTGAAGGTTGTTGCATCCGAACCTAAGTGATGATGTTGCCTCCTTCTAAACTCACAAACTAGTGTAGGTTGCATCCTTGAGGGTGGAAGGAAACAAATTCAGTTTCTACTTATCAGAAGTGTAATCATAGGTTCTACATATCACAATAAGCTCATACATGAAGGTATCAATGTCCTTCAAAGCTAGGCCATGGAAATGTTGGAGAGCAGTGGGGCTAATGTTCTTTATTCTAGCCCCCCCATTGGTTTACCTGATAGGAAAGAGTTTAGGCTACCCATTTCTAGACAACTATTAGGTAGGTGATGTAGGTTCCTCCTCCCCTATATGTTCTTCAAAGATATATGGTTGCTCACCGAAATGGCTCCCCAAATCCTCTGTGGTCATAGTAGGAGGTTCAAAGTCACCAAGGAGTGTGGGTTGATTGCTTGTAGGAGTGGGGGTTTTTGGCATAAATTTCCTTAAGTTGTCCCTAACCCTACGAGGCATGAAATAAATGTTATTTTATTTTTATTTTTTTAGATATTTCTATATATACATAAAAATGATGCAAAAGAAAAAAAAAAAACAATTTCTTTTTTTCAAGAAATGAAATGAAAAGAGAAAGCAACTTCAAAAAAAAAAAAAAAAACTACTCTGACACCTCCCCTTCAACAACACTAAAAAGTGATGAGCTTTGGTATTACAACAAGAATGTTGCAACTCCTAGGGCTACCAACTTTAATTTATCAATCTAGGATTCATACAAACTTAAGAGGTGACAGTGTTGTATGCACAGTAAGCACAGTTCTACCTAAGCTGGTATGAGGCAATGGATCAAACCAAGGTTTAGAGAGACCATTTTGAAACTCAGAAGAATGTAATTTACTGAATATAATTCGTAAGAAAGGTAAATATTGAGTATCCTATTGCATAAGAGAAAATTTTGATATACTTGCAAGGAATGAAATAATTTGAAAATAAACCCTAATCTGTTGCAGAAAATGAAAGACAGAGAAATAAACATAGTCTAACAATAAACCTAGTCTAGCTGCATAAAATAAGTACCATGAAATCATACCTACACTACTTCATACAAAGAAAATCCTATCATGAGTACAAGATCCAATAAGTACTTCAAGAAATATCAATGTAAACTATTATGTGCTATTGAATTCATCAAAAACAACTAACCCTAATTGGAAAAATAAAATTTCCGTGATGAAAAGAAGATTTATAAGAGGTCTTTGATCTTCCTTAAGCTTGTTTACAAGGCCTAGAACATGTTTTGGAGGGTTAAGAATAAAAAAATAAGCTTAAAGAAAAATTATGGTCAAGTTCTGGTGGATTCTGTTCAATGCTATAGGATGCTACAAGATACCCTATATTGCTACAAGATTGCATCTAGGAGCATTCCAATAGATTAAAAAGTGATCTAAAGGAGAGGAAATATGGTAGAATGTTGGAGAATGGTATGGAAGTACTTTCCAAGCATTTTCCTCCTTAGAAGTCCATCTTGCATATAGAGAGAATGAGAACCAATAGCCTCTAGTAAATATGTGATATAATTTCTGTGTGTAGACCGTGTAGAAGGGATGGATGGGAATGGAAGGACGACACTAAGGAAGATTGTGGATCTGAAAATGAAAATTATGCTATGTTTCCCTACAATCTAGTAGGTATCACCTGCACAAAATTAGGGGGTTATTTAACTAGAAAAACATGAAAATCTAAAGAATGCCAAAAATACTAATTGCAAGAAATTAAATTGTAAAGGAAAGGATGAGTTGAATTTAAATTAAGATATAAATATTGCATCAATAGAAGAACTATATTTTTGTGCCTTCCATTACAAATCCTACAACCACACTTTGTAAGAGAAATGACTAATAAATTTGGAAAGGAAAAGTTCTTCACATAAACAAATCTTGCAAAAAGGAAACACTGCTAACCAACTGCAGAAAAGAAAATACATATCAGAAATGTACAAGATAGAGAGACTGGAGTGCTTGGGTTTGGCCCTAACCCAACGGAACTGAACCCTCTTAAAAAACCACTTAGAAAGAAGGCAACACAATTATTTTCATTGATTTTAGAAAAGTGTTCAAATACATGACATGGGAATTGAAATGACAAGTAACAAGCTCTAGCTCTAGCAGTCACTATGCTCCTCCAAAAAGTTGAATCCTATTGAGTTCTTGGATCCTTTATTTATAGAAAATGATTGAGTGTGAAACCCCCTTGTAAGGAGAGTTTCTTCCCTCCAAAATCCCTATAAAAGTGGATCTAGTCTCCTGAGATCCTCGCAACCACTGAGTGTAGTAACTACCCAATAGCTAATTGAGTTGTTGGTGAGTTAATGTAGGGAACAAGCCTCCTACATTTCCTCCTGCTAATCTCCAATGTACTTCTACAAAATAAATGCTCCTTTTCATGCACTTTCAAAATGTTAGACCATAGAATATGACAAATAATCCTTAATCTTCGTAATGAGCACATTATAGTCCAAAAAAATGTTATCAAATGTAAAGAGAGAGGTAAAATTATGATAAAGGATGGCCACATGGGCCTTGATTTGTGCCTATTTAGGAGGCCCATAAGCAAGGTTGAATTGACATGGTCAATAATACCATCAACTAAATCCAATGGAATTTCGTATGGTATTGGTGAGATCAATTGGCTATAAAAGGAGAAGTGAATTGGATCAATGGGTGTGCATTAAATAATTTATTCATGTGTGATTTATTTTGTTTAGGTATGTACTAGGGCACAAGGAGGAGGATCCAATCTATCTTATAAATGAGAGATATGAGAGTATGGAGCTAATGCAAGAGGGAATGATGATAGATATGCTTGTTTACTGAATGGTTTTCTTGTTTATTACAAAGATCAATGTGTTGTTTAAATGGTATAGGATTGTGTATCAACGATAGAAGATTAGATTCCTGAGTTTTATAAATTTGTTGATGTCCTTCTTGCAGGAGATGATTGTTTCTTGAACTACACTGGAAGAGTATTTCTAATGTTGTGGTGTGTTCCAGTAGAGAAAAGTATGTAGATATTACTTACATGTCTTGATATAGATCCAAATGTGTGCACTTATGCATTTGTATGGAATTTTTTGCAACGACTAATATTAGTTTCATTCACTATTTGTTTTACTATAGATACATAAGTGTGACAAAGAATATGGTAACCTACTAGGATGTGTAGTAGCTATCTGATTGCAGATATATTTAGGCTTATTTGAGAGTGTATACAAGACAAATTATGTAGAGACCACTGTGGTTTGATAGTATATGAAAAGAACGAAATGAATTATTTTGATGCATAGATAGTGAGCTACATTATTGGATCTAATTTTTTCTTGATAACAATGATTCAAATGATGCTTGGTGAGTCTAGGGCTATCATTTGAGTCAAAATATTAGTGTGAAAGTTTGTTTTTAGTGATATTTTATGTTGTGTTGAGATCCTAATGGTAGGACAGTTGATGTATGTAGTAAGAGAGTGGATATTGATGTATATAGCAGTGGGTTGGTAGTATATGTAGAGATCAGTTCTTTTTTGAAAGTTATGACAGAGTGTATGAAGGGACCTATCTTATGATACTATTGTTTTTCATCTTCTCACCTTGTAGAGATTGAATATTGGATCCTTGAGACATTTTTTTGTGACACTTATCTATGATGTTGTTGTTCATCATTTAGAATTCGAGAATTTTGTTGCTTGTTTACAGTGGATAGAGTTTTATGACACTTTATATTTTCAAATGCCTATGATGATGTTACTATTGGTTTGGAGGGATATCAACTTTGATGCATTTGATGTATTGAGTTATTAGGATTTTGGCATAAACATTTGATGTGAAGATGCATTGTGAGTCATGATATTAGATTTATGAGGGGTCTTGTTGTGACTTTTATTCAGAGAGGGTCTTGGCACTGATTGAGTGAGAAGGGTTCCTTGTGATCATTGTATGGAAAAATATTGAAATTCTACTAATGTTATGGGTATATATTTGATTACAGGTTTTGTTTTTATGGGATTATTGTAATGTTCCAAACGTAAATTTTATAGAAAATTTCTTTAGAAATTTAAGTTGTTAATTCCTTAAACCATTTGCACAAATTGGGACACAAATTTATTGGCAAAAACTAAAAATATAAACTACAACTGAAGAATAAACAAGATAAACATGCAAACAATCTCAACCTTATTTTATTAATATATAAATAATATGGTACAAATAGTAGGAATATGGCTAAGGTGATGCCCTCAAAAGATCAATAATGTTGATGCAGCGGGCCTCCAAAATAACTAATTTTATGATAGCACTTGTGAATTTTGAGTGAATTCGCCAAGGGAGACAGATGGGTTCTCTCTCACTCTCATTGAATCACCCAAGGGTTTCCATCCTAGGGCTACAATTGAAGTTGGGAACTCTCAATTCTCCAAACCTCTTCATGAGAAAAATACTCAACTCTAAGATATATCAAAATGGTCTCCTCCTCCTCTTTTATAGATCTGATGGATCCCTCTAGAAAATTTTATGTTATCATTATTTTAATCACTTAGTACTTTTTCCCTCTGTTTTAACAAAAATACCTTTTTGATTAAGGAAAATGGTAAAGTGGCCACCATCCCTCCTTATGCCATTGAAAGTCAGTTTCCACCATCTCATCCTATAGATATTCTCATTCTGGTTCCAACAATTTGTTACACTAAGGTTTTCTGTCAAGTATTCCTCTTGAAATGCCACCTTAAGCATAATTAATTGAGTTAGGATCAATAATAACTTAGTTTTTTTAAAGTTGTCAGAATGCAACAAAATAAAAATAAAGTTGTGCAGATGATGGAATATGCCAAGTCTATTCCATCGAATCCCATAGAAACTCCTAAAAAACCCATAAAGCCCTTCCATAATCCCTTGGGCCCATTTATGGAGTGAACCTGCTCCTGTGACCTAGTTTTCTCCAACCTTGGAAGTCCATCCTAACCATGCCATAATGGAAAGCAGAAAAACAAACATGAAAAATACTCCCACCCAAAGATATCTTTCCCTCAAGAAATCCTTATATGCCGACCAATCCGGTGGTCCAGTGCAACTGAGAACTAATACTTGGATCCCATACAAACCACTTGGTGATACCATGCCTTTGTATCGCCCAACCATGAACAAATCCCTTAATGTCTATATTTAACACTAAACTTTGACTCGTCCTGCCATCAACAGATCCTCTTAGATCCCAATTCCACCATGGAAAATCACCAACACCCTTATCACATGGCTCTAAATATGATTTGCCTCTAGTTGTGGATGTTTCTCCACTTATTGAATACCAACTTAGCATTTCTCTCCAATCAAACTCCTGACACAACCAATTCCAATCCTACTCTATTGATGTTGGGATGGAATGTTGAAGAGTTGTTGTCCTGCATCCCACTGCCAACTGAAACACGTGATATCCCTCACATCTAAGGGCCCCTACTTCACTATGTCCCTAACTAAAATATCACTGCATCAATAGGTTACCAACCCATGATCTCTCTCCAGTCCATCCAGTGGGAACGATCAGATGCGTAGGCACCTGTATATGGGATAAGTGCCTTATGCTGAATTGTTCCCAAATCACACAACTTTGCCTGGTTAATAAAAAATATGAATATATATTACCCTACCTTTCTCCCTATAATGGGAACAAGTGGGGAAATTGTACTGCATGCCATGTCTATGTACTCCTAGAGAGGGATGCTACCTGAAATTATCACAACTCTTCCAATTTCCTATGCATTTGTGTGCTCCTCATCAATGGTTAATCTAAAATATGGCTTCTCATCCTCCTCCATCATGGGCTCAACATGAGCCTCCAACACATTATCCTAAAATGTCTCAACATGCAAATTGTGCCTATTACCCCCCTCAGTTGACTCACACTCCTCTATGTGCTCTCCACGTTGAATTTCTAATCGCTCACCTTGCCAGTCTGCTCCCCAATCGTCTTCGCTCTTGGAGATAATTTGTTGCTCATCATGCTCCCCCATCACATGTGGATTCATATTTAGGCTACTATAAATAACTCCAAATGACCTCTCTTACTTCTCAGAGGTATCTTCATAAAATCCCATGGACTACACTACAAAAGAAGAACACTCATCCAGAAAATCAGAAGGAATATCCTCCTGATCTATCTTTGTCATCTCCTCGGTGTCACCAAAACATCAATGCTTAGGCCTCCAAGTTTCCATGTAGATGAAGCAAAGACCCTTCCTCAACTCATTCTTGCTGCACAGTCCACCAATATTGAGAAACTTCTCCTTGGTCAATTATATTTTGGACATCTTAATGTTCTGCTCAACTAAATTTTCAGTTAGTTCATAAGTAGCGAGTGAGACCTTCTATTCCTTTCTCGAAATGGCCAACAACTTAGACTACAACTTCTTGAAGATGGAATCATGATCTCCCATAATTGAAGACAAAATGGACTACATGTGTGCTTTGACCATATTTGGATGATGTTTCTTGATGCTGAAGAAGTATTGGAACATTTGAAGAATTAGGTCATCAAACTCTATATCAAACATGATGTCACAATATCTAAGCATGGCCATGGCTTCTAAAATCTCGTTATTTTTCTTGAAGGTATGGCCCACATAGTTATCCAAGTCATGAAAGGTATCTACTATCAATTTGAAAACTCCCCTCATAATATCATTGTTGTAAGGGGGTATAGGTGCAGTCAGCCCCATAATGTTACTGAAACATGATGGAACTGGAAGTTTCACCCCTTCATAATGGCACTGCAAGAACTTTTATTGTATCAGGGAAAGCATGGCTAGTTTTAGAGCCCAACTTAGCTTATTTCCCTCTAAATGGCTCACCTTGTAGAGGAGTGAGTCTAGTTCTTCCAGTTTGAGAAGGGATTTCACTGTGACCCTCATGTGTTTTAAATCTTCCTCAAGTGAAAGTATTGTGTGTCCAATCTTCATCTCCTTCTGCAAATCCTTCAGTTGCTCTTGTTGAAGGATACCATGGAATCCTCTTGAGAAATATATGTTATTTTGTTTGGTTACTTGGACCAGATAAGAATTGTTTCTTGATGAATTTTTATGCTGCTCCAATCTTCTTTCAAGGTATTCTAGGGTATTTATGATGTTTATGTAGCCTTTTGAATTTTGTTTCATCTTTTGATCCATATTTTAGCAACATATACAAGGCTTACAATGCTTATACAAAATCAAACTCTAACTCAAGGCTTGAACCTCTTCGACTAGCAATGGATGGAAACTTCACAATTCTTAGACATGCATCTCACTATTAGAATCTAGCTCAACATTCTGACTCAAAAAATTTATGAAAGTCTCTTCACCTTACAATAACAAAAAACTCATACCTCAACACATCACCCATACATGTACGCAAGTTGTAATAATAGCAGTAGCTCAAGACTCACCTAAAAAATCAAAACTTTCTATCACAACTTGCCCTTACTCAAACATACAAATGACACAACCAACTAACTTATTAATGAAAAACCTTAGCATTTCACATACATTATCCAAACTGTGAGACTCAACTCTCTGATCATATACCAAACCATGGTGGCATATATATAACCAAGTCTGCATCTAAAAACACATATCTCCTCATACAACACTAGTTAGAAAACTCTCTTCTTAGATACACAAATGTAAACAACATTCACTCTCTCAATTTGTAAACCCTAGCTCAAGACAATATAAGATAGATGGTAACTTGGCACATTTGGTGAAGTGTTTGTTCAATATTTTTTAAACAACTATTGTAGGTATTGATTTAATTGATTTCCTCCAAGAATAAACATGTAATGGCACAAGTACACAAACCCAATTTCAACCAAAAAGTCATTTCATTGCATTTTACTCAGAAATATTACCCATACTAATATAACAATTCATGCTATGAAATATGAAATGGACAGACTATTAATTCAACGTGTTAATGAGAACAAAGGAATATGGTATATGTCTTTAGATCCAATATTACTTGAATGTCAGATGTTCATAGCCTGGGACTAATATGCGAACTCTGAGATGGAACAACAATACTGACTTTCATATATCAAGTTTTTGATTATGTGTGCATAAATATTTTCGACCTCCTCAAGCATGAATTTGGATCGACTCAAACATTGGAACATAATCAATTTGGTAGTTTAATGAATAATAATGATAACATCCTCCAAGCTTCTGTCTATGTTTTATACTACAAGTTTAATCATACAACCACTAGCATATAAAAAATGTCATAAAATTTGATAATTTTGAGAATAACGATAATAAAATTTGACTCATGATTCCTCATGCACTTAGCAAAGCCAACACATTGTATAGATTATAACTCCTATGCACAATATAGTTAGAATGTCGTTTGTTCACTCACACACTTATGTGCACATTTAAATGCATCAATGTGAATCGCTCACCAATCCTTCTCAGAACCATGTACACAATCATAATATGCAAGATTGATCATCATATATACAATGCGTACTCGATATATGGGTGCTTAGTGTGCTCTTGATTCCAATACATACCAGCACTCATGCATATTTAGCACACTGCATTCTAGTTCCAATCACACAGTCTAGGTGAATTAAAAATACGTCAAATATGCCCGTCTGAGTTCTACGCGACCTCATTTACTTTTTTCTACGCCTTTTGCATTGATCCTAACTCACCAAGACTGAATACACTCGTGTAAGTCCACTACATTCAATCTAGTAATCCACGCATAAGATTTAACTACTCCCTATGCTACAACATCCACAACTGATCCAGATTTATGAAGGAATGAAATGAAATAAAAATTCAAATAGAAACACAAAGATACATCAAAAACATAACTTCAATCCATTAATAACAAAGTACTGAAAAATATTTACATGCAGAATGGAAATAAACTAGCTCAGGCAATGGTAGCTTATCTCTAAGAAGAGATGTGGCGGTTACATGCCTTTTGAATTGTGTTACAATTAGGCTTGAAGGCCTGTTTATTATTGATAAATAGTGTAAAACCCTAAACATCCAAAAAACTAACCCTAGGAGATGAAGCACCAAAAGTATGTGGGCCCCATTGGGGTAAATTGGTACAGCAAATTCCTGGGGTCATAACTTTGGCATATGATCTCTATTTGACACGTACGATACCTCGTTAGAAATATTTATATGAGGACCACAAATTTCAACTAAAAATACCTACCATAAGGTACGAGTTTTCTTGTTTTCCAAAAAATGTCGTTTAAGGCCTCAGAACGGCTCAGAAAATTTCAGGACTCAAAAATATGCCAAAAATAGTAAACTATGCTATAATTAAGGAAAATGAAAGAAACAATAGTAGGGGTCCAAGTGGAATAGGTAGGTTGCCACCAATATACACCTGGATCAATCCTGTCCCCTTAGGAATAAATGTTTCCTATTGCATTGAGTGCCTCCATGAGATGGGGAAACTTCTGTTGAACTTGCTCCCTGGTGAGCCATTTGCCTTGGTACAAGAGTTGGCCAATTTTGACGACCCGATAGAGTTGGATATTCTATTGGTGAGTGTTCTTGATATACATGTACATGATTCGATTAGTTGTGGCTTGTTTCATGAAGTCTAGTTTTAGCTCTATTGGTGTGAGTTATTCTGCAATATTTGGTGTGTCATGTATGGTGGAAAATATGGTTGAATGTGGTCCACACTGAACACTAGGTGCAGGCCAAGGAATGGGAGAATGTTTAGCTCAAAATAATTGTCTCCCATAACCATGGTGATGGTGTAAGGCCCATATCAGAGTGGTCTGAGCTTTCGATGGGCTTCGATAGGCATTCTTTCTGCAAATGAAACCAAACTTTTTCGCCCACCTGAAACTTGTGTGGCACTTGATGTTGATCATGTTGTTGCTTGTACTTGGAATTAGACTTATCCAAGATGTCGTGAACCTGTTGATGCATGCGTTGGATGTGTTAAATGAACTGGGTTTCTTTATCTGCCTTGAACTGTACTTAAGTGGATTTTGTCTTTGTAGTCGTATCAAACAAACATAATGGTTGCAAAACCTAGGCACACTTGAAAAGGATTACAACTAGTTGAGTTATGGAGAGATCTATTATAACTACATTGTAGATAAGGAAGGCTCTGATCCCAAGTTCGTGGATGCTTGGAGTCGTACATGTGTAGTATGTTCACTATCATACCATTTACAACCTTTGTATAGCCATCAATCTGGGGATGGAATGCAATAGACTTAGTGATCTTAGTTTCCATTAATGTCCAAAGGCTCGATTAGAATGTGCTCAAGAACTTGTTATCCTAATATGATATGATGGTTTGAAAGATTCCAAAATGTACCCATACTCATTCAAAGAAGAGTTTGGCAGTGTCTTATGTTGTGATACTCTTATTGCAAGCCGCCAATATAGCCATCTTAGAAAAAATTCCATGCCCACAAATATGCAGTCATTACCATGCTTGGTAGAAGGGAGGCTTGATATATAGTCCATGGAGATGGATTCCTAGGGTTGCCTAGGAAGAGGAATGTACAAGCCTTGATTCTTGATGGTTTACTTGGCAATGGCATAGACAATGTAGGATATGATATATTTTCCAATGTCCTATCAAAGTTTTGGCAAATAAAAATACTTTTACAGTATGACCACAATTTTCTCCAAACCAAAGTTTCATGCGACCCTATTGTAATGTGCCTCCCAAATAATCTTGGCACACTCGCTTTAAGGAACACAAAGGGGGCTAGGGTAGCATAATAATGTGTCCTAGAGATGGAAATATATAACTTTCTTTCCATCCACTAGCATCTAGTATGTGGTGGTGAAATATGGATAATTTTTGTACAATTACGACCATTCAGAGGTCTCGTGGCCATAAGAGTTGAGAACAATAGTCAATGATGCAACTGGGGGTTGTTTGAGGAAATCTGCAACATGATTGGTGCTGCCCTTTTTGTATTTAATGTTCAAGTGGAATTGTTGCAACCTTCCCTTGTGCCTAGATAAACTAAAGAGGTCAGTGATTTATGTGGATGATCGTCCCCTTCCCCAAAATGTAATGTTCGATTTTTGGCACACCTACATGATGGAATAAATATTTTTATCATAGTTGGGGTATTTCCGAATTGTATCAGAAAGTGTCTCATAGTGACATACCATCGGATGCCCTATTGGGTGGGAACTGCACCAATGACATAGTCATGTGTCTATCTCAATTTCAAATGGTTGTTGTAGGTTTGACAACGTGAGTACAAGTGCAGAAAAGAGGTGGTACTTTAGCTAAAAAAATGCCTTATGTTGGGACTCATACTAGAAAAAATAATCTTCTGCATCACCCTTTTTAATCTTACTCATAGGCCAAGTGAATTGAGAGAATCCCAACATGAACCATCGATAAAAGTTGGCAAGGCCCAAAAATATGTGAAGCTTTGTTAGAGTGGTTGGGGCTGACCAATCCTGAATGGCTTGGATCTTAGATGAATCCACATGCATGCCTTACTCATCAATGATGTAGCCCAGATATTGGACCTGGTTCATGCCAAATGTGCATTTCTCTAAGTTGGCACATAGTTTGTTATGTCGCAAGGTTTGAAGGACCCGTAGAATGTGTTTTAGGTGCTCTTCCCAACTCTTTCTAAAGATGAGGATGTCATTGAGATATACAACCACAAACGAGTCGATGAAGGGCCACAATATGTCATCCATCAAACTCATAAAAATTGCAGGGGAATTTGTCAACCCGAAAGGAATGACCAACCACTCAAAAAGGCCCTCCTTGGATTTGAAGGTGATATTCAATACATCCGTGGGTTCTACTAGCACCTGGTGATAGCCAAACTTCAAATCGATCTTGCTAAAAATACTTGCCCCTCTTGAGCTAGTCAAGTAGGTCATCAATTCATGGGATTGGATACCTGTTCCTCACAATTATTTTCTTTAGTGCATGATAATCAATGTATAGTCTCCAGGTTCCATCCTTCTTCTGTATAAGTACAATCAGTCTCCCACAAGGTGAGGAACTTGGTCGGATGTGCCCTTTTTATAGCAACTACTGATTTTCCACTTGATTTCTTCATTTTGATGAAGCGACGATATATCGGCCCATTGGGTAGAGGTGCTCTGGGAGTCATATTGATCAAATGCTTTATCTGATAGTGCAAAGGTACCCCTATGGGTGAGGAGAATATGTCCATGTATTCCTCCACGACCTTATCCATCTGTGTATGTTGCATGGGGGAACCCTTCCTAGGGGCCATGGATGTGGCCTCTATCTTCCCCTTTCTTTAAGAGCGAATCAAGAAGTAAAAAATTCTCAATCTGGGAGATGATCCTACTACATTGTTTAGTAGAGATCAAAAATATGGCAGTGGGTGGGGCCACCTCTGGTATCCTGTATAACTTATTTCCCGAAGTAATAATAGCAGTGCGAGGCTTGGAATCATACACAACATGATGCTTCCAAAAGTATGGTTGACCTAATAACACATCACAAACTTCAAGAGGAGAAACATCACACAGTACTTCATCCATGAAGGGCTTGATGATGTAGGGAAGGTGACACTATTGGCTGATGCAGATATATCTTCCTTGGTGACGCCACTTGATGGTGTATAGATACAGGTGCGGTGCGGTCAGTAGGCCCAACCACTTCACGACCTCTACTGAAACGAGGTTCTTTTGGCTCCCGATGTCAACAATGAACCACAACGGAGAACCCTTCACCTGCATATGTGAGTGGAAGAGATGCTCCCCCTCCTATAGATCTTTGGGCTCAATTTTCTAGACCTTTATGGTGGCAATGGTGGCACTGGGTTCTCCTTCAATAATCTGCTTCCCCTTTTCAGGTTCTAGCTCAAAATTAGAACATGCATCAGATTTTAAAGCTTTTAGCTCGACCACTAATGACTACTTGGTGCAACACTCACTTGTGTTGTGAGTGGAGCTCTTGTGGAACTCTCGCCAATTTCCTATGTCCTTCTTTGTCATCCTGGCGCTATTCCTTTCTTATGGCTTCAATGGGTTTTTCAAGGTTGCTTCACCTTGGCTCTGTCCTTCGCTCTGCACTTTGGGGGCGCTCTTGCCCTACTTTTGATTCGAAGATACAAAGTCAAGCTTCTTTTGTTTACTTTTTTTTTCAACCTTGGAAGCATATCAGTATGTTGCACTAAGCGAGGAGATGTCCAGGAACTCCATTTATTCTTAAATGTATTTGTACAGATAGTCACGATACTTGAGCACCAGATGTCGCTCAAAGTCTTTGATACCCAACTTTGTGTGTAGAGTATGAAAAATATTTGTGATCGTGTGCAAAACTTGGTTCCTTTGTTGTCGTAGCGTGGTCCACTATATTTATTTTTTCCTCATATCTCCCCTTTGGGTAATATTTTTCCTTGACATCATCTCAAAAGGATTTCCAAGATGGGGTGACTATAAACAAAGAGGGTGTTGGAAACTAGATCACTACTGGGGTGGGGGGTGAATCAATAGTGTGGCACTTTTAAACTTTTTCTCTAATTAATTAAACTTTAAGCATGCCTGAATTGAAACACATAGTCAAATATTAATGCATCAAACATACATCAAAAACCATGAAAGTAATCATATAACGGACACAAGTGTTTCTGGTGGAAAACCCATCCCAGGAAAAAAACCACCTTGTTGTTGCTGCACTGCTCAATTCTTTTATTAATTTATCAAACAAATTGTACATGGAAGAAATCACTCCCATGAGTCGAAATACTCAACTTATTTCGCAGTATGTTGACCCTTTTAGACATGAAATTTTTTCTCTCCCAGATCTATGAACTACCATCCGCTGAAGGCTCCCACGATCAGTCGATTGTCATCCAACCACCATTGGACTATCCAACCACCATTAGATTGTGAAATATATTCCTTCTATTGAATCCATCAATTACTTAATGCTCAAATCCCCCATGCCTTCACTTCCTCCATGCAAGCCTTGTTTCATATATTTTTAGACTAGACTCCTAAAACTTGCTCAACATGAGCATTGCAACAACATAACATTAAAGCACATAATGAAAGAGAAAAGCTCCAACATCCAATCACATTAAAATATGAAAAATAATACTCGCAACCACTACACCAAAGCACACATCAACATCTCACACACTCCATAATCATAAGGCTAAAACAAGCTTCAACTCACTACTGCTACCACTACAAACTGATACAGAAAATTTACATACTAAGGCTCACATAGTTTCCAAGCTCTTCACCAATCTCACTCTCACTCAACACACACTCAACAACCAACCATACTAACAATGATCTTTCTCCAATATATGGATGAACTCAAGTGCTCAACTCAATAATTACATAGAACTATTGGGCATCACAACTCTATTCATATGCTATATTAGATCTAGATTCAACTCATTGACTTGACCAACCACTAACTCCATTAGAATTTTTGATATTTTCAACTTTAATCAGCTTCTGGAGGTCCTAGGAAGTTTTCTGATCATAAACCATTTTTTTTTTATCAGGGAGGTCGCCACAAGCCAAAAATTAGCTCAATAATGCCAGGAATGCAGAGCAATTCTTGACAAAACCCTCAGTCACACCCTTGACACTGTTTGAACTTGACTAGGGCTATAATTGCTCCCTTGAGCCTTCCTTGCTAGCGGTTGGAGCCTAAAACCGCTCCCATAGGCCTATGTGCAAGCGACTAGGGCTTAGGCTCAGTAAAAACATCAATCTCTCAACTCTGAACCTCTTTCACCTATTCCATCATCTTCTCCAACACCTGAACACTCCTCCAAGATTCTATAACAAGTCTGCAACTAATGAAATAGGCCAAGAAAAGGTCAAGAACATCCAAGAAATATTCTTCCAATATTAACACCAAGATCAACACCTACAACTCCTCAGGCAACAACCATAACATCTCTAACACCTGCAACATCTCTGACACCTGCAGCAGCAACATCACATCCAACTACCTCCAACACTGGTAGAAAAACCTCCAACACAAAAGAACACATCTCACGCATGTGGCAGTAAACGCAATGTCTCCAAGAGATTTACAGACATATGCAACACTACGAGCAACAATCCAACCACTTGCAACAATAGCATCTCCAACAAACTTAGCATGCCACCTCAAACCAATCACACATGTGGAATCCATCTCTACTCAACAACCACAAATTCATCTCCATTAGATCTAGTCATAGGTATGTTGACATCAATTCAAACTAACAAGACCATCACTAATCATCCATCACCAAATCCTCATCACTCATGCATATGACAAAAAACATCTTCAACCTGTTGACATCAATGCCAACACTACAATTCCAACAAACTCCCCCTTTGGCATTGATGTCAACCTCAATACAACATGTGAGGCTGAACTCTAACCATCCAAATCTCTACCCCTTTGACATCAATGGAAAAGGGTCATACAAACACTGAAGTACAATGCCAATAATGTGTTAGATGAGAGAAGGACTCTCCTTGTCATAATCAACACCATGTTGATATGATGTAGACCAAAAACAGGAACCTCAACTGCCACTTCCATGCCATCTTTGAACTAAACATGCTCCCCCTAAGCATGTAATGGAGTTGAAATCATACACTCTGTTTGTTGCAATAATCCTTCTTTCCAAATGCAAGAGATTAACTCTCATGACCATCACTCTAATAGAGTTTGGACAGGATATACCATGAAGTACAATACATACAAAGATTCCTGGAGCATATTCATAGTTGTGACAAGTACATAGGATTAACATATGACTCCTATACACCTATCACCAACCATGATTCTATGGACCCAAGTTTACAACATGCACCCAATTAAGTGGGGCTACATCAAAGATATACATTATGAAATATAACTTGGATTCCATTGACCCATACATAGTAAATGACAAGACATGCTAGGCATCGTGGGTCACTCCATAAGCAATGTGCCCAAAAGATGAAACACTGATAGTACATGGATTTTTCAAATGCACACAAAGGTTCTGTCATCAATACATGCCCAAAACATGAATTATCATGAGTACATGGAAACAATGAGAATCAACATATGCTCCATATGGCAGAAACAATGAAATATAATACATGGTATCCATGAGCTATGACATAAGCTCTCCAAATGTAGTAGCAATAAAGTACTAACAACATCATATGCTAGTACATGGCCACTCAACACCTTGGTCGTCACCATCTCATCAATGAATATGTCATAGAATAATCATGATATCCACTAGAAACCACCACCATACTCCATATGTCCATCGATAACAAAATCAACTGATAGCATAAACATATGAATATGTTATATAACAATAGTAAATATATCCACATCATCGTTAAGCGCATGAATCACAATGCATCATCAACTAAAAACATGGGAAACACATCAATACGTAGTAATAAACAGATATCATGTATAATATCTCCATGACTATAAAAACAAAGTAACAACATCCATGTGCCAAAACATCATGAGCAACAACAAATGCATAACCTCATCATTTGTGAGAAACATATCATCAATGAGGCATAAGCAACGAATCAACAAGCAAAAAAAACATGTATGCTCCATATATGAGCAGAAAAATATAACCATCATGAATACACAATAACTCATCCATCAACATGCATCAAATCTCATGAGAAACAGTAATCTCTTCCTCATGTCTCAATCCATCCACAAACAGATGAGAAACAACATGATACATATAGAATAGTAAACATGAGCAATAAAGTGCATACTCTAGATGAACTATCTCCAATATATCATCTGATCTCCATAGAAGCTACACATGCATGACAACATATGACATAAAAATCAACTATATGATTCAAAACATATGATCTTGCTACTATATGGTAGCAACAACAAAAAATTCATCCCTGCAATAGACCATGATAAATAAGCACAATAAAACTCCTCCAAAGTGAGAATGATGCCACAATTGCAAGTCCATTTGGAAGCACAAATGGCCCCCCCTAAATGTGTGATACCCCATCACTCCTAGACAATGCACATACATATAACTATAGAGCTGCCATATCACCATTAGCGTCAATAAAACCAAAACATATAATTGTTGCAGAACTATCAACAGATACGGATGGTTGATCCAACTAAAATCAAAGAGAAATACAATATCTGAAACAAAAATTAACTTTAAACCTCATGTACTCCCCCTCGACACATGCATCTCTAAAATGAAGATTTGTATTCTCATACACTTTCCCATATGGCTGCACAAATAATAATTTGCATGTAACTCGTAATGCAACCATATGCTCCCCCTAAGACCATGCAATCCTCAATTTTTGGTGGGAGTAACTTGCTTCTCTTTTCTCCTCCAAACTTTTATGTGTTGATCCTTCTTCTTTCTATGTGGTTGACCTTGCATATTATCCTCTCTTTGGTTGAATCTCATGAAACACATGGGAAACTTGAAATCCTTGGCCTTTTGTCCAACATTGTCACACTCAAAACATCTAACGTAACCAAGGAATTGAGGAATAACTTGATATCTTTTGCTGATCTGATTCTTATTCTTTGCAAGTGCCCCTATTCAATATCCCTATGGGGAAATGGACTATTATACCTAAATGATGGAGATTTTCTTCGCATTCATGCTTGAGATTTCATCTTCTTTGGTTGCTCCTTTTGATGAGAGATTTTGTTCTCTCCATTTCTACAACTTGCTCCTATGTGTCCATGAATTCCACAATTATAACACTTTCCAATTCTACATTTCTTCTTGGACCTCCTCTTATTATGCTTCTTATTGAATGGCTCATAGATCTCATTATTTTTGTTGCAACTAAGTGCTCCAACAATTTCAGTTTTGCTCATTGTCACTTGAGCACTAGTTTTGAGCCTCTCTACTTCTTCTCTTGCAAAAATTAATTTAGCCTTCAATATTTGAATTTCTAATTCAAGTGCCTTCACCTTGGATTTCTCATCATTTTTTCAACTGTTTCTCGATCTCACACTACTATTACTTGTGCCATCATCTTCTTGTGAGGAGGATTGATTTGTTACTACAATAAACGTATAATCCTTTGCATTTTTTTTCATTTATGAAAAATGCAATTTTCCTACAAGATACAAATTTTGCAACTTATCGAACATATCTTTGGCAATCTCACAATTATTCACATGCATGCTATTGGATTTTGAAATACTACTAATAATAATATTCTTAACCATATCATCAAATTCATTTCTAACTTTTTATTCTACTGATAGAAAAATATTTTCATGAAGAGATATAAAATATGAATCCAAATTTACTCTACAAGTTGCAAATTTACCTTTGTGAAGTACTAAAATACCTTTTTGATCCATTTCGGTAAATTTGTAAAACTTCTGCTAAAATCTCCAAGATCCACTCTCTAGCGATCAAGTTGTTCTTTTTTGTAATTGCGGTCAAATTCCACCTTGGACAACTCAAATGACCAAGATGATGACTGCATTAGATTCCTCTTTTCAAGAGGATCAAAATTGACCTAAAGATCACCCAATTTGGTCAAGCAGAAGTTGTGTTTTGAGTTATTTTATTCATAGATACACTATGGAATGGGTCGGCACTAACCACACGTGTAACTGCTCGGGTCAACGTTAACCCCAAGTGGACCCTCAGAAAAGCCTATAAATAGAAGAGACCTCAAGCTCATTTGGACACATTCGATCAAGCTATATTCTCCTCTCTTTTTTCTTGGTTCACATAGGTTTGATGGAAGGAGTTCATGCAAGGGTAAAAAATCATAGGCATGAGGTTTTCTCTGAGTTAGGGTTTTTTGGTTTCTAGACGTTGGCACAGAATAGGGAATTTTAGTCCTTGAACACTGGCACATAGTGGTCATGATAGTGTCCAGAGAGTCTTGGACACTGGCGCAAAGGCTTATGGGAGTGTCCAATCGGCTTCAGAGACAGATCTAGAGGTGTCAGTCCCCGAACGCTTGCACAAAGAGGTCCTAAGAGCATCCAAGTTGTCCTGGGCACATGCACAATAACTACAAGAGAGTTTCCAAGGGTTTTTGGGAAGATTTGATAAGTTGGTCCCTATACACATACACAAAATGGTATGGGAGCATCCGAGCTTCCATAGACGCTGACACATAGTTCACAGAGAGTGTTGAGGACTACTATAGATGCCCGCACAGCTCCTCCTCCCTATGTCTAGGACTCAAATATGAGACTATAGTATTCTGATGATTCTACTCAGCGACAACAATGTTCAACAGTGTTCATCTTAGTGACAACAATATCTAGCAGTTGAATTTAGTTTGTGACAACACATTACATCCATCAGCATGAGGGTTTTGATTTCAAGCATGATTAGATATGTTTCATGGATATCATAGTTGTTTTATGGATCATTGTACTCTCTTTTGTTGTATCATTTGATGACGATCTAAGAAGAAGAATATTTGCAAGGATTTTCCCCATAATGTGTTTCCCCATAATGGGTTTTCCCCATAGTGGGTTTTCCCCTAGTCTCGGGCTATTCCTGGTGTCTCTATGTGTGTGCATGCTTTTCTTCTACTATTCCTTTTATGTTCTACTGCATTGATGATGATGATGATGTTTTTCTTTCTATGTAATTTCATATATAGATGTATAATGGTGTAGATCTGAATAATGTAATGATGATATGGGGTGAACTTAATGTTTTAATGAAGAAATGAAATTATCAAAGAAAAGAAAAATGTATTCCTATTGAAAATTAACATGGGATCAGAGATGGGCTGAAGAAAAGCCATGGAGATCACCCCAATGATGACACCTGTGATGGAAGAAAGAAGAGGATGGTGGAGACATAAAATAATTCTACAGTTTAAAGGAAACCCTAGGAAACTTTATTATTAGGGTTTAATGGATCCTATGAGGTTAGGGTCTGAGAGAAAAACCATGGATTGAAAAACAATATGAGATATGAAACTTAGCTAGTCAATGTGAAGATGCTCAAGCAATTGACAAAGATTCGATGAAGCTCTAGATGGGATAATTCCTAACTGACCTAGTTGGACAACTAAAGGCAACATTGGTATATGGACCATGGACATTGATGGCTCTTAAAGATCAGTTCAGAGGGAGAGGAACACTTATTATTGAAGATAAGTATTTCTTGACTTATGATGCCTCTTAAATTTGTTTAGATTGATGGATTTGATTATTATGATTATTATTTATACTTCCTACACATGTATTTGAGTATATGGATGTGACTAACCTCCTTAATGAGTTGTGATGAGTGGATATTTCTTCAGGATCATTTGAAATGTAGGAAGGATGGCTAGAGCTAGAAAAGCTTAAGAGGCACTATGAGGAGACAAAAGTGCTTCTAGCTGCCCATGTCTAATGAAGGTGCACAAGTATTTGAATACCACAGGTATGCATGGTATGTTGTATCTCAACTATTGACCCAATAAGCCCTAAGGTAAGATAATAATGCCTCTTTCTCTGATGGCTCATACATGCATATGAAAGTGACTTGAATCTATGTTTTCTATGAAGAAATGATGCACTTGGTGTTGAAAATTTTGATCTTCTTGAATTATATGAAGTTATTTAATGTTGATACATTGATGTAATTGATGTTTGGCTAACATCTATCTATTGGATATCTTGATCCTATAAAATGCTAGCACTTTGACTGCAGTAAATGATACTCTTGATATTTTTCATGATGGAGTTAATATAGAAGGATAACTCATTGACTCTTATACATGATACTACTGGTAATGCTTGTGATAATCATGAAGAAAGCATATGGAAAGAGAGATTGACACTCTTGCTACTCTGGTAAAGTTTTATTGAATGACCTAATTGATCATGAAGAGCATGGTAACCTTGATGTTAGAAGTATAAGTGTAATATTGATATCTAGATCTCTTACTAACTATGGACATGTCTTGATGAGATGAGTAATTATGGTTGGCCTAACTTGATGGAGTGACTTGATAAAAAAGTGTTATTATGTTCATAAACCTGAGATATGATGTTGCATTGATCTACTACTTGGAGTCTAACCTTTGATGAAAGATTGATGTCATGATGTTGATAGCCATGATAGATATATGTTTATGATCTAACAGATCTGTTGTTGCTTGACTCTAGTAGAGACAGGTTGATTACATGGATGAAGATGAATGAAGTAGATTCCCAGTCAGAGGGAGAATATCTTCTCAAGATTCCTTCTCATATTTGCATTATGTGTTGTTGAAGTATGATTTATGTGCATCTAACATTATTGATCTACAACAAAGTCTCAGATCTAAAGCCTGTACAAAAATTAGGGTTTTTTCTCCAGACACAAGCATACAAATGAGAAATTTCATCCCTAGGCGCATGCATGCTAAGGCCCAGATAGCGTCTAGGATAATAAAGATGCTTCCATGCTAACCTGAAGGTAGCGTCCAAAGGTTTGACTATTTTTGACCATCATATGAAGCTTTCTGAAGTTGTATGAACTCTGGATCAAGGTGTCTCTAACATATTCTTCCTCTGAAGTTGTTGGGTTGAATTGTTGATCACAAAAAATGTAGTATTCTGCATGATATTAGATGTTCACCTAGGAGATGGAAGACTTTGATAATAGTATGACTTTGTTGTTGTGATGGTACAACATTGATTTATGTAAGGTTGATCATGTTGGCTTAGCAAGGCATTATTCATATAGTATTGTGTGAAGCAAGCTCCCCGATCTTGATATGTCTATATTTGACAGTTATCTGATGAAGTGAGGATGATGGGTTCCAAGGTATGGCTTTGATTTTGATTATGGTTTTGGTTTTATAACCTGATGGTATAGTATTGATAGGTGGAGAGCCTTTGATGATCTAAATCAGAGGGAGATAGCTTTTGAAGCTTGAAATGATGTATCATGGCCTGATGAATTGATTTCTGGAATTTGGAAAAGAAATTATATATTGCATAGCTATCGATTTTTTTTTTGAATATTGAAAATTCAAATCCTTGGATACTCCTATTTGAAGTTCTAAATGTTTTTGAACTTTTCATGGCATTCTACTATTGATTGAAGCATTGATGGCTTGTTTTGAACATCCATTTGTATATATATGATGTGCATAGAACCTTAATGAATGAGTTGCCACCAAGCATCCTTTGAAGTATCTGCATGAGGTGTTCTATTTTTTAGATTTATATAGTTCTCCTATGACATGTGAATGCATAGCTGTACTATTTTCAATAGATATTATTGTTAAGCACATTTGGATGTTTCTTTAGTATGAGATCTTCCATGATATCTTGGACGAGAGGTCCATAGTACGATGTTGCTAGCCTAGCTAGCTATGAGGAAGGATGAAGAAGCTCCTTAGAGATTTGTCTGAGCATGATATGGACATGACATGGATACATTTTGATGACAGAGAATCCCATACATATATATCTATATATATATATATATATATATATATATATATATATATATATATATATATATATATATATATATATATATATATATATATATATATATATATATATATATATATATATATATATATATATATATATATATCTTGGACGAGAGGTCCATAGTACGATGTTGCTAGCCTGGCTAGCTATGAGGAAGGATGAGGAAGCTCCTTAGAGATTTGTCTGAGCATGATATGGACATGACATGGATACATTTTGATGACAGAGAATCCCATATATAGACATATATGGGACTAAGATACTCTCATATATTTAGTTAGTGTAGTTGTTCGAAACAAGATTAGGCTTGTGGTTGGCACCTCCTTAAGAGGGAGGATGATTATGATACCCTTTTTTATTTATTTGTTTATTTATGATCTGACATGATATTTTATTTGATGTTCTGTATGAACAAGAAACAATTTTTATTGAGACAAGTAGATACCAGATTTGAGTATGTGAGAGCAACACTAATCAAGCACACTGAGCCAACTTTTCCCTCCTCTTTGAGATCCCGGGGTGAGGAATTAAGGGAGAAGGGCTACTAAGGTTGAGGTAACTCTGGACAATAGGGTATGACCCCTATCTATTACCTATAGGGTTGAGGGTGCTACTCCTTTGTCTATTCTTTGTATAGTATACCCTAGTTGGCATCATACCCACAAGTAGGGATTATTGGGAATACCACTACTCATCTGGCCAATTAGTTGAGAATGTACTTGGAGTGTACAACCCAAGGTGATTATGATGCAAATGTTCTACCAAATGACTATTCAAGGTGATCGATGGGAAGATTAGTAAGCAATAGAATGGGTTGAGATAACCAGATGTGATTCTAGGTTGAGGGTGAGCTCCCTGATGAGATTCCAACATCGAAATGTTCACCCTTATGTGATTGTATATCCTATTTCTAGATATGGGGTCGTAGTAGTAGCTCCCTCATGAGATTATGGGTTGAGTAGTAGCTCCACGATGTGATTTCAGGTTGAGATGTGCTCCCTGATGATATTCTCTCCGATGATGATTGATGATGATATGAGCAGTAGCTCACCGAAAGAGATTCCAAATAGAAGCCCGATGGATAGAGGGTGGTAGCTTGAACTCCCCTCCAATAACAAATTCTTCTTCTTCTAGATTCAAGGATGTTCAACATATGAACAAGAACAATAAAGAGATAAGAAGGAATAAGAGATAGATAGATCAAGAGGTACATTGGTGATTTGAGATGATGAGATAATTGAGATGGACATAGCATGATGACTACATGAAAGAGATGATACATGATGACACTTGAAGATACTATAATGGAATATTGATTGATAGACATATATTGGAAGGTGGAATTCTCCCTAGTTGAGAGGCTGTGTTAATTTTTGAAAATGTAGTCAATTCCACCTTTTACAACTAAAATGACGAAGATTATGATTGTACTAGATTCCTCTTTTCGATAGGACCAAAATCGACCTAAAGATCACCCAATTTGGTCAAGCGAAAGCTGAGTTTTCAGTTATTTTATTCATACATACACTCTGGAATGGGTCGGCCCTAACCACATGTGCAACTACTTGGGTCAGCCTTAACCTCAAGTGGACCCTCAGGAAAGCCTATAAATAGAAGATACATCAAGCTCACTTTGAAGCATTTGATCAAGCTATCTTCTCCTCTCTTTTGTTTTGGTTCGCATAGGTTCAACAAAAGGAGTTCGCACAAGGGTCTGAAATCATAGGTGTGAGGTTCACTTTGAGTTAGGTTTTTCTGGTTTCTGGACACTCGCACAGAACAAGGCATTTTAGTGCCTAAACATTGGAAAATAGTGGTCATGAAAATGTCTAGAGAGCCTTGTACGTTGGAACAGAGTCTTATGGGAGTGTCTCAGGCTTCAGAGATAGATCTGGAGGTGTTGGTCTCCGAATGCTCACAGAGAGAGGTTATGAGAGTGTCCAGGCTATCCCAGATGCATGCATAGTAACTACAAGAGAGAGTCCAAGGGATTTTGGGAAGATCTGATGAGTTTTTCCCTAGACACATACAAAGAATGCTATGGGAGAGTCTGGGCTGCCATAGATGCTGGCACACAGTTCACAGAGAGCATCTAGGACTGTTATAAACACCCGCACAATTCGTCCTCCCTGCATCTAGGACTCAAAGATGATACTTTAGTATTTTGATGATTCTGATCAGTGACAACAATGTTCAACTCAGTGACAATAGTATCCAGTAGTTGACTTCAGTTTGTGACATCACATTACACCCATCAATATGTGGGTTTTGATTTCAAGAATGATTAGATTTGTTTCATGGATATCATAGTTGTTTTATGGATCATTGTACTCTCTTTTCTTTATCATTTGATGAGGATCTAAGAAGAAGAATATTTTCAAGGGTTTCCCCATAGTGGGTTTTTTCCTGGTCTCGAACCAATCCTGGTGTCTCTATGCGTGTGGATTATTTTCTTCTATTGCTCCTTTTATGTTCGACTGCATTGATGATGATGATGATGATAATGATGATGTTCTTTCTATGTAATTGTATATGCTGATGTATAATGGTGTAGATTTGAATAATTTAATGATGATATGGGGTGAACTTAATGTTTTAATGAAGTAATGCAATTATCAAAGCAAAGAACAATGCAACCCTATGGAAAATTAACACACGTTGCAATCAAGATCCCTGCTCTGATACTAATTATTGGAAACTAGATCACTAATGAGGGGGGAGGTGAATTAGTAGTGTGGCGCTTTTAAACATTTTCACCAATTAATTAAACTTTAAGCATGCATGAACTAAAACACATAATTAGATATTAGTGCATCAAACATAAATTAGAAACCATGAAAGTAATCACACAGTGGACACAAGTGTTTATGGTGGAAAACCCATCCAGGAAAAAAATCACCCTACTGTTCTTATGCTACCTAATTATTTTATTAATTTTTCAAACAAATTATACATGGATCAACTCACTCCCATGGGCTGGAAGACTTGACTTCTTTCATATTATGTTGACCCTTTCAGACATGAAATTATTTCTCTCTCGAATCTATGAACTACCATCCACTTAAGTATCCCATGATCAATTGATCCTCGCCCAACCACCATTGGATTGAGAAATATATTCCTTCTACTGAATCCGCCAATCACTAAATTCTCAAAGCCTCAATGCCTTCATTTCCTCCATGTGAGCCTCATTTCATATATTTTCAGACTCGACTCCTAAAACTTGCTCAACATGAGCACTGCAGCAACATAGCATCAAAGAACATAATGAAAGAGAAAATATCCAACCTCTAATCACAATAAAATCTAAAAACAAACCCTCTCAATCGCTACTCCAAAGCACACCTCAACATCTCACACACTCCAAAATCCTAAGTTTGAAACAAGCTTCATCTCACTACTGCTACCACTGAAAACTAATATAGAAAATATGTATACTAAGGCTCACACAGTTTGCAAGCTCTTCACCAAGCTCACTCTCACTCAACACACACTCAAAAACTAACCATACTAACAATGTGATTTCTCCAATATATGGATGAACTCAAGTGCTCAACCCAATAATTACAGAGAACTACTGGGCATCACAAGTATGTTCATATGCTAGATTTGATCCAGATTCAGCTCATTGACTCAATCAACCACTAACTCCATTAGCCTTTTTGATATTTTCAACTTAAATTAGCTTTTGAAGGTCCCATGAAATTTTCGATCATAAACTAAAAAAACTATGATCAAGGAGGTCACCACAAGCCAAAAATTAGCTCAACAATGCGAGGAATGCAGAGCAATTCTTGAAAAAACCCTCAGTTGCACCCTTAACACTATTTGAACTCAATTGGGGCTATAACCTTTCCCTTGAGCCTTCCTTGCAAGCAATTGTAGCCTAAAACCACTCCCATAGGCCTTTATGCATGTGACTGGGGCTTAAGCTCAATAAGACCATCAACCTCTTAGCTTTCAACCTCATCCACTTGTTACATCATCTTCTCTAGCACCGAAACACTACTCCAAGCCTCTGCAATAGGTCTACAACTATTGAAATAGGCAAAGAACAAGTCAGGAACATGCAAGACCTATTCTTCCAATCTCAACACCAATCTCAACTGCTTCATCTCCTCAAGTAGCAACCATAACATCTCTGACACCTGCAACATTGGTAGAAACATCTCTAATACCTGCAATTGAGACATTGCATCCAAGTGCCTTCAACATTGATAGAAACATCTCTAACACAAGAAACCACATCTTACACGTAGCAAAAAATTCAATGTCTCTAATACATGTAGAGATATATGCAACACCAAGAGTAGCACTCCAACCACCTGTAGTAGCAACATCTCCAACAAATTCAACATGCTACCTCAAGCCAATCGCACATGTGGAATACATATCTACTCAACAACCACAACTTCATCTCCACTAGGTCTAGTCATAGGTATGTTGACATCAATGCCAATAACAATACCATCACCAAGCCCTCATCACTCATGCATATGACCAACAACATTTCCTAACCCATTGGAACATTGAGCAACATCAAAAACCTAACCCTAGGAGATGAAGGGCCAAAAGTTTATGGGCCCTGTTGGAGTAAATTAGTACATAAACTTCCTGGGGTTGTAACTTTGGCATACAATCTCCATTTGATGTGTACGAGATCTCATTAGAAATATTTATCTAGGGAATACAAATTTCAACTAATATCCCCTACCACAAGTTATGGGTTTATCTATTTTCCAAAAAACATCATTTAGTGCCTCAAAACGACTCTGAAAGTTCATGACCCGAAAAAAAGCCAAAAATAGTAAATTGTGCTATACTTAAGGAAATTGAAAGAAACAATGGTGGGGGTCCAAGTGGAATAGGCGGGTGGCCACCAATATCCACCTAGATCAAAAAAAAGTATGAAACTTGGCTTAAGTTTGATTTCAATGAAATGATCCAATAATTGATTTGATGCTTGATTTTGGAAACTGACACCTATGTAGCCACATGTAGTCACCATCTACATGTTCTCATGGTCAACGATCAATCTTGTGGATTCTGGTGACCAATTTGGGCCTTCACCTACTTCCTGGTTCAATTTACACCGATGCAATAGATTTGACCCAACCTTTACGATAATCAATGGCTTGGCCCTCCCTCTAGTATTTGGCTAGTGTGGCCCCCACTCATGGATATGTACAAAAAATTGGAGCCAGCCTTGATGGATATGCCATTCTTACCTCTTGTACCCTTTGAAAAATTACAATAGCTGAGTCTTTAATTATTTAACTTTTGTCCACACAACAACCAATCTTACATTAAAAATGATCTCGAATTTGATAGTTACGCCCAAAGAATACAAAGGGGTTTGGGCCTGTTAATCAATTAGGTAGATCAAAAGATCCCCCTTCAGAGATTATGATTTCGACCTTGAGAAATTTATAAATATAAATTCCTCCTCCAATTATGAACTCGTCCTCCTGTAACAATTCAATCTATGGCCATGATGTAATGAATCAAGCATCCATGAGTGATGATCTTAGAATTTTGAATTAGTTAGCATACAATAATTAAAATCAAGCTTGTTAGAAAAGAAAGGAACTTAGCTTGCTAGGGAGATAAAGAAATTGACTTCACAATAATAACATGAACCTCTACAAATCAAATCACTTGCAACAAATATCACTTTGGAAGATATGCTTCTCTTCGGCACCTTTGAAAACAACCCAAAATCTTCGTTCAGAAACTAACCCACAGGTTGGCAGGAAAAACTAGCTTGATACCACTGTGATGTTCCAAAGGTAAGTTTTGTAGAAAATTTCTTTAGAAATTTAAGTCGTTAATTCCTTAAACCATTTGCACAAATTGAGCCACATATTTAACGATAAAAAATGAAAATATAAATTGCAACTAAAGAATCAACAAGATAAACATGCATAGAATCTCAAGCTTCTTTTATTAATATATAAATAATCCAGTACAAAGAGTACGAATATGGCTGAGGTGATGCCCTTAAAATATCAACAATATTGCTACAACGAACCTCCAAAATAACTCATCTGATCACTGCACCTATGAATTCTGATTGAATTAAATGAGGGAGAGATATGGGTTCTTGTCCACTCCCACTGAATCACTTGAGGGTTTTTGTCTTGGGGCTACAACTCAAGCTAGGAACTCTCAGTTCTCCAAACCTCTCCACAAGAAAGATGCTCAACTCCAAGATATCTCCAAGTGGTCTCCTCATCTTCTTTTATAGATCTTATGGACCCCTCTATAATATTTTATTTTATTATTATTTTAATCACTTAGTACTTTTTCCCTCCTTAATTTCAATAAAAATACCCTTTTAATTCAAAAAAATGGTAAAGTGGCCACCATCCCTCCTCAGGCCACTGAAATTCAATTTCCACCATGTCATCTTGTATATATTTTCATTCCAATTCCAACGAGCTATTACACTAAGGTGTTTCAACAAGTATTCCTCCCCAAATGCCACCTTAAGCGTAATTACTGGAATTAGGCTCAATAATAACTCTATTTTTTGAAAGTTTCCGGAATGCAACAAAACAAAAGGAAAGTTGTGCGGATGAAGGAATATGCCAAGAGAATGCCAATGGTTCCCATAGAAACTCCTCAAAACCCCATAAATCCACTCCAAAAGCCCTTAGGCTTGCTGATGGAGTAAACCTGCTCTGTGACCTAGCTGTCTCCAACACCGAAAGTCCATCTTGACCATGCCATAAGCGAAACTAGAAAAAGGAATATGACAAATATGTTATGTTGCATATTTTCTTGAGGATGAGATACGGCTTGATGGTTTATTTCAGAGATTGTATTTGATTTAGAGAGACTTTTGGCATTGTTGACAATTTGTTTGGCTTTATTTGATGAGAAAAGAGTTTTGTCTTGATTAGTATTGTTGAGAACTAACTTGGTATTGAAAATGTTAATGAGCTAAGGGTTTGAAAATGTTGATTTGGCTTAGTATATTTGTTTGATCAATGTTTTTTTTCATAAAGGTATTTAGTTATTCAGATTGAGCATAATGGTTGGTGTGGGTCTAGTTTGAAAATTTAATGAAACATGGCCTAGAGGTTTTGGTTTGTGATTGAGTCAGGTGGATCCAGTGTGAAATATTTTGAAACATGGTCCACATATGAACTGAGGGTTGGAGCCTTTAGCGAGGGAATGGTAACTTCCTTTCGGTAGGATCCAGTAAAATTAATCAGGGAGTAGTAGCTTTCGTTCCAGGTGGAGCTCGAGAAAAGAGGAGGCGGTAGCCTCTAGCAGGTAGGATCCTGCGTACTAGTAAGATTTTGTGCTAGTAAAGGATGAAAAATATTTTCTTCATAATAAGAAAGAAGACATAGACAACAACAATAGTGGTTTTCTCCTAAATTGGGTTTCCACCTAAAAATCTAGTGTCCCTATGTTGATGATGTGTTGCATTCTATGGTTTACATGTTCTTATGTTTAATGTTGCTCATGGTTTACTAAATATTATCATATCTATAAAACATTGTGCTAGTAATGAAATAATGGATGAGATGAATTTGAAAATGAAAAGCATAAAATAAGTAAAATTTAATTGGGCATGAAATATTGATTCACCCCCCTCTTAGTATTTGTAACATTTTAAATGTGGTATTTTAAGTGTGTGTCTCCTCAAAACCTTTATAAGTTTAATTGAATGATAATGCTGAGTTCTCTGCATATGTGGTCCTTTTATCTTCATCTTTCAAATAATATGTTATGTTTTACTTTATGTTATGCTAGAAGCAACGTGTTATGAAATTGTTCTTTTATTTTTTTAAGTTCTTCTATTATAGTCATGTTTGTAAATATTAATTTCCTCTAAATGGTCTAGTCCTATCTCAGGATTTTTTTTATATATTATTTTTTAAAAGAGGAGTACCATCTCTCTAAAAATGAAGAAGGAATTTTCCTAAGGCATTGATCTATCTTTCCTATCTTATGGGAACTATTGGCATTGGCAAGAATTACCACTCCTCAAACTCTCAATAAGAAGGATCTTTCCAATGGGAACCATTGGCACTGGTAAGAATTACCACTCCTCAAACTCTCAATAAGATAGAAAAGATAGATCAACGCTTTAGAAATATTCTTTCTTTATTTTCTTAAGGTGTTGATCTATATTTCCCCATAAGAAGGATCTTTCACTTCTTGAACATTTTTCTTCTTGATATGTCCTTCTATCTTGATAGTTTGAGGAGTGGTAATTCTGGCCAATGCATTACAAGATATGGTTGGATTCATTTCTTCTTTATCGATGTGATATTTCACTTCTTGAACCTTTTTCTTCTTGATATGTCCTTCTATATTGAGAGTTTGAGGAGTGGTAATTCTTGCCAATGCCAACGGTTCCCATAGATCAACGCCTTATAATTCAGCCTCTTCGACGGGGAAACCTCTTTTACATTACACAAATGAACAATTCTTGGATGATACAAATGAAAAGACCTCCTTTCTATATATAGGGGTCTAAGGGTTCATAATATAATCAGAGTCGACGTAACAATAATAATGTAAGGGCACAATAATAACACTAGTGGGCTTCTATGGGGCACAATAATAACAATATGGGGACTACATGGGTACAACATTATAATAAGGGGGTTGTAATAATAACAATAAGGGGTTACACTAGTAATATAGGGGCCTAACATGCCCATCTCCTTCAAAAAGTGTTGTCCTCAACGCTTGAGTAGTTATTGATGCTTCTGTATAAAATTCTTATCCTTCCATGTGAAATCTTCAACAGGTAAGTTCTTCCACTTGATGAGATGCTTTGAAATTGATCGATTTCGTAGCTGTCGATTTCTTGGTTCTGTAAATGCTTCAGGTTCCACTATGATTTTTCCTTCCTTGTCAAGTTTTGGCAATATTGTTGGAACTGGGATATTCGGCAACTTTTGAATGAATTCCCACCCTGCTTCACCATTCTTCCGTTCATACCTTCCTTTTTTTATCAAATTTGGTTGGATAATTGTACCAACCTCTACCATTTTTGCAACCATATGTTCAATTTCACTCCTTTGGGCATATGGATGTCTATAAGGCTTAATGTTTGGAGGAACACATCTTGGAATAAAATGAATAGCATGATCATGATCACGAATACGTGGGAGACCTTTGTGAGTCTCAAATACCTTGGAATGATTGTCCAAGACTTTTTGGAGATCTAGAGAAATACATGATTTCGATGTGTGAACAATTAGCGAACATAATTGTGCAATTACGCCTCGTTGTTCTTTCTTTAGAAGCTTTGTCATTCCGTCAGAGTTGATTATCTTTCCTGGTTTCCCTGTGATACCCCTTAATTCAACTTCCTTTCCTTTCAAAGAAAATTTCATAAAAAGTTCTTGAAAATTAAAAGCTATTGTACCCAAGGATTGTAGCCATTGGACTCCTAGTACAACATCAGCACCACCCATTGGAACAGAAAACATTGGGCTATTCAATACATATTCTCCCATGGATAGCTTGATATTATGGCACTTTCTAGAGAAATTTATGGTTCCTCCACTTACAACCATCACTTGACACTCTGGTGCTGGATCTAGGAAGCAATTCAAGTCCTTGGCTATATTACAATTAATAAAATTATGGGTACTACCTGAATCAATCAACACTATTACCTTTTTATTCTTTATATGTCCTTCTATCTTTACAGTTTGAGGAGTGGCAATTCCGATGAATGCATTACAAGCTATGGTCGGATTCATTTCTTCTTTCTCTGGGGTTGGTTCCTGGTGAGTATCCTTTTCTTTTGATGTTTCTTGATACTTTTCTTCCTGATATTTCACTATTTGAACCTTCTTCTTCTTTATATGTCCTTCTATCTTGAGAGTTTAGGGAGTGCTAATTTCTTCCAATGCTTTACAAGATATGGTTGGATTCATTTCTTGATGCTCAATGTGATCTTTCACTTCTTGAACATTTTTCTTCTTGATATGTCATTCTATCTTGATAGTTTGAGGAGTGGTAATTCTTGCCAATGCATTACAAGATATGGTTGGATTTATTTCTTCTTTCTCGATGTGATTTTTCACTTCTTGAACCTTTTTCTTCTTGATATATCCTTCTATATTGAGAGTTTGAGGAGTGGTAATTCTTGCCAATGCTTTACAAGATATGGTCAGATTCATTTCTTCTTTCTCTGAGGTTGGGTCCTAGCACATATCCTCTTCTTTTGTTGTTTCTTGATCCTTTTCTTCCTCCTCTTCATACTCTATGTAAAATAATTTCTTCTCAGCACACTTATGACCTTTAGTGCATTTGTTATCACAATTGTAACAAAGCCCTTTTTTCTTTTTTCCTTCCAGTTGTGGTGGTATAACCCTTGTAGGTTGTGGAAGGCTAGGTGAAACAACACTTCCATTATTATAGTTGTGAGGGGTAGACTTCCTTGTTGCCATAATTTTACTTTCCACTTTGTAACAAAGCCCCTTTTCTCTTTCCAACTGTTGTGGTGTTGCTCTTTGTATCCTCTTAATGTGCTATCATTTCCTCCGTGAAAATTGACCATGTAACAAGTTGTTTATGAGAACTAAGCCCTTTATACCATAAAAATTGATCCGATTCTAAATATGAAGATGCAATACATACCTTTTGTAACAATGGTACACCATGAAGATCAAAATATTGCTCCATCTGAAGTATCCAATTTACCGGATCCTTGTCATCAAACTTCTCATATCACCTTTTCTTGATTTTAGGAGCTCGAAATTGAAATGACTATAACTCTGTAATTTCGTATCTTCTAGTTTTGAAATTGCGACCTACAGTAGCCCCCTATGTCCTCTTTCTAATGCCACTAGTCTGATCCAAATTGTATTCTCCAAGGAAGATTTATGCCAAATCTCCCACGGTGACCTGATTATAGACTAGTTTAGTAGAGGGAACTTGTACGACGTGCCACGTGTCATTTTTTCGACCTTTGGATTTGAAAAATGTATATGTGAAACTTCAGTCCGTCCTCGTGTTGTAACTTCTTACGAAATTTCAATTTGATGCTCAAAACAAAAGTTATGACTATTTTCCCCCAATCACCTGTTTGGAATGTAATTCAGGAGTCTCTAAAAAGGCCAACTTTCTCAGATCATATCTCCGAAAATATAGCACGAAAAGCTCTGAAATTTGTACCCGAGGTTCGTAACAATTTCAGACCAAATGGGTGTTTTTTTTAGCATTTAAAACGTCACAGAAAATAATAATAATAATAATAATAATAATAATAATAATAATAATAAAAATTTATAGCGCAAATGCCACGATGACCTGTTTGGAGCAGCGAAACCCTAGAATCCAAAGCTCTGATACCAAATGTTATGAAACTAGCTCACAAAAAGATAGAAAGGATAGATCAACACCTTAGAATTCAGCCTCTTCGAGGAGGCAACCTCATTTACATTACACAAATGAACAATTCTTGGATGATACAAATGACAAGACCTCCTTTCTATATATAGGAGTGTAAGGGTTCATAATATAATCAGAGCCAACACAACAATAATAATGTATAGGGCACAATAGTAACACTAGTGGGCTTCTATAGGGCACAATAATAACAATATGGGGACTACATGGGTACAACAATATAATAAGGGGGTTGTACTAATAACAATAAGGGGTTACACTAGTAATATAGGGGCCTAACAGATCCTGCGTACCAGTAAGATTCTGCACTAGTAAAAGATGTAAAATATTTTCTTCATAATAAGAAAGAAGACATAGACAACAACAACAGTGGTTTTCTCCCAAATTGGGTTTCCACCTAAAAATCTAGTGTCCCTATGTTGATGATGTGTTGCATTCTATGGTTTACATGTTCTTATGTTTAATGTTGCTCATGGTTTACTAAATATTATTAGATCTATAAAACATTGTGCTGGTAATGAAATAATGGATGAGATGAATTTGAAAATGAAAAGCATAAAATAAGTAAAATTTAATTGGGCATGAAATATTGATTCACCCCCCTCTCAGTATTTCTAACATTTTAAACATGGTATTTTAAGTGTGTGGCTCCTCAAAACCTTTATAAGTTTAATTGAATGATAATGTTGATTTCTCTGCATATGTGGTCCTTTTATCTTCATCTTGCAAATAATATGTTATGTTTTGCTTTATGTTATGCTAGAAGCAACGTGTTATGAAATTGTTCTTTTAATTTTTTAAGTTCTTCTATTATAGTCATGTTTGTAAATATTAATTTCCTCTAACTGGTCTAGTCCTATCTCAGGATTTTTTTTTAATATATATTATTTTTTAAAAGAGGAGTACCATCTCTCTAAAAATGAAGAAGGAATTTTCCTTATAATGTTATTTTCAAACAGTCTTAGAGATCCAGATTTTGTGACTATACCAAGGAATTACAATAAAATGGTGGTTTCAAAGGCCAAGGATTTAAATGACTTGTTAAAATCTAGTACAACCCCAATTACCAGTTGGACTTGAAGTTCAAAGAAATATCTCTAACTAGTTATATAAATTAGCATTGTGTACAACAAAAAATTGAGAAGAGCTTGAATGTACTTGGAAAATCTTGGCTCAAAAAGAATAATTCCTCAAAGTAGTGACAAAGAAGACTACAATATGAAGTTGGATTATTTTGGAACCTACCAAGGACCTTTAACATGAAGTAGAAATAAGATTCTTGAAACTATTCAAGAAACCCAACCACAAAGTTCTACATCAAAAACTTTGGTTCGATCATCTATGGTATATCAAGAGGAGAAATAATTAAAAATCCCAAAAATGAGAAAAAATATTATGGTAAACAATGAAATCAAAGAAGAAGGCCAACAACCAATCCATTATATTTGTAAGGGATAACATTAGTTGCCTAATATTCCCGTACTCCATATTTTTCATGATCACGGTGCTATGGAAGAACACCTAGATCAATTTTTTTATTATTCGTAACATCTATTCAATTGAGCATGATGCCATTATGGTTAAAGTCTTTCTCCAAACTCTAATAGTTCTAGCATATGACTAGTACCATTTCCCCCTAATAGGATCTATTAGTTCCTATAATGATATGGAAGATTTATTTATGGAAAGATATACTTATCCTATTGTATACCATACTCTTCTCACCTAGTTCATGTAAACACATCTAAAAAGGAAGATCGATTAGAGATTTCAATATTCATTTCTTTAGGGATTTGCAACAAATTCCTTAGGAAGGATGTCTAAATGATGAAGTTATCTTTGGATGCTATGAAAATGCAATGCCATCAAATGTAAATATGCAATAAAGTTAGCCCAATTCATGAATTTGGATGAAACTATGAGAAAAACAATTGAAATGGAAGAGCATTTGTTGGAAGGTAATGTCGATCCACAAATTATCCATAGAGAAGCATCAAATTTATTAATCTCATCTTGTGCTCCTTTCAAATTTACAACCAATATCATTAAATATCCTATGTAATCGTGAATATGCATCATGTATTGAATATGGAGAATCTCATCAAATTGGAACACAGAAGCCAAGTTGTGAATGTATTCTAAATAATTATGTTAGTTTTGTATCACTTTTCACAATATATGATCAAAGGTATAAAAATAACACAATTGTATGAGCCCTCCCTTAGGAAAGTTCAAGAGACATAGAAAATTAACATTGCTTATTCACAAGCTCCAAAGTACCTAAACCTAGATATTAGCTATTTAAGTGAAGAAATTAAGTAATACACTCCTTTGTTTAAGGAGTTATAGGATGTTTTTTCATGGAATTATGATGATCTAAATTTCTAATAACTTTCATGTAAAAATATTTTTTCATCCATCAATACCACACAATGAAGACTATTGGTAGGTTTTTGAAAATGATGAACATCTTATAAATTTACTTTCAGATTTACAACTAATATTATCAAATATTCCAAGTAATGATGAATCAGAATAATGTATTAAAGATGGACAATGTCTTCAAATTGGAACTCAAAAGCCAAGTTGTGGATATCTTGCAAATAATTATATTAGTTTTGAATCAATTTTAACAATGGATGATCAAACAAAGAAGAATAACACAATTGTATGAGACTTCCCTTATGAAAGTTCAGGAGACATAGAAAATTAACATTGCCACATCAGAAGCTCCAAATTACTTAAACCTTGGTACTAGCTATACTAGTGAATAAATTGACCAATACATTCTTTTATTTAAGAAGCTGTAGGATATTTTTGCGTGGATTTATGATGATATAAAGAAATATGACAAAATGATATTTCAACATATCATACCACTCAAAGAATGTTCCAAGCCTTTTAACAAAAGTTGAGGATTATATTTCTAATGTTGAAGCCACCTGTAAAATTGGTACTTGAAAAATGAATAAAGCTAGTACAATTTTTCATTGAGACATTCATGATGGATCTCCAATTTGGCTGTGGTTAGAAAGAAAACAATGAGATTCCCCTTTATGTGGATTTTTTAAACTTGAATTGAGCATCCAAAAAGGGTAGCTAGCTACTTCCAAACATGGAAATGTTGTTACAACAAGTAATTGGTTCTATATTAATGTCCATGTTGGATGGATCTTCAAGATATAATCAGGTACTTGTCATAGAAAAAGACATACACACCACCACCTTTGTAAAACCCTAGTAAACAATTTCATATGCCAACACAACATTTCAAAGGGCTATAGATCATGCTTTCAAAGATATAATTGGAATATATGTGGTGGACTATGAATATGATTTAAAGTCCCATTCAAAATTAAGAGATTTCCATATAAGACATCTTATAATGGTTTTTCAATGATGCATGAAGTATGGCATCTCCCTTAATCCTAAAAAAATATTTGTTTGTTATATCAGAGGGAAAACTACTTGGGCATATTGTAAGTAAAGAAAGAATATATATTAATCTAGAACAAATTAGAGCAATAAATTATTTGAAACCACCAACATCTCGCAAGGGTGTACACTATTTTGTTGAAAAGATAAACTTTGTTTAGAGATTTGTCCAGGACTCTGCTTCAATAGTAAAGATGATAAATAATTTGTCGAAGAAAAATCAAGATTTTGAATGGACTCCTAAAATGAAGATGGATTTCTTGAATATCAAGCAAGCAATTACAATGTGATTCCTGTAGAGAAGGGAAATAGTAGTATTGTGAGTAGGTAGTTTTGGCATATAACATTATTAATGTGGATAGGTCTCCCACCTATGAAGGTTACTCATCCTTGATGGTTTGTGACCAAAGGTATGATATATAGTTCACCCAATTCATGCATTATAATAGTTCTTAATTTAGAACTCAACCTAATAATATTTTAATCGATTATGTAGTGTAGATTTTAGAGACTACTATTTGATACAAAAACCCCATTTTTATGTGCAAGAATCATTGTATACAACCCCACAAAATACCTCCAAATTCCATAACTTGGTAAAGTCCTTGGGATCGTGGGGCTTGGGGGTTTGGGACACATGGCGATGAAACTTGGCAAAGATTTTGGACTACAAGTAATGGTAATCAATACATGGCCTAAGATGGAAAATGAAGCCAGAGAGGATTTGGGGGAAAACCACCCCATCATCAACAAAGACCAGAAATAGATGCAGGATGTAGCCAAATCCCTAGAATACATAATTGACTCGGTCTCTACTAACCATGCCTTGCAATCTCTCCTCAGTTTATTGAAAGTGCAAGGGAACTTGGTTTTGGTTGGTTTGCCTAAATTCATCATTCTTTTCATCCCCTAGTTGTAATAGGCTAGCAAGTCTTCTTTTAAGCCTCTTTTCCAATGCATACTAGATGGTGTGATTCATTTAAGCTTACTCTATGGATATGCATGTGCTTTTTTGTATTTTCATGTGGTTAAGTGACTAGGTTTTTTTAGCGCATTTATAGGTTGATGATTTGTAGAGGGGAGTTTGATTGGATGAATGAAGGAAACTCGAGAGATGTTGGATAAACAAACAAATTCATGATTGTACAAACTTAAGTAAGATTTGTATTGGCATATGTTCTCTAGGATTTTTTTTTTTATGAAGGGCATGTATTATAAGTGACAATTTATGTTATTCGAATGTGAGTATTACTTGATGCAATGAATCGCCAAGGGTTAGCTCAATTAGTCGAGTCCTCATAGTTAAGCACCTATGCTATTAGGAGGTCATAGGTTCGATTCTCTTGACACCTTCGGGGCAAAGATTCGTGTTTGAGTCAGTGGGAAGTGATCCCTTTGGGTGGATCTGCCTAGAAACAATATTCCATGGATGTAGCGAGTCATTATCTCTAGTGACTATGAACCACATAGAAAAAATTTACTTGATCAAATGAAAGCTAAGCAAAGTATTCTAACCAACGAAAATTGATAATTAGTAAATAACACTCATGAAATATGAATCAATGAACTATTTTCATATTAAATTTTATGTAATTAATCTTAGAAAAAGAATTCATTATTAGTTAGTGATTACGTCACAGATGAATGTAGTGTAGCCATATTCCTAGGAGAGGGTTTTTGTTTAAAACTTATATGTGTATGGCACACAAATTGGCAAACCATTACCACAAAACTACCCTTCTTTGTCAAGAAACCCCCTTTATTATTGGCATACTCAAAGAACCAATCTAACTGACTACCTTTGTGGTGATTCTTTTACATCACCATGTTGGTTTTGCATGATGATGAGAAATAGCTTTCTTGTTGACAAATGACAATATTCCAACTAGAAATTGCATTAACACCAACTATACGTGATCATAATTGTTCTATCATAACTCTCTATTTATTTCATCCTAATTAGCTTTCAAATATGACCTTTCCCACCACTCATATTTTCACAAAATTCAAAATTAATACTACGACAAGCAGCAACAACAACAAAAAAAAATGAAAATTTCAATCTTAACCGCCTTAATAATTTGATAATAGCTTTTACTTTAATAACAACTTCATAATATCAAATTATATAACATGATGGTCTGTAACATTAACAATATGACAAATTTCTTCTTATTTTACCTCACATACCGATTCCTAAATCACTTCATCATCCTATAATATAGGAATTCACTTTCATTATCTTTAAATGCTATCTTATAAAGTATAAATTTGATATACAATCACTTTCGTGCTTAATATACTTTATGATCACATAATATATTAATTCAATTTCGTTATCGTTAAGTATGAATTTAATATCACTATCACTTTCATAATAATCTTAACTTTTTGTCTTCATTTTCTTCCAAAATGGCGTGCATTGACTTTCTTTACTCTTTTTCACTCGTCTTTATTTGTAGTGAAAAATGATCCCATTTACGGCCATCATAAATATAAATGTTGCAGGAATAAAAAGGTGCGAGGAGAGTAAAACAAAGCACATGCCACTTTTTAGAGGGGGAGACATACAATGTTTTCCTTGCTTTGTGGTGAAAGGGATCACTCTAGAAGGTCATTCTACTCCATAAAATTGTGTAGTGGATATGTATGATGGGGAATGATGATGTGTGGTTTATAAATATTTTTTAAAATTGAAGTAATAATGATGTGGTACAAATAAATTATTGGTAATGATATGTAATTTATAAAAATTTTTAAAGATAAAATAATATTTAAAATATATAATGATTAATTAAATTAAAATATAAATTTATTTATATTTTATATTTTTTTAATATTAAAAATAATTGATTTTTAAAATAATAATTTTTTATAAATTGTTTTTATATTATTAAAATAATTTATATTTTAATAATTTTTTAAACTACGAAATTAAAATAAATTTAATTAAAAATAATTTAACTAAATTAATTAATTTTTATTTATTGTTAAAATAATAAAATATATTATATGGGAAAACATAATTAATTATGAGATAGATACACAGATTTATAAGAGGATCTTGTATATATTAATTTAAAATATTTTAAACAAAATAAAAATAATAACAAACTCTAATCATAATCCTCCAAATGTTTTTTTTTTAATTGCTTTGATTATATATATATATAGATATATATTTTTTGTTTGTTTGTTTGTTTTTTAATTGTTTTGATTATTTATTTATATATATATATATAGATATAGATATATATTTTTTGTTTGTTTTTCTCTATTTGTTTTGTTTTTATTGTTTTGACTTTTTTTATTATTATTGGTTTTTTTAATTATTTTGATTTTATTTATTTATTTTTAGTTTTTTTTTTAATTGCTTTGATTTTAAACTAAATTTTAAATTTTAAATTTGTATTGTATCGTTATAAAAGTCACAAAAAAAAATGTTTTGTATAATTTTTTGTTTATTTTTTATATTTGAATGGTTTATTTTTATATTAAAAACAATTAAATTTGAATCTAAAATTTATTTTATATGTTTATTAAAAAAAAAAAAAAACTAGAAAAACATAATAAAATCAAATCATCCTCAGCCTAGCATCTAGCCAAATGGTAGGATTGTCACTCAAGTTCTAGGCAACATATCTACTGGTAACCATTCGATGGTGACTTACGACTGCTCAAATCCCACACTCCTCTGCATTCCATTGAAACAGACCTGTAAGGCCCTCGCGACTCGGGCAGGCATGCGACGGGCGGGCGCCCCTTACACGACGAGTGGGCACTCCGTGCACGACAGGCGGGCGCTTCTTGGTGCGACGGGCGGACGAACCTCCGAACAAAGTGCGACGATATGCGACGAACGAAGTGTGACGAAATGCGACAACACTTAATTTGGCTAAGTGTTTGAGCGTGACTTATATGCGATGGAGCGTGGGCTTGCAAGCCGACTTGCAAGTATCCTTCGTTGGGCACATATGCGTTGTTATGGGGGTCGGCTAGGGGCTGTACACCCCCCCCTTAACTCATGCGTTGGAGCATATAAATAAAAGGTGATGAGACTTCATTTGAACCATTCGACTTCGCTCAAGACCTTCGCATAAAGACAAGAAGTGCGCAGTCTTAAGAGGGGTAAATGCGCATACCTCATGCGCATTAAGCTTGAAGGAAAGTGCGCAGATTGTCTCGGTTGGAGGTTGGCAAGAGGCCGTGTATGAGTGGGTTCCGTAGAGCAGTTTTATGCAGGACTTAAAGGAGGAGGTCTGGTGTCTCGGTTGAGCACCCTCCTACCGTAAGGAGTTAGCATATGTATTGTAAGGTTGTTCTATGCCTTGGTTATAAATATTTCTAAGTGTTGGCTTGAAGTCTGTCAAGCACACTTGTATGATGTATTAACCAAGAACTGTTATAATATATTATTATTGGGCAGACTTGTTCGGGAGTTGCCCCTCCCTTTATACTTGGTTGCAATTGTTGATGTTCTTGTTTAATTGCATATGGATAATGAATGAGTATGGGCTTCATTAAGTATAAAGGATAATTCTTTTACTTGGTTGCGAAACACAAACTAAGTATGTTAATGTGAAGTAGGCGTAGTCCATGTACATGAGTATTGTTAAAAAGAAAGTGTTCGGTGGTGCCGCACCTCGCCGGCACGGTTGAAAGACCACCGTAGGCTTGGGGGCGTGACAGTTGGTATCAGAGCAAGGTTTGCTCGTAAAGATTTGACAGTTGAGCAGGGTTGCTCGTAAGCAGGTACTTGCAAGTGAAGGAAGCCGTTTCACACGAAGTGGAACAAGGACTGGTTCATGGTTTCAGGGAACTTGGTGAATCTGGTAAAGGTTGGAACCAGATGTCGTAGAGCTGGGCAGACGGTACTACATGCTGATCATACGATTTGGGCACTTGTCAGGTAGGCAAGTGGAACTGCGTGTGGGCAGGTATACATGGTTTGGGCGTCTGTGGACCAAGCAAAGTACGAACCGGAGAAGACGAAGTACAAGGCATGGCAGGTTTGGGAGAATGTAAATGGAAGCTCTTGGTTATCCTATACAGGTTGAAGAGGATGAAAGAAGAGAATCCCCGAATTCGAGATAAGCTTGAAACCTTGGAAAAGGATGTTAAGAAAGAGCTTCTTCAACTCGGTTGGACAATGGAGCAAGGTGAAGTTGCAGATTGTGCAAACTAGGAAGAGGAAGCCATTGAAAAAGAAGATGCTGCAGACTCGACTATGATGGAAGTTGAACTTGAGAATGATCAAGTTGGACTAAGATCGTGTAGTTTGTGGGCATGGACAGATGAAGATACTCATATGGAAGAACACCATGATGATGAAGACATGATGGAGGATGAACTTGAAGTTGGACCAGGATCGTGCAGTTTGTCAACATGGATGGATGAGGATACTCATATGGAGGAACCTCATGACAATAATGATGAAGTAAGTATTGGTACTTGTGTTTCATTTGGGCATTTGGGAGATGGACCGTTTGCAGTGAAGGGCAAAGCCAGTTTTCCTATGCTAGGGAGGATCTTACCATGGATGACTACAATGGAACCTTGTATGGAGAAGCAAGGATTATCGATCGTTGCAGGACTTGTTGAGGCTACTTGTGACCTTATGGTTGAAGATGCAAGGACCCTTGACAAGGGTGGAACTTGATGATTGTTGTGGATGATTGGGTCATGCTTTAGCCACTTTGGCTAAGTGCCCGGCATGACTCATGGACAGTTGAAGAGGGCACACACTTGTGATGTTTTGGGTGGACTTCTCATGGCCGAAACCAAGATAGTCTTGGTGGACTCTTTGGTGGAGGAGCTATGATGGAAGAGACTCGTGATGATGTGATGATGATATGGTTGGGTGACCGAGTTCACTAAATCGAAGATTACAGCTTGGATGAGGATGACCGATGTTGTGATGTGTCTACTACATGGGCAACATAGTCATGGACATCAGGTTGGAGGCATGGAGCATGGCAGTCTTATGCAGGGACACTATGTGGAAGCACTTTAAGAGATGTTATGGGCATCCAAGAAGGAGTGCCAAAGCAAGGATGTTGTGCAGATGGATTTGCTGATGTGACATGGAGACTTATTACTTATGAGCCTATGGAGAGGTTGTACACTCTTGTGCAACAAGACCATGGACTTGGATGGAGTTGTGGGCACATTATGGAGCATTCCTACTACATGGAGATGTTGGTTGGAGATGACTCATGGAGCTCATGATGACATGAGATTGTTGTGACTTTTAGGAACTTCATACATGGTGGACTTAGAGGATTTGATGCATTGAGGAGCTGAGGTCGAGGGACTTTGATGCAGTATGGGATGCATACTTTCAAAGTACATGTATGGGCATGGCTTGGAAGAGTGACTTGATGTGGAGGATCGATATGAGACACTTTGGAGTGATGAAGTTACAATGATGATGATGCCTTGGTGGCTGCACTTGGGCATGGGTTGAGCCGAGACTCAACTACTTTTCACACATGATGATGTTGGGATAGATGTGGCTGATTACTTGTAGCACATTGACACCAAACATCATGGACAACATGTTGCAGATGAGATGGATGGAGTTTCCATGGACCTGAGCATGGATTATGGAGATAGATTCTTGATGAGTCAAGGATGTGGCAGGATGTTTTGAGAAACGACTGATGGTGGCATGAGGATGTTCACTCTCATGATTTGAGCGTGGCAGTTGGACTGGCCATCCGACTAGTTCAAGACATGAGGGCTAGCAGTGGGCAGAGATGTGTTAACATTATGTTGGAGTATCATGGCAGCAGTTCACATGAGGACACATGATGAAGACAGTAGGTCAGTAATCATGGATCGAGATGATGGAGTGCATACCGTAAAGGTGTATACCTTGGTGTGGTTGTCTTGGTGACAGTCAATCACTAAGGTGGAGCATGATGGAGATGAGATTCTACATATATTGCAGGGATGTTTGCCTCATGTGGAGAAGTCGACATCATGGTTGATGATGATCTTGGTGGAGAGCTACCGAGATGGTATGTTTTCGAGGACAACAACGATTTCAGGTGGAGGAGGATGTAAGGCCCTCGTGACTCGGGCAGGCACGCGACAGGCGGGCGCCCCTTACACGACGAGTGGGCGCTCCGTGCACGATGGGCGGGCGCTTCTTGGTGCGACGAGCGGACGAACCTCCGAACAAAGTGCAACGATATGCGACGAACGAAGTGTGACGAAATGCGACAACACTTAATTTGGCTAAGTGTTTGAGCGTGACTTATATGCGATGGAGTGTAGGCTTGCAAGCTGACTTGCAAGTATCCTTCGTTGGGCACATATGCGTTGTTATGGGGGTCGGCTAGGGGCTGTACACCCCCCCCTTAACTCATGCGTTGGAGCATATAAATAAAAGGTGATAAGACTTCATTTGAACCATTCAACTTCGCTCAAGACCTTCACATAAAGACAAGGAGTGCGCAGTCTTAGGAGGGGTAAATGCGCATACCTCATGCTCATTTGGCTTGTAGGAAAGTGCGCAGATTGTCTTGGTTGGAGGTTGGAAAAGAGGCCGTGTATGAGTGGATTCCGTAGAGCAGTTTTATGCAGGACTTAAAGGAGGAGGTCTGGTGTCTCGGGTGAGCACCCTCCTACCGTAAGGAGTTAGCATATGTATTGTAAGGCTGTTCTATGCCTTGGTTATAAATATTTCTAAGTGTTGGCTTGAAGTCTGTCTAGCACACTTGTATGATGTATTAACCGAGAACTGTTATAATATATTATTATTGGGCAGACTTGTTCGGGAGTTGCCCCTCCCTTTATACTTGGTTGCAATTGTTGATGTTCTTGTTTAATTGCATATGGATAATGAATGAGTATGGGCTTCATTAAGTATAAAGGATAATGCTTTTACTTGGTTGCGAAACACAAACTAAGTATGTTAATGTGAAGTAGGCGTAGTCCATGTACACGAGTATTGTTAAAAAGAAAGTGTTCGGTGGTGCCGCACCTCGCCGGCACGGTTGAAAGACCACCGTAGGCTTGGGGGCATGACAAGACCTCACTGCACAACTCCCCTCCATTGGTAAACAACCTCACGAGCTCATACCCCTTCGTAATTATTTGACATGTTTTCTTATTACATCAAGTTAACTTCCAACGTGGTATTGCTTGTAGTTTGGTTGAGGCTAATGTTGCCTCGGGAGGCTATGCACTTAGTGGGCAGTAGTAGGCAATTTGCTTGGAAACTCAGATCTCAGTTATTCTGAGGATTAGGAATTTATTGTGCGTGGAGCCACTCAAATATTTTAAATATTACAATAAAGGTTGAAGCATGTTGCAACTACAGGTTCACGCAGCAGATGCCAAGATCGATATCTTTTCTAATTAGTAGCTTCACAAAATCTGCATGCAATCATCAAATCCCTCAAATCGTGCCACAAAATCTACATGCAAAATCACTCAAAATCGCTCAAATTGCTCAGATTGCATAACGCATGTACACCAGTTTGATTGAGATAATTTAGGAGTATGTCTCCACTTGACTCCTCACATGTACGCAACTCTACACTTCAACTCCTATGCATTACAGTTGGTAGCTTGTACATAGAGATAAGCACAACAGTTTGGGACAATTCCCTTGTTCATACGCAGTTGTATTTAAGAGGTATCATTGCATGGGATTGTGTTGCTGATGTTATGAAGTTTCAAATGTGCAAATGTTATTCATGTTGTAAATTTAAAGTCGTTCTGGTGCCAGAAACAAGAACTTTAATCTTAAACCAGTCGTGCTCCCTCAAATTTAGTCGAATCTACTCAAATTTTTCCTTGAAAGCTTCATGAAAACATAGAAAAGAAAAAGAAGCATCAAAACAAGCCTTCAACCTTTGAAGAGAAAAGACAGAATCTTGGTTCACATTTTAATGTGGTTCTGTGATTTGAAGGAGTTGTTGATACTCTGAGCTTTAGTCATTGTCAAAGGTGCCCAAATTTTTAAGAAGCGAGAAACTTAGATGATGGCTTTTAGCTTGTAAGAAGATTGGTTGCAATTTCGAGAGAATATCAAGATGTTGGTCTTATTTGAAACTCCCATGCATTATTATCTTGTTTTCAATTTTGAATCCATTTAGACTAATAGCAAGGGATTTGATGGCCATAGAAATATGCTTCACTACCAACAAAACCTGTAATTTTCTGTGCATTAATTTTAAAAACAGTTTTTTCTTCACGCAATCACCAAAATAGGGTCCCAAAGAACTGTGATTTCCTCTCAAACCGTTAGGAGTCCAAAGAAACGATTTCTGGGTTATGCAACTTATTCCATTCTGGAAAAAACCCATGTCTTTAGTTTTCTAGATTTGTTTTGGTTTGATCACAAAACATGCTTAAAAACATCGTGTAAAAACTGTTGCGTCTTCTGGCAATGCCTTGATGTAAATGTGAGCAAGGTTAATGATCAAACATTTCATGTCAGAATTTATTCACCACTTCTAAAGGTCATATTATAAAAATCAATGGCTTAGACTGCTTCAGGTTGAGAATTGGAGCCTCTCGTTCATCTGTTTACTCTTCCAAGCCCTATGACATGTTTTGCAAAGTTCCACCATGGTCTTGCATAGCTCAACACGTTTGCAAGTCCCAATCCGATCTGATCTAACTCAGATATCAATGTCGTTTTGCAAAAAATCATCAAAAGTGGTTGCACAAATATGGGAAATAACTATGCCAAGATCGCCTCATTTTCAGGTGCGGGCTACATTCCGCACACACTACAAGTGCATGGTACTTACAAGGCCGAATGTTGTATGACATATTTGATTCACTTTCTCAGCAGTATGCCAGATCCACACAAATCAACACAATAGATCTAAGTGAATCAACACTCCACATAGTTGATTGCAATCAGCACTCCTCTGATCTTTAGGTGAATTGATCCTCTAGGTGCGCAACTTTACTAATAGTGACCAAAAAATGAGTATGTTTCATGTACTCATGTGATGACTCAAGCTCGCTGTCTCCTTCTACAAGTCTGTACTATGAATCATCTAGCTAGCTAGGATCAAACACGTTCTCTTCACCAATGGCAGAAAACTCGTGCTGTGATACTTGATTCTAAAAGTTTTTAGAATTTTTTTACACTACATTTATTTGCTTCTTGTGTTCTTTAATTTCTTTATAATTGTTTTCAGTTTTAACTTGAAATTGCAAGACAGAGGATATAGTAATCGTGTAAAACCTCCCTTGTCATGAAATAATTAGTTTAGAAAAAAAGAAGATTAAGAGAAAATATTTGTTTGTAATTAGATCAAGCTGAATGGATTTTTATTGCAGATTTCTTCCTTAAAGTCTGACATTGAATTGTTGATATGCAGATTTAGCTTGTTTGAAGAAATGATCTCAGTGCATATGCAAAGAAAGAAATCATATGCCAAGAAATTTTATTCAAAGAAGTTTTAACACAATTATCAAATCACTAAAGTATAGATTTAATTTTGAAATAAAAAATAAAGAATTTCTTAAAAATGATTTCGATTTCTTATAATGCTTGTAGTTTTAATGATTTTTTAAAATTCCTAGCAAGAGATTTTTATTTAATTTTGAAAATAAATCAAGAGATTTTCTGATCTTCCTGATTGCTCGAAGCACAGGAAGAGAGCATATTAACCTATTGATTTGTTTTTTTTTTTTTTTTTTTTTGCAGGTTAGCATGGATGAAGTGGCTCTTACCTAAATTTATTCATGAGAAATGTGGATGATTTTTTATTATTTTTATCATTTGGAAACAAGACTAAAGGAAAACTCTATGAGATCTCATTTTATTTTTTCTAATTTATTCTACCTTTAGCTTGAATTTTTTTTATTTCCTAGGTAAAAGAATGCTTCCAATGAAGCCACCTATGGACTAAGAATTCGAAAATTCTCACATCAAGATTTAAAATTTTTACCTTATGTTTTGCAAACATGTGAGTAACCTGTCTTTTTCTTGGAGTTGGCGCAAGGTTCTTTTGAAACCAATCTTCAATATTTTTCTTGCTCTCCAAGAAGTACCTGTTTGACATCTTCAAATTTCTCATCTGTAGATTAATTAGTAAGAAATGGGGGGTTTTATTAAAAAAAAAATTGAATTTAAAATCAAACTAAGTATGAAAAATAAAAAAGCTCAACTTGAACACCTTTATGAAGATCCTGCTATTACTAGGTTTCACAAGTTAGTCCATAAAAAGAAACTGCAATAAAAATAACTTCCTAAGTCTATCTCCAAATCATCCTCCCCGGCAATGGCGCTAAAATGTTGGGTCTAAAATGCGGATGCAAATTAGAATTTCATTTAATATCAATACAGGTAAGTAAACTTCAAGGATCATCCAATATATATGAACTTAGAGACAAACTAAACTAAGCTAAGTGAAGAAATTCCAAAGCTCCCTTACAGGAGCTCTTTCATTGGGATCTCCAACACCTATTTAGTCATTTAACAAAATGAAATCTAAAAATTAAGACATTATGACAAGTGTAAGAAATATGGAAGCTCCCTTACAGGAGACTATTCATTAATATTTCTAACCATCTTAATCAATAAACTAAGAAATGAAGGCATTTAAACATAATTCAAATTGATTACAGGAAATATTAAAGCTCTCTCACAAGAGACTATTCATTTATATTTGCAATATCAAGATCTTTAAACTAATGAAATTAAAAACATAAACGAAAACTTACTATACCAAAACAAGTATGCAAGTGAGGCAATGGGCACCCTCCATAGATCCACAAGCACACCTAGAAAGAAGTCAAATGTAGAAGAAAATCCAATCCACTTTATTTATCCTCAATTGCAAATTGCAATTACAAGCTCCAAGTTCTACATTCCAAAAGGTTCTAAATCTCCATTACAATGATCCTAAAATCTAAAATTACAAATGAAGGACTAAGTTTCTAAATTCTAAAAATTAAGATTACAAATGAAGGAGATAACACTCCTATTTATACAACAAGATGGGATAACAAACTCATAATGATGATCCACTATTCCCTCTTCAAATCCACATATCTCTCAACCAATGGTGACACATAATCCTATCCTCCATGATCTTCTCCATGAGGTCCATGATCTTATCCATGAGGTCCATGATCTCCTCAAATTCGAATTTGAACATAGAGTGTCACATAAGGGTACCTTAGAAGCTTCCTTTGTACCTACACATGTCAACAAACTCATTCTAGTTGTTGGGTATAAGTATATGGATATTATTTTCTAAAGTTTAACCAGAAATTCTCTTAAAAATACTAAGAATTAATAATTTTTTGGAAAACACAATGGTAACCCATTTAACGATGAAAGTGAAGTTAATGTGATGACATGGTGGTGGAATAAAGGTGAGAAAATGTGTGAATGGAGAGAAAGTGAATGTTTAATGGAGTGAAAGTGGATGAATTTTAAAGATAATTCATAGGCCCAACATACCCCCAAACTGAAGGTATTACATGTTCTCATGCAATCTATTACATTACTTTTGATACTTGAGCTCTGGCTTAAACTTTGCATTATATTATTTACTTAACTTTTGCAAAGTGTTTTTGATGAATTGCAACTTGGTTGGTTCTTGTGTTTCAACCATATTTTGTTTGTTGCATTCAATTTTAATGTATGAACTTTGCATAATGATAATTTGATTTTTATTGCAAAGTATTTTGTTGGAATGCATCATGGTTGGTTCTTGCATAACAACCATTATTGTGATGCATCCAATTAGCTTTTAATTAATTTTTACAAAGTCATTTATATGCTCATGTAATAGTGAATATATTTTGACGGTATGTGGGTTTTAGAATGTGATATATGAATGTGACAAATTATGAATGTAAATGTGCCCCCCCCCAAAAAAAAACTGATGGCTTTGGAAATTTTATGAAATGAGGAAAGGAAGTTTTTTCCAAAAATTATCATTCTAGCTTTTAAGGAATTAAATTGTTAAAAGTTAGAAAATATCATACCTCAACTTACCCTTTCAAAAATGGATGAGAGTTGTGCATGTGTGGATGAAAAATTCTGATTATAGTCTTCTTTACTTGGTTGTCAAAATGGTGGATGAAGTCGAAAAAGTGAATCTTTTATTGTTGTTACATCTGCTGCTAAATCTGCTGTTGGATCTTCTGCTGAATGTTTGGAATCTACTGCTGAATGCAGCTGAAAATGTAGAAGGCTTGGAAGGTATACAAAATTTAGAATTTATACTTTCTCCCCAGCCTTATTTAATGACTGGCCTCAAGTCATTTACATCAAAAATTGAAAAATTAATGAAAGTAATTTTGCTTCCTCTGCTAAAAAATGATTGGTCTTCATGTCTTCAATGCTCATTGCCACAATTCTTGTCATGTGAATAAATGTTTCGGTGTCGAACATAATAAGAAATTGTTAACTTAGTGGCCATTGATGGATGCCACTAGTTAACACGAGATCTCCCATATTTGATATGGATGAGAGTCAAGATGCCCAAACACATCTTTCCAAGTAAGAATGAATTTGTTGTTGTCAAATACTTAGAAGATCCTATGAACAAGGGACATTGATGTATTTCCTTGTTTATCGGCATGATAGCTTGCCCTTAAGGCATGCAAGCTTCAAGTTGTTTTTAGAAAAATATTTAGACTCAAGGACTATGGACTCAATGGTGTATGGATGCAAGGTTTTATTTGCAGGGGTAGGAAAAAGGAAACTAACAATGTGTTGTGCCAAAGTGGAACAAAAAGCTTGTAAATGTGCTTTGTCGCTTTTATTGGTGGGTTAGGGATGATGAAAATGTAATGAAGTGTATGTGGATAATGAGAAATGGTTAATGACTCTTGCTAGGAAAAAATGAATTTTGGCATGCAAAATCTCAAATATAACAAATCTGATCATTAATTCTTGAATTTCTGTTAAAATACTTGAGTTTGACCAGCATTGTCCAGCCACCTACAGACGTCAAATTCGTGTGTGGATAGGTATTTCACCATCCTTGTACATTTAGGAACAAGTCCCCGCTCTTTGAATTTTCTAATATGTTATGCAACATGTCAAACCATTAATCTATTATAGGAAGTTGCAAGAACTTCTAATTTTCTAGAAATTTTGTTTATGATGATGGATTTGTTCTTTAGAATTTCTCATGAAATTAGTGTCTTGAAGACAAATTGGGCACACAATTAATTTCCTTAATGATCAGTTGATCATCCGAAATCTGCAAAAAAATACTTAGCATAAAGAACATAAGTGTGTTCAAGAAGAAATGGCCAACTCCCTGATGATTCTTACGCAAAAATTAATGCCAAATGAAACAAATTAAGGAGAATCAAAAGCGTAATTTTAGTCCAATTTTTGCTATTGATAACTGTCCATTTCTAATAAATACCCATGAAAAATAAATTACTTCCTGTTTGTGTTAGATGATTCATGGAATGTGCATGGAAAAAAGCTTGGCATTAGAGATTTGTTGTGTCCTGCAGATTAATACATTACATAAAAGCATACAACAAGAATAAAAGCATAGATTTTAATGCCAACTCTAATCATAATCCTCCAAATGTTTTTTTTTTAGTTTTTTATTTTATTTTATTTTTTTTACTGTTTGTTTTTTTTTTCTATCTGTTTTGTTTTTAATTTTTTTTATTGTTTTGACTCTTTTTATTATTATTGTTTTTTTAATTGTTTTGATTTTATTTATTTATTTTTAGTTATTTTGATTTTTTAATTGTTTGATTTTTTTTAATTGCATTTTTTTTTAACTAAATTTTAAATCTAAAATTTGTATTGTATCATTACAAAAGTCACAAAAAAAATGTTTTGTATTTTTTTTTTTTTTTTATATATATTTGAATGCTTTATTTTTATATTAAAAACACTTAAATTTGAATCTAAAATTTATTTTGTATGTTTATTAAAAAAAAAACTAGAAAAACATAATAAAATCAAATCGTCCTCAGCCCAACACCTAGCCGAATGGTAGGATTGTCACTCAACTTCTAGGAAACATATCTGCTAGTAACCATTTGATGGTGACTTACGACTGATCAAATCCCACACTCCTCTGCATTCCATTGAAACAGACCTCACTGTGTAGCTCCCCTCCGCTGGTAAACGACCTCACGAGCTCATACCCCTTCGTAATTATCTGACATGCTTTCCTATTACTTCAAGTTAACTTCCAGCATGGTATTGCTTGTAGTTTGGTTGAGGCTGATGTTGCCTCAGGAGGCTATGCACTTAGTGGGCAGTAGCAGGAAATTTTCTTGGAAAATCAGATATAAGTTATTCTGAGGATTATGGATTTATTGTGCATGGAGCCACTCAGATGTTTTAAATATTACAATAAAGGTTGAAGCATGTTGCAACCACAAGTTCACGTAGAAGATGCCAAGATCAATATATTTTCTAATTAGCAGCTTCACAAAATCTGCATGCAATCATCAAATTCCTCAAATTGTGCAACAAAATCTACATGAAAAATCGCTCAGATTGCATAACACATGTACACCATTTTGATTGAGATAATTTGGGAGTATGTCTCCACTTGACTCCTCACATGTACGCAACTCTACACTTCAGCTCCTATGCATTACAGTTTGTGACCTGTACATAGAGATACGCACAACAGTTTGGGACAATTCCCTTGTTCATATGCAACTATATTTAAGAGGTATCATTTCATGGGATTGTGATGCTAATGTTATGAAGTTTCAAATGTGCAAATGTTATTCATGTTTAATTTAAAGTCTTTCTGGTGTCAGAAATGAGACCTTTAATCTTAAACCAGTCGTGCTCCCTCAAATTCAGTCGAATCTACTCAAATTTATCCTTGAAAGCTTCACGAAAACATAGAAAAGAAAAAGAAGCGTCAAAACAAGCCTTCAACCTTTGAAGAGAAAAGACAGAATCTTGGTTCACATTCTAATGCGGTTCTGTGATTTGAAGGAGTTATTGATACTCTGACCTTTAGTCATTGTCAAAGGTGCCCAAATTTTTAAGAAGCGGGAAACTTAGATGATGGTTTTTAGCTTGTAAAGAAGATTGGTTGCAATTCCAAGAGAATATCAAGATGTTGGTCTTATATGAAACTACCATACATTATTATCTTGTTTTAAATTTCGAATCCATTTAGACTGATAGCAAGGGATTTGATGGCCATAGAAATCTACTTCACTGCCAACAAAACCCATAATTCTCTATGCATTAATTTTAAAAACTGTTTTTTCTTCACGCAATCACCAAAATAGGGTCCCAAAGAACCATGATTTCCTCTCAAACCTTTAGGAGTCCAAAGTAACGATTTCTGGGTTATGCAATACTTTCCATTCCAGAAAAAACCCATGTCTTTGGTTTTCTAGATTTGTTTTGGTTTGATCAAAAAACATGCTTCAAAACGTCATGTCAAAACTATTACGTCTTTTGGAAATGCCTTGATGTAAACATGAGCAAGGTTAATGATCAAACATTTCATGAAAAAATTTACTCACTGCTTCTGAAGGGCATATTACAAGAATCGATGGCTTAGACTGCTTCAGGTTGAGAATTGGAGCCTCTCGTTCATTTGTTTACTCTGCCAAGCCCCATGACATGTTTTGCAAAGTTCCACCATGGTCTTGCGTAGCTCAACACGTTTGCAAGTCCCAATCCAATCTGATCTAATTCAGATATCAATGTCGTTTCGCAAAAAATCTTCAAAAGTGGTTGCACAAATATGGGAAATAACTATGCCCAGATCGACTCCTTTTCAAGTGAGGGCTACATTCTACACACACTCCAAGTGCATGATACTTAGAACACCGGATGTTCTATGACATATTTGATTCACTTTCTCAGTGATATGCCAGATCCACACAAATCAACATAATAGATCTAAGTGAATCAACACTCCACATAGTTGATTGCAATCAACATTCCTCTGATCTTTAGGTGAATTGATCCTCCCGGTGTGCAACTTTACTGATAGTGACCAAAAAATGAGTATGTTTCATGTACTCATGTGATGACTCGAGCTCGTTGTCTCCTTCTACAAGTCTGTATTATGAATCATCTAGCTAGCCAGGATCAAACACGTTCTCTTCACCAATGGCAGAAAACTCCTGTTGTGATACTTGATTCTAAAAGTTTTTAGAATTTTTTTACACTACATTTATTTTCTTCTTGCGTGCTTTAATTTCTTTATAATTGTTTTCAGTTTTAACTTGAAATTGCAAGATAGAGGATATAGTGATCGTGTAAAACCTCCCTTGTCATGAAATAATCGGTTAAAAAAAAAAAAGATTAAGAGAAAATATTTGTTTGCAATTAGATCAAGCCGAATGGATTTTTATTGCAGATTTCTTCCTTAAAGTCTGACATTGAATTGTTGATATGCAGATTTAGCTTGTTTGAAGAAATGATCTCAGCACATATGCAAAGAAAGAAATCATATGCGAAGAAATTTTATTCAAAGAAGTTTTAGCACAATTATCAAATCACTAAAGTATAGATTTAATTTGAAATAAAAAATAAAGAATTTCTTAAAAATGATTTCGATTTCTTATAATGCTTGTAGTTTTAATGATTTGTGGAAATTCCTAGCAAGAGATTTTTATTTAATTTTGAAAATAAATCAAGAGATTTTCTGATCTTCCTGATCACTCGAAGCGCAGGAAGAGAGCCTACTAACCTATTGATTTTTTTTTTTTTTGCAGGTTAGCATGGATGAAGTGGCTCTTACCTAAATTTATTCATGAGAAATATGGATGATTTTTTATTATTTTTATCCTTTGATAACAAGACTAAAGGAAAGGCCCCGAGGGATAGCTCAAATGGTCGAGTTCCCGTTGATAGTACTCCCCCGGTTTGGGAGGTCACGGGGTCAAATCTCCTCGACGCCCTCGGGGTTAGGCCTGATGGCCGTGCTTGTCTACGTGGACGTAGTGGCCCACCTCCGGTGCCCCGTGAACCACATCGAAAAAAAAAAAAAAAAAAAAACAAGACTAAAGGAAAACTCTATGAGATTTCATTTTATTTTTTCTGATCTATTCTACCTTTAGCTTGATTTTTTTTTTTATTTCCCAAGTAAAAGAATGCTTCCAATGAAGCCACCTATGGACTAAGAATTCGAAAATTCGCACATCAAGATTTAAAATTTTTACCTTATGCTTTGCAAACATGTCAGTAACCTGTCTTTTCCTTGGAGTTGGCGCAAAGTTCTTTTGAAGCCAATCTTCACTATTGTTATTTCTCTCCAAGAAGTACCTATTTGACATCTTCAAATTTCTCTTCTGTAGATTAATTAGTAAGAAATAGGGGGTTCGATTAAAAAAAAATAAAAAAATTGAATTTAAAATCAAAATAAGTATGAAAAATGAAAAAGCTCAACTTGAACACCTTTATGAGGATCCTATTGTTACCAGGTTTCACAAGTTAGTCCATAAAATGAAATTGCAATAAAAATAACTTCCTAAGTCCATCTCCAAATCATCCTCCCCGACAATGACGCCAAATTGTTGGGTCTAAAATGCGGATGCAAATTAGAGTTTCATTTACTATCAATCCGGGTAACTAAACTTCAAGGATCATCCAATATATATGGACTTAGAGACAAACTAAACTAAGCTAGGTGAAGAAATGCCAAAGCTACCTTATAGGAGGTCTTCCATTGGGATTTCCAACACCTATTTAGTCATTTAACAAAATTAAATCTAAAAATTAAGACATTATGACAAGTGTAAGAAATATTGAAGCTCCCTTACAGGAGTCTATTCATTAATATTTCTAACCATCTTAATCAATAAACTAAGAAATGAAGGCATTTAAACATAATTCAAACTGATTACAGAAAATATTAAAGCTCTCTTACAAGAGACTAGTCATTTATATTTTCAGTACCAAGATCTTTAAACTAATGAAATTAAAAACATAAACGAAAGCTTACTATACCAAAACAAGTATGCAAGTAAGGCAATGGGCACCCTCCATAGCTCCACAAGCACACCTAGAAAGAAGTCAAACGTAGAAGAAAATCCAATCCACTTTATTTATCCTCAATTGCAAATTGCAATTACAAGCTCCAAGTTCTACATTCCAAAAGGTTCTAAATCTCCATTACAATGATCCTAAAATCTAAAATTACAAATGAAGGAATAAGTTTCTAAATTCTAAAATTTAATATTACAAATGAAGGAGATAACACTCCTATTTATACGACAAGATGGAATAACAAACTCATAATGATGATCCATTATTCCCTCTTCAAATCCACATATCTCTCAACCAATGGTGACACATAATCCTATCCTCCATGATCTTCTCCATGAGGTACATGATCTTATCCATGAGGTCCATGATCTCCTCAAATTCGAATTTGAACATAGACAGCCACATAAGGGTGCCTTAGAAGCTTCCTTTGTACCTACACATGTCAACAAACTCATTCTAATTGTTAGGTATTTAAGTATATGGATATTACTTTCTAAAGTTTAACCACAATTTCTATTAAAAATACTAAGAATTAATAATGTTTTGGAAAACACAATGGTAACCCATTTAATGATGAAAGTGAAGTTAATGTGATGACATGGTGGTCGAATAGAGGTGAGAAAATGTGTGAATGGAGAGAAAGTGAATGTTGAATGGACTGAAAGTGGATGAATTTTAAGGATAATTCATAGGCCCAACATACCCCAAAACTGAAGGTATTGCATGTCCTCATGCAATCTATTACATTACTTTTGATACTTGAGCTTTGGCTTAAACTTTGCATTATATTATTTACTTAACTTTTGCAAAGTGTTTTTGATGAATTGCAACTTGGTTGGTTCTTGTGTTTCAACCATATTTTGTTTGTTGCATTCAATTTTAATGTATGAACTTTGCATAATGATAATTTGATTTTTATTGCAAAGTATTTTGTTGGAATGCATCATGGTTGGTTCTTTTGTAATAGCCATGATTGTTATGCATCCAACTAGCTTTTAAGTACTTTTTACAAAGTCATTTATATGCTCATGTAATAGTGAATATATTTTGACGGTATGTGGGTTTTAGAATGTGATATATGAATGTGACAAAGTATGAATGTAAATGTATCCTCCCCCAAACTGATGGTTTTGGAAATTTTATGAAATGAGGAAAGGAAGTTTTTTCCAAAAATTATCATTCTAGCTTTCAAGGAATTAAATGGTTAAAAGTTAGAAAATATCATACCTCAACTTGCCCTTCCAAAAATGGATGAGAGTTGTGCATGTGTGGTTTAAAAATTCTGATCATAGGCTTCTTTACTTGGTTGTGAAAATGGTGGATGAAGTCGAAAAAGTGAATCTTTTATTGTTGTTGCATCTGCTGCTAAATCTGTTGTTGGATCTTCTGCTGAATGTTCGAAATCTGTTGCTAAATGCAGCTGAAAATGTATAAGGCTTGGAAGGCATACAAAACTTAGAATTTACACTTCCCCTCCAGCCTTATTTAATGACTGTCCTCAAGTCATTTACATCAAAAACTGAAAAATTAATGAAAGTAATTTTGCTTCCTTTGCTACAAAATGATTGGTCTTCATGTCTTCAATGCTCATTGGCACAATTCTTGTCATGTGAATAAATGTTTCGCTGTCAAACATAACAAGAAATTGTTAACTTAGTGGCTATTGATGGATGCCACTAGTCAACACGAGATCTTCCATATTTGTTTCTTTTATTGGTGGGTTAGGTATGATGAAAATGTAATGAAGTGTATGTGGATAATGAGAAATGGTTAATGACTCTTGCTGGGAAAAAGTGAATTTTGGCATGCAAAATCTCAAATATAACAAATCTGCTCATTAATTTTGGAATTTCTACTAAAATAGTCGAGTTTGACCAGCATTGCCCAGCCACATGTAGACGTCAAATTCGTGTGTGGATAGGTATTTCACCATCCTTGTACATTTAGGAACAAACCCCGACTCTTCGAATTTACTAATCTGTTATGCAACATGTCAAACCATTAAGCTATTATAGGAAGTTGCAAGAACTTCTAATTTTCTAGAAATTTTGTTTATGATCATGGACTTGTTCTTTAGAATTTCTCATGAAATTAGTGTTTTGAAGACCAATTGTGCGCACAATTAGTTTCCTTAATGATCAGTTGATCATCTAAAATCTGCAAAAAAAAAACTTGGCATAAAGAACATAAGTGTGTTCAAGAAGAAATGGCCAATTCCTTGATGATTCTTACGCAAAAATTAATGCCAAATGAAACAGATTAAGGAGAATGAAAAGCGTAATTTTAGTCCAATTTTTGTTGTTGATAACTGTCCATTTCTAATAAACACACATAAAAAATAAATTACTTCCTGTTTGTGTCAGATGGTTCATGGAATGTGCATGGCAAAAAGCTTGGCATTAGAGATTTGTTGTGTCTTGTAGATTAGTACGTTACATAAAAGCATACAACAGGAATAAAAGCACAGATTTTAATGCCAAATCTAATCATAATCCTCCAAATGTTTTTTTTTTTTAATTGTTTTGAATTTTTTTATATATTTTTTTTTATTGTTTGTTTTTTTCTATTTGTTTTGTTTTTAATTTTTTTTATTGTTTTGACTTTTTTTATTGTTATTGTTTTTTTTAATTGTTTTGATTTTATTTATTTATTTTTAGTTATTTTTATTTTTTAATTGTTTGATTTTTTTTAATTTCTTTGATTTTTTTTAAACTAAATTTTAAATCTAAAATTTGTATTGTATCGTTATAAAAGTCACAAAAAAAATGTTTTGTATATATATATATATATATATATATATATATATATTTAATATTTTAATGGTTTATTTTTATATTAAAAACACTTAAATTTGAATCTAAAATTTATTTTGTATGTTTATTAAAAAAAAAACCTAGAGAAACATAAAAAAATCAAATCATCCTCAGCCGAGCATCTAGTCGAATGGTAGCATTGTCACTCAAGTTCTAGGCAACATATAATACTGGTAACCATTCGATGGTGACTTACGACTGTTAAAATCCCACACTCCTCTGCATTCCATTGAAACAAACCTCACTGCGAAGCTCCCCTCCACTGGTAAATGACCTCACGAGCTCATACCCCTTCGTAATTATCTGACATGCTTTATTATTACTTCAAGTTAACTTCCAGTGTGGTCTTTCTTGTAGTTTGGTTGAGGTTGATGTTTCCTTGGGAGGTTATGCACTTAGTGGGCAGTAGCAGGCAATTTTCTTGGAAACTCAGAGCTCAGTTTTTCTGAGGATTAGGAATTTATTGTGCGTGGAGCCGCTCAGATGTTTTAAATATTACAACAAAAGTTGAAGCATGTTGCAACCACAGGTTCACGCCGTAGATTCTAAGATCGATATATTTTCTAATTAGTAGCTTCACAAAATCTACATGCAATTATCAAATCCCTCAAATTGTGCCACAAAATCTACATGCAAAATCATTCAAAATCTCTCAAATCACTTAGATTGCATAACACATGTACACCAGTTTGATTGAGATAATTTGGGAGTATGTCTCCACTTGACTGCTCACATTTACGCAGCTCTACAGTTCAGCTCCTACACATTACAGTTGGTAGCCTGTACATAGAGATACGCACAACAGTTTGGGACAATTCCCTTGTTCATACGCAGCTGTATTTAAGAGGTATCATTGCATGGGATTGTGATGCTAATGTTATGAAGTTTCAAATGTGAAAATGTTATTCATGTTGAATTTAAAGTCGTTCTGGTGCCAGAAACAAGACCTTTAATCTTAAACCAGTCGTGCTCCCTCAAATTCAGTCGAATCTACTCAAATTTATCCTTGAAAGCTTCACGAAAACATAGAAAAGAAAAAGAAGCGTCAAAACAAGCCTTCAACCTTTGAAGAGAAAAGACAGAATCTTGGTTCACATTTTAATGCGTTTCTGTGATTTGAAGGAGTTGTTGATACTCTGGCCTTTAGTCATTGTCAGAGGTTCCTAAATTTTTAAGAAGCGGGAAACATAGATGATGGCTTTTAGCTTGTAAAGAAGACTGGTTGCAATTCCAAGAGAATATCAAGATCTTGGTCTTATTTGAAACTACCATGCATTATTATCTTGTTTTCAATTTCGAATCCATTTAGACTGATAGCAGGGGATTTGATGGCCATAAAAATCTGCTTCACTGCCAATAAAACTCGTAATTCTCTATGCATTAATTTTAAAAACCGTTTTTTCTTCACGGAATCACCAAAATAGGGTCCCAAAGAACCATGATTTCCTCTCAAACCGTTAGGAGTCCAAAGAAAGGATTTCTGGGTTATGTAATTTATTCCATTCCGGAAACAACCCATGTCTTTGGTTTTCCAGATTTGTTTTAATTTGATCACAAAACATGCTTCAAAACGTCATGTCAAAACTATTGTGACTTCTGGCAATGCCTTGATGTAAACGTGAGCAAGGTTAATGATCAAACATTTCATGTCAGAATTTACTCACTACTTCTAAATCTCATATTGTAAGAATCGATGGCTTAGACTTCTTCAGGTTGAGAATTGGAGCCTCTCGTTCATCTGTTTACTTTGCGAAGCCCTATGACATGTTTTGCAAAGTTCCACCATGGTCTTGCGTAGCTCAACACGTTTGCAAGTCCCAATCTGATCTGATCCAACTCAGATATCAATGTCATTTTGCAAAAAATCATCAAAAGTGGTTGCACAAATATGAGAAATAACTATGCCCAGATCGACTCCTTTTCAAGTGAGGGCTACATTCTGCACACACTCCAAGTGCATAATACGTAGAACACTGGATGTTCTATGACATATTTGATTCACTTTCACAACGATATGCCAGATCCACACAAATCAACACAACAGATCTAAGTGAATCAACACTCCACATAGTTGATTGCAACTAGCACTCCTCTAGTCTTTAATTGAATTGATCCTCCAGGTGCACATCTTTACTGATAGTGACCAAAAAATGAGTATGTTTCATGTACTCATGTGATGACTCGAGCTCACTGTCTCCTTCTACAATTCTGTATTATGAATCATATAGCTAGCTAGGCTCAAACACCTTCTCTTCACCAATGGCAGAAAACTCCTGTTGTGATACTTGATTCTAAAAGTTTTTAGAATTTTTTTTACACTACATTTATTTGCTTCTTGTGTGCTTTAATTTCTTTATAATTGTTTTTAGTTTTAACTTGAAATTGCAAGACAGAGGATATAGTAATTGTGTAAAACCTCCGTTTTCATGAAATAATCGGTTTAAAAAAAATGATTAAGATAAAATATTTGTTTGCAATTAGATCAAGCCGAATGGATTTTTATCGCAGATTTCTTCCTTAAAGTCTGACATTGAATTTTTGATATGCAGATTCAGCTTGTTTGAAGAAATGATCCCAGCACATATGCAAAGAAATAAATCATATGCCAAGAAATTTATTCAAAGAAATTTTAACACAATTATCAAATCACTAAAGTATAGATTTAATTTTGAAATAAAAAATAAAGAATTTCTTAAAATTGATTTCAATTTCTTATAATGCTTGTAGTTTTAATGATTTGTGCAAATTCCTAGCAAGAGATTTTTATTTAATTTTGAAAATAAATCAAGAGATTTTCTGATCGCTCGAAGCACAAGAAGAGAGCATACTAACCTATTGATTTGTTTTTTTTTTTTTGCAGGTTAGCATGGATGAAGTGGCCCTTACCTAAATTTGTTCATGAGAAATGTGTATTTTTATCCTTTGAAAACAAGACTAAAGGAAAACTCTATGAGATCTGATTTTGTTTTTTCTGATCTATTCTACCTTTAGCTTGAATTTTTTTTTTTTTTATTTCCTAGGTAAAAGAATGCTTCCAATGAAGCCACCTATGGACTAAGAATTCAAAAATTCTCACATCAAGATTTAAAAGTTTTACCTTATGCTTTGCAAACATGTGAGTAACCTGTCTTTTTCTTGGAGTTGGCGCAAGGTTCTTTTGAAACCAATCTTTAATATTGTTCTTGCTCTCCAAGAAGTACCTATTTGACATCTTCAAATTTCTCATCGTAGATTAATTAGTAAGAAATGGGGGGTTTGATAAAAAAGAAAAATTGAATTTAAAACCAAACTAAGTATGAAAAATCAAAAAGCTCAACTTGAACACCTTTATGAAGATCTTGTTGTTACCAGGTTTCACAAGTTAGTCCATAAAAAGAAATTTCAATAAAAATAACTTCCTAAGTCTATCTCCAAATCATCCTCCCCAGCAACGACGCCAAAATGTTGGGTCTAAAATGTGGATGCAAATCAGAGTTTCATTTACTATCAATCCAGGTAAGTAAACTTCAAGGATCATCTAATATATATGAACTTAGAGACAAACAAAACTAAGCTAGGTGAAGAAATGCCAAAGCTCCCTTACAGGAGGTCTTTCATTGGGATCTCCAACACCTATTTAGTCATTTAACAAAATGAAATCTAAAAATCAAAAGACATTATGAAAAGTGTAAGAAATATTGAAGGTCCCTTACAGGAGACTATTCATTAATATTTATAACCATCTTAATCAATAAACTAAGAAATGAAGGCATTTAAACATATTTCAAATTGATTACAGGAAATATTAAAGCTCGCTTACAAGAGACTATTCATTTATATTTCTAGTATCAAGATCTTTAAACTAATGAAATTAAAAACATAAACGAAAGCTTACTATACCAAAAGAAGTATGCAAGTGAGGCAATGGGCACCCTCCATAGCTCCACAAGAACACCTAGAAAGAAGTCAAATGTAGAAGAAAATCCAATCCACTTTATTTATCCTCAATTGCAAATTGCAATTACAAGCTCCAAGTTATACATTCCAAAAGGTTCTAAATCTCCATTACAATGATCCTAAAATCTAAAATTACAAATGAAGGAATAAGTTTCTAAATTATAAAAATTAAGATTACAAATGAATGAGATAACACTCCTATTTATACAACAAGATGGGATAACAAACTCATAATGATGATCCACTATTCCCTCTTCAAATCCACATATCTCTCAACCAATAGTGACACATAACCCTATCCTCCATGATCTTCTCCATGAGGTTCATGATCTTATCCATGAGGTCCATGATCTCCTCAAATTCGAATTTGAACATAGAGTGCCACATAAGGGTGCCTTAGACGCTTCCTTTGTACCTACACATGTCAACAAACTCATTCTAATTGTTAGGTATAAGTATATGGATATTATTTTCTAAAGTTTAACCACAAATTCTCTTAAAAATACTAAGAATTAATAATGTTTTGGAAAACACAATGGTAACCCATTTAATGATGAAAGTGAAGTTAATGTGATGACATGGTGGTGGAATAGAGGTGAAAAAATTTGTGAATGGAGAGAAAGTGAATGTTGAATGGAGTGAAAGTGGATGAATTTTAAGGATAATTCTTAGGCCCAACACTTGGGATGAACAAATTATTTGAGTTGCATAACTACACAGATTATATGAAGGCCATAGTAGTGATTTTCAGCTTGAAAGGTAAAGCAAACATTTGGTGGGAAGATGTGAAGTGGTCAGAGACATTGGGACAAATGGCTTGAGTTTGCATGAGTTCAAGAGGCTTTTCAGGAACAAGTACTTGTCAGAAAGGTACTACGACAGTAAGGCCAAAGAGCTCTATGAGCTAAAGATGGGATCAATGACAGGTAAAGAGTACACAACTACGTTTATAGAACTATTGAGGTATGTACCATATATTAAAGATCAGAAGGCTAAAGTTCAATGATTTTCCAATGGATTTCCATTAGCATTTAGAGATTAGATTGAGTATGATGAGCCTCGATCACTTGAGGAAGTTATTGGGAAATTGAAGTATTACTATGAACAATCAAATTGTAAGAATGAATCTTAGTAAGGTTGGAAAGGGAATGAAAAAGGTAAAGGTAAATGACAGCTGAAAAGAGAAACACCTAAAAATACATAAGGGAAAGAAAATGTTACACTACAAAAGAGGATCAATGCAGCTAGACAGGGACATGGGTCGCAACAGCAACATAGAGGCGAGGGTACTAGTCGGTTGGAGTGTTGGACATGTGGTAAGGAGCACCTTAAGAGATATTTTTCATAGAATCAGGGTGGTAGACCTCAGATATATAGTGCGCAGGAGGAACTGTCTGGTTAGAGTGTTCCTTGTATTTATGCAGCATTGGATAACAAATAGGCAGGACATCATGCATCTATCATTGAGATGGAGGTAAGATTTGTGATCGATTTATTTCTATTTTTATTGACCTTGGATCTAATTATAGCAATGTTAGTAACAATGCAAACTTTGAAACGGGAACTATAAACTCAAAACGGGAAATCTGGCCAAAAAAGCCCGAAAAGACATAAAAAACAGTGCTAAAAACGAAAAGTGTGTATACTGGAACGATGTTTTTATTTTTTAGGCATCAATTTTGAACATGTTTTAAAAATGGCAGTGACTACGAAATTTACTATGAAATTTTTGTGCAAAATATAGCTTCAAAACGAAAGTGATGATACTGGAACAATGATTTTTTTTTTTTAGGGTCAATTTTCAAAATTTTTAAAAAATACTAGTAAAACCAAATTTTTATGTGTCAAACAAAGTTGTTTATGAGGAAAAAACACATTAATGTTTTTGGTAGAATATCATTTTTCTTTCCTAAGTATAAATTCAACATGTTTTCAACCATAACATGCTAGATACAAAAGAAATTGAAATTTTTTCAACTATAAAATTAAAGAACCATGACATTATGAACAAATTACATCACTAAATGAATTCAAAAGTCATTATTTGTATATTGAATAAAATATACATTATATCTCTAATTTAATATTGCATTGTAGATATTTTAAACAATAAAATTTATCATAATTAAGACATATAATCCAACAACATAAAAATGCCTCATAACTTCTCATTTAACACCATATGGAAAACATTAATTTTATTTGAATATACAATGCATACATCAGTTATATAAACTGTCTTAAACAATTATTCAAAATCACTCATATTTTCTTGCACACCATCAGAATTCACATCTTCGGATGAGTGACTGGATGCTGATGAATATGTTCCATATTCTTCTCTTTCATCAACTAGTGCCCCATTTCAGTTTGCATGCATGCCCAACATTTTAGGTTTTAAAATTCTTCTAGATCTACAACTGGTTTCAACAGACTCCCATGTCAACACTGTTCCTTTTGGTAACAACCTTTTCAGAATCTCTATTGTCTTGAAGCGAAGAGTTCCTCTCTTTGTTAAATTGAAGTCATAAACAAGTATGTCAACATCGTCCAATTTTAATATGTCTGTGCGGTGGCAATTTATATTTGTACCCTTTCTTTTTCTCTTTCCGCCATTTTTTTGTCAACTACCATCTTTGGCTTATACATACCATTGAATGGGTGTGTATTTGTGGCATACCAATGTACTTCAACACTTGTAACATTCTCATTTTCTGTAGAGACCTTTATAACTCTAGCAACCCATAATGGATAGCCATTGGGATCTCCATATGCTAGCACTGCAATCATGCAACCCTCCTTAATATCCTATACTGAACCCCTATAAAGGTCTTCCATGGCTTCACGTTATGCACGAGATCTTCTGGAACCAATATACATCTCTCTTTCCATTGCCTGTGAAGAATTAATAGTACCTTGAGATTGTTGGTGTTCAACAATGTTTATTTCCTCATGTTCATTCGACACATTTTGTGGTCAAATAAATGGATTTTTCAAAGGTATATCTTCATTTGTTGTTGTTTAAATGATATCACTTTGATTATTGAAAAATGACTCCCACCAAATTGAATCATCAATGTCAAAGTACTGATATGTATATCTAATACATTTTTTAATTTCTTCCAGGCAATCAGAATAATTAATATCTCTATTCTATCTGCGTGCATTCTGAACTTCACCAATTGATTGTAATAACAATATTTTTGATGCAAATATTGGATGATTTGGAATGAACTTCAAAAATTGCAAACCTGATGATGGTTCCCATTCTGCAGTAGTTGAATACTTCTTGCCCCATATTAGTGTTTTCCCATCAATTTTTTTGATACGAAATTGATGTTGGAAGCTAATGTCATTAAGTTGTTCAATGAATTTCCCCTCACCATATGATCCTAGAATAAAGCTTCGCATGTCAACAGTTTCTTCCAACACATCAGAAGTAGGCTCTGGCATGTATGATTTCTTAATACATTCAATTAGTGATGGCAAGCTCGCAACTTCCTTCCTCCTCAATGTGACTGAAAAACGATTGAACATCTGATCAATATGGTCCTGAGTGTGCCCAACAAGCAGGAAACCAACCTTTACCTTTTGAAAAATTCTCAATTCAACAAGCATGTTTAGATATCCAAAAACAACCTGATTTTTGTTTTCACAGCCAATGTTGTCCAATTGTAGATACAAAACTCCAGGAAGATTACCAGACCAATGAGAAATCACATCATGAATTATGGTTATGGTCAGATTTGCATCATTACGAATATTTGGAGCTGTGAAGTACACCCTTGGCAACATTTTCCCATTGAAGACCATACAACCGACCAAGTGAAACTGAATAAAATTTTCCTCCTGTAAATTTTTGGGTGTGTGAACAAAATGTGGTAAAAGTGTTTTCTTCTTGTCCATACCATCAATTATCAAACCCAAATATTTATTTGGATTATCATAACACTTCTTTCGATGCTTGTACAACTTCTTCCTTTCGTTTGTTTGTTGTTCACGATGCTCCTGAAGTTCTTTGACAATTAAATCTACACAACATAAAAGAAATTAAGAAATATGTTTTCATAGTTGATGACTATACAATTTTAAAAGTTAAAGTTATGAATGCTTACCTCTTTCTGAGCCTTCACATTTGTCCCTTTTTTATTTAAGAGAAGCACATGTAGTGCAAATCCCCATCCTTGTCTTCTTAGGAATACAAACATTGTTGAATTATTTCTTCCATACCTTCAAAAAATATTGATATGTAATAAACCGACCATGTCCCTCAGCACCTTTTGCATATTCTTTGTATAAGTTGTAGATTTCTCGTCTTGAAAAATTATCTGGAATATGTATTGTCTCTCTATTTGGCATACACTCTCTATGCTTTGGAAAGAATTCTTTCATCCATGACATTGTAGTATTTGATAATGGCCCAAATTGTCTTTTATGACATACTTCTGAATACAGTGTGGGATCCTTTTCCAAATTTTCTTGAATTCTCGAGAGACGAAAATTCCCAATCGAATGAAACATTTTGAAAGCTTTTCTACACATAAATAAATTCCTAATATGATAATCATGACCTGACAATGTAGATTTCATGCACCCAACTAAATATGAATTTTGCATGCTTTTATTCATTGACAAATATCTCTTCCTGATTTCTAATGCAAATGTGAAATCCATATGTTTCAAGCAATTTTTTTGGCAACATTCACTTGAAATGAGAGCGCTGATAGAACTTCTTCTCGTTAGATATTCTACTCTACCCCTTGTATAACTAGAACAACTTGCATTGATATGAGAAGGTCTGCTCCTACTCCTCGATACAATATTTCTTGGCGACATATCCATCATTGGATCATCATTTGTATAAGGATTTTCATAATCATTAAGAGGAATGTTATCCACACTATGATCAGCTCTGCTTTTCAAATATTGACTTGGAGGATATTCTTCATCTTCCCCTTCTTCAGTGCTACTGTCATAGTCCTTAGAATTCAGACTGAATGGAAAATTTGACTCGATGTTTAATGGATATTCTTCCTCATGTGCATTGTCAGTGCTACTCTCATAGTCCATAGAATTAGGACTATGTTGAAAATGTGACTGTTTACTTATTGAAGATGCTACATCCTGTCCTTTGTCACTACTACCTTTATACTCATTAGAATTAGGACTAAGTGCATCATCCTGTCCTTCATCACTGTTGCTCTCATAGTCCTTAGAATTAGGACTAAGAGGACACTGTGACACTCCATTCTTTTGAAATTCATCATCACACTCTTCATAACTGTTGCTCTCATAGTCCTTAGAATTAGGACTAAGTGGAAACCATGACACTCCAATCTTTTGAAATTTATCATCCTGTTCTTCATCACTGCTGCTCTCATAGTCCTTAGAATTAGGACTAACTGGACACCGTGGCACTCCATACTTTTGAAATTCATCATCATGCTCTTCATCACTACTGCTCTCATAGTCCTTAGAATTAGGACTAAGTGGAAACTTTGACACTCCATTCTTTTGAAATTCGTTATCACGCTCTTCATCACTACTGCTCTCATAGTCCTTAGAATCAGGACTAAGTGGACACTGTGACACTCCATTCTTTTGAAATTCACCATCATTCTCTTCAAAACTGCTGCTCTCATAGTCCTCAGTATTAGGACTAAGTGGACACCATGACACTCCATTCTTTTTAACTTCACCATCATGCTCTTCAAAACTGCTACTCTCATAGTCCTCAGAATTAGGACTAAGTGGACATTGTGACACTCCATTCTTTTGAACTTCACCATCATGCTCTTCATCACTGCTGCTTTCATAGTCCTTAGAATTAGGACTAAGTGGAATGTGTGACTCTTTATTTATTTGAAATTCTCCATCCCCTCTTTCATCAGTGCTGCTCTCATAGTCCTTAGAATAAGGACTAAGTGGAAGAATTGACTTACTATTCATAGTGGAAGAATTCCCGCTATATTCATCAATATGAATAGAGTTATTACACGATGAAGATGTTTATGGTGTATAAATTGAAACTTCACTATTTGAACAATCCATCCCTTTCAAATAGAAGATGTTGAATGATACAAATGGAGAGTCTCCTAAAGATATTATATAGCTTAAATAATGAAATTTTCCCTCCAAAATAATTCCCTCCAAAATGTTTCACGAAAATATTTCCCTCCAAAAATTTTCGCAAAAATATTTCCCTCCAAAAAGTTTGTTAGATTTATTTACCTTCATTATTTTATTCTACAATTTATTGAAAAATGTAAACTAAATTTTTTTTATGAAATAAATCACTAAAATTAAAATTGTAAACTACAACTTCTACAGTAATTATTTTAATAGTTAAAGTATATAATATTTACTAAACAATTGATTTTTTTTTTTAATTTTTATAATATATTCTAAAACAAATTAATCCCACATTCAACCCATTGTAAAACAATTCTACAATATTTGCTTTATAATATTTTAAAACAAATTATCCCACATTAACCGTATGGTAAAACATCTCCGTAATTTCACTTATATATTAAATTTCATTATCACTATTACTCACGTCACATTCAGGTTTTCTGAAGTTCGTTGAAAGACTCGTGAATTTGTGGAGTAGCTATATTGCTATCAACAACATATTCAACAAAGAATTCTCGCAATTGAAAGGTAAGTTAAATTTTTTTCCTTGAAAATTTTCATATTAAATTAATTTAATGAAGAAGAATTTTTTTTTAAATTAATAATTTTTCTGAGCCAAAATAACAATTACGTCCATCGTGAGCATGGTGGGCCCAATCAAACTCAATCACCCAATAGCCATGGGTGGGTCGTCGTGGTGTCGCGCAGTGGGCGGGGAGGTCGGGTGGGGTGTGAGGGCACGGGGGGCGGGGTGTGAGGGTTGCAGCGCCGACCTCGGTGGCTCACTCACCTGTCGCAGGGGTTGGGTGATTCTCAGAATTGCCCAACCCCCGCAGCAGGCGGGTGAGCTTCCGGGGTGGATGTCGTAGCTTGACTCGCCCCCTATTACCAACCCCCCCTCTCGACACTCTGACCCCCTTCAACCACACCCCGTGCCCCTGCCTCCTTACCCCCCCTCCACATCCCCACATGACTCGCCAACACTCCCATCCCTACCCACACCTGCCCCCTTACCCTCATCCCCCATCACCCACACGCCTCCTCACCCACCCAGCCCACCTCACCCACCCCCTACCCCTGTCCTCCCCACCCCACTCCATCGCACCCCTTCCCCTCGTGCCCACCCTCCACCACTCCCATCCTGCTGCCTCCCTCCTCCCACGGCCTCCCCACACCCCTCCCAATGTGCCTCTCCTCCCTCCCCATACCCCCCCGGCCGCCCCCTCCTCCCCTACCCACCCCCCTTCCCACGACCCCTCTCTCCCTGCCTCCCCCTCCCACGCCCCCCCCCCCCCCCCCCTCCACCCCCTGCCCCTCCCTCCTTCCCTCTCCCTCGACACCCCCACCCCCCTCCCCGCTGCCGCCCCTCCACCCTCTCCCCGCACCCCCCCCCTCCACCCCCCCTCCAAAAATTTTCGCGAAAATATTTCCCTCCAAAAAGTTTGTTAGACTTATTTACCTTCATTATTTTATTCTAAAATTTATTGAAAAATGTAAACTAAATTTTTTTATGAAATAAATTACTAAAATTAAAATTGTAAACTACAACTTCTACATTAATTATTTTAATAGTTAAAGTATATAATATTTACTAAACAATTGAATTTTTTTTTAAATTTTTATAATATATTCTAAAACAAATTAATCCCACATTCAACCCGTTGTAAAACAATTCTACAATATTTGCTTTATAATATTTTAAAACAAATTATCCCACATTAACCGTACAGTAAAACATCTCCGTAATTTCACTTATATATTAAATTTCATTATCACTATTACTCACGTCACATTCAGGTTTTTTGAAGTTCGTTGAAAGGCTCGTGAATTTGTGAAGCAGCTATATTACTATCAACAACATATTCAATGAATAATTCTCGCAATTGAAAGGTAAGTTAAATTTTTTTCCTTGAAAATTTTCATATTAAATTAATTTAATGAAGAAGAATTTTTTTTTTAAATTAATAATTTTTCTGAGCCAAAATAAAAATTACGTCCATCGTGAGCATGGTCGGCCCAATCAAACTCAATCACCCAATAGCCATGGGTGGGCCGCCGCGGTGTCGCGCAATGGGCGGGGAGGTCGGGTGGGGTATGAGGGCACAGGGGGGCGGGGTGTGAAGGCTGCGGCTCCCACCTTGGTGGCTCGCTTGCCTGTCACGGGGGTTGGGCGATTCTCAGAATCGCCCAACCCCCGCAGCAAGTAGGTGAGTTACCGGGGTGGATGCCGTAGCTCGACTCGCCCCCTATTATCAACCCCCCCCTCTTGACAATCTGACCCCCTTCAACCACACCCCATGCCCCTACCTCCTTACTCCCCCTCCACATCCCCACATGACTCGCCAACACTCCCATCCCTACCCACACCTGCCCCCTCACCCTCATCCCCCCTCACCTGCATGCCCTCCCCACCTTCCCAGCCCACGTCACCCGCCCTCTACCTCTGTCCTCCCCACCCCACTCCATCGCACCCCTTCCCCTCGTGCCCACCCTCCACCACTCCCAGCCTACTGCCTCCACCCTCCCACGCCCCCCGGCCGCCCCCTCCTCCCCTACTCACCCCCCTTCCCACGGCCCCTCTCTCCCTGCCTCCCCCTCCGACGGCCCCCCCGCCCCCCCTCACCACCCCCCCTCCACCCCTTGCCCCTCCCTCCTTCCCCCTCCCTCGACGCTCCCACCCACCTCCCTGCCGCCGCCCCTCCACCCTCTCCCCGCACCGCCCCCCCTCCACCCCCCACCATCCCTTGCCCCTGTCTCCCTTGCCACGAACCCCCTCCCTGCCGCCCCCCAACCCCCACCGGCCCCCCTCCACCCCCCACCAGCCACCTCCCTCGGCCCTCCCACCCCCCTCCCCACCACCCCCTCCCCCACCCTCCCTCCCCTCTCCACCGCCCCACGCACCACCCCACCCCTCCCTCGGCCCCCCTACTCCCCTCCCCGCCGGCCGCCTGACCCTCCCTCCCCTCCGTGCACCATCCTCCCTCCTCGCCCCCCTCCCCTCCCTCCCCGCCCACGGCCTCCCCGCTCCCCCTGCCTCCCAGCCCACAGCCTCCCTCGTCCATGGCCTCCCTACCCTCGTCGGTGGTCCGCCCGCCCGCCCGACCGGCGGCCGGGGGGGGGGGGGGAGCGGGCCGCCAGGGTGGTGCAGGCAGGCCCGCGCCCCCACTCGACCAGCGGCTAGGTGACTCCAGGAATCGCTCGGCCGCCGGTCGGGCAGGGGGGAAAGTAGCCGGGGTGCCGCGGCCAAGGCCTGCGCCACCCCGGCGGCCCGCCCCCCTCGCCCTACCGTTGGCCAAGCGATTCTCAGAATCACCCAGCTGCCGGTCGGGCGGCAGGGCAGGTCACCGGGATGGCGCAGGCCGGCCGGCCCCCCTGCCCTACTGGCGGCCAGGAAATTCCGGGAATCGCCTGGCCGCCGGTCAGGCAGGGGTGCGGGCTGCAGGTGAGGGCGGGGGAGGCCGTGGGAGGGGAGGGAGGGCGAGACGGAGGGGAGGGGGGTAGGGGGGGTGTCGTGGGCGGGGGAGGGAGAGAGGAGAGGGGGGGTACCATGGGTGGGGGAGAGGAGGGGCGGGCGGGGGAGGTGGGAGGAGAGCGTGAGGGGGTGGAGAGGGGCCATGGGCGGGGGAGAGAGGGAGGGGGGAGAGGTAGGGTGGGGTGGGCAAGGGTCGTGGGCGGGGGAGGTAGGGGAGGTGAGGGGCTGGGGGTGGGGGAGTGTAAGTAGAGCATGAGGGGGCGGGGAGCGGCCGTGGGTGGGGGAGTGAGGGAGGGGGGACAGGGGGGACAGGGAGGGATCGTGGGTGGGGAGCGGGAAGGGGAGTGTGAGGGGGTGGGGAGGGTGTGGGTGGAGAGGGGGAGGAGGGCGCAGGGGAGGGGGAGAGTGAGGGTTGGGGAGGGCATGGGTGGCTAAGGGGTAGAGCGAGGGGGTGGGCGAGGGGTGAGGGGGAAGGGCACAGCGTGAGGGGGTGGGTGAGTGGAGCGCGCGTTTTGGGGGGATGTGGGGGCACGTGGGTGGAGAGGGTGGCAGGGAGGGCGACGGGTCGGACGGGGGGGAAGGGGGCAGGTGAGAGGGATGGGGGAGAGGTGGGTGGCTATGAGGGAAGAGGGTCAGCGTGGGCACGTGGGGGTGGAAGGGGGCCAGGTGCGGTGCCCTCGCCCGCTTGCCCACACCTATGCACCCCTCTCGCCCACACCCATCCGGCCCACTCGCCGACCCCGCCTGCCCTCACCCGCCTAGCTGTCCACCCCATCCTGCTGTCCCTCACTCGACCTCCCGCCCGCCCACTAACCCTCCCGTTAGGGGTGGCTGGGCGATTCTGATTATACAAATAAAAAATTTATGATATATTTTCATTGTTAATTTAAGTTAATATGTTTTTTTTATTTACTGATTTATATATTTCTATTTTTTAGGAAAATGGCATCAAAGAAAATTTCTGTGAATCTTTCTAGACCAAAGACTCTTAAAGGTGCATCTTCAAGAAACATTGGTAAATGAACTCCACCTGAGCTCATGGCTACAAATCTTTCAAGTGCCTTAAGTGACAAGAAGATAATTTCAGACTGGAAGAATTCAAAAGAGGTGAAATTTCCATCAAGAGTCTAGTATGTGAAAGAAAAAGAAAGCAGAAATATGAATATATATTTATATATTGATATACCGAATGATAATGGAAATTTTGAAGTGATGGGAAGAGTCATAGATATGTGTTCGGTACCGAACACTGAAGCTGTTTACGTACTTATAAAAGCTCCCAAGTCACATGAAAGGATTAAATATTGACTATCATATTCATTGTATGACATGAGAGAGGTATCTACAAAGTTGTGTAAGAAAATTGTGAATGAGATGACACAAAACATCGTAAGTATTGTTATTTAGATTTGTATTTTGCATTCTTGAAAGTGTCTCGCTATATTTGTTTAACTTTGTTTTTATTGACATATGATATTTTGTTTGGCAGAATTTTGTTGAAAGTTGTTCAATTAGGTTGGGAGGCATTCATTTCATAGAGCATGATATCATGAAAGTTGTCAGCAGTTTTTACTCAGTTCCAGAAGAAGATATGGAAAACAAGAAAAATGTAGTAATTGATGATGCTACAAAACTACATCCAAAGAATTAAAAAAAAAGGCCTTTGGTGGATAAATCTAGCAAGGGTAAACAAGTTACTTTTGAGAACGATGAAGTTGAAACTGACAGTGAAGCATATGTTTCCATTACTGAAGATGACATTGGAACTGAGAAATGTCATAAAAGACCAAAAGTAACAATGCCCAAGAATAAATCTGTTGAGAATGTTATGACGAAGAAAAGTAAAGTTGAAGATTTTGAAGTAGTCATTACCAGCAGTCAAGAACCTAGTGAAACTTCAAAAGAAAGCAGAGAAATCATTACACCAGGAGCTGATTTAGATGATGGCATTATCAAAACAAAAAAAAATGCCATTCGACAAAATTTGACAAAGAGAAACTTAATTGATGGTGGTCGTACATTTCAACTTAATGTCAGACAAACCTATAAAGCAAGTGAAGGACAATGTCAATATCAAGTCAGAAAGCCACATCATCTGCATGTTCACAACTTGAAGACATTGATGAGGTACAATCCATATGCTTATGTGGTTAGTTATGTGCTTCTTGTTGATTCACTTCAAGTTCCTAACAAAGAAGCATTTGATAAGTCAAAATGTTTTGAATACAATTATTATGTGCTTGAGGGGAACCATTCTGTATAAGCTCAAAGACAATTGATGGAGGAATATCCTAATAACCCATGTTTTGAAACAATGAAATGTATCATTTATGCTGGTTTAGATGAAACAGAAGCAAAGTTAGTGGCATGGGATCATAATTAAGATAATGAATATAGGATGTCTATGACTTTCATCCAAAGGGTTAGATTTATTCATAGTGAATTTCAAGAAAAATGTGGCGGGGATAGAATAAATGTTACTACAGATTTCCGAAAGGAATGTTGTATGGAAATAGGTTATCAAATTGAAGAGAAAACCAATTCAAAAGGTGGAAAAGGCAACAAAAATAGTGATTTATTCATAGGTGTTCATAACATTTTCCAATTGGTATTTAGAACTGGATATGTTTGGAAGTTGATTGATGAGATTTTTAGCATGTGGGAAGACATTGGCATTGAAAATGAGAGGGTCAAAAAGTCTAAGCCATTGATATGTAGCAACAGTAAATAAGCTCCTGAACTAAAACAACTTCCAGACGATATGACTATCACGCCTTGGAGGGCAATGTAAGGAGTGAAAGATGAAAAAATTGTAAAAACAATATTATCTCGTGTGAGGTTAGGGGAATTATCATTGGTGGAAATGTCTGAAGAATTGCAAAAGTAAGTTTGCTGAATTATTTTTATTTATTTCTAGATTATAGTTATCTTTTAAATAAAACATGTTGTTCTTGGTAGTATTTGTTATACATATCATTATGTTAACTTTTTCTTACTTTATCTATGTAGTCACAATGTTTACATGAAAATTCAAGAACAAATGGTTAGATTGTTGAATGAAGATAGTTGGGATGATGTTGTATGCAACTATCCAAATTCAAGTTCTACATCAACATTAAACGCTTTTTATGTTGCATTTAAAAAGGTATCTTGATTTATACATTCATTTTTATTCATCTGTGTACTATTTTTAATTTATAACTTACACATATATTTGTTTATTTTATAAAAGATGAGGAAGGAAGATAATGGAGCATCAGATAGTTTCAAGACCTTTATTGAAAAAATAAAGATCGAAAGACTGAGGAAGCAACGTATTAAGAATGTTGAACTTGATCCAACTTTTAATCATTTCATTTGGAATGGGCTAGACACTATTCAATATCAAGTTATACAAGGTGACTGTGAAGACATTGCTAAACTCATACCGAAAATGGATTATGCCCTAGTTATTGCAGATATTCCCCATGGTTTCAATATTCCAAAAATTTACTATGATAGTGACCCTTATACTTATCAAGCTCTTAATAAAGTGGTTGCGGGATTTGTAGAAGTGACGTCATCACCATTATGGAGATTTGTGACATTTCATTCAGACACACAATTGGCAATGATATTGTCAAGCTTCAAGGAGAAAACAAATTCAAGGATTTAGCTTACATGGTAAGACGTTTAAAATGTATATTTGATTAATGTTGAAAAATTCATTTATGTAAAATTTAATTGAACTTTTACTATTTCATGTTACAGGCAAAAGTCAAATCTTCTTAACAATGAAGATCAACAAATTATAAATGATTGTGAGTTCATTCATATTAGTAGTTGGGCAAAAGATGATAGCCATATGTCTATGATTTTTAATCGGGTGGACAGAAAGATTCATAGCCAAATACTGACTTATGATGCTGTTGTGAGAAAACTAACATATGAAGACAAAAAAACAAAAGGAGAGATAGTTAACATTTATCAAAAACCACAATTATTGATTAACTATCTTATAGACATATGTTCAAATGAAGGAGATTGGGTTCTGGATTTATTTTCTGGCTCAAGTAATTTCTATTATATGGAATTGAATTTCAATATGTTATTTTTTTAATTAATATGTCATTGTACTAATTTACTTCATTATTTCTTTTGTGCTTGATAATTAGGTAAAACACTAGCATGCTGCCTTCAAAAAGGAAGAAATTGCATTGCAATTGAGAAAGATCCATTATAGTGCAATTTCATTCAGCAAAGAATTAATGCTCTTCAATTTCTTCCAGATGCAATGCAAGAAATTGGATTGAAGAAAGGGGACTTTAGTGAATCACGTGTGGCAAAAAAGACAAAGGAACCCCAACCACCATTACACGGAATGTTTGGAAAGACATACATTGGGAGATTCGTAGACATAAAAGATCCATTAGAAGAGGAAAATGAGCAAAAGGAAGCAGAAAATATTGTGGAAGAAGACAATGATGAAACTCTAGAGGACCAAGAGTTTGGATTACGTGACATTGTTGATTAAATTTAAGTTATGCTTGGAAATCAAGCTTTGCAATGTTTTGACTTTGACATTTTATGAGAAGAATAATCAATCAATTAAGGTTGTTATGCGTTCCATATTTGTAATATGTGATTTTCGCATTGATTTTTATGTCAATCATTATTTTTTGAAAAAAAAAAGTGATTATTATTACTTTTTGACATGAAATTCATAAAAAAAACTATTATTTAACCATTTTTAGTTAAAATTTTCGTATAAAAATTGTGATTTTGACATGTCAATTCTAGCAAAAAATTATCAAAATGTGTAATTTTTTTGTTATATTTATGTTAAAAATGGTTATTTTTATGTCCATTGTTAAAAAATATTGTTTTTTAGAAACAATTATTTCATGTGGATTGAAAATTTAATTAAGAATGTATAAATATGTAGATTATCAAAAATTCAAAATATCGGCTTTCTAATTTAAAAATGCAAAACAATAAAAATCTCACTACAAAAAAATTAAAATTGAAATAAAAAACAAGAAAATATGAAGAAAACGACCACTTCAAAAACTATCAAATTTAGAAAATAATTATTTACATTTCATACATTAGAAAATTTAAAGTCAAAAAATAGGTCTTTTGAAAAAAGGGTGTGATGCAGAATACCCACTTTTTAAAATCGTATGAAAATCACTACCATTCTAAAATGTACTGTACATAAAAAAAATAAAGTGCCAAAAACTATGCTCTAAAAAAAACGTGTGTTCTGCATCACCCCTTTTCAAAATTAGGTCACTTTTTTTCTATCTCTACGAAACGGGTAATAGTATTAGTTCTCGTTTCAAAGTTTACACTATTTAGTCCCGACTTGGTGGATAAGTGTGGTTTGAGTAAGGAATTGCATGAAAAATATTAGATAGTGTAGTTGGCTATAGGTAAAAAAGAAGCGAGTTCATCAATGGGTAAGAGCTTGTGCATTTGATTTGAATGGTATGCCTACCGCAACACATTTGAATGTATTACCGTTGGGATCGCGCAATATGTTGTTGGGCATGGATTGGTTGTATCTTCATAGAACCAAGGTAGATTGTTATGACAAAACCATTGAGTGTGTTGATGATAATGAAGAACTAAGAATCTTACAGGGTAAGAAGAAATACACATCAATTAGGATGGTGATGACTAGGCAGGAAAAGCGTAGTCACAGGTAAGGGTGTATGCTATTTGTAGTGCACAATTCTAGTGAAAAGGATAAGGAAGTTGAGGAAGTTCTACAATAATTCAAGGATGTATTTCTGAGGACATTTTAAAGTTGCCACCTCATAGGGAAGTAGAATTTCCATTGAGTTAGTGCCAGGGGTAGCTCCAACATCAAAGGAACATTAGAGGATGAGCACACTAGAGTTGCTTGAGTTGAAGTTGCAGTTAAAGGAAATGTTGGAAAAGGTATACATTAGACCAAGTGTCTCACCTTGGGGCACACCAGTATTATTTGTGAAGAAGAATGATGGTACTCTCAGATTATGCATCAACTACAGGTAGTTGAACAAAGTGACCATCAAGAACACATATCCATTGCCGATGATTGATGACTTTTTTCGATCAGTTGAAGGGAGCAACATTTTTTTGGAAGATTGATCTAAGATCTGGATACCATCAGGTATGCATCAAAGAGAGGACATTTACAAGATAGATTTTTGGACTAGGTATGGTTATTATGAGTTTGTTGTAGTTCCATTTAGTTTGACTAATGCTCCAAATACATTTATGTGCTTGATGAATAATGTGTTGCGTCTGTATTTGTATAAGTTTGTTATTATGTCCATTGATGATATATTGTGTTATGAAACCAGCTCAAGAAAAGATAGGAAAAATAGATCAACACCTTAGAATTCAGCCTCTTCGAGGGGGAAACCTCCTTTACATTACATAAATGAACAATTCTTGGATGATTCAAATGAAAAAACCTCCTTTCTATATATAGGAGTCTAAGGAGTCACAATATAATCCAGCCAACCTAACAATAATAATATAAAGCCACAAAAATAACAATAGAGGGATTCTATGGGGCACAGTAATAACAATATGGGGGCAATAGGGGCACAACAATATTAATAAGGGGTATAACTACAATAGTAATGGGGTAATCACTAGTATTATAGGGACCCAACATGCCCCTCTCCTTCAAAAAAGTGTTGTCCTCAACGCTTGAGTAGTTCTGGATACTTCTGCATAAAATTCTCATCCTCCCATGTGGAATCTTCAGTGGATAAGTTCTTCCACTTGATAAGATACTCTGAAATTGATCGATTTCGTAGCTGTCGAGTTCTTGTTTCTGTGACTGCTTCCGGTTCCAATATAATTTTTCCTTCCTCGTCAAGTTCTGGCAATATTGTTTGAACTGGGAGCTTGTCGCCTATAACCTTCTTTAAACATGAAACATGGAAAACTGGGTGCAATCGAGAAGCTGCAGGAAGCTCCAATTTGTATGCCATAGTACCAATCTTTTGCAACACCTTGTACGGACCATAATACTTTGGTGATAATTTATTATCCTTCTTAGCTTGCTTGAGGGACATTTGCTTATATGGTTGTAGCCGTAGGAATACCCAATCACCTACATCAAAACTTCTTTCACTGCGATGTTGATTTGCCTGTTGTTTCATTCTATTCTGTGCCAACACGAGGTTATCCTTTAAGAGTTGGAGGACTTGTTGTTGATGTTCGATGTGATGTTCCACTGCCTGAACCTTAGAATTTTCTCTTAAATATGATGTGATGGATGGTGGTTGATACCCATAAAGTGCCATAAATGGGGTCATTTTTGTTGTTGTATGGAAGGAAGTGTTATACCACCATTCAGCCAGAGGCAACCATTTGACCCATTGTGTCTGTTTATCAGATACAAAGCAACGAAGATATCCTTCCAAACATTTGTTTACTATCTCAGTTTTCCCATCAGATTGAGGATGATAAGATGAGCTATGAGCTAACTGAGTACCAAGACAAGAAAATAATTCTGTCCAAAAATTTCCAGTGAAAATGGGATCTCTGTCACTTACAATAATCTTTGGGTTTCCATGTAGCTTTTGAATTGTTTCCATAAATGCAGTAGAAACTGTACTGGCTTTAAATGGATGTGATAATGCACAAAAGTGTGCATACTTGGTAAGTCTGTCAACTACCACCATGATGACACTCTTTCCCTCAGACTTGGGTAAACCTGTGATAAAATCCATTGAAACCTCCTCCCAACGTTGGCTTGGAATGGATAAAGGTTGTAATAGACCCGGTGTCTTAATTGTTTCAACTTTATTTTGTTGGCAAACCAAACATTCCGCCACAAACTTTTGAATATCTGATTTAAGGCCATCCCAAAAAAATTCCTTCTTAACCCTGTGGTAAGTTTTTAAAAATCCTGAGTGCCCTCCTAAGGGAGAAGTGTGCAATTCCATAAGAATCTTTTGTTTTAGCTGGGAATTCTTACAGAGGTATAAGCGATCTTTGTACCATAACGAATCATTTTTCCAGCTAAATGTATCAGACGTACTGGAATCTTGTTGTAACTTTCGAATAAGTGCCCACACTTCTTCGTCATTCTTCCATTCCTCCCTTGCTTCGTTTATCCAATCTGGTTGGATAATAGAAATGGCGCACAACAATGCTTCCACATCCTCATCCTTTCTTGAGAGTGCATCTGCCACCACATTTTTCTTCCCTTTTTTGTAGATGATTTCAAAGTCATAACCCAACATCTTTGTGACCCACTTTTGTTGCTCTTCAGAGGATAATCTTTGTTCTAAAAAGTATTTAAGGCTATCATGATCCGTTTTTACCTTGAAGTGTCTTCCCATTAGGTAGGGTCGCCATTTCTTAAGTGCATGGAGTATTGCCAACATTTCCTTCTCATAAATAGCTTTGCTTAAAAACTTTCCCTTGATTGGACGACTTTCAAAAGCAATGGGTCTTTCATCTTGCATTAGAACAACACCAATTCCATTTCCTGAAGCATCACATTCCACAATAAAGGTTTTTGTGAAGTCCGGTGTAGCTAAGACTGGTGCTTGGCACATTGCCTCTTTAAGATGTTCAAAGGCCTTTGTTGCTTTTGGAGTCCATGAAAATGCATCTTTCTTCAATAATGTTGTTAGAGGTGCTGCTATTCTCCCATAATTCTTAACAAACTTGCGATAATACCCTGTCAACCCGAGAAATCCTCGCAGATGCTTTATGGATGTGGGGATTTTCCATTCCTTAATGGCTTTAATTTTGCTAGGGTCTACCTTAACTCCTTCATGAGATACAATATGACCCAAATATTCCACCTCCTGGACTCCAAAGAAACATTTGGATCTTTTTGCATATAATTGTTTCTCCTCCAATAGTTGTAGCACCTTGTCAACATGTTCAACATGATCCTTCCAAGACTTGTTGTAGATTAGTATATCATCAAAAAATACTAACACAAATTTTCTAAGGAATGGTTTGAAAATTGAATTCATCAAACCTTGAAATGTTGAAGGTGCATTGGTAAGGCCAAAAGGCATGACCAAAAATTCATAATGACCCTCATGAGTTCTAAATGCTGTTTTCGGAATGTCTTCAGTCTTCATTCTGATTTGATGATATCCTGAACGAAGATCCAACTTGGTGAAGTAAATTGATCCATGCAATTCATCCAGTAATTCATCAATGACAGGAATGGGGAACTTATCTTTAATAGTGAGCTTGTTGAGCTCCCTATAATCCGGACACATGCGCCATGATCCATCCTTCTTGTGCACCAATACTACTGGAGCAGAGAAAGAACTTTGACTCGGTTGAATTATACCAGCCTCTAGCATTTCTGCAACCATACGTTCAATTTCACTCTTTTGGACATAGGGATATCTGTACGGCCTGATGTTTGGAGGAACACTTCCTGGAATCAGATGAATAGCATGATCATGATCACGCATAGGTGGGAGACCTTTGGGAGTCTCAAATACCTTGGAATGATTGTCCAGGACTTTTTGGAGATCTGGAGAAATAGATGATTCTGATGTGGAAACATCTAGCGAACATAATTGTGCAATTACACCTCTTTGCTCCTTTTTTAGAAGCTTTGTCATACCATTAGAGCTGATTATCTTTCCTGGTTTCCCTGCAATACCCCTTAATTCAACTTCCTTTCCTTCCGTAGAAAATTTGATGAAAAGTTCTTGAAAATTAAAAGCTATTGTACCCAAGGATTGTAGCCATTGGACTCCTAGTACAACATCAGCACCTCCCATTGGAATGGAAAGCATTGGGCTAGTCAATACATATTCTCCCATGGATAGCTTGATATTATGGCACTTTCCAGAGCAATTTATTGTTCCTCCATTTGCAATCATCACTTGACACTCTGGTGCTGGATATAGGAAGCAATTCAATTCTTTTGCTACCTTACAATGAATAAAATTGTGGGTGCTTCCTGAATCAATCAACACTATTACCTTTTTCTTCTTGATTTGTCCTTCTATCTTGATGGTTTGAGGAGTGGTAATTCCCGCCAATGCATTACAAGATATGGTCGGATTTATTTGTTCTTCATCTAGGCTTTGTTCCTGGAGTATATCCTCTTCTTTTGACCTTTCTTGCTCCTTTTCTTCTTCCTCTTCACAATCTATGTAGAATAATTTCTTCTCAGCACACTTATGACCTTTAGTGTATTTTCTATCACAACTGTAACCCTTTTTCTCTTTTTTCTTCAAATTGTTGTGGTGTCAACCTTATAGGTTGTGGAAGACTAGGGGCAACAACACTTCCGTCTTTATAGTTGTGAGTGGTATGCTTCCTAGTTGCCATAATTTTGCTTTCCATTTTTCTTGCTAACCTGAATGCCTTCTCTAATGAATCAGGTTCCCAAAGGCGAACATCATGTTGGATATTATCCTTTAAAGACCCTATGAACACATCAATCCTATGCTCCTCTGGAATATCTTTTACCCTTATGTTCAATTTTTGGAACTCCTCAATGTGCTCCATTATTGAACCCTTTTGTTTGAGACTTATCAATTGGCTAAAAAAAGTGTTGCTTTTTGTATCCTCATAATGTGCTATCAATTCTTCCGTAAAAATTGCCCAAGTGATAAATTGTTTACGAGAGAAAAGCCATTGATACCATACAAACTGATTTGGTTCCAAATATAAAGTTGCCATACGTACCTTTTGTGTGTTTTGCACATTATTGAGATCGAAGAATTGCTTCATCTGTAATATCCATGTGGCAGGATCCTTGCCATCAAACTTCCTCATATCGATTTTTGGAATATGGTGAGTCTTCGATCCAACATTAGCGTCTATGGAATCATGATTAACATTTCTTTTGTTCTCATCATGAGTTTCCTTTAGTACTCTTTCACCCTTAGGGACCATTTCTTGTAGCAACTTATTCATATTTATCTTCAATTTGTCCATGTCTGTCTTCAAATCTATCTTCAAATCATCCATCTTAGCTTCCACGTCAATCATCTTAGCTTCTATGCCTTTCTTTAAACAATCCATCTTAGCTTCTACACCTTTCTTTAAACCATCCATCTTAGCTTCTACATCCTTCTTTAAACCATTCATCTTAGATTCTGTTCCTTTTTGTGCAAGGGACAGTTGTTGCACTTGGTCTTGTAATTTTGATATATCATGTTGCATTTCTTCCTCTTCTTCATGAGTTATGCTAGAGCTTTCAGGTTCCTTACTAGGTGTTTGCATTTTATTTCCTCAGGGCATCAGTTACCGATAATAATGCTCTACTATGCCCTTTGAATTCCTTCAAAATAAATTTTCAAACCAAGCTTAAGCAAAAATTTAAGAAAATCTACACACCTTTTTTCACTTTGTAGGAGCTCGATATTTCCTCTGATGTACCTCTGTACTTTCCAATCATCTAGTTCTGAAATTGTGAGCTATAGTAGCCCTCTATTTCCTCTTTCCAATTCCACGAGTCTGACCCAAATTGGATTCTCCAAGGAAGCGTTATGTGAAATCTCCCACAGTGACTTGCTTATAGACTAGTTCAGTAGAGCGAACTTGTACGACGTGCCACGAGTCACTTTTTGACCTTTGAATCTGAAACATGCATAAAAGAAACTACAGTCCATCCTCTTTCTTTACCTTCTTACGAAATTTCAATCCGATCCCCAGAGAGAAAGTTATGACGATTTTTCCCAGGTCACCTGTTTTGAATGTAATTCAGGAGTCTGCAAAAAGACCAACTTCCTCAGAACATATCTCCGCCAATATCGCGCGAAAAGCTCTGAAATTTAGACACAAGGTTCAGCGTGATTTCTTCTCAAATGAGTTTTTTTTGCGACTTCTGAAACGTCATAGAAAAAAGGTTATAGCGAAAATTCCAAGATGACCTGTTTGGAGCAGCGAAACCCTAGAATCCAAAGCTCTGATACCAAATGTTATGAAACCAGCTCAAGAAAAGATAGGAAAGATAGATCAACGCCTTAGAATTTAGCCTCTTCAAGGGGGAAACCTCCTTTACATTACATAAATGAACAATTCTTGGATGATTCAAATGACAAAACCTCCTTTCTATATATAGGAGTCTAAGGAGTCACAATATAATCCAGCTGACCTAACAATAATAATATAAAGCCAAAAATATAACAATAGAGGGATTCTATGGGGCACAGTAATAACAATATGGGGGAAATAGGGGCACAACAATATTAACAAGGGGTATAAATACAATAGTAATGGGGTAATCACTAGTATTATAGGGACCCAACATATTGGTATATTCTAAAAATGAGGAAGAACATGCCGAGCATTTAGCAACAATGTTGAGGTTGTCGAGAGAGCATTAGTTGTATGGTAAGATCAACAAGTGTAGTTTCTTTCAGACTGAGGTACACTACTTGGGACATGTTGTCTCTAAGGAGGGAATTGCAGTAGATCTAGAAAAGATAAGAGCCATCATGGAGTGGGTAAATCCTAAGAATGTTGATGAGGTGAGATCTTTCATGGGATTGGCATGCTATTATAGGAGGTTCATTAGGGACTTCTCATAAATCACTTACCCTATTACATCATTATAGAGGAAAGGTAAGAAGTTTGAATGGATAGAGGAGTGTGAGGCTAGTTTTGAGCAGCTTAAGCAGTTTTTGACACATGCACCAGTGTTAAAGATTGTAGATTTGGACAAAGAGTTTGTAGTGTGCACATATGCTTGCAAGAGGGGACTTGGTTGAGTCCTTATGCAGGATGGGCACGTGGTATGCTATGAGTCACAAAAACCGAATGAGCATGAGTAGAACTACCCCACACATGATGTTGAGTTGGCAGCGATTATAAATGCATTGAAGATGTGGAGACACTATCTTCTGGGCAAGAGGTTTACATTGATGAGTGATCACAGTGGTTTGCGGTATCTATTGGACCAACCAAATATGAATGGAAGGCAGGCTTGGTGGTTGTCTATGATCAATGAGTTCAATTTTGAGATCAGATATATTAAAGGTAAATATAACATAGTGGTAGATGATCTTAGCGGATAGATACATGTAGATCAGTTGACAACTATGAGCTCTTATGGGACAGACTTGTAGGATAGGATCTTGTAGGAAGGTCAGCAGGATGTCAGGTATATGGAGATTATGCAGAGGTTGCAGCCGAGTACTGGTATAGGTACAGGTGATAGTACATGTACATGTAGATGTGGTATTACAAGTACAAGTACAGGTATAAGTACACGTATAGATAGAGGCACAGGTACAGGTACAAGTGTAGGTGCACAAGATGTAGACTATTGTCTTACAATAGATGGATTGGTTAGATTTAGAAATGATCCAGGTGGATATTGATGGCCACCTGCCAAGTCCACTTGGACCCCCACCATTGTTTCTCTCAGCATTTTCAGTTTCCTTAATTGTAGCACAACTTACTAATTTTAGCAGTTTTTCGGGTCCTGAACTTCTGGAGCCGTTTTGAGGCCCTAAAAGACGTTTTTTTTGGGAATCTAGGGCAACTCGGATAGATCTTTCTAACGAGCTATAGTACGCGTCAAACGGAGATCGTATGCCAAAGTTACGACCCCGGGAAATTGATGTACCAATTTACCCAAACGGGGCCCATAATTTGGCGTTTCATCTTATAGGGCTAGGTTTCGGGATGTGAAGGGTTTTCCATTGTTTCTCAACTATAAATAGGCCTTTGAGCCTCATTGTAACACATTTTTGAGAACAGTTCAGAGGCATGTAGCCACCACATCTCTTCTCAGAGATAAGCTACCATCGCCCTAGCTGGTTTATTTCCATTTCTGGTTGTAAGCATATTTCAGTATTTTCCATTAATGAAATGAAGTATTATTTCCGCTGCATCTTTGTGTATATGGTTATCTCTGTAATTTGTTGCGTTCCTGTTTAAATCCGGATCAGTGGTATCAGAGCGGTCTGCTTTTTCTTTGTTTTTCTTTGCATGTCCCCTACGAGGTCGGGATATAAGGAGTTAGGGCTTGAACTGGTCGAACCTTTGCAAGACCAGCCTCGCAAATCCCGACGGCCTCCCATGGCGGATGAGAAGAAAGACGAGGGGGCAGGAGATCCTATCAAAATCTTGCTCGAAGAAGCGCTCGAGCGGCAAAGGAACGCGATGATGAATAGCTTTGCGCAGATCCTTCAGCGGCTACCCAGAGGTGACGCATCGTCTTCCAACAACGACTCTGGAAATGCCACACCCTTCAAGGTACAAGTTAATTTTGAAATCCCCATCTTCAAGGGTCAAATAGATGCAGATGCCGTAGATAAATGGTTAAATCTGCTAGATGGGTATTTTTCTGTTCATGAATTTTCAAATCGGGAAAATATTGTTTTCGCTCTTCTCAAAGCAACCCCCCACGTCAAAGACTGGTGGGAAACCTACTGCGAGCAGAAGGATGAAAGTACAGGCTCACTATTTTCAGCCGCACCCACTTGGAATGACTTCCGGGATGCCATCAAGGAGCAGTACTACCCTGTCGGAAGCTATGAGGACAAATACATCAAATAGACCACACTGCGGCAGGGACGAGACCAAGATGTGCCGAAGTCCACAAACATTTTTCATACCCTTCGCACACAGTTGGGTATCAAAGATTTTGAGCTGCATCTGGTACTCAATACCGCGACTGCCTACATAGATACATCCAGGAAGAGATGGGATTCTTGAACATCTCCTCACTCGGCACTGCATATCGATACGTTGTCAAAATCGAGAAAAAGTTCAAACAGAAGAAGCGAGACTTTGGATCTGCAAATCTGAAGCCCAAAGGACAAAGCCAAGGTGGGGTGACCCAAGACAACCCGTCGAAGCCGCAAGAAAAGAACAACACCATGAAGCCGAAGAAGGACACAGGAAAGTGGTGTGAGTTTCACAAGAGTCCCACTCATAACACAAGTGAGTGTCGGACGAAGCAGTCGCTGGTGGCTGAGTTGAAGGCTTCCGAATCAGATGCATGTTCCGACCCTGAGCCAGAACCTGACAAGGGGAATGGCAAAGGGAAGCAGATCATTGATGCGGATCCCAGTGCCACTGTTGCCACCACCAAGATCTAGAAATATGAGCCCGAAAATCCAAAGGAAGGGGAGCGTCTTTTCCACTCACAGATGTGGGTGAAGAGTTTGCCGCTACAATTCATTATCGACAGTGGCAGCCAAAAGAACCTCATTTCAGCAGAGGTCGTGAAGCGGTTGGGCCTACCGACTACACTGCACCCGCAGCCGTACAGTATCGGGTGGATTCACGAAGGACGAGATCTGAAAGTTCGCCAGTAGTGTCGCCTTCCCTACAGCATCAAACCCTTCACAGACGAGGTATTGTGTGATGTTACACCTCTGGATGTTTGTGATGTATTATTAGGCCAACCATACTTGTGGAGGCGACATGCTGTTTATGAGTCAAGGCCTCGTGCTGTCATTATTTCTTTGAATAATTCATTATAAAGGATACCGGAGGTAGCCCCACCTACTGCCACATCTTTGATTACTACTAAGAAAGGCAGCAAGCTCATCTCCCAGACTAGGAAATTCATCTGTCTGGTTCACTCCCAAAGTAAGGGGAAGATCGTTGCTACATCCATGACCCCTACAAAGGGTTCCTCCACGCAGCAGCAGCAGCAAAGGGATACGGTCATGACAGAACACAGGAACAACTTCTCCTCACCCATAGGGGTACCACATAAGTTTCAGGTGGGCAACAAAGTTTGGTTACATCTGCAGAAAGAACGCCTTACAAGAGCCCATCAGAAGCTCCGACCACTCCGACATGGTCCTTACACCAGTACCAAGGCTACGGGAAACAATGCTTTGAAGCACAACATTCCTCCATTCCTTCGCTTGCACCGAGTGTTCAATGTGGACCATCTCCGACCATGCTTCCCACCATTTCTGGTCACAGCTGAGATTGTAGAACAACTCACCAGAGACCCAGCTCAGCAGAAGCTTCCTTATCTCAGGGAGGAACTCAACGCAATGAAGACCATTGCTTCCTAAGGGGGGAGGAATGATCCAGGTGGATATTGGTGGCCACCTGCCAAGTCCACCTGGACCCCCACCATTGTTTCTCTCAGCATTTTCAGTTTCCTTAATTTTAGCACAACTTACTAATTTTAGCAGTTTTTTGGGTCCTGAACTTCCGGAGCCGTTTTGAGGCCCTAAACGACGTTTTTTTTGGGAATCTGGGGCAACATGGGTCCATGGACGGATGTTGCCTCCCAAAGTGGTAGTACTCGGATAGATCTTTCTAACGAGCTATCGTACGCGTCAAACGAAGATCGTATGCCAAAGTTACGACCCCGGGAAATTGATGTACCAATTTACCCAAACAGGGCCCACAATTTGGCGTTTCATCTTCTAGGGTTAGGTTTTGGGATGTGAAGGGTTTTCCATTGTTTCTCAACAATAAATAGGCATTTGAGCCTCATTGTAACATAGTTTTGAGAACAGCTCACAGGCATGTAGCCACCACATCTCTTCTCAGAGATAAGCTACCATCGCCCTAGCTGGTTTATTTCCATTTCTGGTTGTAAGCATATTTTAGTATTTTCCATTAATGAAATGAAGTATTATTTCTGCTGCATCTTTGTGTATATGGTTATCTCTGTAATTTGTTGTGTTCCTGTTTAAATCTGGATCAGTGGTATCAGAGCGGTCTGCTTTTTCTTTGTTTTTCTTTGCATGTCCCCTACGAGGTCGAGATATAAGGAGTTAGGGCTTGAACTGGTCGAACCTTTGCAAGACCAGCCTCGCAAATCCCGACGGCCTCCCATGGCGGATGAGAAGAAAGACGAGGCGGCAGGAGATCCTATCAAAATCTTGCTCGAACAAGCGCTCGAGCGGCAAAGGAATGCGATGATGGATAGCTTTGCGCAGATCCTTCAGCGGTTACCCAGAGGCGACGCATCGGCTTCCAACAGCGACTCTGGAAATGCCACACCCTTCAAGGTACAAGTTAATTTTGAAATCCCCATCTTCGAGGGTCAAATAGACGCAGATGCCGTAGATAAATGGTTAAATCTGCTAGATGGGTATTTTTCTGTTCATGAATTTTCAAATCGGGAAAAGATTGTTTTCGCTCTTCTCAAAGCAACCCCCCACGTCAAGGACTGGTGGGAAACCTACTGCGAGTAGAAGGATGAAAGTAGAGGCTCACTATTTTCAGCCGCACCCACTTGGAATGACTTCCGGGATGCCATCAAGGAGCAGTACTACCCTGTCGGAAGCTATGAGGACAAATACATCAAATGGACCACACTGCGGCAGGGACGAGACCAAGATGTGCCGAAGTTCACAAACATTTTTCATACCCTTCGCACACAGTTGGGTATCAAAGATTCTGAGTTGCATCTGGTACTCAAATACCGCGACTGCCTACACAGATACATCCAGGAAGAGATGGGATTCTTGAACATCTCCTCACTCGGCACAGCATATCGATACGTTGTCAAAATCGAGCAAAAGTTCAAACAGAAGAAGCAAGACCTTGGATCTGCAAATCCGAAGCCCAAAGGACAAAGCCAAGGTGGGGTGACCCAAGACAACCCGTCGAAGCCACAAGAAAAGAACAACACCACGAAGCCGAAGAAGGACACAGGAAAGTGGTGTGAGTTTCACAAGAGTCCCACTCATAACACAAGTGAGTGTCGGACCAAGCAGTCGCTGGTGGCTGAGTTGAAGACTTCCGAATCAGATGCATGTTCCGACCCTGAGCCAGAACCCAACAAGGGGAATGGCAAAGGGAAGTAGATCATTGATGCGGATCCCAGCGCCACTGTTGCCACCGCCAAGATCTAGAAAGATGAGCCCGAAAATCCAGAGGAAGGGGAGCGTCTTTTCCACTCACAGATGTGGGTGAAGGGTTCGCCGCTACAATTCATTGTCGACAGTGGCAGCTAAAAGAACCTCATTTCAGCAGAGGTCAGGAAGTGGTTGGGCCTACTGACTACACCGCACCCGCAGCCGTACAGTATTGGGTGGCTTCACAAAGGATGAGATCTGAAAGTTCGCCAGCAGTGCCGCCTTCCCTACAGCATCAAACCCTTCAAAAACGAGGTATTGTGTGATGTTACACCTTTGGATGTTTGTGATGTATTATTAGGCCAACCATACTTGTGGAGGCGACATGCTGTGTATGAGTCAAGGCCTCGTGCTGTCATTATTTTTTTGAATAATTCATTATACAGGATACCGAAGGTAGCCCCACCTACCGCCACATCTTTGATCACTACTAAGAAAGGCAGCGAGCTCATCTCCCAGACTAGGAAATTCATCTGTCTGGTTCACTCCCAAAGTAAGGGGAAGATCGTTGCTACATCCATGACGCCTACAAAGGGTTCCTCCACGCAGCAACAGTAGCAAAGGGACAAGGTCATGATAGAACACAGGAACAACTTCTCCTCACCCACAGGGGTACCACATAAGTTTCAGGTGGGCAACAAATTTTGGTTACATCTGCAAAAAGAACGCCTTATAAGAGCCCATCAGAAGCTCCGACCACTTCGACATGGTCCTTACACTAGTACCAAGGCTACGGGAAACAATGCTTTGAAGCACAACATTCCTCCATTCCTTCGCTTGCACCGAGTGTTCAATGTGGACCATCTCCGACCATGCTTCCCACCATTTCTGGTCACAGCAGAGATTGCAGAACAACTCACCAGAGACCCAGCTCAGCAGAAGCTTCCTCATCTCAGGGAGGAACTCAACGCAATGGGGAATATTACTTCCTAAGGGGGGAGGAATGATCCAGGTGGATATTGGTGGCCACCTACCAAGTCCACCTGGACCCCCACCATTGTTTCTCTCATCATTTTCAGTTTCCTTAATTTTAGCACAACTTACTAATTTTAGCAGTTTTTCGGGTCCTGAACTTCCGGAGCCGTTTTGAGGCCCTAAACGACGTTTTTTTGGGAATCTGGGGCAACATGGGTCCATGGATAGATGTTTCCTCCCAAAGTGTTAGTACTCGGATAGATCTTTCTAACTAGCTATCGTACGCGTCAAACGGAGATCGTATGCCAAAGTTACGACCCCGGGAAATTGATGTACCAATTTACCCAAACGGGGCCCACAATTTGGCGTTTCATCTTCTAGGGTTAGGTTTCAGGATGTGAAGGGTTTTCCATTGTTTCTCAACAATAAATAGGCCTTTGAGCCTCATTGTAACATAGTTTTGAGAACAGTTCAGAGGCATGTAGCCACCACATCTCTTCTCAGAGATAAGCTACCATCGCCCTAGCTGGTTTATTTCCATTTCTGGTTGTAAGCATATTTTAGTATCTTCCATTAATGAAATGAAGTATTATTTGCGCTACATCTTTGTGTATATGGTTATCTCTGTAATTTGTTGCGTTCCTGTTTAAATCCGGATCAGTGGTATCAGAGCGGTTTGCTTTTTCTTTGTTTTTCTTTGCATGTCCCCTACGAGGTCGGGATATAAGGAGTTAGGGCTTGAACTGGTCGAACCTTTGCAAGACCAGCCTCGCAAATCCCGATGGCCTCCCATGGCGGATGAGAAGAAAGACGAGGGGGCAGGAGATCCTATCAAAATCTTGCTCGAAGAAGCGCTCGAGCGGCAAAGGAACGCGATGATGGATAGCTTTGCGCAGATCCTTCAGTGGCTACCCAGAGGCGACGCATCGGCTTCCAACAGCGACTCTGGAAATGCCACACCCTTCAAGGTACAAGTTAATTTTGAAATCCCCATCTTCGAGGGTCAAATAAATGCAGATGCTGTAGATAAATGGTTAAATGTGCTAGATGGGTATTTTTCTGTTCATGAATTTTCAAATCGTGAAAAGATTGTTTTCGCTCTTCTCAAAGCAACCCCCCACGTCAAGGACTGGTGGGAAACCTAGTGCGAGTAGAAGGATGAAAGTAGAGGCTCACTATTTTCAGCACACCCACTTGGAATGACTTCCGGGATGCCATCAAGGAGCAGTACTACCCTGTCGGAAGCTATTAAGACAAATATATCAAATGGACCACACTGCGGCAGGGACGAGACCAAGATGTGCCGAAGTTCACAAACATTTTTCATACCCTTCGCACACAGTTGGGTATCAAAGATTCTGAGCTGCATCTGGTACTCAAATACTGCGACTGCCTACACAGATACATCCAGGAATAGATGGGATTCTTGAACATCTCCTCACTCGGCACAGCATATCGATACGCTATCAAAATCGAGAAAAAGTTCAAACAGAAGAAGCGAGACTTTGGATCTGCAAATCCGAAGCCCAAAGGACAAAGCCAAGGTGGGGTGACCCAAGACAGCCTGTCGAAGCCGCAAGAAAAGAACAACACCACGAAGCCGAAGAAGGACACAGGAAAGTGGTGTGAGTTTCACAAGAGTCCCACTCATAACACAAGTGAGTGTCGGACGAAGCAGTCGCTAGTGGCTGAGTTGAAGGCTTTCGAATCAGATGCGTGTTCCGACCCTGAGCCAGAACCCGACAAGGGGAATGGCAAAGGGAAGCAAATCATTGATGCGGATCCCAGCGCCACTATTGCCACCGCCAAGATCCAGAAAGATGAGCCCGAAACTCCAGAGGAAGGGGAGCGCATTTTCCACTCACAGATGTGGGTGAAGGGTTTGCGGCTACAATTCATTGTCGACAGTGGCAGCCAAAAGAACCTCATTTCAGCAGAGTTCATGAAGTGGTTGGGCCTATCGACTACACCGCACCTGTAGCCGTACAATATCGGGTGGCTTCACGAAGGACGAGATCTGAAAGTTCACCAGCAGTGCCGCCTTCCCTACAGCATCAAACCCTTCACAGACGAGGTATTGTGTGATGTTACACCTCTGGATGTTTGTGATGTATTATTAGGCCAACCATACTTGTGGAGGCGACATGTTGTGTATGAGTCAAGGCCTCGTGCTGTCATTATTTCTTTGAATAATTCATTATACAGGATACCGAAGGTAGCCCCACCTACCGCCACATCTTTGATCACTACTAAGAAAGGCAGCAAGCTCATCTCCCAGACTAGGAAATTCATCTGTCTGGTTCACTCCCAAAGTCAGGGGAAGATCGTTGCTACATCCATGACCCCTACAAAGGGTTCCTCGATGCAGCAGTTGCAGCAAAGGGACACGGTCATGACAGAGCATAGGAACAACTTCTCCTCACCCACAAGGGTACCACATAAGTTTCAGGTGGGCAACAAAGTTTGGTTACATCTGCAGAAAGAACGCCTTACAAGAGCCCATCAGAAGCTCCGACCACTCCGAGATGGTCCTTACACTAGTACCAAGGCTACGGGAAACGATGCTTTGAAGCACAACATTCCTCCATTCCTTCGCTTGCACTGAGTGTTCAATGTGGACCATCGCCGACCATGCTTCCCACCATTTCTGGTCACAACAGAGATTGCAGAACAACTCACCAGAGACCCAACTCAGCAGAAGCTTCCTCATCTCAGGGAGGAACTCAACACAATGGGGACCATTGCTTCCTAAGGGGGGAGGAATGATCCAGGTGGATATTGGTGGCCACCTTCCAAGTCCACCTGGACCCCCACCATTGTTTCTCTCAGCATTTTCAGTTTCCTTAATTGTAGCACAACTTACTAATTTTAGTAGTTTTTTGGGTCTGAACTTCTGGAGCCGTTTTGAGGCCCTAAACGATGTTTTTTTGGGAATCTGGGGCAACATGGGTCCATGGACCGATGTTGCCTCCCAAAGTGGTAGTACTTGGATAGATCTTTCTAACGAGCTATCGTACGCGTCAAACGGAGATCGTATGCCAAAGTTACGACCCCAGGAAATTGACGTACCAATTTACCCAAACGGGGCCCACAATTTGGCGTTTCATCTTCTAGGGTTAGGTTTCGGGATGTGAAGGTAGTTTTCCATTGTTTCTCAACAATAAATAGGCCTTTGAGCCTCATTGTAACACAGTTTTGAGAACAGTTCAGAGGCATGTAGCCACCACATCTCTTCTCAGAGATAAGCTACCATCGCCCTAGCTGGTTTATTTCCATTTCTGGTTGTAAGCATATTTCAGTATTTTCCATTAATGAAATGAAGTATTATTTCCACTGCATCTTTGTGTATATGGTTATCTCTGTAATTTGTTGTGTTCCTGTTTAAATCCGGATCAAGAAACATGATATATTTACTAGACAATAGTGAGATGAAGAAGGTGATCTTGAGAGAGTTTCATGTGAATCCATATTCGGGTCGCCCAAGTTATCAAAAGACATTGATAATAGTGAAGATATTTTATTATTAGCCAAATCTAAAGAGGAATGTAGTAGAGTTTGTGTCTCTGTGCTTAGATTTTCAGCGTGTGAAAGTAGAGTGTAAACATCCAAGTGGACTGCTACAATCGATTGTAATTCTAGAATGGAAATGGTAGGTTATTTCTATGGACTTCATGACAGGATTTCTGAAGAGAGTGAGTCAACATGATTCCATCATGGTTATTGTGGACAGGTTGACAAAGGTTGAACACTTCATTCCAGTGTAGTCTACATTCTTAGCTAGCGACGTAGCACAGGTATTCATTTGAGATGTGGTCAAATTGCATGGTGTTCCAAAGAAGATTATGTCAAATAGGGATGCAAATTTCACTTCCAAGTTTTGGAAGGAGTTATTTGTAGGTTTGGGCACAAAGTTGGCCTTCAGTATAACTTATAGTCGACTGCTGACAGATGGAAAAACAAATAGGGTCAAAAGGATATTGGAGGACATGTTAAGGATGTATGTGATGAATCAGCAACAGAAGTGGGAGGATTATCTTCGTTTGGTTGAGTTCGTATACAACAATGGTTATCAAGAGTCATTGAGTATGAGTCCTTTCGAGGCATTGTATGGAGGGAGTTTTAATAGTCCCATCAACTGTAGTGATCCGATTAATAGGGTACTTATTGGATCAGATATGTTAGCAGACATAGATTCATAGGAAATGCAGGCAATTGAGAAGAATCTAAAGGCAACATAGGATAGGCAGAAAATCTATGCATATCGGAAAATGTTGTTCAAGGAGTTCCAGGTTAGGGAACATGTGTACTTGTGCATTAAACCAAAGAGGAGCTCCTTACAGATTGGAACATGTGCCAAGTTGGCACCACAATTTTGTGGACCCTTTAGTAGTGTTAAGAGGAGTCAGCCAATAGCCTATCGACTTTCACTATCTTCAATAGTGAATGTCCATGATGTTTTCCATGTGTAATTTCTTAAGAAATATGTTAAAGATTTTGATCATGTGATTGACTAGTCTATATTGTAGGTGGAACACGATGGAGAATTCCAGCTAGAGCCTCAATGTATATTGCAGGAAAAGGTTCTCATACTCCATAACCTAGCAATTGAGCAAGTTAAAGTGCAGTGGAAGCATTTTGGGCTCGATGAATCTACATGGGAGATGGAAGATCATATGTGGTCTATGTATCCTTCATTGTTTTCCAGTTGAGGCAACACAATTTTGGTATGGTGTTTTGGTATATGTTTCATGATGTTTTGGTATATGTACATATGTATATGGATGTAAATACCACCATGAGCTATGTTATAAAGCTCCAATAAGTGGTATGGGTTTCATGTCATTATGTTGTCATGTTGGTATGTTTTTCAGCAGGGAGCAGGGTGATAATTTTAAATACTACATCGAGCTATGTTCTAAAGCTCCACAGGTAGTATGTTTGTTTTTTAGCGTTTTTCCTGAGGTATAGGTGTGGTTCAACACCGAGGATGGTATCCCCCAAGGGAGAGGGTTTTGTAACAACCTAGTGAAAATTAGGGAAAAATAATAACCACGGTTGATGGGACACTTATTCCAAGATGAATGATGGGCAAGACATCCTAGTGTGGGTGTTCAGTGGTTCATTAGTGGCTAAGGAAATCAGCAAAGGCAATGGATAAGGATTTGGAAAGGAAAACTATCATTTTTGGCACATTTATTTATTAAAATAATGGAAATTAGGAGAAAAAGGAGGTGAAAGGTCAGAGGTTGCATGTGAGGAGGAAAATGAAGAAAATAGAGGCCTCGTTGATAAAAAGGCTTATGAGGATTAGTTAGTAACCTCTTTTCAGTTCAGGTTTGGAGCTCTCTCATTATTCTCTCTGTCTCTCTCTTACTCTTGGACACTTAGAGTTTTCTTAGAGCATTTTGGAATTCGATCAATAAAGGCAAAGAAGGAAAGAGGAAGCAAATATCAAGCAGGGAAAGGAAAGATCAAGCAGCTACATAAATATTCTTTGCAGGTATCGATTTGCATGTGTATTTTCCTTGCTAGATTTAGCATGCATGGTATTGCACGTGGTTCTTTTTCTATTATGGCATGGGTTTTGACAAGTGTAACAATGTTTTCATCCTAGCTTTTCCATTTCTGGATAACCGTGGTGTGATGGGGTTCTCATGTTTTGGTTGAGTTGGATTTCTAGATGGATTCAAAGTTGAGTGAGACGATCTCCAAATGATAGAGCACATGGCCTAGTGGTCCCTGAACCAAACTGTGGATCATGGTAAATCCACAGGCCTAGTGACCCCCAAGCCAGACAGTGTGTTGTGGTAAAACCAAGATTGTGTTTCCTTGGTGGGCCTAGGAATCCTCCCCATTGAATGGTAGGATATAGAATAAATCAAAGAGGTGGTTTTCTCTCCATTGGGCCTAGTAATCTTGGGTTTCGAATATGCAGTAAAGCCTGGAGAGTGGGTTTCAGTTTAGGGCCTAGTGATCTAGGTTTGGATTGTGGTAAAGCCTGTGAGACTAGGAGACAAGAAAATTTCTCAAAGTGTAGGTGGAGAAATATGGTGGCATCCATGCTTGTTTGGCCTACTGATTGGGTGGAGATCATGGTAAAACCTGTTATGACATGTTTATTGTGTTGGCCTAGTGATCCAAGATGGATTACGGTAAAGCCTAGTTTCTATTGATGAGGGTGTGGTGGTTTAACCTCAGGATGCCCTGGTTGGTTCTTTTGGTTTGAGTCCCACATTCATGCTTGGAGTATGGCATGAGGGTGAATGGATGAAGAGAGATTTGGATCAACGATTATATGGTTGGGTGGAACGTCGTAGTCCCATCCTAGGTTTGGATTTTGCATCATTAATGAGAAGTTATTTCTCCTTGTATTTCTATGGGTAATTATACTGATTTATATGTGGATCATATGGTTGCGATTTAATTGGTATTTCTATTGCTATTATGTCAGTTATATATGTGTTTTATGACAGTGGCTATGTATGGATTTCATCATGTTTTTACTTGTAAATGAATGGAAAATATATCTATGGCCTAATAGATGATAATGTAGAAAATGGTATGAGGGAAAAATGGTTCTTAGCAATTCTCAGATAAGTATGATATCCCTATGCTTAATTCTATTGTTTACACCTGTAGATTACATATTTTTGATATGTTTGAAGAAATTCCTGTCATGGCTAGTAGGGGTCTGGTTAAGGGCTTGTTCAAGTATTTGCTTTAGCATCATTGTTTCCCTGTTATTTTACTGTTCTGAAGATGTCATGCAATTCAGGGCAGTGACTTGGGATCTGTGCCTAAAAAAGTGGCTTAAATTCCGGGAACGCTTGCACAGAACGAGACAAAATAGCCCCTAAACGCTGGCATGCCTATAGCATGAGAGCATCTAGAGCCTCTTGGATGCTGGCAGGCCTATGTCATGAGAGCGTCTAGAGATCAAGTGATAAAAAACTTCAATGGGACCTAGGGGCAAGCTTCCTGAAGTGTTGGGATGGTTCTCAGGGGTCTTGTAGATGATGTGGAAGGTTTGTATGTTGTGTTTCTGTCGATTCCATTTCCTTAAACTCACATAGGAGGTTGAATCTAATCATAGTAGCCTCTCGTCACATGTTTATCCTAGTTAGCCAGTTACTTGGGTAGAGGAGGGTGTTACATTGTCCAGGCCTACTGGCAATGAAGCAATGTTTGTGTCCCTGAATTGACTCCACCGGGGTATTGTTTGGGCCTTCTGACAATAGAGCAACACTAGAGATGAAAAAGTATACTCTGTAAATATAAAGCTCGTGAACTTCATTACTTTGTCCTGATTCAAAACATTGTGGGATCGTTGATCTTATGTTTGTGTTTAACCAAGTAAAGGAATAAAGGGGACTATGTTTATGCATGGGGTAAGTGGGGAAGCCATTGTAATCTCAATGATGAATTAATACTTCTTGAAAAACTAGACCCTGCATGACAGAATTGACCAAGGTAGAGAAGCTGGAGCTCTACTAGTGTGTGCCAAGTGTTGTCACTGCAACAAACACCCTCCAAAATTTTCCTACACTCAAATTTTGGAGCCTACTGTGGATCCTGTGATCGGTCGTTCCTTGGTCACATCTTGATCGATTGAAGTCACTTGCTCACACATGCTCAATTTGCAACGAGTTAATAAATGTGTTCTTCCATGAAAGCTTGAACAAATATAAGAACATTCCGTCAAGATAGTGTCTGTGCAATGTTCAACCCATTTCGACAGTTAGTGCACATTGTTGTTGATAGTCCCTCACTTTTGGTTGTGTTTGTACTTCTATTTTGGTGAGTTTTTCAAACTATCACTTTTGCACACCTTCATTTTTGTGTGTGTCATTTTGATGCTTTCCACTACCACTCTTGCTTGCTTTCACTTTAATTAGTGTCATTTTCATGTTATCTTCGTTATGGAATCTGTCACTTTCAATATCATTCACATATCATAAGTTTCACTCTCCCTTTTCCCTTCATATAGTAAATGTCGCCTTTACACATGTTAGTCGTCGCAAAATGTGTATAACCTCATTTTGGTGGTTTCAAGGGTTTATCTTCATGAAAATGAGTTGATCTTACCATGTAAACACCTCTCGTACTCGTTCCCAAAGTTTTAAGCACTTCGCAAAAATGTCATCACAATCATTACAAAGTGTATCTTTAGTGTCACACTTGTCATAAAGTCATCACAAAGTTGTTGCATTGAGGGAAACATGTCCTTAACGTGTTCTAGATGATCTATGTTGTTATGTCATCAAGTTTTCTAAGTATGTGACCGCAGTCAAGTCATATCACTGTTCACATCAGTCTCATTGATCCCACACTAGCCAAATTTTTGCAAATTCTCAGCAACTTAACCTCATACAACCTTCCTGAACTACACATTGCGTAGTCCTAGCCCTCAAGCTGCAACCTTGCCTCTTGACACTGTGCAATGCATAGTTCCCACCTCCTAGTTCTTCCCTCCAAAATTGTGCAATTCAACCCTCCAGCCTAGCCCCAACTGTGCACCGCGCAATCTCTGAGCTCAGGCTCAAACCCTGAGCTCTTGAACTGTGCAACTATGCAATCACCAAGCCTACTTTTCCTACCAGAACTTTGTAGTTGGCTGAAATAGTGCAAAATCCCTTCAACCTGACTCACTGACTCCAAAAATTGCCCAATTTCTCTCTCCCGCCAAGTTAGTACTGCACATTGCGTTGTCTTAAGGCTCAAGCCTCAACCCTGAGCTCTTGAACTATGCAATTGTGTAATCACCTAGGATCCTCTGTCCTCCAGAATTGTGCAATAGGTTGATCTAGTGCCCATCCCCTCAACCTGTCACACTGAGCTCCCAGATTGCACAGTTTTCTTCCTCAGTCCAACCTGAACTATGCATTGCATAGTCTCAAGGCTCAAGATTCACCCTTGACTACCTGAGATGTGCAATTGTGCAGTTGTTGAGCCACTTTCCCAGCCTATCACCTGGTTCCAGCTCAGTCAGTGAATCAATATCCACCATCGTAGACTAGGGTTTTATCAGACTGATGTCGTCTTGTCATGAGTGGATTGCAGATGCAGGTACTCTATCATGCTATGGCAAGATGATAAAGAAGGAGATGGAGGAGGACATGCTAGAAGGAACATATGGAGTTGAATATATAAGATGATCACTAGGTGAGAAGATGAAGGAACACTGAACTATAACAAAAGATGAAAGATCAAGATCACATGGAAGACTCCTCATCTTCAAGTCATAAGGAGGAGGAAGAAGAAGAACATGCACCATATTTTCGAGAAGACACAAAGAAAGCAACAACAAAGAATGGCTTGACATTGCCATGTCATCATGTAGTCCATGTCATCAATGTCATGTCATGAGTCATCATGTGCCACATCATTTTGTGGAATATGTAATTCAATATTGGAGAAATGTATTGTAAAGTGGAAGTCCAACAAACATGTACAAAATATGAAGAGTTATGTAAAGTCAAAAATTTATGGGAAATGAAACAGTGATGAGGGTAGTCCAAGAGTCGCAAGGGAAGTGAAGCATAACCTCCCCATTGGTTATATGTACACCCTCATTGTATGAGCAACGGAATTTTCACCTTGGCTCCTCCCACAAGGTTTTGAAAATAGCAACAAGAAATGATAAATAGAGAAGTGCTAAAAACAACATTTCGGGATACATTCCAATTTTAGTTAGTCCTTGAGCTAAAATTGAGAATTAAAATTCGAATTTGATCTTAGCAGTTGTTTGAAAAATAATTAATTAATTCATCTTGAGTTAATTAGTTGGAGAAAATTAAACATGAAGTCTATGTGAAGACATGCAATAGTTTTCCCTTTGATTGAGGAAGTTATCCCTTAATTAAATTGATCAGAATGAGTTGTACTTTGAGTTTTAATTAGTTAGCTTAGTTAACTGAGTTAAGTCTAGTTAGATTAGTTCCAATAGTTTGTGGAATTGATTCTGAGTTCATTTAGTTAATGCAAGCAGGCATGTAACTACTGTACTTCAGATAACCAAATATTCCCTCATAAATAACTCATGCATGTCAGTTCAGTTAGAGACCCAGTTGAGATCAGAGGATGGGATAGTGTACTATCAGTTGCATGAATATTCCATTGAGGATATCTCTTGCATGCATAAGGAATTAATTCCTTGAGGATTGCATAGTTGAGTTGTGTGAGAAGGAAATTCACACAGGTGGAAACCAGAGGACCTAGGAGAAACTGCGCAAGGAAATAGGAGGCTTGGAGGACTGAGGGAAGGCATGTGTTGTGTCTATTCAGTCTATGAGAAGCATTGAGGGATTGTACTGAGAGCTGGATAGCTTGTGAGCTAAAGCTTTGTGTAATCCGAAGATATTTCCACTTGTATGATAATATAGAGATCGGGGTTTTTAGCTGAGGCTTTCCCCAAAGTATTCTTCTGTGTTCATGTGTGATTGATTTCTCATTCTCTATTATATGTGTTCTATTTGATCTTGTTCAAAATCGATTAAGCTTCTGCAAGCTTGTTTGTAGAAGTAGATCAAGTATTTTTCTTTACTATATTGCATTATTAGGTAATCTACAATAGGAAATTTCTACATGGTATCGGAGCAAAGGTGATCAAAGCAGAGAACAGTATATAAAGAAGGGAGAAGTTTGAAGTTTGAAGTTCCTGATTATAGAAATAGAATTCTTATCACATCTCAAATTTCACCAATATGATTCAACGGTTTGAGACTTGAGTATGTCCTGGACGGCAACTCGAATTATATAGGTTGGAAGGATCGCATGGAAGTGGTATTAGAGGACAATGGATTGAAGGACTTCATTGATCAAGAAGTCCCCAAGCCAGCAGCTACTAATGCCCAAGAATTGGTGGAATGGAAGAAATGTGTGGCTAGAGTGAGGAGGATTCTTTTGGAGGGAGTTCGAGATCACATTGTCTCGAGTCTCCATGGGAAGGAGACACCATTTCAATGTGGAAAACATTGAAGGATCTATATCAGAACAACAGTGATCATAGGAAGGTGGCACTGAAAGACAAGCTTCGGAAAATCAAGTGCGAAAAGGGCGACATGATCTCTACATATCTAAACAAGTTCACCACCTGCAAGGATGAGCTTGGAAGTGTAGGAATCACGATAGCTGATGATGACATGGTGAGTCTTTCTCTCCTCGATCTTCCTAAGAGCTGGCATAGCTACAAAGACTCAGTAAATGGAAGATAGAAACTGCCAGATTGGGAATGAATTTGGTCGGATCTGATGCAAGAGGAGATAAGGAGAAGCACCAAAGATGGATCTTCATCAAAGCAAGATGATGAAGAAAATCTAGCCTTAGCGAGTAAGGCGAGGAAAGGGAAGGGGAAGGCTTCGCATTCCAAATTGAGTTCTTCCCATGGTGGGAAGAAGATTGACAAATCGAAAGTGTGATGCTTTCATTATCATGAGGTGGGACATTATGCTACTAATTGTCTATAGAAGAAATCCAAGAAGGGATCCTCGAAAGGATTAGATCATGAGACACAGGCCTCACAGTTCGAATTGGATTTCACCCTCATCACATGCATGGTTTCATCGATGGTGGGATGTGTTTGGTACCTGGACAGTGGAGCCTCATTCCACATGACCGGCGACAAGAGTTTATTCAGTACCTTGGAGGAGAAGGACCTCCAGATGCACATAGAGATGGGCGATGATGGAAAGTATCGTGTTTCAGGTGAAGGTACGATTGTGTTTCAAAGGGAGCATGGAGCTCTTCTCACCCTGAATGATGTAAAGTATGTGCCTGGTCTGAAGAAGAACCTTGTGTCCATCCTATGCTGGAAGACAAAGGCTATGATGTAGTCTTTAGTAAAGGAAAGGCATTCCTGAGGCATATTGGCACTAGACAAACCAAGAGGATTGGGATTCGAGTAAACAATCTCTACAAACTGGAGGTAGACGATTGTGCTGCATTGAGTTCCAAAGTAGAGTTGGTGCAAATCGAAGATATTGGCGAGCTATGGCATAGAAGATTGGGCCACTTACACAATGGGGCCTTGAAGATCATGCAACAGATTTCTACCAGACTTCCTGTTGTGCTGTACAACAACCCCCCATTTCATAAAATTTTACTTTCAAAACTATAATATGAAATGGGTCCCTTTTAGATTAAATTGGTATCAACTTATCATTCCTCAAAAGGTCCGAAAAGAAACAAAACATTATCAACCTTTTAAGACAATATATAATCGGTCTTATAATAAAAAATGAATAATTATTTATTATTGCGATAAAGCAATTGCAAGATTACATATCGCAATAACAAAGGATGCATAACAAAAGACCCATTTGTTTTCCCCGATGCGACAAGTGCGAATAACTATCGGATATCAGGAAAGTAAGCAATCGTAACAAAAGGCCCCTCTCTTTGCTCCGATGCAATATCGCTATCGGCGATCGGGGAATGTAACATGCGTGCAACTAAAAGCCCTCTTCTAAAAAGTTCCCGATACGAATTAGCAATATCGCTATCGGCGATCGGGGATTCAGTAATGACACCAATATAACCACTTAAACATTCCTCCGATCCCCGATTGTGATAAAGCTAAGCGCGACTTTCAAAAAGGATTGATAAGGCTTGGGTATATTGTGTTGAAATATTATTAAAATCCTTTCTCTTCCCGATAGTGATTCACTTGCGCCCAACCGCCAAAACATCAAAGCCACGCTTAAATGAATTATTCGGCCAATAAATGATATGATGAGCATTTAAATGATTAACAGGTTTAAACAGCCAATTAATGGAGCAATTATGCCAAAATCTCTTCAGAGATTGTATGTGCGGCAGTCTTATGTTAATCATCCATTATTCATTGATTGATATAACTCTTTCATACTTGGTTTGCGCCACCTATTCTCCGCATTATGTTCATTTTATCTCCTCTGCAGAGCTCCTTCGAAGCAGCGAATTTAGGCTAAATGGGGAAGAAGTCTAAGAAATCTGGAACAGCTTCAGCTTCCGCAGTAACAGGACAACGCACTGCCGATCTGGGACCAAGTAAAAAAGGATTAATCTCAGACACCACTTGTCTTGGTCTCGGTAATACTACTTGGCAGAGCATCTATAATCTGGTTGAGGCTGAAGATCCTTAGGAAACATCAGTACAAGCTACATCAGACCCGAACTGGAAATCTGAGGCAACCGTAAAGGATTTGGCTGATTCTTACCTACACCAGATAGCAGCTCAAGAGAAAATTCTTCCATACACAGATGTGGTAAGATGGGCAGTTGAGGAAATTCCAATTACAAACAGAACATTTTGCACTATCGACGGGAGAGTATTCGGTTCATTTCAGCCCAATGATTTGAGACAAATGTACCATTTGCCCGAACCAAAGAAGAGGTATAACAAAGTATTTCTGGAGAAGTTTAGAGATGAAAATGAAATTGAATCAGCACCTATATGGGAATGGAGACAAAACCCAACGAAACACAAGCATGAGTCCTCGGGTAAGTACTCTATCGATTCCTTGTGTTCTCCTTATTGTTATGCTGGAGCGATGATGTGTAGGATTTGGGGGTTGCATGATTCCACAAAATTCTCCATAGAGATGGTACCTTTAATGGAAGTAGCATGCAATAGCGAAATAATGGATTGGGGGAATATATTATCTGATAAGTTAGCAACAGATATTCTTGAGTTTAGAAACAAATCCCGCGTTACTGATAGGTTCATTCCTCCATTTTACTTTAGTGCCTTAATTTTAGATACTCTCTATTTTAACTTCGAATTTCCTGTGCTGGGGTGGAGATGGATTCCACAGGACCCCATGCCCATTCATATCTATCACCAGAAGTTGTGGAAAGCCCATTATAAACACCACCTATATCAAGTTTGCAATGGATTTATGTTACCCATTTACTATGCAATTTTTGACAAACCTGCTCCTAAGATTTCCTCACAAGCAGAGATTGACTTGACAGTCTTAGGAACCTGGTTCGGAGAAGAAAAATGTACATATGTAAGAGTTTTCGGCAGTCATACCAGGGCTCATGTTCTCCCCTTGTATATACCTGACAAACTATTGGCTCGAGAGATAGCATATCAACTTACATCCAAAGGAGTTACACAAACTCTAAGGAATAAAAAGAAGCAAGTCTGGCCTCCTTTTCCTCTAAGGTGTGGCGTTTACACTCTGCATGACTACAAGCATGCAGAGAAAGAAGCGGAAAAGATAAATACACTGAATCTTGCCACTCTTCCTAACAGACAATTTGATCCAAACAAAGTTGTCTATAATGTACTAGAATAGGAAAAACTCACTAAATTTGAACTTAAAAAAGATGACTTTGATGACATATTCTCCTCGACCGAGTCATTATTTCAGGTTCAAAAGCTAGCTAAAATGAGATATCACAACGACAAGTTAGTCGAATTTAATAAATTTAGAGAGCAGAGGTTGCAAACTCTGCCTCTATATTTGTTAGCCACTGCTCTGATGACACAGTCAAGTGAGCCTGAACAACCACTTTTCAACGAACCTCCTGCTACATCAGAAATTTTTGAAGAAGTCCAAAGAAGAGAGTAGGAGGAACTCTAGAGGAAAGAGTAGGAGGAACTCCAAAAGAAAGAACAAGAGGAAGCGCAGAGGAAAGAACAAGAGAGGATATGTGAAGAGGGACAGAAAAGCCAGCAGGAGCAGAGTAGCAAGGATGTGGATTTCGATACCCAGATTGACCCAAGGTTGCTCCAAGAATGGCAACAATTTGATTCAATCATAAGCAATGTAGAAAGCTCAAGAGAAGGCGATACATCCAAAGTGGCTAATACACATGATACATCATCAAAAGAGGTTCCAAGCGAACGAACCAGCGGTCTACCCCCTACTACAGACTTAGAAATAATTCCCAAAGATTCTTCGGATCAAATCATTTTGCAAGTGGAGGATATACCTCCATTGGATGTCTTTTATAGCCCAAAGCACAGGGCCGTAGTAAAGCGACAGCGGAAAAGGAGAAGGATTGATCAACCTTCCCTGTTCCCTGAACAAACAGTGACAGCCAACGTAGTTTGGAAGGAGGAGTTTGATCCTTCTGATGACCTAACAAAGTTGTCCCAATATGCTGGAGCCTATTCGGCGGCCACCATGGATAAGGCATCGGAAGTGAGTAATTTGTTAAAAGAAAAAGACCAGGCAATTGCTTCGTTACAAGCACAGCTATCGAAGGCACAACAGAAAGTAGAACAATTAGAACAGCAATTGTCCATGGAGTAGCAGTTAAATAATCAATTGAACAAGCAGTTGCATGAAGAGAAACAGAGGGTAGATTCGAGTGCGATTCAAAAGCAGAAAGAACTATCAGAGGCATTAGCAAAATTGAAGACAATGAATGAATAGATGGTAAAGACAAAAGATGAGCAAATTGCTCAATTATTAGGGCAAATAGAGAGGTTCAAGAGTCTTCCGCAGCCTGCCGGTTTCATAGCAGAAGCACTACAGATTAATAAGGTACTGGTAACACAAATAATATTATTGTGTCATAAAATTGCTCAAGTTGAACCGCTGTGTGACATAACAGCATCAATAATCGATAAATCAGTCGATGCTAGACAAGACTTAGAGCAGGCCGATGGACCTTAACAAATTTTCTTAATTGGCAGGACACTAATGAGGGACGGCAGCAAATTTGCCTAAAATCCTAGAGTCCCATAAGGAAATTTTATTTATGGAGTGGCAGTCCCAATTGATGAAGGCAGAGAGAGCAGTTTCTAGATGCAAATTATCCACAAGTAATTTTATTGAATTAATTAACAATACTCTCTATTTATCTAATATGATCTCTCAATGTACACCAGGTAAATTACTCTCAGCCAAAACATTGGAGCAATCATGTTATCAAGAGCTGGAAAAGAATGGGAGATTGATCACAGGTATTAAAAGTTTAACTTGGGACACCTATTGGTTGTTCCTAGTAAAACCATACAGCCAGAGAGCCGCCCTCAAGTGCCTAACAGATGCAATCAGGTGTATCATTCCCGATATACACGATGCCACCTATGCTTATCAACTCAATTCTCATCTCATCCGCCCTCAAGAAGTGGAACCGATGCTAGCGATATGCCAACTTAGGTCGAAAGGCAAACAACCAGAGTGATGAATCATGCTACCGACTACCAGATTTCTTTGGGGGAGATATTCAAGATCAAGTTGTAGCAATTTAGTAGAACTTTAATTCTGTAGTTAGTTAGTTTAATTAGGTATTTATAGACCCTTTCATGTATTTGGAAGGGGTCGTAAGTTTTTGTATATGACTTAAACCTGAAGTTGCACTACTGTACTTCAGGTATATATTTTTATAAAGACTGGGAAATTATTCCAATTTTGATAACAAAGCTTTTATGTGGATGTGCACTACTACCTTTATTTAAAAGTATTTCTGAGTCGGAAGAAGGAATTTGAATTGCGATTGAAGTTGGGAATGATTTGCAGCTCATATGGTACTACTATCTATGTCTAAATTCATTTTTTTTATGTGAATTGTTATTTGATCATTCTTGCTATTATTGAATATATGCATGTGTTTTAACAACATTCTTTATACTTTCCACTATTGGATGTTTACAGCGTGATTTTCTTCTAATCATACATGTATCAGTAATATAAAAAGATAAGTGTAACAATGTTTTATTAATTACTTTGTTCAACTATTTGAACAAAGCAATTATTATATGAATGAATGTCTATGTTTATTGAATAGAGTCATCTATATGCCTATTGATGAACAGAGATCATCAAACATTGCACTTAAGAATAGAAGCTTCCCGGGATAGAATAGTCATTTGTATTTTCGCTTTTAGATTAAGTCATCCATTCATTATCACTTATTAGAAAACCAATCACTTATCCATGCCTTTTTATTCATTACTGGGAAACTGGTCCCATTATATCCGGTCGGAGCCACCATCCCAAACGGAAAAGGAGCTATATTAAGGTCTGGACCGGGTGGTTATCCCTCGATGTTGATGCAACGATTTTCGAGGCATCAACACTTTTGGCGCTAGAAGGATGGAATGAACTGCGAATGGTGAGAAAACCCAAATCTACAATCCATTCTGAGAGTAAATCTCCCTCCACATCACCTCGTACTTCCCAATTGCATGTTGGTTCTCCAGTATCCAAGCGAGAAGAAGAGGAATCAGCTACCACTTCTCAAGCCCACAATACTCCAGAACAATTAAGTCCTGAGTCTCCTGAAGTTCAGTCTCTCATCCATAAACTTCAAGGCTTCTCGATATCACCACAGAAATCTGAGGTATCTCAAGGTAGTGAAAGTTCACAATTCATTCTACCTCATCCTCTCACCAGACTTCAGAGCGGAAAGCTCGGAATCGAACCTACTGAGTTGCCCTTACCTAAAAGGAAAAGGACAGAGAAGAACACTGAAGGATCTGACAGTGAAGCATTTTCATCCACTTCCTCCATCTCATCTTCCCCAGTGCGAAGTCAGCCATCCACTCCGTCATTACATATTGTTGTTCATCAGGGATTAGGAACTTCAACATCCCAACCTGCTCAATCCTCAATATCAATTCCTTCCCAAACATCTGGAATTTCATCAGCAATCTCATCCACTACTGGTGTTTCAATGGAAAATCCATGGAATAGTCCTAGTGCGGTCAATATGCCTACACCTTTACATGCATTGCCTGATTCTCCTGAAAAATGGCTACCCAAGTTTAATCCAGATGCTGGAACACAAGTCGAAGAACATATTAATAACTTCATGTTATCAGTTAATCTGAAAGGAGTAACAGAGGAAGATGTTGTCGTTAGGCTTTTCCCTTATACTTTGCAAGGATTAGCGGGATCTTGGTATTTTTCCCTGCCCTCTGGATCCATTACCAGTTGGAACATTTGCCAAGAACAGTTTCTAACTAAGTATGGCGACGATAGATCTTTAGCCATATTAATCAATTATCTCTCCAATCTTAGGATAGAGCATAAGGAACCGATTAAAGAATTCAACTCACGATTCAATAAACTCTTGAGTAAGATTCCAACGGCCTCCAAACTAAGTGAGAAAATCAGAAGTGAATGGTATATAACCGCCCTACCTGCCAATATAGCTATCTTCGTAAACAGGGCTGCAAAACCAACTTTAGCTGAAAACATGAAAGGAGCACTTGTTGTCGAAAAACGTATTAAGGGTCTAGAAAAGAAAGCTGCTCTTGAAGATAGAAAATCCAAAAAAGTTTCTTTCAAAGATGATTCAAAGAAGAAAACCCCTAAAGATCCATATGATATGGAAGGTTTACAAAAAGTCCTCAAGACTATGTCAAATGAAATGGTTGAAATCAAAAAGCAAGTAGCAGAAACCTCAACAAAAAGGCTATTTAGGAATTTCAAGAAAACTGAATCAAAACCACCAAACGTTATATCTAATGCAGATTTAGATCCTGAAGAGGAAGAAGAAGATGAAACAATTTCACCATCCGATGAATTCGAAGAAGATGAAGTTGTTGAATGCCATGGAATGTGAGACTTCATATTACCTAACTTCGATACAGAAAATGAACAAGAAGCTTTTCCTATGACTACTAGGAGTAAAAGTGCCCCTGAACCTGCCCAGGCAAGTTCAAAGAAAAGGAGTGCAGGTAATACTACTACAAAGGAAAAGGTACCCACAAAGAAGCCGGCTGAAACAGTACCTCAAAACCAACCATCATCCTCAAATATACCTTCCACATCTAAAACGTTGGTAGTATCGGATTCAATGGATTACAATATTGTTGATGATATGAAGAAGACTAAGGCAAACATCACCATGTTTGAACTTAGCAAATTAAAACATCAACAGAAATTGCTTCTTAAGGAACTGAATGCAGTTCCTTCTTCGCCTCTTCCTAGTGCTAAAGCTGCAAATGATTCAGGTCAACCACCTTCTGGTAGGGTTGAAGCTACTGATACGATTCTAATTGGAGACAGATCAAATTCCCATACTCCTCCTTTCCTCTTAACCTACGAGATCTATAATCGAAATCTACACAATTGTTTGATTGACTCAGGGGCATCCTCTAATATAATGCCAGCTTCAGTTTGTTCCAAACTGAACATTGAGCCCCAAAAGTCCGCAATTCACATTGTGCAGTTAGATAGAACCAAAGTCCAGGTTTTAGGGGAAATCCACTCTATGACTATCAGGTTATCAGATGATCCACGAGTAGTTCCAAGAATTGATATCTTAATCGTTGATATACCTGAGTTTTATGGTTTAATCTTGAGTAGGGATTGGTCTGAGAAGCTCCATGGGTATATTTCTACCGATTGGTCCCATATGTGGCTACCCTACAAGGGAAAGCCAAATCAAATAAAAATCAATCGGGAGAAACATATGACCCATACTGTTATAGAATTGGAACAGGAGAATCAACCAATAGAATTTAATAACAATATCTTGGGCAATTATTCATCTGAATCATTCTTTGGCAACTTCACTGCCCAACCATCTCCTTTCCCAGTTAATAATTTCACATCTCAGATCGAAATTTTTTCACAAACAGATAGGTCAAGATGTTTTAATGTTACTGAGGAAACTGTAAATAAAATTGTTGATAATTCTTTATTTTGGTCTTTATACTTTGACAGATCTAAATCTAGCGAAGGATCAGGAGCAGGTTGCATTTTAATTAGCCCTGAGGGAGAAAAAACGATGATGTCTTGTAGGTTTGAATTTGAATGCACGAATAATACAGCTGAGTATGAGGCCTTAGTTCAAGGACTATATAAAGCTATTGGCCTTAATGTTCAATATTTGAAAGTGTTTGGTGATTCAAAGATTGTCATAAAATAGGTTAGAAACATAATTCATTGTCTTTCTAGTCATCTCAAACACTATCAGTCTCTGGTACAAGAACTCACCTCTCAATTTTTAGCATTCAATATTTCTCCCATCCCTAGGTCTCAGAATTCAGCAGCTGACTTACTATCCAATGTTTCTTCTAAACTCCTACCTTCTGAAGATTATAGCCCAGATAGATTTTCAGTAGAGTTAATTTTTGGACCATCGATTCCTGACAATGTCACCAATTGGTGAGTGTTCAATCACGATGAAGACATCTTACATTTTTTGACTTCTGACAAGTCCTACGATGATCAGATCATTGAGGAAAGTGATCATGATCTTCAGATGAAAGAAAAACACGAGGAAAACTCAATACCAAAACCTGTGGTTAAACTTGAGGATCTCTACGATATTAAAGACAGGTTTAAACAGGTAACCAATTCAAAGCTCCAAAGTTCCACCTTAAGATTTGAATTGATAAACCTTGGTACTGAGCAGAACCCTCAAAACATTAATTTGGGATTAGGACTTTCTATGGAAGAAAGGATAGCATTCATTAGATTATTAAGAAAAAATAAACATGTCTTCGCTTGGAAATATGATGATTTAAAAACATATGATACATCAATCATCCAGCATACCATTCCAATGCTTTCTGAACAAAAACCAGTTCAACAAAAGTTGAGGAAAATACATCCGAACTTAGAGAGTCAAATAAAATCAGAACTCAATAAACTCTTGAAAGCTAAGATTATTTTTCCCGTTCGGCACTCAAACTGGGTTTCCAATATGGTGCCTGTTAGGAAGAAAAATGGCGACATCAGGATTTGTATAGATTTTAGAAATTTGAATAAGGCAAGCCAAAAAGATAATTTCCCATTACCTACCATGGAGCAGATACTCCATTCAGTAGCAGGTTCTGAGTTAATGTCCTTTTTAGATGGTTTTTCATGATATAACCAAATTTTGGTCCATCTTGATGACAGACTCAAAACTACATTCAGAACAAAATGGGGAACTTACACTTATCAAAAAATGCCTTTTGGACTTATTAACGCAGGAGCTACATTCCAAAGAGCAATGGATATAGCCTTCAAAGGATTGATCAACAAAACAGTAGTTGTCTATTTAGATGATATTACTGTATTTTCCAAGAAGATATCCAATCATTTACATGATTTGAATCAAATCTTTGAACGCTACAGAAGGTATGGTATTTCACTCAATCCCAAAAAATCCTTCTTTGCTCTTAATCAAGGAAAACTCTTGGGCTTTATCTTTTCCAAAGATGGTATTTATATTGATCCGGATAGGATTAAAGAAATTTCTGAAATTCCATTTCCTCATAACAAAAAATCCATGCAGTCATTTTTAGGTCAAATTAACTTTGTCAAGAGATTTTTTCCCGATTTTTCCCACATCATTTTACCATTACAAACCATGATTAAGAAAAATTCAGTGTTTAAGTGGGGATTTGCATAAAAAGGAAGCATTTGATTCAATCAAACAATCAATAATCAATGCCCCCACTTTAAACACTCCTAATTTTTCTAATCATTTCGTATTGTACACTATCGCATCCGATTCATTTTATGCAGCAGTACTCACTCAGATTAATGATCACAACTTGGAAGCACCGATTTCATTTTATAGTTCAAATCTGCAAGGTGTTGAACTAAATTATTCCGAAGTTGAAAAACAAGCCTTTGCTGTGTATAAAGCTGTCAAACATTACAGACCCTTCCTCTCTAAAGCCCATACAAAAGTTATAGTTCCTTTTCCTACAGTAAGGCAATTACTAATCCAAAGGGAATTAGGTGAGAAAAGGGCAAACCGGGTTACAGCACTTCAAGAATATGACTTGGAAATCAAGCCAGCAAAGATTATTAGAGGCCAAGGTTTTTGCAGGTTATTAGCAGGAGCATCCAACATTCAAGAACCAGGTGATACCAAACATATTGAAGAAATCAACTAGATAAGTATCACTGATTCTAAATCGCAATTAGCAGACTTGATCTTTTATTTGAAGAATGGATATGCACCTCCTAACCTTTCTTATAAAAACAAACGGGCCATTAGATTAAAAGCAAAAAACTTCATAATCATTGATGATGTACTTTTTAGGCAAAATTATGATTCAATTTTATTAAGATGCCTAGAAAAACCTGAAGCACAAAAGGTTTTGCAGGAACTACATGATGGAACAGCAGGAGGACATTTTGGAACTGACACAACAGCCCAAAAAATCATTCATGCTGGATATTATTGGCCCACCCTATTCAGAGATACTCATGAATATGTAAGGAAATGCCGAAGTTGTCAAATCTCCAGTGGAAGACAAAGAAAACCAGCTTTCCCTTTGCAACCAGTCAACATTGATCAACCTTTCGAGAAATGGGGATTAGATATCATTGGGGAAATAACTCCACCGTCCTCCAAATAACATAAGTATATCCTTACCGCTACTGATTACTTTACTATGTGGGTTGAAGCAATTCCTTTAAAGACAACAAACTCTGAAGTAATTATAGAGTTTATAGATCAATTCATCATTACCAGGTTTGGTGTCCCAAATGCTCTTGTTTTTGATAATGCATCTTATTTCTCTGGAAATGCTATGTTGATTTCGCTATTAAAAGAGGGTTTAAATTGAAATATTCTGCAAATTACTATCCCCAGGGTAATGGTTTAGCAGAGTCTACCAATAAAAATCTAGTTAAAATTATTAAGCGAACTATTGAACATAATCATAAAAACTGGCATAAATCTTTCATATTCGCTCTATGGGCTGATAAAATAACGCAGAAGGCTTCCATAGGTACTTCTCCATTCAACCTTGTATATGGGAAAGAAGCAGTGCTACCAACCAATCTATTGCTTCCTTCTCTAGCCTTAGTTTAGTTTATTGAAGAAAGCCCCTCTTCTTCTATTCAAGTTAGACATGATAAAATCTTAAAATTAGAAGAAGAAAGAGAAATGGCCAAAATTACTCATGCAAAACATAAGCAAATTATCAAGTCATCTTTTGATTCAACTTCATCCAGTTCAAAACAGTTACAGGTTGGTGATCTAGTTCTGAAATGGGACAAAGCCCATGAGGATAAAGGAAAACACACCAAGTTCCAGAAGATGTGGCTTGGGCCATTTCAGATCTACAAGAAGATAGGCCATTCGACATTCATATTACAAGATTTATCAGGAAAGAGAGATTCTCTTCTTGTTAATGGCCTCATCTTAAAGAAATTCTTCAATTGAGGAGGTAACCCCTTCTCCCTTTTTAAGTTCAATAGAATTTATAGTTTTTAGGACCATTAGGAAATAAAGTTGTAAGATATCTTCCATTGGCCTTTGCTATATTGAAAAAGTTGTTCAAAAGAAGTAGTTTTGATATTTTCTTTTAAAATAGAAGCCTTAAACAAAAGGGACAATTTCTAGGAAATTAAGTAGATTCACATTCTGAAACCCCATTTCATTTTTGTGAAATCTTCTCAAGATTTAGAAGTACTATAAATAATTTTATGGTTTTCAAACTGGTCACAAAAAGGCTATCAATATCAAAACAGAAACTAATTCAATCTTAGCATCTTCAACTCTTACCCTGTCATCCATTCTCTCTTAAGGAGAAAATTGTCCATCCCATTCATCCAAGTTTATGATTACTCAAAGTGTAATTCTAAAATATTTGATATAAAAGATAAGGGGTCTTCTTACAAGCCTGCTTACCATGATCATTGGGAAATAGTTTAACCGACATTACCAACACTGCATACCAAAACAGGATAATGGCTTATAATCATAAGACAAGGGGTCTCATCACAAGCCAACTTGTTCGGTTAGATTACAACCAGTGAATGGCATTGTCAAACAGCTGGCCACCAAACCAGGACAATGGTATTTTATCTTACAAAATAATATAAAAGGAAAAAAGAAATACAAAATATGAACGCATATTTTGAATTCATTCTTTTAATCATACTCTGAAATGGATGGGATAATGGACAGTCAAATGGTTAAAAGGTATCCCTGTCGAAACTATGAATGTTTGTTGGCAGCAGAGGCTCTACCTATGACAAAGGAGTCAATTAAAAAAGCTAAGTTGGAAAGTTTTTTGTTTTATCACTATCAACCAATAGAGGCCAATTTAAAAACTTAGAATGTATCTAATTTTAACAAGAGAAGAAATTAGCAAAAATAGCTCTTATTATATTTAGAATGTATGTATACCTAGTTATATTAGAATTCTCCTCTTTGATAAGATTTCTATACAAAGAAAGTCTATGTATTTCAATATTTCTCAGAGATAACTGTTTCTCCCAGCGAATCGCCAATTGTTGTGTTGTATAACAACCCCCCATTCCATAAAATTTTACTTTCAAAACTATAATATGAAATAGGTCCCTTTTAGATTAAATTGGTATCAACTTATCGTTCCTCAAAAGGTCCGAAAAGAAACAAAACATTATAAACCTTTTGAGACAATATATAATCGGTCTTATAATAAAAAATGAATAATTCTTTATTATTGCGATAAAGTGATTGCAAGATCGTATATCGCAATAACAAAGAATGCATAACAAAAGACCCATTGATTTTCCTCGATGCGGAAAGCACGAATAACTATCAGATATCGGGAAGGTAAGAAATTGTAACAAAAGGCCCCTCTCTTTGCTCCGATGTGATATCGCTATCGGCGATCGGGGAATGTAACATGCATGCAACTAAAAGCCCTCTTCTAAAAAGCTCCCGATACGAATTAGCGATATCGCTATCGGTGATCGGGGATTCTGTAATGACACCAATATAACTACTTAAACATTCCTCCGATCCCCGATTGCGATAAAGCTAAGCGCGACTTTCAAAAAGGATTGATAAGGCTTGGGTATATTGTGTTGAATTATTATTAAAAGCCTTTCTCTTCCCGATAGTGATTCACTTGCGCCCAACCGCCAAAACATCAAAGCCACACTTAAATGAATTATTCGGCCAATAAACGATATAATAAGAATTTAAATGATTGACAGGTTTAAACGGCCAATTAATGGAGCAATTATGCCAAAATCTCTTCAGAGATTGTATCTGTGGCAGTCTTATGTTAATCCTCCATTATTCATTGATTGATATAACTCTTTCAAACTTGGTTTGCGCCACCTATTCTCCGCATTACGTTTAGTTTATCTCCTGTGCAGAGCTCCTCCGAAGCAGTGAATTTAGGCCAGATGGGGAAGAAGTCTAAGAAATTTGGAACAGCTTCAGCTTCCGCAATAACAGGACAACACACTGCCGATCCGGGACCAAGTAAAAAAGGATTAATCTCAGACACCACATGTCTTGGTCTCGGTAATACTACTTGGCAGAGCATCTATAATCTAGTTGAGGCCGAAGAGCCTCAAGAAACATCAGTAGAAGCTACAGCAGACCCGAACCGGAAATCCGAGGCAACCCTAAAGGATTTGGCTGATTCTTACCTACACCGAATAGCGGCTCGAGAGAAAATTCTTCCATACACAGATGTGGTAAAATGGGCAGTTGAGGAAATTCCAATTACAAATAGAACATTTTGCACTATTGACAGGAGAGTATTTGGTTCATTTCAGCGTAATGATTTGAGACAAATGTACCATTTTCCCGAACCAGAGAATAGGTATAACAAAGCATTTCTAGAGAAGTTTAGAGATGAAAATGAAATTGAATCAGCACCTATACAGGAATGGAGACAAAACCCAGTGAAACACAAGCATGATTGCTCGGGTAAGTACTCTGTTGATTCCTTGTGTTCTCCTTATTGTTATGCTGGAGCGATGATGTGTAGGATTTGGGGGTTGCATGATTCCACAAAATTCTCCATAGAGATGGTACCTTTAATGGAAGCAGCATGCAATAGCGAAATAATCAATTGGGGGAATATATTATCTGATAAGTTAGCAATATCTATTCTTGAGTTTAGAAACAAATCCCGCGTTACTGATAGGTTCATTCCTCCATTTTACTTTAGTGCCTACATTTTAGATACTCTTTGTTTTAACTTCGAATTTCCTGTGCTGGGGTGGAGATGGACTCCACAGGACCCCATGCCCATTCATATCTATCACCAGAAGTTGTGGAAAGCCCATTATAAACACCATCTATATCAAGTTTGCAATGGATTTATGTTACCCATTTACTATGCAATTTTTGACAAACCTGCTCCTAAGATTTCCTGACAAGCAGAGATTGACTTGATAGCCTTAGGAACTTGGTTCAGAGAAGAAAAATTTACATATGTAAGAGTTTTCGGTAGTCATGCTAGGCCTCATGTCCTCCCCTTGTATATACCTGACAAACTATTGGCTCGAGAGATAGCATATCAGCTTACATCCGAAGGAGTTACACAGACTCTAAGGAATAAAAAGAAGCAAGTCTGGCGTCCTTTTCCTATAAGGTGTGGCATTTACACTCTGCATGACTACAAGCATGCAGAGAAAGAAGCAGAAAAGATAAATACACTTAATCTCGCCACTCTTCCTAACAGACGATTTGATCCAAACAAAGTCATCTATAATGTACTAGAACAGGAAAAACTCACTAAATTTGAACATAAAAAAGATGAGTTTGATGACCTATTCTCCTCGGCCGAGTCATTATTTCAGGTTCAAACGCTAGCTAAAATGAGATATCATGACGACGGGTTAGTCGAATTTAATAAATTTAGAGAGCAGAGGTTGCAAACTATGCCTCTAGATTTGTTAGCCATTACCCGGATGACACAGTCAAGCGAGCCTGAACAACCACTTTCCAACGAACCTCCTGCTACATCAAATTTTTTTGAAGAAGTCCAAAGAAGAGAGCAGGAGGAACTCCAGAGGAAAGAGCAGGAGGAACTCCAAAAGAAAGAACAAGAGGAAGCGCACAGGAAAGAACAAGAGAGAATATGTGAAGAGAGACAGAAAAGGCAACAGGAGCAGAGCAACAAGGATGTGGATGTTGATACCCAGATTGACCCAAGGTTGCTCCAGGAATGGCAACAATTCGATTCAATCATAAGCAATCTAGAAAGCTCAAGAGAAGTCGATACATCCAAAGCGGCTAATACACATGATACATCATCAAAAGAGGTTCCAAGCGAAGGAACCAGCGGTCTATCCCCTACTACAGACTTAGAAATAATTCCTAAAGATCCTTCGGATCAAATCATTTTGCAAGTGGAGGATATACCTCCATTGAATGTCTTTTATAGCCCAAAGACGGGGCCATAGTAAAGCGACAGCGGAAAAGGAGAAGGATTGATCAACCTTCCCTGTTCCCTGAACAAATAGTGACAACCAACATAGTTTGGAAGGAGGAGTTTGATCCTTCTGATGACCTAACAAAGTTGTCCCAATATGTTGGAGCCTATTTGGCGGCCACCATGGACAAGGCATCGAAAGTGAGTAATTTGTTAAAAGAAAAAGACCAGACAATCACTTTGTTACAAGCACAGCTATCAGAGGCACAGTAGAAAGCAGAACAATTAGAACATCAATTGTCCACGCAGCAGCAATTAAATAATCAATTGAACAAGCAGTTGCATGAAGAGAAACAGAGGGTAGATTCGAGTGCGATTCAAAAGCAGAAAGAACTATCAGAGGCATTAGCAAAATTGAAGACAATGAATGAATAGATGGTAAAGACAAAAGATGAGCAAATTGCTCAATTATTAGGGCAAATAGAGAAGTTCAAGAGTCTTTCGTAGACTGCCGATTTCAGAGCAGAAGCACTACAGATTAATAAGGCACTGGTAACACAAATAAGATTATTGTGTCATAAAATTTCTCAAGTTGAACCCCTGTGTGACATAACAGCATCAATAATCGATAAATTAGTCAATGCTAGACAAGACTTAGAGCAGGCCGATGAGACCTTAACAAATTTTCTTAATTGGTAGGACACTAATGAGGGACAGACAACAAATTTGCCTAAAATCCTAGAATCCCATAAAGAAATTTTATTTTTGGAGTGGCAATCCCAATTAATGAAGGCAGAGAGAGCAGTTTCTAGATGCAAATTATCCACAAGTAATTTGGTTGAATTAATTAACAATACTCTCTATTTATCTAATATGATCTCTCAGTTTACACTAGGTGAATTACTATCAGCCAAAACATTGGAGCAATCATGTTATCAAGAGTTGGAAAAGAATGGGAGATTGATCACAGGTATTAAAAGTTTAACTTGGGACACCTATTGGTTGTTCCTAGTAAAACCATACAGCCAGAGAGCCGCCCTCAAGTGCCTAACAGATGCAATCGGGTGTATCATTCCCGATATACACGATGCCACCTATGATGCTCAACTCAATTCTCGTCTCATCCACCCTCAAGAAGTGGAAACGGTGCTAGCGATATGCCAACTTAGGTCGAAAGGCAAACAACCAGAGTGATGAATCATGCTACTGACTACCAGATTGCTTTGGGGGAGATATTCAAGAACAAGTTGTACCAATTTAGTAGCACTTTAATTCTGTAGTTAGTTAGTTTAATTAAGTATTTATAGACCCTTTCATGTATTTAGAAGGGGTCGTAAGTTTTTGTATATGACTTAAACTTGAAGTTGCACTATTGTACTTTAGGTATATATTTTTATAAAGACTCAACCAATTATTCCAATTTTGATAACGAAGCTTTTATATGGATGCGCACTACTGCCTTTATTTAAAAGTATTTCTGAGTCGGAAGAAGGAATTCGAATTGCGATTGATGTTGGGAATGATTTGCAACTCATATGGTACTACTATCTGTGTCTGAATTCATTCTTTTTATGTGAATTGTTATTTGATCATTCTTGCTATTATTGAATATATGCATGTGTTTTAACAGCATTCTTTATTGTTGGACACCTAATCCTAAAGGGTTAGCGTGGAAGTTGAATGGACAAAGCAGTCCAAGAGACCTTGGGATCTGAATCCCAAGAGTCACCTATTGTACTATAAATATGTATCTTATGTTAATAAAAAATACAATCACTGATTTATCTTTCCATCTGTTTCGCTGTCCATGTGAGTTTAACATGGTATTAGAGCGGGCGATCTCCTGCCCTGCTCAAATATGAGCCACTTATTTTCCGTGGGCTTTCTTACATGCCAATCCTGTACATTCATATAATTCATATAATTGTCAGTGCTATATTAGGAGTTGCCTGACAGTCCCTGCGATTCTTCACCTACCACTCTGCTGTTTATCAAATATGTTAGCGTGCATGCAATTATGAAATTGGTCAGAAATTTGTGGAGACCGCAGTGCGTTCAAATGCTATACCACTGCATTGCGTTAAGTGATACCAGGTATCGTATGTTACGTTGAATAACACATCTTTCATAACGCATATGTTACGATTCTGTCATAACGCATATGTTAGGCATCTGTCATAACCCATATGTTAAGATTGAATAACGCATCTGTCATAACTCATATGCTACGCAAACGCATCTGCATAACGCTCACCCCTGGCGTCGGAGCTAACCTGCTTGTAAGACGAGTATGAATTCCTTACAACATTTTACCTCTGCTCGATATTTCTGGATGACGAAGAGTTTCCTATGCAAACTTGTGATGTCTGCCCAAATCTTTGTTGAAAGGGGTTGGTAGACGTTACAGGTGCGGACGACATATTAACTGCAAGATTATCATTTACAAGTCTTGACGCTGCCATCTCCGTGGAGCTCCGGGCTTCTGAGACCTGAACAATATCTCGTAATATGGCAATCATCGATAGAGGTGTCAACAATAAACAGTTGATATAAATCATTGTGTACAGATATGTTAACGTACCAGCTTATGGAGGAGATTGTTCTCTTCGAGCAATTCACGCTCCTGAACTTCAGTATAAAAACAAGTCGCGTCACAGGCTAACCTGCTTGACGCTCAAGCTATGGAGAATACGGGTGGATGCATCTGAACTGCGCCATGGATTTCTACACTCGATCCTTTTGTTTGATGACGTGAAGTGGAATTGGTTATTGAGGCTGCTGCTGCGCATCGCTGATACAGTATTGTTCTTCGCGTGACAGACCCCCGCAGGGAGTTTATCTCTTTCACTCGAAATTGTAGTCTTGTTGGTTCTATTACGAGGTGCATTGGAGTCATGTGCTTTCATTCTTTAGGTATGGTTTGCATGGAGCGGTGTTACATGTTTTGGCTATGGTGCTAAGTGACACGAGTTTGCTCCATTTTCTGGTGTGGCCATCTTCGAATGTCTCCATCATCATGTTGTTAGTTTGTAAGGCGTCTAGTTCTTGCGAAGTGTGTTGCACATAGAATAACTGTCCTCTCTGCATCGAGGAGGGCTACTTCTTTGACTTTTCGAAGAGCAGTGAGAGAAATATGTTGAGTAGAAAAAAGAGCAACTGTGTTCGCAAGGAGGAACGTGGAATGGACATTCAGAACCGTTGTTTTTCTGTCTACCCTACGCAGCCAGCTCTCTGCGTGTAAAGAAAAAGAGTTTGATTAAAAGTTCGACTGCTAAAGGAAGAACACACCCTGCAGAGACAAAGTTCGGCTGCCAAAGGAAGAACGCACCTTGTAGAGACAAAGTTCGGCTGCCAAAGGAAGAACGCACCCTGCAAAGACTGATGCGATGCTCCCTTCGCCGTTGTGAAGAAAAAAGGGAGACGCCGGAAAAAAAAAAGGTTGAAGTCTGCCGTTAAGAAGGACTCCGGGAAAAGAAACATATATACCTGTCGCTGCAGAGAAAGGAAGAGCCAGAAACATTTTTGAAGTCTGACGCCTGCTGGTGGTAGGAAATTTGCTGCCAGAAGGAGAGAAAGAAAGCTGCTTGAAAATTCCGCTGTTGTGTAGACCAGAACAATATGCTGTGAAGGTTGCATTCCGCTAGAGGAAGGCCAGAGGTCATTTATTTTTAAGAAATCCTATTCGAACTTCGGGTAGCATCAAAGCAGAAAACCACTGTTGAAGCTGAGCCGCTGTTTTCTAAAGAAATCCGGATTATTTCTGGCCTTCAAAACTTCAATAGTGATAGTGTTGCTTCTGTGGCGACTGCAGCAAAACAGGGAGGAGCAACGCATGTGGACATTGCATGTGACCCAGAGCTTGTAAAATTGGTAATTAGCTTGACTCGTCTTCCAGTTTGTGTTTCTGCAGTGGATCCAAAAGCTTTTCTTACTGCAGTAGAAGCAGGAGCTCACATGGTTGAGATTGGAAATTATGACTCCTTCTATTCCACTGGAAGATTATTTTCTTCAGAAGAGTGAATTCAAATCCTCCTGCTAAACATAGCATGCACAGTACAGTAGAGAAGACCTTTTATATTGAGCCTGCATAACAGCTATTTGCAGAAAATCATTTGTTATCATGCAAATCTGGTATCTCAAATATTGAAGTGGACTATTGTTTTCTTTGAAGAAAGTGGCAAGATCAGAGGATACTGATTCGTACCCCAGTCAAGGCATATGAACATTCAAGTCCGGTCCATAACAGTGTTATAATTGTTGAATTTTTGTTAGCCATCATTTCTGATTCAAAAGGGAAGGAGTATTTGAAGGATCCAAATGTTATTTTTCTGCATTAAGACAGATGGCCAGAATCAGTGAAGTATTAGAGTTCATGAAAACTCTTATACAATCTACTGTTGATGACACATTAAAAATCAGCAAAGGATCTCTCTCAGAAATTCAGACATGTCTACAAAATGCACAGGAAAAGATCGATTTTTTGCAGCTGGAATCACAGCTACAACAAGAAGAGCTACATCAAAATAGACATCATTCTGAACCTGTTTTTGTTCAAAACATTGAGACAACCACCCATCAGCAGCATGTTAATAATGGTACAGTTCATTCAAATAAAGCAGCAGTTGTATATGCAGATGCAGAGGTTCAGTCTGCACTTCCCAAGCCCATCATCAGACCTTGGGAACAGCTTGTCCACAACAAGCACAGAACTGGTCTTGGATATGACAAGGACTTGTCCTTTCATATTCCAGACTATGCCAAGCCCATTCAGTTTCAGAGTGCTGGATTCATTTATGACAGTTCACCTGCTCCTTATGACAGTTCAGTTTCAGCTGTTCCAGATTCTGCCCCTCTTCCACAGCAACAACAACAACAAAAACAACAGATCGTGAAATGCCAACACTGTGATCGAGTTGGCCATATGAAAGATCACTGTTTTGATCTTCATCCATGTGAGCACTGTCATAAAACCAACCATTCTTCACACAGGTGCTTCAAAAACAAACGTCCTGCAAGAACAAAGATTCATCTTGGATGGATCGCTTCTTGGCAATGGGCATCAACAGCCAAGAAGATATTCCAAACACATGTCAGAACTTGTTCCAGAGTACTGAACAGTCTTGCAGTTGAGTTTTCTCCATCTTCTCACCTTGTATCTGACAGGGGGGGAAATGATAGTCATCTACAAGCTTCAAAGTCACATCAAGCGAGCCTGAGCCACAACCTGCCACACCAGTTTCAGAGTTGCAGCCAGAGACAAAGATGCCCGTGATCACAGATTGAGAACACTTCCTCTAGCAGAAGGCACCAGCTTCTTGCCAGTTTTGGAAGAGTTCCAGGAATTGCATTAAGCATTCCAGAGTTGTTGGTTATCCTTAAACCATCACAGGTTGAGACTTCCCTTTTCAGGTTGAAGTTTTACCTTTTATGCGGGGTGAGACCTCCCTTTTATGGTTGAAGGTTTCCCTCTTTAAAACAATAGGATCACTTCCTCTAGCAGAAAACTTCAGTTTCTTGCCAGTTTTGGAAGAGTTCCGGGAACTGCACTAAGCATTCCAGTGTTGGTGGTCATCCTTAAACCACCGCCCTTTATACCAACATTTCATAGAGCACATTCAGCCTAGTGCTGCCATGTATTTTTTGCACATTTTGTATTACAGCTCTCTTCTTGGACTCATACATAACCCTTCGGATTAAGGGGGGGAATGTTGGACACCTAATCCTAAAGGGTTAGCGTGGAAGTTGAATGGACAAAGCAGTCCAAGAGACCTTGGGATCTGAATCCCAAGAGTCACCTATTGTACTATAAATATGTATCTTATGTTAATAAAAAATACAATCACTGATTTATCTTTCCATCTGTTTCGCTGTCCATGTGAGTTTAACATTTATACTTTCCACTATTGGATGTTTACAGCGTGCTTTTCTTCTAATCATACATGTATCAGTAATATAAAAAGATAAGTGTAACAATGTTTTATTAATTACTTTGTTCAACTATTTGAACAAAGCAATTATTATAGGAATGAATGTCTATGTTTATTGAATAGAGTCATCTATATGCCTATTGATGAACAGAGAACATCAAACGTTGCTCTTAAGAATAGAAGCTTCCCAGGATAGAATAGTCATTTGTATTATCGCTTTTAGATTAAGTCATCCATTCATTATCACTTATTAGAAAACTAGTCACTTATCCATCCCTTTTTATTCATTACTGGGAAACTGGTCCCATTATATCCAGTCGGAGCCACCATCCCAAACGGAAAAGGAGCTGTATTAAGGTCCGGACCAGGTGGTTATCCCCCGATGTTGATGTAACGATTTTCGAGGCATCAACACTTCCCAAGGGTAAACTGGAGCAAGTGGATACATGCAAAGGTTGTACCTTGGGTAAGTATGGAAAATATTCCTTTCTGGATCGAGATAGTCGAGCTGGAGCAATCCTGGAGCGAGTTCATACAGATGCGTGTGGACCATTCTTGACAGCCTCCACTACTAAACAAAGGTACTATGTTGTTTTTATTGATGATTTTTCTTGTAGATGTTGGAACTACTTCATGCAAAAGAAGAATCAAACCTTCTCAAGATTTTGTGAGTTCAAATCCTTGGTTGAGAAAGAATCTAGAAAGAAAATAAGGACCTTGCAAAGCGACAATGGTGGAGCGTATGTCTCCCAATAGTTTAAGGACTTCTGTGCAGCAGAATGAGTTAAACGAGTTGACGGCACCCCATAACCCACAGAAAAATTAGGTGGCCGAAAGGAAGAACAGATCGATTGTGGCAGTAGCTCGGGCGATGTTGCATGACCAATCCTACCACTTCATTTGTTGGCTGAGGCATGCCATGCAACAATATACTTTCAAAATATAGGCCTGCATCGTATACTGGGGATGAAGACACTCGTGGAGGAATTTTCCAGGAAGAGACCAGATGTGAGTCACTTCAGGATCTTTGGATCATCGGATTATTGCCATTTGACCAAAGATGCCTGGAAGAAGCTAGAGCCAACAATTGAGTTGGAGATACTTGTGGGGTACACTGATACACCCCACAACTATCGAGTGTTCTTTCCTAATAGTTAGAGGATAGTGGTACACAAAGATCTGAAGTTTGACAAGTAGAAGGCCATGCGAGTTTCCCTTGAGAGGGAGCTCAAGTTGCATGCAGAGGAAGAACTTTTGGTTCCTAAGGAGGAGGAGCCTCAGACTGATGCGGAGCATCTGCATGCAGAGGATCCAGGAGTGGGGACATCCACTCATGCAAAGGATCCAGAAGTGGAGACATCCACTCATGTAGAGTCTTCCAGAGATGGGTAGAAACACTCAAGGGAAGTTGAAAAATTGGTGATGGATGTGAGAGAGAATGTGGGACAACAATCCTCTCAACACAGAAAGAGGAGATCACTTGAGCAGTACACTAGTTACATGGCCTTGGTTGGGGAGTGTGTAGAGACTGAACCATCTTCTTTTGAGGAAGCAGTGCAGTAGCCAGTCTGGGTTGATGCTATGGTGGAGGAGTATGACTCCATAGTTTTGAGTAGTGTTTGGGATGTTGTCCCAAGACCGGAGGACAAGTTAGTGGTGAGTTCTTGATGGATTTATAAGGTAAAGCAAGCAGCTGATGGCAGTGTGGAGAAACATAAGGCAAGGTTTGTTGCCTGTGGTTTCTCACAGGTCGAGGGGATCGACTATGATGAGACTTTTGCTCCTGTAGCAAGGTACTCATCTATCAGACCGATGTTGGCATTATCAATACAAATGGGTTGGAAGATCCATCAGATGGATGTGAAGACTGCGTTCCTCAATGGAAAGATTGAGGAAGAGGTGTACATAGAGTAGCCGGAAGGATTTGAGACCTTCGATTGTGAGTCGCATGTGTGCCGACTCAAGAGAACTTTGTATGGGCCGAAGCAAGCACCTCGTGCTTGGTACACCAGGATTGACAACTATTTCACCGGATTGGGCTTCACAAAGAGTGAAGTGGATGCAAACCTTTACCACATCATGGTAGAAGGTAAGCCATTGATCATTGTTCTTTATGTTGATGATCTGATATTGATAGGTGATGATCAGTTGATCAAGTCTTGCAAGGAGGACCTTGAAAGAGAGTTCGAGATGACAGACATGGGTCTTATGCACTACTTTCTAGGCATGGAAGTGTGGTAGAAGGATGGGTAAGTATTTGTGTCTCAAGGCAAGTATGCCAATGAGATACTCAGGAGATTCCACATGGAGAAGTGCAAGCCCATGCAGACTCCTCTAGTAGGTAACTGGAGGAAGGAGGATGCTACTTTAGGTGAGGTAGTAGCTGCTACTATTTATCAGCAACTTGTGGGTTCATTGATTTATTTAGTGAACACACGACCATATTTGTGCTTTGCGGTGAACTAATTGAGTCAAGCTATGGTTCAACCTACCAACTTGTTTTGGAAGGCAACGAAGCATGTGCTGAGATACCTCATAGGCACATCTCACTATGGATTATGGTATAGATGGACAGAGGGAGTGAAGCTTCAAGGCTTCACGGATGCAGATTGGGCAGGGAGTCCATTAGATCGGAAGAGCACTTCAGGAGGAATTTTCAACCTTGGTTCAACTGTAGTTTCTTGGTACAATAGGAAACAAAGGTTAGTTGCACTTAGCTCAGTAGAGGCTGAATACATGGTTTCCAGTCAGGCAACTCGTGAGGCCATTTGGATGTAGAAAATTCTAGTTGGATTGTTTGGTTAGAGGATGGATCCTACCGTGATTTATTGTGATAATCAGAGTTGTATCAAACTCTCTGAGAATCCAGCATTTCATGACAGGTCCAAGCACATCAATATCTGGTATCACCATCTTCGATACTGTGTGGTGAAGAGGATCATGTTGTTGCTATATGTTTCGACCGAGGAGTAGGATGCAGATATTTTGACTAAGGCATTGTTAAAATGCAAATTTTAGTTCCACAGAGACAGGATTTGGGTGACAGATAATCCCTTTCTTGTTGATAGGGAGTGTTGAAAATAGCAACAAGAAATGCTAAATATAGAAGTGCTAAAAATAGCATTGCTATAAATAGCATTTCGGGATACATTCCAATTTTAGTTAGTCCCTAAACTAAAATTGAGAATTAAAATTCGAATTTGATCTTAGCAGCTATTTGAAAAATAATTAATTAACTCATCTTGAGTTAATTAGTTAGAGAAAATCAAACATGAAGTCTATGTGAAGACATGCAACAGTTTTCCCTTTGATTGAGGAAGTTGTCCCTTAATTAAAGTGATCAGGATGAGTTGTACTTTGAGTTGTAATTAGTTAGCTTAGTTAACTGAGTTAAGTCCGGTTAGATTAGTTCCAACAGTTTGTGGAACTGATTGTGAGTTCAGTTAGTTAATGCATGCATGCATGTAACTACTGTACTTCAGGTAACTAAATATTCTCTCATAAATAACTCAAGCATGTCCGTTTAGTCAAAGACCCAATTGATAGCAGAGGATGGGACAGTGTACTATTAGTTGCAGGAATATTCCATTGAGGATATCTCTTGCATGCAGAAGGAATTCATTCCTTGAGGATTGCGCAGTTATTTCTGAGTTTGGAGACTTGTGTGAGAAGGGAATTCACACAGGTGGTAGCCAGAGGACCCAGGAGAAACTGCGCAAGGAAATAGGAGGCTTGGAGGACTGAGGGAAGGCATATGTTGTGTCTATTCAGTCTATGAGCAGCATTGAGGGATTGTACTGAGAGCTGGATAGCTTGTGAGCTAAAGCTTTTTGTAATCTAGAGATATTTCCACTTGTATGATAATATAGAGATCGGGGTTTTTAGCTGAGGCTTTCCCCAGAGTATTCTTCTGTGTTCATGTGTGATTGATTTCTCATTCTCTGTTATATGTGTTCTATTTGATCTTGCTCAAAATTGATTAAGCTTCCGCAAGTTTGTTTGTAGAAGTAGATCAAGTATTTTTCTTTAGTATATTGCATTATCAGGTGATCTACAGTGGGAAATTTCTACACAAGGCATTAAAGAGACAAACTAGTTCCTTTTGGGAGCAAGGAGTGGCTCCAACGTTCCACTATTGGAGCTAGTGGTGTTCATTGTATACATGTGTCTTGGAAATTTTACTTAATATCAAAAGCCTCATGGCCAACACGTTCTTCATGCATGGATTATGAATATTTGTAAAACTATTTTGTGGATGTTTGTAGTTCATGTTTGCTTTCATTTGTGCTAAAGTAGTTGGACAATTTCGGTTATTTTAGTACTTATCATATTGAGAATGTGTTGTAATGGTTGTTATAGATGTCCCATCCATGTGGACTATTCCACATGATAGTAGACATATATTTCTCATTGATTAGTTGCAATTATTGTCACATATTTTTTGGACTATTTCGCTAGATGTTAGACAAATCCTGCTTGGTTATGTGTGTCTCTACTAGGGTGGTACTATTACCTCTCTCTTAGAGGCTCACTTCTTTCTCTCCCTCCACAGTAGAAAAACCATGACACATTTACAACCGAATACTCACCAAGCACACTTACTTGCTTTTCGAAGGCACATTTGCATTCCTCTTTCTTGTTGATAGTTAGAACCAAGGAAAATATTCAAAAATATATGGTAGTTGAGCTGATATCCCAGATGGGCTCCTATTCCAAACGATGTGAGGTATAATTGAGACTTCACATCAGAAAGACCCCTTGGTTGACGGATTTACAACATCGTCAACAATTTATAAAAATATGTTATCAAAATTATTAAATATTATTTAAATATTTTAAAGTTAAACAATATAAATAATGATATTATATATTTAATGATAAATAATAAAAGTTAATATTAAAATCTAAAGTCAATTTATCTATTTAATAAATATTTTATATTATGATTCTATAAATAATATTGTTTATTAAAATTTAAAATTCATTCGAAAATTAATGTGTAAAAATAAAGGGTTTTCTGACCATAAAATATAATTTTCATAATTTTATATGTATTAAATTAGTCCCTACCATTTGGCAATGGCCAGGGACTATAGTAATCGATTATGCCCATCTTAGCATTAGTTCACCTATTTTCTAATCCCACTAATCACGATATAACCAAAGTTTCTCGACAAAGACCTATTTGCCATCCAAAGTTTTCTGATACATATTTATTTTCCTTCTTATTTGGCCTCTTCCCGAGGTCGAAGAGCAAAACCATATGTTATAATTAGTAATTTTTTTTCGTATTTTCAAACTAGTAAATACTAGCTAAATTAATGCTAGCATTAGCGGAGCACATTAAATGCCAGTTCTGTTTCACCGGCATACATGGCAAGTTTAATATGTTTCCTTTCCTAGCTTTCCCTTTTTGACGTCTGGATCTTTCCGACACTGCCATTTGGGCCTTTGTAACACTTATGTGGCGCTGGGATCTCTAGAGCTAGGTTTAATACCTTATTGTTGAGAATCCCAGGTCTCTGTCTTCATACCATAACAATCTCAGATCTCCAGAGCTCGTTCAGGGCATGGCTGTTAGCCGAAGAACCTTGTTTTGCTTCCAGAATACCCTTCTTTTGCTTCTATTTCGTTGCTAGTTTAGGGCATGGCTGGATCTTAATGTCGGGGTGAACAAATCAATGTTTTTCTGGATTTTCCTTGACTTGATATGTTCTTGACTCCAGTAATAAGATAACAAGAGTAGAATAAGCTTAAATTATTATCTCCTATTTCCTAGTCATCTGCATTTTTCTAGTGCTGCACCTCCTGTAAAACATTGATAAACATTCGAATTAAAATAGATATTGTGTTGTTATTAATTTAAACAGATATTGATCTGATTAACTATCGAATTTAATATGTTATTGTTGATAATTCTTGTTAATGTAGACCTTGCTTAATTTGAATGGAACTATTTCTTGTTACTGTAAATGGAACTATTTCTTAATTTGAATGGAACTATTTCTTGTTACTGTAGACCTTTTGTTCATTTTGTTGTTGTACAACATAACAATTTTTTGTTCATTTTGTTGTAGTTTGTAGTTTCTGAAATCGTGAAGCAGCTTCCAGTTCGGAACTTTCTTAAATAGCTTCTCGTTAGGAACTTTTAAGAACTTTCTTACGCTGGACTTTTAAGAACTTTCTTTTAAGCTGAACTTTTAAGAACTTTCTTAAGCAACTTCTTGTTCGGAACTTTTTCTTAGGCTGGACTTTTAAGAACTTTCCTTTAAGTTGAACTTTTAAGAACTTTCTTAAGCAGCTTCCTGCTACTAAAGGAGTTTAGGTCCGTAGTTGTGGGGGGGAACTGCACTTTATGAAAGTCAAGGGTTGGGGGGAAGTGTGCTCTATGCTTCTCGACCCCGATGTATATGGTGACACAGATATTTGCATATGGGGGATGTCACCCAAGGAGCACGAAGCTTGCTGTTACATTCTATACTATTTGAATAACCTATTTATGCAAGTTTCTTTCTCAAATATAAAGAACTTTGACAAAAATCCTTAAACTCTGCATTCATACCTTCTGAGGAGAGTATATAGCAGTTTGCAACATTTGTTTTCCTATTGCAAATTACATTTTATACATGGAATGCAGAGTTTACTGTGCTAGAGTAGATCAAATTACAACATTTTAATCTGTTGTTAAAAAAATATAATCTGCTGAAATTTTTTGTTTATCTGCTTTCATTTAATATTGCAATCAGAATATCATAACCTGCTAAGGGCATCATGTTATAATATTCTTTACAGAATTGGAATCTGTTAGTGTTTCTTAGGATCATAGCATCAGGTAGTAACAGTATTCATACCAGAATTTAGCTATAAAAATTGATTTCAAATTAGGCCCATAACATATGGGTTCACCGTCAGATGCATGAAGTGGATGAAGGGCATCACCTAGTTCAAACAAAGATACGCCGACTCGAGCTCCCATCAACATTGGCGCTAGAGGCTGCATCTTGGTCATGCTAATAAGGACTGATATGGTGATGAAGGTTATTCTCCAGCCTGATACAAACTTCAGAAAATTTGTCCCTCTATTAAACTGAGTTCGACCCTTTTCTGATGGTGGTTTTTCAGCCTACAGGTTTTCGAGGGAAACTAGTGGATTCCAAAATTCCTGGTAAATCAATGGATTCCTAAATTTCTTGCAAAAATCAACGGATTCTGAATTTTTTTGCAAAAATCTCAGCTTTTTCAGAGTTTATTAGATTGCTAGGTTTCCATGTTTCGCTCACCTGTTAACTATACAAACTCCAATTGGATTGGAGCTAGACATTACTGCTCCCAGCTGGACATTACTGCTCCAGGAGTCAACATATTGGTCGGGTCCTTTGCATGACTATATGGAGCGTCTCGGCTATGAAATCTGCTCTAAGCCCCCACGTGATCCTCTGTAGCTTACCAGAATGAATCTTCTACCGCACGAAAGAAAAGGAAAGCAACTTCTCTGCAACCTCTCTAGGCTACTGCACCACGAGTCGTAGGTGCGAATGCTTTGATTCAATTGGGCTCTCGCCTCCCTGCTCGGTGATGGTCAAATTGTTGGTGCCAAAGAAAATGTTAACTGCAGGTGCCAAAGCACTATTTCCCTCCTGCATGGGAATTTTAATTCATATTGAATATGTTTCTAAGCCATATATGACATTTGTTGAAGGCATATAAACACATATCTAAAGGCATGACATTTGTTGAAGGCATATAAACACATATCTAAAGGCATGGTAAGAACAATTTGTTGAAGGCATATAAACACATATGTTTTATTTATATGGTAGAGTTGCATGAGACGTATTACATACACATGTATTAATTGGCTTGACTTCGATTATTAGAATAACTGGACACATACCGTTCCTGAAATGGATACAAACGTCTAATGTGAATAAAAAAGGTATAGCTCTTCTTCCAGGTGTTCCATAAACTACACGTCAGATTTATCAGTAAGGCATGCTAATAGTTAATTAACTACGACAGTATTTCTCACATGGCGTTACAGTAATTAACGATAGGTTTACTCTTGCAACCAATATCCAACATCTATTTATTCTCACTTAATTTGTGCTTCAATGGGCATTCGTGATCCCAGATGAAAATTCTATAGCTCTTGCTGGTGTATGACGTCCCTACCAAAAGTATTGCAACCCTTGATGGTGTATGAGATCCTAATATTCTGGTCATGGAATACCTTGCTCAGTATGACATTGCCAATTTCATCTTGGGTTAATGTGAAGAAAGGTCATGTTTAGGTTCATCCATGTTATGAGCCACCAGCTGAAAAATCTAATCCTTGTATGAGGCTGACAGTTGTCCTTGAGTTCTGAAGCTTATCAATTCCCTTGCAAGCCATTAGGTCATTATCTTCTATTCGTGGAATACTTTGTGCACTGCTACACACTGTTACCTTCATTGTGGGTCAATTTGGAGAAATGTCTTCTTTTGGATCATCTCCTCTATACTTTACTTTTATTATGTTAAACCAACTTTGCTGATGGTTTTTTACAGTGAAGCATGCAAATGTTCCTAACCCTTTGTACCATGAGATGCTAACGATACGGAAGGAACATCAGTGAATTAGAAAGCTTCATGAAGAAGAGGTACTTCCAGAATATTTCCATATAGCTTCTCTATTCTAAATTTGCTAAATTTGTTGTGCAAGATTTGCTATATTTATTCAACCAATATTTATTATTTTACCTAGATCCTGATGTTAGCTTATTGGAAGCTGCCTAAGTATGTGTATGAACTTGGAGTGTCATTTTAAGATCACTACATACATTTCTTTCTATTTATGACAGAATACACAAATCAGAGTTCAGTTTGAGAAGGAATTGGAAGAGCTGAAGAGAAGATACACTACATTACTTCAGGAGGAGGATTACACATTTCACAGAGAGTTTCAGGTTTTTGTTGTTGTTGCTACCTACTGTGTCTTCTCTTTGCCCTTCTTCTTCTTTGGACACTAAGAAGCATAGTGACCTTGCTGCAAACAAAGTACTTGATCATGTTTACGTCATTCTTCTTTCCAGGCTGATGCCCTTCTCTGTCACTTTTACCTGCCTTGGTGAAAACATTCCCTTTTCCCTTTCTTTGTCTTGTTGATGAAGGCCACTTTTCATCACCATCTCCCTGCTCGTTGGATCTAGACTCCGCTCAAGTATCCTTTTGAATGCAGTCATCCCATACTGTCTACTAGTTTGGAAGGTTCTCTTGTGCACAGATGCCCTTCACAAAAAAACCTTTTTATAACAAGGACATGCTAATGATGTTTTTATAGTTGTAGTCTTTCAATGAAATATACAGCAAGTTATAAATATCTAATGTTATCAGGATCTTTGCATTAAAAAAATCCTTGCATTAAAAAGATCCTTGTCATGAGAAATTTAGGATACATGACTAAAATAGTTACCCATAAGAACATAGATTTGGAGAGAGTAATATTGTATTAAAATCCTCCTGTGTTACACTGTACAAGACAATTCCCTCTCAAGTCTCTCAACTTCGTTCCTTAAGATTCATACGAATGGTTCATGATCTCATCACCTTTCTTAGGACACGTTTCTCTTATAAACACAGTAAAATTTTCAGGTTTACTCTTGCAACCAATATCCAACATCTATTTATTCTCACTTAATTTGTGCTTCAATAAGCATTCGTGATCCCAGATGAAAATTCTATAGCTCTTGTTGGTGTGTGACGTCCCTACTAAAAGTTTTGCCACCCTTGATGGTCTATGAGATCCTAGTATTCTAGTCATGGAATACCTTGCCTAGTATGACACTGCCAATTTCATCGTGGGTCAAAAGATTTCAGCTATATCATTTTTCTTCGAGGTATGATTCAAATTCCTCAGCTGAGGAAGAAAAATCACTTCTTAAGCTCCTCATCAAGGTTCCTTTCACTTGTCCACAATAAGTCCACTTGTAAAATATTGGTTAGGGTCTACAAGATCAAAATGTGTCTCTAACTTGAAGAAAAACTCCTTTCATCTAGAATTTGTGTTAGATCACTATACTTTTCATCACAAGGGAACTCAGAAATTGTTATAGGAATATGCCTCAGAAGTCTTGGCTTTCATTTTAGAGATATACCACAAGACAAATGATGCTCGACCTTTGTCATAAGATTGAGGTTTCTCAATTTATTTCATCAAGTGTCTGCTTGAGGTATTTTGGCCTCTAAATTCTAATATTTTCGGCCTATCAGATCTGAAACATATTAAGATTTGGATCACATGTTTTGTGGTTTGTTCAAAGTCCATCTTTAATACCAATTTTTGATCCTTCTCATAAATGAAAGGAGGAGAGAATCCTCGATCTTGGATTAGGGCTTCGACCCTTTTCTCCACTGTAAGCCCAGAATATTTACACACCCTAGTGAAGGAATATTCAGGATCATCAAGTAATTTTGCTTCCTTTACATCATCAACCTTGCTTATTGAAGCTGAATCACATGTCTCAAGATGACTTGTAGATTTTTCACACTTAGAGATCTGGGAGTGCAATCAAACTTTGTTGGCTTTGTTTATGACTGAAACAATTGATTCCTTTCCACTTTGGTTTCTGAGAAGAGTTCTTCCTTGGTAATGAGTATTAGCATCTTCTAATTGGTTGGTCTTTTATTAGACATAACAAGGAGAGATCATTAAAGATAAGAGAGTCTCTAGATGCACAACCTCGATCACTTCAAGATCATTCTTCCTTGGAAAAAACACTTTCTATGTTCAGGACTTACCAATAGGTGTTCTTTAATGATTCTGTCCTTTTGATAACCACAACAATCAAATTGAGTTGGCTATGGATATCTTGGCCCCTTGTACAAAGGTCGATTTGAGGTATAACATTTCTAGGATTTTTGATTCTAGCTAGAGAGGCTTGCACATATTTTATGTCCATAAAATTGCCTTTAAAAACAATGACCAAAATAAAAATTCAGGACAGAATTTTTGGATATGGTCTCGAGCTCTTTGAATCTCCTCATGCTACTCAATCATTGAAGAGGTCTTGTGGCTCGAAGCTTTAAGACTTGAGTCAATTTATTTCATCAAGTGTCTGCTTGAGGTATTTTGGCCTCTAAATTCTAATATTTTCGGCCTATCAGATCTGAAACATATTAAGATTTGGATCACATGTTCTGTGGTTTGTTCAAAGTCCATCTTTAATACCAATTTTTGATCCTTCTCATAAATGAAAGGAGGAGAGAATCCTCGATCTTGGATTAGGGCTTTGACCCTTTTCTCCACTGTAACCCCAGAATATTTACACACCCTAGTGAAGGAATATTCAGGATCATCAAGTAATTTTGCTTCCTTTACATCATCAACCTTGCTTATTGAAGTTGAATCACATGTCTCAAGATGACTTGTAGATTTTTCACACTTAGAGATCTGGGAGTGCAATCAAACTTCGCTGGCTTTGTTTATGATTGAAACAATTGATTCCTTTCCACTTTGGTTTCTGAGAAGAGTTCTTCCTTGGTAATGAGTATTAGCATCTTCTAATTGGTTGGTATTTTATTAGACATAACAAGGAGAGATCATTAAAGATAAGAGAGTCTCTAGATGCACAACCTCGATCACTTCAAGATCATTCTTCCTTGGAAAAAACACTTTCTATGTTCAGGACTTACCAATAGGTGTTCTTTAATGATTTTGTCCTTTTGATAACCACAACAATCAAATCGAGTTGGCTATGGATACCTTGGCCCCTTTTACAAAGGTCGATTTGAGGTATAACATTTCTAAGATTTTCGATTCTAGCCAGAGAGGCTTGCACATATTTTATGTCCTCAAAATTGCCTTTAAAAACAATGACCAAAATAAGAATTCAGGACAGAATTTTTGGATATGGTCTCGAGCTCTTTGAATCTCCTCATGCTACTCAATCATTGAAGAGGTCTTGTGGCTCGAAGCTTTAAGACTTGGGTCAATTTATTTCATCAAGTGTCTGCCTGAGGTATTTTTGCCTCTAAATTCTAAGATTTTCGGCCTATCAGATTTGAAACATATTAAGATTTGGATCACATGTTCTGTGGTTTGTTCAAAGTCCATCTTCAATACCAATTTTTGATCCTTCTCATAAATGAAAGGAGGAGAGAATCCTCAATCTTGGATTAGGGCTTCGACCCTTTTCTTCACTGTAAGCCCAGAATATTTACACACCCTAGTAAAGGAATATTCAGGATCATCAAGTAATTTTGCTTCCTTTACATCATCAACCTTGCTTATTGAAGTTGAATCACATGTCTCAAGATGACTTGTATATTTTTCAAACTTAGAGATCTCGGAGTGCAATCAATCTTCATTGGCTTTGTTTATGATTGAAACAATTGATTCCTTTCCACTTTGGTTTCTGAGAAGAGTTCTTCCTTGGTAATGAGTATTAGCATCTTCTAATTGGTTGGTCTTTTATTAGACATAACAAGGAGAGATCATTAAAGATAAGAGAGTCTCTAGATGCACAACCTCGGTTACTTCAAGATCATTCTTCCTTGGAAAAAACAATTTCTATGTTCAGGACTTACCAATAGGTGTTCTTTAATGATTCTATCCTTTTGATAACCACAACAATCAAATTGAGTTGGCTATGGATATCTTGGTCCCTTGTACAAAGGTCGATCTGAGGTATACTAGCCAGAGAGGCTTGCACATATTTTATGTCCTCAAAATTGCCTTTAAAAACAGTGACGAAAAAAAGAATTTAGGGCAGAATTTTTGGATATGGTCTTGAGCTCTTTGAATCTCCTCATGCTACTTAATCATTGTAGAGGTCTTGTTGCTCGAAGCTTTAAGACTTGAGTCATAGATAAAACTTCTATAACAGATCTCCTAAGATGATAAATAACCTTATAGTATTCTGACCTTTTGCAATCTTCTTGATCTCTGAGGTTCTAAGACTGAAACATAAATCTATGTCTATTGGAAACTGAAACAGAAATCTATGTCTATAGGATGGGGGGAATAGTGGAAACAAAATACCAAGGTTTTCCTAGCACATCAGAATCTGTTGAATTCGCACCACAAAGATCAAATAATAATGCACTTGACTACTATGTGTAAGCAAGGGAGTTCACAATTTCATGCCCAATTTGATCTTAACTACATAGGATAGTCAATCTTTACAAATTTTTAAACTAGTGTGACCTTTATTGTCATAGAATGGTAATTTTTCCTAGCTACATAGCTGAGCAGACACCTTCCGCAAGATATGAAGGCCAGTACTGTCCAATGCTCTGCCCATTTACTGGCTCAGTCACGCTAGCGCAGAAAAGCATTCTACCCCACTCAATGCAGGGACTTGCTGCCTCGCAGCTTCCCTTGTTTATACTATATTGAGTTTTAAATATTTAATATTTTTTAAATATAAGATTAAAATAATTCTAATTTAAGAAGTCAATGAAGATGCCTATGTTATTAGATATGAAATTTAAGTGCTATTTAAAGCTTTATTTTAAAAAGGACATGGCCCTTCGTGATGACAAATGCTCAAAAAAAAAAAATTAAAAGAACTTTGGTGAAGAATAAAGTGGGCCATGGGGATGACCACATCTCAAAGAGCGGTTCACGACGAGGAACAATCATTCCATATTTAGTTTGCATCCAATCACCTCATTCAAAAACTCAAAAGTACTATTCAAAAGTAACTACATACTTCATATTTCTTACCATAGGAAGATAAGTATTATCAATTCTCTAAGATTGCTTCATTCTTTTATGACCATGCTGGGTTATCCTCTTTTGCTAGGATTGTCTACTTGCAAGTTTTCTAAGTGCATTCCTTTCAAATATAATTTGATATATATTATAAAATATTTCTAATTCATTTTATTATATGTATTTATAATAATAATAAGTGTGATATTATCTTGAGTAACAAATTATTATATACTAGGAAAGGGTGAATATATTTGAGTAACAAATTTTTACTCACACAGATAAGCTTTTGATGTGGAAGCAAAGGCCTTACATTTTTATGTTTATAAAGTCTTTACATACTTATCACATGGATAATCAGTATAGCCATTTTTCTTGACCATGACAACAATCATAAATTATTATTATTCCTTGTAGATATGTCTTAATATGATATACTGTAACATTATATATGGATTTTTAGTTGAGACAAATATTTCAACACTACCGCCTAACTGACCCTGACACTGCCAAGTTGGTTGAGATCTGCCTCACTTCCACCTTTTTCAGTTTTGAGGGGGAGTTCTTCGAGCAAACCTGTGGTGTCGCCATGGGTTCCCCCCTGTCCCCTGTTGTTGCCAATCTCTTTATGGAAGATTTTGAGTCCAAGGCTCTGAATTCTTCCCGTCTCTTGCCTAAGCTCTGGAAAAGGTATGTGGATGATACTAATGTCATTTGGTCTCATGGCCAAAAAGAATTAGATCTTTTCTTTGAGCATCTCAACAATCAATCCGCTGCCATTAAGTTCACTATGGAGCAGGAGGTTGATGGGTGCCTCCCATTCCTTGATATTCTTATTTCGAAGAATGGTGATGGTTCCATCGCCCACCAGGCTTTTCAGAAGAAAACTCATACTGAGCAGTATCTTCATGCGTGTTCTCACCATTTCCCAGCTCAAAAGATGGGTGTTCTCAATACCCTTGCTACTCGGGCCCTAAGGATATCGGATAATAAGAGTTTTGAGAAAGAAAAATCCCATCTCCTTGATGTCTTTGTTGAGAATGGTTATAGTAGATACTTGGGTCAGAAGGCTTTCCGTAAAGCCGCCAAGAATTCTCTGGCAAAAAGGGAACCGAAGGAACGGATTCCAGGTGTCCATCTTCCTTACGTTCAGGGGACCACTGATAAGGTTGCAAGGATTCTCAGGATGCATAGTGTCCCCGTGACCTTTAGGCCCCTTAGCACCATTCGTTCGTCCCTCAGATCAGTTAAGGATCCTATTGACCCCAAAGATATGAAAGGGGTCTATATTATCCCATGCTCCTGTGGGACCCCTTATATTGGTGAGACCGGTCGCTCCATTAATCAGAGGATTAGTGAGCACGCTGCTGACCTTAAGCATAGAAGAGCTAAGTCTTCCGCTTTAGCTGAACATGTAGAAAAAACCAATCATCATGTTTGCATTGAGGAAGCTAGTGTTATCGCTAAGATTTCGCATTTCCATCATCGGAAATTTAGGGAAGCTATTGAGATTGAAAAGAGACCCAACAATCTCAATAGAGATGATGGCTGGAAAATCAGTAGGTGCTGGGTCCCAACACTTTCTTCTTAGTCGTTTTTCTTGTCTCTTATTTTTATTATTATTCATATTTTTATTATTTATTAATCCATTACTATTATTTATTAAACATTTACTATTAAAAATGCAAATAAGAAACTATTAAACAATTACTTTATTTATTAAACAGTTACTATTATAAAATACAAATAATAAACTATTGCTAAATACTATTATATAATAAACGATTACTAAACACTATTATTTAGTAATCGTTTTTCTTGTCTCTTATTTTATTTTTACTATTATTTTTTTTTTTATTATTATTATTTATTTATTAATTTATTATTTATTTATTTATTTATTCTATTATTATTATTATTATTATTATTATTATTATTTATTTAATTAATAAATTATTAATTATTATATTTTTATTATTTATTTATTTATTTATTTTAATTATTTATTTATTTTTAATAACTTAATTCTATTATTATTATTATTATTATGGATTTATTTATCTTTAATAACTTAATTCTTTTATCATTATTGTTATTATTTTTGTTTATTTATTATTCTTTCATCTTAATAACCCATTTATATGTTTATTATAAGGAGAGGTCTGTTATTACTTTTAATATTTTTAACTAATAATATCTATTTTTAATTATTCTTACATTTTTATCTTATTTTATTTTGTTAATTAATTTTAATTTTAACACCTCTAACTAACTATAATTATTTTATTTTATTTTCTAATCCTTATTTCCTCTTTTTATTTATTTATTTGATTATTTATTTGATTTATTCTATTGTTCTAATTTATTTATTTATTAATTCTAACTAATTAACCCATTAATTTGTTTACATATTTATATATTATAAGAGAAGTTCCGTTTAGTTTTACCTAACTAATGATACCTTTATAATTTATTTTTATTTTTTCATTTATATATTTATTTATTTTATACCTAATATAACTAAATTTGACCTTGCTCCTTAAGTCAACTTTTTGCCCAGGTAACTGTTGGTGTCTCTGCTCTAGCTATTTAAACAGGCTAAGCTGGATCTGTTTTTCAACTTGTCTTGACGATGAACCACACTGGTTGGTTCGAAACGCGTCGACAAATGGTTTCTCATGTGATTTTCGCCGAAAAACCATTCATAAACTTGTTATGGATCACAGAAGCCTCAACTCTACAATTAAAATTGTAGTTTTCCATTATCATGAATATGGTGCGAGATAAACATTTCAATATTAAAATTATAGCCTTCCATTATCATGAATAAGGTGTTTCATTGATTATAGGAATTTTTTTTTGAACTTATAATTGTTATGAATAGGGTGATTTTAAAAAATATTTTTGTATAACTTGTTTAAAATGTGGCTAATCATAATGACTATATAATTAAAAGGAATGTTTTTAACTCGATTTTTAATGATAGGTACAACCAGGGTCCATGTCCAAGGCTTAGGGAAACCTTGCTTCATTACCAAACTGAAGAGCTTGTGCATGTGAGGGATGAGGATGAGCCTTCCTATTTTAAAAATTTCAGCTTGGTAGCCTTCAATGTCCTCAACTTTCTTAGCTGTGAGTCACTTAAACTCAAATTCGATGTCTTCTAGAGAAACGATTTAATCCTATATAGTGAATTTTATCTTATGTATTCAAAATAGTGTCCATGGAGTTAAAAGGATTTGTAAAGATTTTTAAGGTAGGAATTCTAGTTCTTCCAAGGAATTAGATTATTTTCTTTAATTTTATGAGCTAAAGTTTTCCTCCAAAACTTCGTAGGATATAATCTAGATAGGTGCAACAATTGTTGTTATGTTCTATTTATATAATACATTTTCTTCTTTTCTATAAGAGCTTTGTAAGTATTTATCTTACAGGTTTTAAAAATTCGTTAAAAGCATCTTTAATTATTTTTTCAGCAAATTTACAATCATTATTATGCCAAAGGTTGATTGTTCTATTGTTCTTTTAATGGAACTATAAAAGATTGTAGTAAAATTATAATAGAGGTTTCTGATGTTATCTTGACAATTTAAGAAGTGTAAATCCTTCTTTAAATCCTTTCAAAAGAGAACAATTTTACTTATGTCAAAGAACATGTGCCTTTGATTCTCAAAGTTCTAAACATAAACTTTTGATTCTCACAATTCTATTGCATTAAACTCTTGTGCATGATAAAATTTAGAATTAAGATTAAAAATTTACAACAAAAATACTAAAATATTAACATCTTTAATATTTATTAGAATCTATAAATAATGTATATTTTTTAATATCTTTGAAATATTTATATATTGTTTTTTTAAGGTTTCAATGTTTTAATTTAAACTTTAATATAAAAAAAATATTTCTTTTCAAAATTTTAATAAAATTTATTTCACTATTATTTTACAAATAACATTATATTTATATTTTTAAAAATATGAAAAATAAGTTTATAATTAATATTTAATAATCAAAATTATTATTTAATACAATGTTGAAATAAATAATCAATAAAATTCATTTAATAAGGACCTGCAAATGTAAATACGAGTATAAACCATTTGAGAGCTTGACTCTTAATGGCAACACTTTCCTTTGCAGATTAGAATGACTTTTTAAAGTTTGAAGATTGGGCCACAAAACGTTGGTGTAGCAATGATATTCAAATTTTAATGGTATATTCGTCTTTAAGAATAGAACGTATCACTTTATGGACATGGAGTTAAGTCGTATGAGTGTGTAATAAACATTTTATTATTGTGGGTACATGATAATGGAATAAAAAAATATATATAGAAAATATTATTGTGCTCAAATGCTTATTTTACAATTTAGTATGTCTTGATTAAGTATATCGTGTTTTCAAAAAATGACTCACTTGAATTTTAAATTGTTAATGTGTTTAATAGTTTTTTTATCATATATATGAATTTGAATGGATCACAAATTTACTTTTAACAAAAATTTTTACCACATTAAAGTTTTAAATTAGATAAATTATAAACATCTTTACTATTTATTCAATCCAATACTATTTCTTAAATCAAAAAGAAAAAGGTTAATTCAACAAAAAGAATAAAAAATCTTACGCTAAAATATTTTAATACTTCTTTTCATTAAATATTTATAAAACGAATCTTTAAAAATAAAAAACCATATATATTAATTTGATGTAGTTCTATTATAAATTATGTTATCAAAATAGGTAAAAAATATAATTAAATCTAATATTGATATTAAAATATTAATATTATTAAATTTAATAACTTTAGATTAGCTTGAGATTAATACAATATTAAATTTAATATAACATTCAGTTTTTTATTATATATTATAATATAGATATATTAATATATCATGATATATAATTAACTCTAGATATATATGGACGAAAGAACAAAGACATAAACTCTAGATATATATGGAGGGAAGAACAAAGACATAGAGTGATAGAGGTGGAGAGATAGAGGGAGTGACAAGGGAGAGATGGAGATAGAATGAAGGAGAGGGAGAGGAGTAATGAAGAGAGAGAGAAAGAGAGGAGTGAGAGAGGGTAAGAGAGAGAGAGGGAGACACAAAGATTGAGGGGGAGAGAGGAGGAGAGAGGGAGGGAGATAGTGACAAGGTTGGAGGGTAGAGAGAGAGAGAGAGAGATGGGGGGAGAGAGAAGGAGGTAGGAGAGAAAGGGAGAGAGGGGAAGGACTGAGAGAGGAATTGAGAGGGAGGGAAAAAGAGATGGAGTTGGAGGGGGAGAGAGAGTGAAGAATAAATACATAGAGAGAGAAAAGTGGGGAGAGAGAGAGAGGGAGTGACAAGAGAGAGATGGAGAGAGTGTGTGTATGTTTTGGGGTGAGATAGAAAGACAAAGAAGGAGATATGGAAGGAAGGGGGGAGAGAAGGAGAGAGGGAGGGAGATAGTGACTGAGTTGGATGGCAGAGAGAGAGAGAGAGGATGGTGGGAGAGAAAGGGAGAGAGAGGACGTGAGAGAGAGAAGGAGAGAGGGAGGGGGAGAGAGGGAGGTAAGAAGAAAGGCATAGAGAAAGAGAGGGGGGTGATAAGGGCGATAAAGAGAGATGGAAAGAGGAGAGAAGGAGGGAAGAGAGATAGAAGGGGGAGAGAGGGAGAGAAGGGAGAGAGGGAGGGAGAGGGAGATGAAGAGGGAGGGAGAGATAGATAGATATGGAGAAAAATGTATATGTTTTGGGGGTGATATAGAGATACACAAGAGAGATAGAGGAAGATATCGATATAGAAGGGAGGTGAAGAGAGGGAGGAAGAGATAGATAGAGAGAGGAAGAGATAGATAGATATGGAGAGAGAGAGTTTGCATGTTTGTGGGGGGGTGAGATAGAGAGACAAAGGAAAGATGGAGGGAGATATAGATATATGTGGAGGGAGGGAGATGGAAGAAGATTTATGGCACTAAATGCACTGATTTTAGTATAGATGATGATTTCTAATCCTATTTGATTGTTTTCACTAGATGCATTTATTTTAGTGTAGATGAAGATTTCTAATCCTATTTGATTGCTTGCACTAAATGCATTGGTTTTCAATGTAGATATTGATTTCTAATCCTATTTGATTGCTTTCTCTAGATGCATTGATTTTAGTGTAGATGATGTTTTCTAATCCTATTTGATTGCTTGCAATAGATGGATTAGATGTTGTTAATCTTGAGACTGTAGATTATTTAAAATATTTTTCAAGGTTAAATGGAGTGGGTAGAGAGGGAAGAAAATTTCTTGCACTAGATGCATTGATTTGAGTGTAAATGTTGATTTCTAATTATATTTGATTGCTTGCACTAGATGTATTGATTTCATTGTAGATGTTGATTTCTAATCCTATTTGATTGCTTGCATTAGATGTATTAATTCAATTTAGATGTGGATTTCTAATCCTATTTGATTGTCTGCACTATATGCATTGATTTCAATGTAGATGTTGATTTCTAACCTCATTTGATTTCTTGCATTAGATGAATTGATTTCAGTGTAGATGTTGTTTTTTAATCAGGTTATTTGATTGCTTGCATTAGATGTTAATATTGAGGCTATAGATTATTAAATAGAAATATTTTTTCAAGATATATTTAGTAATACCTAGAGAGACACTATTAAGAATTAATTAGCGACACCTAGAATTAAAATGCAATAGATGTGCGGAATCATTTCTCCTGCAAAGTACAAATTAATCCTTGACAAGATTGTCTCCTTCTTCATCCCCAACTAATTACTAGTAGTCAATTACATATATTCAGAATATGTCCAAAATTACTACTAAATAATTGCCTACAACAATGTATTCAAAATATTTATAAGAAGAAAAGATATATTTATAAACATTCAAACCAAATCAAATATGCTTGAAAGAGATGTGATAATTGTTTGGATGTAAAGTTTTATAAATCTGGCCACTCATTAAAAAAATTCAAAAATACATTATTTCTTGACTTTGCAAAATAAACTATAGATAAAATAATCATCAAAATATTCTTAAAGGAAATAAATTATTTCAAACATTAGCAAAGAAACAAATTATTTTAAGGGTAACATTGAGACACACAATTATTAAAACTACTTATCAAGATATATTTAGTAACACCTAGAAAAACACTATTAAAAATTAATTATTTATTAGAAATTACGATAACTAAAATTAGATGAAATAAATCTATAATATCAATCCTCATACAAATTATTAAATATATTATTTTTCTGGTTAAACCCCAACTTGTAAACCCCAATTGGTAAAGATTGTCTTTCTGGTTAAACCCCAATTTGTTTTCTAAAATAGAGTTGAATTTTGTTTTGATGTAAGTAGATATTTTTATGATATACGCAGAATATTAAAAGAGATTATTTCACCAACGGAATCCCTACCTCTTTCCAAATTCAAATGCGAAATGTTAAGACCTTACGAGCAAACACAAAGGGAAGAGAGGGATGAAATTATATTACTCCTCATCTTTGTCTATTCTATCGAACACACTCCACGAAATCCAACTGTGTAACCTGTAAATTCTCAGCTTTTATCTCCCCTAAGTCTCCCACGGGCCAACATTCCCATCAATATCTGCATGATTCCTTGCTTGCCTCGAGTTTGGAGCTGCAACTGCCATTTCTGGGCGATAAATTAGAGGAGTGTGACCCGAATTCTGCTCGGACTGCAGCGTCATCTATATATTTGAGCTTCATCGGGCTTTTTAACATCTGGGTTTGAATAGCAGCAGCCGTAAGGATTTTGAAGGTCGTCTCTCTGAATATTCAGGGTTTATCGAGATGACTTCCAGAAGTAGTTCTCCCAACTGGTGCCATGCTTGCAATCTTATTTTAAGATTATCGGCAGGAGAGCCCACTCTTTGTCCAACTTGTGGCTCTGGCTCCGGGTTTGTAGAGGAAGGAGGCGATGGCATTTCGAGCTCCAGAACAAACCCCTTCGAGAGCTTTTTAATGGAGGCGGAGAAAGGCCTTCTGTGACTGAACTCATGGCTGACCTGCTCAACTGGCTGAGTAACCGAGAAAACAATTAAGGCCACGACCACGTCCCCGACAGGATGTTCGACAGCCCCCATCTGATTCTCAGACGAGGTGCGATTGGGGGTAATGGCCCTATGGAGTTAATTTTTGGTAGTGATACTGGAATCGAACCCAGGACCTTGACTGTAAATATTGGGGATTATTTCATGCGCCCTGCGTTAGAACAGCTCATAGAACAGCTGTCTCAGATCGATAGGTTGGGTTCTCCTCCTGCCCCGAGGACCGCTGTAGATGCAATGCCCACGATTGAGATCAATTTCCCGGTATCTGATTAACAATTCGCTCTGCCCTGTCTGCAATGACTGGTTCGAAGTCGGAGGCGAAGCCAGGCAGATGCCCTGCAAGCACATTTATCATGCAGATTGTATACTTCCTTGCCTGGCTCAGCTTATTTCGTGTTCGGTCTGTCGCCATGGATTGCCCGGCGGCGTTCCGGACAGCTCACAGGCTAGATCTTCATCCAGGCCCAGCAGTGCCGCATCATAACGCCCGGATGTCAAGGTAATGTGCGGGGATTTCAGGATGCCCCTTGGTTTTCTGCTAGGGTTGAATCCACTGGGCAAAACAGTAATTCTAGGAATTTATGTTTCAAGTGGAAAGAATCTCAATATTTTTTTTTTAATTTAAGATCAAATCTAACTGAACAGGCCTAGGATCAAATCTAATTGGCTGCCACTATAAACCTAGGCTAGGTTTTTCTTAATCTAGGATAATTGGTAATTGGTGAGAGTGATCTGGAACAGGCCCAGTATCAAATCCAATTGGCTGCCACTATAAACCTAGGTTAGGTGCAACAACCAATAGCGATTAACTTATGCCTCAACAAGAGGCGAGGCATCCACTCGGGGCTCTCGCCTACTCTTGTAACCAAGACACTAACAGGCCATATAATCAATGAGATTTGAGCCTACTCCTCTAGCCAAGACACAACAGGCCATATAATCAATGAGATTTAAACTTCCATATCGTGAGTTTCACCTAGCAAAACTTACCATTAAACCCCATATCAGAAATGAGATTCAAACACCCCATATCAGAAATGAGATTCAAACAACGGAGGCATCTGGGATGGCACTTTGTGGAAGGCCATGGTCGTCCTTGGAGGATCAACTTAGCCAAACACATGACTCCGGGCTGTTGCCCGTAAATACTGGTTACATGGATTTAGTGCCCTTGCTGCTTTTCTTGAGGTTACTTTTAAAACGCTTCACTGTGTTCTCCTGAGTTACAGGGTAGTGTTTAAATATTAGAAAAAGTGCAAGTGGAGTAACATGTTTAGAATATTGTAATAATAGAAATGTATAATTTTAAGGCAATGTACTATGGAAGTATTGAATCATTCCAAGGTATTGATAACCAAGAAAAAAGAGAGAGGATTTGGACAAGGGCTTAGTGGTTTTATGAGAATATTTCTTGGAATTGTTTATAAAATTCACAATAATTAAAAGTTAATTATGGAATCATCCCAAGGCATTGATGACTCTTTCCTTCCCAGGTATTGATAACCAAGAAAAAAGAGGGGGGATTTGTACAAGGGTTTAGTGGTTTTAAGAGGGGATTTGTACAAGGGTTTAGTGGTTTTATGATAATATTTCTTGGAATTGTTTATAAAATTAACAATAATTAAAGGTTAAGTATGGAATCATCCCAAGGCATTGATGGCTCAGCAAAAGAGGAATGCGATTTGGACAAAGGCTTAGTGATTTAAATCTTTTTATGAAAATATTTCTTGGAATTGTTTACAAGATTAACAACCATTAAAAGGCATGGATTACAAAGGCTTTGCATATATATATATTTTTAAATATAGAACGTTAATTTTTTTTGTTTTTGTTTTTTTTTCCCTTATATAGAACGTTTAACCCTGGGCAAAACCCTTCATTAATATGAAACAACCTTTACGTATTTCAATAATATGATTAACAACCATTAAAATGCATGGATCATAAGGGCTTCGCATAATTTTTTATATAGAGAACGTTTAACCCTGGGCAAAACCCTTCATTAGTATGAAACAACCTTTACGTATTTCAACAATATAATAATAATATAATTTCAATAAATATGATTGGAAAAACTTAAAAGAATTTAAATAATAATAAAATATTCATTAATATGAAACCACCTTTACGTATTTAATAATAATGTAATTTGAATAAATAAGACTGGAAGAACTTAAAAGAATTTAAATAATAATAAAATATAATTTTAAAAAATTATTGGGGGATAAGAATTTATTTTATTATATAGTGTATTTCAGAAGTTTATATACAATGTAGATTTGAACTTGTAAAAGATATGTTCTTAACTATTTATATAATAATAAGGAGATGTTTTTAACCATTAAAAATATATATTTTGTTATTGAAATTAAAAAATATTTTTTGTTACTGAAATTTGTGAAAAAGTGTTTAGATTAATATCAGTTTAAATGTTTGAAAGGATGTGAGATTTAAATGCAAAGGAAAGAATTTTAAGAAATTATTTTATGAACAAATTTAATGTATTTTAAAAAATTATTTTATGAACAAACTTAATAATATATTTTTAATCTATATTATTCAGACTGTTTACTTTTGGAAATTTTTGTTTTTTTTTTAAATGGCTTAAGTTTGTTTGGAATTGATACTATCTTTATTTTTGTTGGTTTTTTTTATCTTTATAATCATTTTTGAGTTTGTGTAATTATTTTTGAGTTTGTGTTTGGAAAGTTAGGATTATAATGTTTTTTCACTTGGATATTTAAATTTTACATCTTATTCGAAATGAAAATGGTATTTCTTATTAATTATTAGTTTTTGCTTCGTAAAAAAAAAGTGTATTGACTCTGCATAATTTGTTATTATTTTTGTATTTTTAATCAAAGTTTCATGAAAATGCTCAATATTTCTATATATTCAAATTATATAGACATATTAACAATTAAAAGCCTCCAAAAAGCTATTAATTTGGAACACAAAGATCTGACTTCTTGTACATTACAATCAAAAACTATATATTCAAATTATTAAAAATCTAATTGCATAACTAGTGAATTGTTGCACTGGAGCGTGGAGTAAACCCATTTCTCCACATAATCAACTTATCCACATTACTACAAACTATATCTTATCTTTTATTATGCTTATGTTTGACATGAGAAATCATTCATTTATGATGTTTTTTAATTTCAAAAACATGAATAAAACTATATATTCAAATTATTAAAAACATAATTGTTTTTTAATTTCAAAAACATAAATAAAACTATATATTCAAATTATTAAAAACTTAATTGCACATCATGAGTGAATGGTTATGCGGCAGAAACAATATCTTATCGAAAACATCTCCGCACAATCAACTTCTCAGCACTATATCTTATCGGCACAACACTACTTTGGCAAACAATATCTTATCGAAAACATCTCCGCACAATCAACTTCTCAGCACTATATCTTATCGGCACAATCAACTTCTCAGCACTACTACTTCAAACAATATCTTATCGAAAACACATTTCTCCGCTCAATCAACTTCTTCACACTACCACTGCAAATAATATCTTATCGTTTATTATGCCTATGCACGTGAAAAATGGTTTATTTATCATGTTTTTCAATTTTGGAAACATAAATAAAGTTATATTCAAATTATTAAAAATGTAAATGTTTTTTAATTTTGAAAACATAAATAAATTATATATTCAAATTATTAAAAACTTAATTGTAACTCAATCCAACTTTAAACTATATATTCAAATTATTTAAAACTTAATTCCACAACAAGTGAATGGTTGTGTTAGAGTGCTAGAAAACACATTTCTCTGCACAATGAACTTCTCCACATCTCCACACTGTTACTATAAATAGTATCTTATCCTTTATTATGCCTATGTTTGACATGAAAAATCGTTCCTTTATGATGTTTTTTAGTTTGGAGAACATGAATAAAACTATATATTTAGATTATTAAAAACATAAGGGTGATATCATGGAGTTGGGCTATACTTTTTGGCAAGAGAGGGCAGGTTTAGGTGGAAAAAAAAGATGGCTCCATTGAGCAATTTAAGTGCTCAATCGAGCATTTCCAGCGCTAAAAATATGGATCGATCTAGGGTTAAAAGCAAACCCTTGATCAAACTTTAGGGCTCGATTGAGCCATTATTTGCTATTAAATTGCATGGTCTCCTCGCACCATTTGCATAGAATGCTGGAAATTTTAGAGCTCCACCAATTTAAAATGCAAGATTTCAAATGTGTGTTGTACATTTACTTGTAGGGAAAATGGTAATTTTCTATGGAAATATATTATCTAAAATTTTCCAAAATATTAATGTTCTAGCTACCTCCATCAAGATACATAGAGCCCTTCATGTCTTCTAATTGAAATTGTTTAGGTTTTATTCTTTTAGGTAGCTTTAGGTTATGATTACTTTAGGATTTTAAAAATATTATGTATTTTATTATTTTAGATTTATAAAAAAATTAGGTTAAATAAAATTAATATATTGAGTCAGCTTGTATGACTATTTTGTTGAGTAGGCATATATCAAAATGTGCTTATGCTAATATATATTATAATGTAATAAATTTTATATTATATTAAATTTAATAATATTATATTAATCCAAGATTAATACATTTAATATTAACATTAAATATATTAATATTTATTTTTTATACTTATATCATATTTAATAATAATAATAATAATAATTGTTTTTTAATATTAATATTAAATTTAATAAGGTTTCTACATGACATGATAACAAAAATTATAATAAAATTTGGAATTTTAAAATGTGGTAAAAACTTAAATTTTAGATCTTTATTGATTCTAAAATCTAAATTATGGGATTCACAATTTTTTTTATAGAAGCTCGATCCAGGCCATATAGTTAACCAAGTAAATGGTTTGATCGAAGGGTTTATGAAACCCTTGGTCGAGCTATTTGAATTTGAAATTTAATCAAGCGATCTAAAGTCCAAAAATCCACAATTTTAGCACCTCTTTTACAAAATTTCTGCAACACTATTTTGTACCCTAGTAGACTTAGGGAAAAATGTGTTCGTAGGTGGTGGAGTTGATCATGTTGGATTTACGAAGAAAACCTTTATTCAATGGCATATGAGTTTGACATTTTCGATTTCATATGATATTTTTCATCTATTTTCTATTAAACATAATGCTTGAAATATTTTTGAACAATTTTAAAGAGGTTGCATAAAAATTCAATATCATAAAATATACACAACCAAAGAATTTCAAAAAATACCACTATCTTCGTTTACAAGCCCTCTTCAAAAGGGTACTCTTGGTTTTTCAATTTATTTAAATAGTTGTAAAAATATTATGTGAACATGTGTCTGCAAAATGCAATTGAAATATTACTTCGCCAACTTTGAAAAATAATAGAAAATATCATTTTTCACAAACAAATAAAATTTTAATATGAAATACTTATATCTCTTCTTTTAGATCATGCTCATATATATAATTTTAAAAATTACATATTTTAGACTAAGTTATGTTATGTAAACACACATATACCTCTTAAGATGCGTGAAAATCTGCAAGGGAAAACATTTTATTTAATGGAAAATTGACATATTATATGACACTAATTTTTTTGCAAAAAAATATCATTAGAACAACAACATAATTCTCCATAATTTGTCTTTTTACTCTAAACCAAAATTCACAATGCTTATATGAATTTTGAGGGCTTCAATTTGATAAAAGAGAGAAAACTTGAAATTTCATCGCCACATTTGGCCCAAAATTGTAACCCATCTTCATACATTCACTCGTAATTGTTTTTTAATTTTGAAAACATAGATAAAACTATATGTTGAAATTATTAAAAAACTTAATTATAACTCAATACAACTTTAAACTATATATTCAAATTATTAAAAACTTAATTGCATAACATGAGTGAATGGTTGTGTGAGAGTGAAGAGAAAACACATTTCTAAGCATAATGAACTTCTCTGCACTACTAGTGCCAAGTATATATCTAAGACTATCGCAATTGCCAAAAGCATGCCCTTCTAAAAAATTTCATGTCAATTAAACTATTGTTGAAGCTTTGGAAGAGAGCTTTATGCGGAAAACTTTCATTGTGTAGAGAGATGCCTATGGTTGACGTGAAAAATTGTTTATTTATGATATTTTTTAATTATTAAAAACATATATATTTTTTTAATTTGGAAAACAAAAATAAAACTGTATAGCAAAGCTGTAGTGTCTTCACATAATAAAAATGAAAGAAAAATTCTTTGCACAAAGCATTAACGATAAAAATATAAATGAAAGCATAAAGAATAGCTAATAACTATTAATTAGTTAACTACCTTGAATTAATTATGAAGTTGTAAATGATAGCAACACAATAGTAATAGCAAAATGAACTATAACTATTAATATAAATGAAAGCATAAAGAATAGCTAATAGCTATTAATTAATTAATTTCCTCGAGTTAATTATGAAGCTATAAATGATAGCAACACAATAGTAATAGCAAAATGAACTATAACTATTAATAACTATAATAATTAAACAACAACAATAGTTTCCTGAAACTATTACATTTTTATAATGCTATAGCTATTACAAGGAAACCTAATACTATAACGATTAACTATTTTAATTAATAGTTAATAATTAATGAGTTAAACTCCACATTGCAATAGCTATTACATTTAACTATTATTAACTTGACTATTAATAGATTATTGTGCATTTAATTATAGCTATTAATTCTCCGTCATTAATGCTTTCTTTTGATAATTATTTTACATGGACAACTTTTATAATACTATAACTATTAACTTTTTTTATAATTAATAGTTAATAATTAATGAGTTATGCACTGAAATAGTTATTACACTTAATATTATTAACTTGATTTTTATTCTTTTTAACGAGAATGAGTAGATTTTCTTATATGTATAAAATGCACCTGTTTACATGCAAAATCGAGATTTTACAGGGTATTTTCAAGCCTACTAAGGCTTGCTGATACAACATTTGTTCCACATTCCTTCTATATGAGTTTTCACTATGGTTTTCACAAAAATTCCTCATTCAAAGATCCTATAACTATATATTCAAAAAAACTGGAACATTAAATATTTACATTTGAAGTGTGCCATTCAAAAATAGTAAGTAAAATGAGAGGGAGTATAGGCTAAACATCTATTGGCATTGGACTGTTCAGATCCAGACCTATGGAAACTTCTTCATTGCTCCTGTTCAGATCCAGCCCGATGGAGTCTTCTTCACTATTGTTGCTGCTCTCATCCACCTTGAGCTTCAACTGCTCAATTTAATGTTGTAGCACATCCACCTCATATTACAATTGAAGAATTTGTTCCTTCTTCTCCAATTATAGCTCTATTTTAGTGGCTACAAAACCCTCCAAAATTTTTCCTTAGCCTGTTTTGGAGCCTCCCTACCAACCTTCACAATAGCTTGCCTTGCTTTGTCAAGTTCTCAAGCTTTAGTGTCTTTCTTGCTCAAAGGTAGCTTGTCGATCACAGTTTGATATTTTCCCTTCACAGGCTGCTCATCTAGACTTGGTCCAGTTGTAGGTTGAGTAGCTTCCCAGTGAAATTTGCGCATTTCTGGAGGGCAACCAACTTCCATCCAGGAAATTGTGCAATTCCATCTAGCAGCCTGTTGGGCTCTAGGATTGCGCAATCTTGCCAACCAACCCTCCCAGTAGGATTTGCACAATTTTTCCCATCAACAGGAAGTTCAACCCAGGATTTTCCAATCCCCTCAGGCAGTCAGACTAGCTTATAGTCAGGAATGCACATTTTTGTCCAACAGTCAATCAGTCTCTTGCATGTGCAGCTGAGTTAATTGGTTCCATCTGGGACTGAGTAAAATAGACTTGCATGCATAGGCTTCTTCTCCCAAGGTAGGATGCAAAGGCATCCCTTGTTTCATGGATCTATGTTTAGTAGTTTGAGGTTACATGCAAGAAGTAATCCTGAAACCTCCCTCCAAGTGTCACTTCCCCTAGATTTGTGGCATGCACATCATAACCTCGATGTTATGAAAACTCATCAACTGGACGCTGCAGAGCTCACTCCTCACATCAAACCTGTAGCTCTAACATCCCACATCACATCTAGGAGTAGTCGACACATTCAGCTCAACTATTTTGGGGAAAGCTCGCTTCCCATGCCTTGTGCTGCATTTTTGTCGCTTTTTGTGTATTCCCTTGTGTGAGTGTTATTTGCTTGATTTGTTTGAGTGCCTGCTGTTGTTTACATGTATTCTAGCTTGTCCTAGCTCTGTTTCAATTTTCGTTGTTATCTCACTGTTGTCGCATGCATGAAACTATTTTGCACGGACGTTCGCCCGACCAGTGAACGACCTCACCCACATGCATGTTGATTTGTTTGCTGAATCTTCCATTCATGTTTTTCATGCATTGTTTATCACTTCTGCTATCACATAGTGTCACCATGCATTTCATCGACTAACTTGCTTTCAGTTGCCCATCGGTGAGTCAGGCCAACCTTGGCCCAACATCTGCATTCACCAAGGCTACATTGTGCAATTTGGAGAATGAAGGCTCACCTTCCTCTCTATATTTGCACATTCTGGCCCAACACTAGCCTCCTGGACTGAATTGCACATTTCTGGAGGTCAGTGGCTGATTGAACAAAAGATTTTGGCAAATTTTCCCTTGGGCCAATAATCCTTCCTAGCTGGGATTGCTCATTGCACAATCCCAATAGCCAACTCCTCACCTGAACTATGCATTACGTAGTTCTAGCAACCAATAAGTCTCCCAACAACCCAGACTGTGCCTTGTGTAGTCTTGGCAGTCGGTCTCTCAACCTCCCGACCAAAATTGTGCAACCTTCATGATCATTCACCTAGGTATGTTACAATTCAGTTCTCATGTTCATTCTAGTTTTCAACTGAAAAATTACTTGCTATGAGTGTTTCCATGTCTCCAGGTATCACAGGTGTTCATCTACCTCTCAACAGTACAGGTACAATGGGTTTCAAGAGAGTAGAGACAAAGACACTGTTCCGAGCACGCTTAGGGATGCAGTCGATCAAGTGCCCATGGGCTTACCTACTCATGAAGACATCAAGTTTTCCATGGATAAGGACATCAAGTAGTAGCATCAAAGCGAGCAACATCATGAACAGTAGTTGAAGGTAGCATACCGAATGAAGTGAATGCAACGAAAGCAAGAGGAAGGTTGTTGACAACATAGAGGTGGAGCAAAGTTGCAAGATCAAGCATATCCACTGATAATGAAAGAAACTTTGGAGACTCAGGCTATGAAGTCATGATGTGACATGAGGATCACGCAAAGGCAGAAGATGGAACAAAGAAGGAGTTGCGTGTGCCGAAGCAGCAACTCAAGAAGAATATGAAGCTTCATAGACAATCCAATGAGTTGTGGCAAGAACATGAATAGTAGTGGGCGCAACATGCACTCACAGATGAAACTACGCTATTACAGGTTAAGGATCCATCCCAACAGCTGACACAGAGAAAACATGGTGAGTAGTGTTGTTGATCACATGCAAAGGATCTAGCAGCATGCATGTCGTTGAACACACGCATGCAATCCAACCCATTCAACACACTCACCAAGGCAAAGACAAGAAGCAAGTCCAACTGGGGATGAACACACACTTTGGCAAGTTGATGTGCATGACCACCAACACACACTTGAATATCAGCACAGACACTATGCATCAGTGTGTTGTCGGTTTAACTATACCCAAGAAGACCATGCGCATGTTAGCAGACAAGTTGGATGAAGGGGCTGAACCAATGCACTGGTTGCAACAGAGGCAAGAGTTCGCTTCAACAAGATGTCACCATGAGGTGCATACACACCATCACAGACGAATAAGATTGGCACCAGCTCACTAGCTTCACCATCACAAGCATGTCAAAGAGTTGGTCTCACCACAGCAGACCAAGTGCCAGTGATGTCTTGCAAGGCTTGCTTAAGCCATGTTGTCTCACATGAGTACATGATCATTGTAATGTTGAGTCATGTCAAGTGTAAGTCGAGTGTCAACAGTTGGATGTAACAGTCATAGAGTAGGTGAAGAGTCATGAGGGTAGTTGAACTGTCACAAAGGGGAATGTCAAGGGTCACCCCACTCTTTGCTATAAATAGTCCCTCATAACTCATTGTATAGGCTTTTGGTCAACTAAGCTTCTTCTAAGACTATCTTGAAGAAGGTTTGGACAATATTGTAACGTGCCTTGGCTTCTCCACTGCACGAAGCTAGTAAATCTCTCTGGAGGAGTAGGCGAATGTGGTTGTAACGTTCTACTGATAGGGCTAACAGGTTTACATGGTGTATTGTATGATTTTGACTTACACTTCTTTATATAATAAAAGCCAACACATTTTCATGCATATGTTGTTATTGTAGTTGGACTACTTCGATTGCCTTAATGATATATTTTGTTTAACTTATGTACTTGTATATGAACTGATTTGTATGCAATTATATGAATCTTGTTGTTAATGTGTTGCATATGTTATTAATGTTGTCATCGTCCATGTCGAATACTCTGCCAGACATCAGATAGACCTTCCTATGAACCTTGTTATATCAACCATCACACTCGTCTCACACTGATCCGTGAGTGTTGTTTGTGTTATCTTAACTTGTATGTTGGGACTGCCGCATTCGTGTTGATTGCTTTGCCGGAAGCTATGCACTTCCTTTGTGTTGTGTGTTCCTAGACGAGTTGGGACTGATCCCTTTCAGCCTACCTGGAACCCACCTTCACCTTCCTCTCCCTTTGAAGTGTTGGAACCTCTCATACTCATTCCTTGACTCACTGCATCAGTCACACCCTTGCTATTGACAGAGTGATCTTACTTGTTTCTGTGTGACATCACAGTCATGGCATTACCTTACGACCCACTACTAGGACTCCTACACCAAACGGTTTGAGGTCTAATTGGGACTTCTTACTGGGGAGATCCCCTTGACATGTTGGCAGGTCTAGCACCATCAACATTTCTAGCACTAGAAGGAGGGCCTGATGACAAGTAGTTTCCTCTCATCCAGTTTTGAACCTTTTCATATCTTTCATGGAGTCTTGCATTCTTCTTCCCTCGAGGTGTTTTTCGAATTGTGAAGATGTCTCCATCTTGGGGAAGATTTTCAACTCTTATCCACTCACACGTATGATGGTGAAGGTGAAGTGGCTTGGTCTCATCACTTACATAACTTCCTTTCCATGATTTATGAGGAAGATGAGTTTACGGATGAATAGGTTGGTCTGCTGCTTGCATTCACACTTCGTGAATCCCCATTTCATTGGGTGCTCAGCCTATCGGCTGACACTGTGCACTCATGTGAACACTTCTGTGATCTTATTGAAGACACATTCCATCATTTTGATCCAAACGATCTTGACTAGAAACTGTTACAGCAATGAAAGGCCCCACATGAATCTGTTATTGTTTTTTGGCAGCGCTTTCGTGGCTTACAGTTTCAAGCTCCGAAGAGCAAGATGAAGTTCGCTTATCTCTGGGACCAGTTTGAGTACTACCTTAAGAAATCTGCCCATCCCAAGAGAAAGATTGATGTCAAACCTCGCTCAACCTTCTTCATTGATGGAATTGCACAATCCCATGCGAGAGCAAGCACTGTCTCAACAGACTGTCCGACTCCCTTTCATTCAACAGTTCCACCATCGCCTAGTGATGTTGAGGATCATGTTCACACATCTGTTCATTCTTCACACCCTCCCAACATCACTCCACTCAATTTTTGTGCAGATTTGGTTGTTAGTCCTTTGAGTTCCCATATGCATTCTTTTCTTCAACCTCCATCTTCACACCCAAGTGTTCCTCCAGATGATGTTGTCTTGTGTTCATCCATTTTGGACTCTTCACTTGTTGTGAACGAGCAACAACCCACTGATGGAGCTGGTGTTGCACAACCAACATGCATTGTCATTCATGTAGAGTATGAGTGGGAGCTTGAACATCAACACTCGGTGAAGGATGACTCCCTTCCGTCCGAGCCCCCTCTGTTCTTTCCTAGCTTATTTGGTGAGCTTTCCATCCATGATTTTACATGTGTGTCTTCATCCACGGATGCACCCATTGTTGATCACTCATAAGACTCATTGGATGCTAGTCCATCATTCAAGAAAGGAGAGGATAAGTTATTCATTGAAGATCCACTTAATCCTTCATCTATCTTTTCCGAAAACACAGAGGATGAGTTCGTTCACTTTTCATCTACCCCTTTGTTTTATTCATCTAATCATGAGGATGCTGAAAAATTCATTGATTTTTCTGATTCTGGTGGTCGTGATCCATTTGCTTCCATTTTTTATCACGATCATGAATCTATCGCAGTTGATCTTTTGAAGCCATTAGTTTATGATGATCTATCTAATGATGAAGTTGATACACCCAAGATTGTTGAGGCACTTCAGCTTGACTTAATGGTTATGTCAGGTCGTTTCTCTCTTGGGGTTAGTCTCACTTCCGATCATGACACTGTTCAATCACCCAAGGTTCCTTAGCACTCATCTATATGCATTGAAGATCCATCTCACATGTAGATCACACTTCCTCCCCTCAAACTGCATGATCCCATTGCTCATGCATTAGAGGAGTCTTACATTGCAAGCACTCGTGCACGATGCAAGTTATCTTTGTTTTTTTTCATTTGCTTGAATGTCTCAGTCAAGAGTGTGCTTTTGCTTCAAAGTTGCACGTAGTGTCACACAACACCATGATAAGTCCATGAACTATCTGTCATGCACATGCACTCACTTATGTCCCATGGGCACTTTGAAACACGAAGTGTGGCTGTCTTCACTGTCATATCTTTCTTGTATGCTGGTCCACACAACTGGGTTACTCATGGACCAAACCTTCACTCACATGGGTCTACCAATGCACCGATGGTTGCATTGGAAGTATCACTTCACATGAGTAGGCCCATGCACTGTTAGTGTAGGAGTAGGAGTAGTGTTTGCTTTTAGTTGTTTGCTTACATGCTTTGTTTACTTGTTTGTTTGCTTTCTTGTTTATTTACTTGCTTCGCTTTCATTTTTGCTTCTTCTCTTAATTTTCTTTATTGATTGCTAGTTCGTTTGCTTGTTTCATTCGTAGGTTAGTTTGCATGAAACCATGTGTGACTCATGAAATGAGCTGGGTAAAGTACAAGAGGGCTTGTACAACTATGACTACTTGGTTATATGTCATGTTGCCTCTGTATGATGAGCTTTTTAATCTTTGTCCATGATACATCAAAGGAAAATTCATATTGTTCAAAGTGAACCTTGTTGAAAACACAAGTCTTGCATGCTAACTAGTGTCACCTGCTCTAGTTGGTTGTTTTTGGGTTAACCCTTGTCAGCTCAGTCAAGTAGAGTAAGGTGAGGGGGGAAACCTTAGTAAGCATGTCAAAGATATAATAAACTACTTCTCTGCTGGAACAGCCTCTTCTTCTTTCAATAAGTTGGGATATCTCTTCTGCCTCTGAAATGAATAAGTGCTATGCATAGTGAAAAATGAAAAAATGAAAAGTCAAAAAATTCAAAATGAAAAATGAATAAGGCGAAAGAAGAGAAAGGATTCCTGTGCAGGGAGGTGATGCAAGTAACTCCACTGGGGTACTAACCATGCTCGCTCGCAATGGATCCATTCTTTTGTTCCTATGTGACTCCACCAGGGTATTATCCAGGCCTGCTTGTAGTGGAGCAACAACATATATGAAACTTAGACTTTGACGACTATTCTTCTTGTGCACTTATATACCCCTCAACCCCAATCGAAACAACTGTGTTGCCTTGGCTTGGAATGTGTGTCAATCGACCAAGAGTCTAGCAGATGCTACATCTTACAATCAAGCTAATGTTAAGCCAAGATGAACTGAGAGTTGAACAATACTTCTGGAGGTGTTAGAATTTCTCTTCACAAAGAAGGTCCATTCCGAGAGATGGAGTTCTACCAGTGTGTTGCCAAGTGTTGTAGCAACTACAACAACCTCGAAAATTTTTCCTTAGCCTGTTTTGGAGCCTTCCTACCAACCTTCATAGTAGCTTCCTTGCTCCATCAATTCCTCAAGTTTTAGTGTTTTTCTTTCTCAAAGGTAGCCTGTTGATCACAGTTTGATCTTTTCCCTTCACAGGCTGCTCATTCGGACTTGGTCCAGTTGCAGGCTTAGAAGCTTCCCAGTGAAATTTATGCATTTATGGAGGACAACTAGCCTTCCCTCCAGGAATTACGCAATTCCCTCTAATAGTATGCTGGGCTCCAGGATTGTGCAATCCTTCCAGCTAACCCTCCCAGCAAGATTTGTGCAATTTTTCCCATCAAGAGGTAGTTCATCCTAGGATTTTCGCAATCTGGGCAGTAGTCAGTTGTTGGGCCCATAAATTTCACAATCCGCTCAGGTATTTAGCCCATCTTACAGTCATGAATGTGCATGTTTCTTCAGCAGCCAAGCAATCTCTTGCATGTGCAGATAAGTTGACCAGTTCCCTCCTGGACTGAGAAAAATAGACTTGCATGCATACGATTTTTCTCCTAAGGAAGCATGCAAAGGAATCCCTTGTTTCAAGGATCTATGTTTAGCAGTTGGAGGTTACATGCAAGAAGTAATTCAAAAACCTCCCTCCTAGTGTCACTTCCCCTATATTTGTGGCATGCGTGTCATAACCTCGATGTTATCAAAACTCATCAACTAGACGTTGCAAAGCTGACTCCTCACATCAACCTTGTAGCTCTAACATCCCACATCACATCTATGAGAAGTCGACACATTCAGTTCAACTCTTTTGGGGTAAGCTCGCTTCCCAAGCCTTGTGCTTCAATTGTGTGAGTGCTATTTGCTTGATTTCTTTGAGCACCTGCTGTCATTTACATGTATTCTATCTTATCCTAGCTCTGTTTCAATTTTCGTTGCTGTCTCACTACTGTTACATGCATGAAATTGTTTTACATGGATGTTCGCCCAACCGAAAAATAGTCTCACCCACATGCATGTTGATCTGTTTGCTGAATCTTCCATTCATGTTTTGCATGCACTATTTATCACTTCTGCTATCACACAGTGTCACCATGCATTTCATCGACTAACTTGCTTTCATTTTCCTGTCGGCGAATCGGGGCAACCTTGACCGAGTCTTTGCCTTCACTAAGGCTGCATTGCACAATCTGGAGAAGGAAGGCTCGCCTTCCTCTCCAGATTTGTGCATTCTGGCCCAACATTGGCCTCCTAGACTGAATTGCGCATTTCTGGAGGTCAGTGGCTGCTTGGCCCAAAACGTTGCGCAAATTTTCCCCTACGCCAACAGTCCTTCCCAGTTGCGATTTCTCATTGCGCAATCCCACCAGCCAGTTGCCCGACTGGACTATGCATTGCGTAGTTCTAGTAGTCAGTACATCTCCTAGCAACTTGGACTGTGCCTTGTGCAGTATTGGTAGTTGGTCTCCCGACCTCGTGGCCAAAATTGCACAACCTTTATGATCATTCACCCAGGTATGTTGCAAGTCAGTTGTCATGTTCATTTTTGTTTTTGAGGGACAGTTTGGTTGCTATGAGTGTTTCCATGTCTCCAGGTATCACAGATGTTCATATGCCTCTCAACAATACAGGTACAAAAGTTTCCAAGAGAGTAGGGATGAAGACATCGTTTAGAGCATGCTTGGGGATGCAGTCGATCAAGTGTCTATGAGATTACCTACTCATGAAGAAATCAAGTTGTCCATGGACAAGGAAATCAAGTAGCAACATCACAATGAGCAGCATCATGAACAACAGATGAAGGCATCATACTGAATGAAGCAAACGTAGCAAATGCAAGAGGAAGGTTGTTGACAACATAGAGGCAGAGCAAAGTTTCAAGATCAAACAGATCCACTAATAATGAAAGCAACTTTGGAGACTTAGGCTATGAAGTGATGGTGTGACATGAAGATCGTACGAAGACAAAATATGGAACAAAGAAGGAGTTGTATGTGCCGAAGTAGCAACTCAGGAAGAATAGGAAGCTACATAGACAATCCAATGAGTTGCAGCAGGAATGGGAACAACAGTGGGCGCAACATGCACTCACGGATGAAACTGCACTAGTACAAGTTAAGGATCCATCCTAGCAGCTGACACAGAGAAAACATGGTGAGTAGTGTTGTGGATCGCATGTAAAGGATCTAGCAACATGCATGTCATTGAGCACACACGTGTAATCCAACCCATTCAACACACTCACCAAGGTAAAGACAAGAAAGAAGTCCAACTCAGGCTAAACACGCACTTCAGAAAGTTGATGCGCATGACCACCAAAACACACTTGAATATCAGCATGGATAGTATGAATTAGTGTGTTTCCGGTTCAACTATACCTAAGAAGACCATGCACATGTTAGCATATGAGTTGGATGAAGGGGTTGAACCAATGCACCGGTTGCAATAGAGGCAAGAGTTCGCTTCAACAAGATGTCACCATGAGGTGCATACACACCATCATGGATGACCAAGCTTGGCATTAGCTCACCAGCTTCACCATCACAAGCATGTCAAAGAGTTGGTCTCACCATAGCGGACCAGGTGTCAGTGATGTCTTTCAAGGCTTGCTCAAGCCATGTTGTTTCACATGAGTACATGTGCATTGTAATGTTGAGTCATTTCACATGTAATTCGAGTGTTAACAGTTGGATGTAACAATCATAGAGTAGGTGAAGAGTCATGAGGGTAGTTGAACTGTCACAAAGGGGAATGTCAAGGGTCACCCCACCCTTTGCTATAAATAGTCCCTCATAACTCATTGTATAAGCTTTTGGTTAGCCAAGCTTTTACTAAGACTATCCTGAAGAAGGCTTGGGCAATATTGTAACACGCCTTGGCTTCTCCATTACATGGAGCTAGTACATCTCTTTGGAGGAGTAGGCGGATGTGGCTATAATTTTCTACTGATAGGGATAGCATGTTTACATGGTGTATTGTATGGTTGTGACTTACACTTCTTTATATAATAAAAGCCAACACATTTTCATGCATATGTTGTTATTGTTGTTGGACTACTCTAGTTTCCTTAATGATATATGTTGTTTAACTTATGTACTTGTATATGAACTAATTTGTATGCAATTATATGAATCTTGTTGTTAATGTATTGTATATGTTATTAATGATGTCACCGTCTCTGTCGACTGCTTTGCCAGACATCAGATAGGCCTTCCTCTGAATCTTTTTATAACAACCGTCACACTCATCTCAGATTGATCCATGAGTGATGTTCATGTTATCTTACTTTATATGTTGGGACTGCCGCATCTGTGTTGACTGCTCTATGGGAAGCTATGCACGTCCTTTGTGTTGTGTGTTCCTAGCTGAGTTGGGACTGATCCATTTCAAATTGGAACCCACCTTCACCTTCCTCTCCCTTTGAAGTGTTGGAACCTCTCATACTCATTTCTTGACTCACTACATCGGTCACACCCTTGCTACTGACAGAGTTATCTTACTTGCCTCTGTGTGACATCACAGTCAAGGCATTACCTTATGACCCACTACTGGGAATCCTACACCAAATGATATGAGGTCTAATTGGGACTTCTTATTGAGGAGATCCCCTTGACATGTTGGCAGGTCTAGCATTGAGCTTATCCATCTCATCTTATAATTGGCGAATTTGTTCCTTCTTCTCCAATTGTAGCTCCTGCATGGCTAGATTCTCTAGTTGCTATTGATGGATGCAACGTTGCAGCTTAGGCAACCCTTCCCATATCTCCAAGTGATCCTGCACACATTTGTTGCAGGTTTTCCTATTACTACCTCCATCCAGAGAGTTTCCCACCCGCAGCCCCCCTGTCCTTCGGTTGTGACAGCCCCATGAGCCTAACAGGGAGCTATCTGCACCACTGTGCACACTTTTATCCATTTTGAGACTACCTCTAGCTAACTTCTCTAGAAAGCCACAAACCCCACTATCGTGCCTTACCAAGTCTAGGATACTCGTGAACCACCACTGTAGGAACCCACTGTCCTCCAAACCTAAAGTGTCCTTGAGGTTTTGTTCTAGAACGCCATCCCATTCAAGTAGAGTATCGTCACTTACACCCGCAACCTTCTCACTAGCGGTCGCACTTAGATAGGAAGCCCTCTGGATTTCAACACTTAAATTTTCCCCAAGGTTTCTTTCCAGAACCCCCTCCTAGTCAAGAAAACTAACAACACTCAACCCAGTAGTTCTCACCTAAGCAGCTGCACTCAGACATGGAACCCCCTGAAGGTTAACTCTCAAGCACTCAGGCACACCCAGGCCCAACAACCCAGACCCAACAACTGACCCTAAGAGACCTTAGCTTCAATCACATGGCCTCGCAGAGGCCACATGAGCAAAAAATAACCTTAAACGATAAAAGCTAAACATACCATTATTCCTTAAATAGAAAATGTAGGACTGTGTGATGATGCTATACAATGGATAGGTATTATTGGAGTTGTAATTCTGATGAACTTCCATAAATTCCTAACAGTCCACCATTATTTCCAAACTCTGCTTCTAGTCTATCATTCTCATCTAAACCTTCCTCCCATGAGTGACTAGAGTGTTTATGAGCACGGGAATTAATTTCCACTCTAAATTCCCCATTAACTTGCAATCACTTGAGATGGTGTGTTGAGCTTTGCACCATGATCCATGGTGTGGTAACTGGGCACTCACGCTTTGAAATCTATGAGGCACAAGTGTTGTACTATGGTGATGAACACAGACACATCATGACTATGATCAGAGGAAACTCATGCTGCGAGGCCCAAGGAAAGGCCAAGTCTCGCATGGTGTGATGCTACAGGGGCCAATGTATAGGGGAATGAAGGAGTCAGGAGAGGGGAACATGATGGAAAGGAGGGAAGGAGGGACGAAATAGAAGAAGGGAGTAGTAAGGAGAGATGGGGGAGAATGGCGGGGGATAGGGATGGGAGGGTTAAATAGGAAAAAGGGAAAATGGAGGGAGGGAAGGGGGGGAAAGAGAGGGAGGGTGAAGGGTGGGGAAGGGAAACCAATAGGCTAACTTCAAAAACCAAATTGCATAGTCCCAATTGCTAATATTTGCTAACTTATTAGCAAGACCAAGAATGTCTTCCTCAACCCAGAACTTGAATCTCATGAACACAATTAGGGGATGCAAATTGTTACCTTGAACTCATTCATAATACTTCTTTCTTTGCCCAAATGGTAGGCCTAGTTTTCCTATTTATCAGCTTCTTGATTATTCCCTCTGAGAATATGGAAAAAAGACACTAAATCAAAGGAGGGGATCAACCCTTGGTATCTTTTGATAATTTGATTTATAATAATGCTTTTTGCTGATGAAGTATAGTTTATAGGCCTAATGATCAACATGGAGTCTCCTAAGACCTATATTTTTTTAATGCCCTTCTTTTGAGCCAATGTTAGACCTGGAGACAAGCCATAAGCTTCTTCTTGGTTTGTCTTCCTTCTAAGGCCCCAAGCATATCTATCTTCTATGACTCCTTCAGGATTAATGAGAATCCCTCCCCCTCCCGCCACCCTAAGATTTCCTTTTGACGTGCTATCGAATTGAAGGGTCCATTGATTCGATATTCTGATCGATTCCACTAGACCTTCTGAGGACAATTGAAGAATCCACTAGGCTCAAGAGGGAGCACATCGACCTAGGATCTGTGAGGCTAGGGATCCAACCCATGGAGCCAACCAAGAAAATTCAATCTCATCCAAGGAAGCATCTATTTCTGGTCTATACAGTTCCATACAAGCTGAAAGGGTTATCATGGCTATTACCCTAGTAGGAGTCCGAGACTTCTTGAATATAACCTTGTTCCTTGATTGCAAAATTTTCCAACAAACATACTTAGGAAGAGAAGCCCAAATTTCTTTGAATTTATTTTGGCTTGAAGGGATCCCAAATAAAATTTGGGCCAAGAGTTAAAGAATATCAGGAGGTATGAAGGCTAAGAATGTTGGGTGTGCATTATATTATTTCCACAACTACCCCACGCGTTGACCTATCTATGGTTTTGTGCATGGATTTTGCACATGGTTTTGGGCATGATGGTTTTCTGTCCATGGTATTTTGTAGATATGATCAAGGGAATTACGATTATGTTCTAACCAAGGTTAATGGATTGGGGTTTATGGATGCTTTGGCATGTATATGTATGTATTGTAACATTGAAAGGAATACAATGAAAAATCAATCTAGTAGACTTGGTTTTGGGATCCAAGGGAAAATGTCTATGTGTATTTGTTTTATGTTTTATGCTATTGCCATTGTTTATTTTCTATTTTTAGAATTCGTATGCAGGTAATCTAGGTACAGGGTTAAAACCTACATTTGGAATTAGAGTTGTTTTGGCTTCAAGGGGATGCCTTTGATGTTGAGGAATTTTTCTTGGGCCTGTGGTAGACCTTGTTTAGTGGGAGATCTACGCGATTCATTCTTGTGCTGAATGAAGATGGTGAGTAGTGGAAAGATAGAGATCGATAAATTTAATGGTGAGAGTTTTGAGTTGTGGAAACTCAATATGGAGGATCTGTTGGTGGATAAAGATCAGTGGATTGCAGTAGATCCGAGTACTAAACGAACAACAATGACAACTTATGACTGGGTGAAGTTGGATTAGAAGGTAAAGAGCACAATACGATTGTGCGTCTCAGATTGATTATTGCTGAATGTATTAGGGGAAGATTTGGTGAAGGCTTTGTGGGACAAGTTAGGGACTTTGTACGAATCTAAGTCTTTGGTGAATAAACTATGGAAAAATATGTATAACCTAAGGATGAAAGATGGAGAGACTCGATGATAGAGCATTTGAACACCTTTAATACTATGGTAAGACAATTATTATCTGTTGATATTAAAATTTTAGATGAAGATAAGTGCATCAGTTTATTGTGTTCTCTACTAGATTCGTGGGATATTCTGGTTGTTGCAATAGGTAGCAATGCAATTGCCTTGCAGTTTGATGAAATAGTCTCATCCTTGCTGTTAGAGGAGTTGAGACATAAAAATATGGAGTGTTAGAATGGTGATGCCTTGTCTGCACAAGGACGGTCCCAGAATAGAAATAAAAATAAGTCCTTGAGTGGGATATCTAAATCTAGAGGCAGATATAAATCTCCAAGAAAGCCTCTAAAGGTGTGCTGGAAATATGGAAAGGAAGGGCACTTCAGAAGGGACTGTAAATCTAAAGTTCCTGAGAAAGGTAAGGGATTTGATGATGCTCCTTCTACAGAGGTGAAAACCACCTCAGATGAAGGTGGGGATGTGTACTTGGCTTCATCTTCAAGTATAGATGTAGATCATGAGGCATGGTTGATTGAATCAGTTGCATCCTTTCACTTCACTCCCTAAAGAGAGTGGTTCTACGAGTATGAGAAATATGATTGTGGTGATGTATTCTTAGGGGATGATAGGAAGGATAGAATCATTGGTCACAGAAAAGTCAAGTTGAAGTTGTAAGGTGGAAAGATTAGAACACTTCCGAGTGTTCTGCATAGGCTAGAAATCTAATTTCTATAAGCAAGCTGGATGATGTAGGTGTAAAAATAGTTATCGAGAAAGATAGATGTAAGATGGTTTAGGGAACATTGGTATTGGTGTGGGGATTTCTGATTGGAAATCTGTACAAGCTTCAGGGTAGCACTGTTATTGATGGGTGCAACAGTTCTATGGTTCCTGAAAGTGGATTAGAAAATCTAGTGGTCTCTTTAGAAAAGACCATGCTATGGCATCAAAGGCTTTGGCATATTGGAGAGAAGGGTCTTCGAATACTTCATGGTAGTGGTATGGTAGAATGTATGTCTAATTTCTCTATTGATTTTGATTTATAAGAAAATTGTGTATATGGGAAGTAGAATCAGGTGAGTTTCACCTTTGGTGCTAAGAGGGAGAAACAAATATTAGAGCTTATTCACAATGATGTGTTTGGACCTGTGCCGGTTCCATCAAGTTGAAGTTGTAAGGTGGAAGGATTAGAACACTTCCGAGTGTTCTGCATATTCCTGCATTGGCCAGAAATCTGATTTCCATAAGCAAGTTGGACGATGCAGGTGTAAAAACAATGATCGAGAAAGATCGTTGTAAGATGGTTCAAGGAGGAGTTCCGATTGGAAATTTATACAAGCTTTAGGGTAGCGCTGTTATTGATGGGTGCAATAGTTTTGTGGTTCCTGAAAGTGGATAAGAAAATCTAGTGGTCTCTTGAGAAAAGACCATGCTATGGCATCAAAGGCTTTGGCATATTGGAGAGAAGGGCCTTCAAATACTTCATGGTAATGGTATGGTAGAATGTATGTCTAATTTCTCTATGGATTTTGATTTATATGAAAATTGTGTATATGGGAAGCAGAATCAGGTGAGTTTCCCCTATGGTGCTAAGAGGGCGAAACAAATATTAGAGCTTGTGCACAGTGATGTGTTTGGACTTGTGTCAGTTCCATCACTAGGTAAGTATGTGCATTATGTATCATTTATAGATGACTTCTCAAGGAATACATGGACATATTTCCTGAGGAAGAAATATGAAGTCTTTCATAGGTTTAAAATATTTAAGGCTCTGGTGGAAAACTAGATAGAGAAGAAGATAAAGGTGCCGAGGAAAGATAATGGTGGAGAGTTTTGCAAAAAGGAATTTGAAGAGTTAAGTAAGAAGTGTGGTATAGAACACAATAAGACTACTCCATACACACCTCAACAAAATGGAGTTGCAGAAAGAATGAACAAGACATTGATGGAAAATGCAAGAAGCATGCTCAGTGCTGTTGGGTTACGACAATAATTCTGGGCAGAGGTGGTGGAGACTGCATGTTACTTGGCCAATAGATCACCTTCATTAGTGTTGGAGAATAAGATTCCATAAGAGGTGTGGACTGGTAAGATACCTCTCTTTCACATCTGAGGGTATTTGGATGTGATGCATATGTGCATGTTCCAAAGGAGAAAAGAACAAAGTTGGATAGTAAATCTGAAAGGTGCATCTTTATTGGGTATAAGGATTGTTTAAAAGGTTATAAGATTTGGGACCCAGAAATAAGGACGGTTGTGTACAACCAAGATGTGGTGTTTAGAGAGGTGAAAGATGTTATTAAACATGAAGTCCTACCAAAGGAACTTAAGAAGATATAGTTTGAGATAAAGGAGGAAGAATCAAACTCTACAAAAGAAGAGGAATCAAAAGATCAAGAGCCACGAACTTCAACTATGAGAAGATCGATTCAAGAAAGAAGGCAAGCATAAAGGTATAATCCATATGATTTCTATTCAAATTTTGCTTTATCTATTACTAATGATGATCCCAGAAGTGTGAGGGAAGCAATAGATTTAGAGGATGGAAAACTCTAGAAAGAGGCAATGGTTGATGAAATGACATCTTTGCACAAAAATGAGGCTTTGGATTTGGTGGAGTTGTTGGCTGGAAGGAAACCCATTAGTAGAAAATGGGTGTTTAAGAAGAATATGAATGTAGAAGGCAAGGTGGAGAAATACAAATCTCGGTTGGTAGCAAAATGTTATTCCCAGGTGCTGGGAGTTGATTTTGGTGATATTTTTCTCTTGTTGCCAAGGTAGATTCTATTAGATTACTTTTATCTGTTGCTGATGCTTTTGATATTAAGGTAGAACAGATGGATGTGTAGAAAATAATATAGATTCATAAGCTCATGTAATCTAATAAAACAAGAGACAAGATTCTACTTCCTCTTTACAATGGAAGCCCATAAACATTGAGCAAACAATAATCAATAGAGGAAGAGAATCAATGGCACATAACACAATAAATATCTGGGGAAAGCCACAACTCAAAACCCCACTATTTGTTTTGTATCAATCTGGAAAATCAAGATGAAATTACAATGCTTCTTCTCTCTAGAACAATCCCAACACTCAACAAATTCAATCTCCAACTCATAAACAAGCTCAAGGCCAAATCTTAGCCTCTTTACAAGATTTCCAAGTCTCTATTCCAATGCGTAATTACTATGGAGGATAGCTTGTATTTAGAGGGAAATAAAGCCTCTAAAAATTGCGCAATCCCTCAATGGTCAGTTTCTAATTGCATGCACTATCAGTGAAACTCAGAAAAATCTAAAACAAATAGCACACTGTCCTTGTACTCTTGTCTCAATTGGGTCTTTATCAGAATTGACATGCATGAGTTTCTGATGAGAAAATATTCAGTTAACTAGAGTAGCACTACTGGAGTTCATTAGTGACACCACTGACTGTTAACTCATTATTTGTTCTCTCAATTAGTTTGACAACTAATTTAACTGCAATTAACTCAGTAAACTAAGTTATTTAATTACAACTCACAATTAACTCATCCTGGACCCCTATAATATAGGGAGAACATATACATGGTTTCAAAAAGACTTCCAACTCAAAATTCCTAAGCTAGTTAAGTTAATTAAACTTATACATGTTGCTATGAGAATAAAATTCGATTTTAATTCTAAGTTTAATTCAAGGACAAATTAAACTTGAATTTTTGGATTCTATTTTTAACATTTCTTGTTGCTATTTTCAACACTCCCTCTCAACAAGAAAGGAATTCAACTTGATCCTGATACTGAACCTTTGGAATGTTTTGCATGTAACACTTCTCTACAGTGTTGTTGCTCTAGCAACTCCATAAAAAAAGAAAAACATCCAACTTGAATCAATATGGTGCATCTGTCATCAAAGTCTTTGGCTACTATTTCCTTTTCCGAATGAAAACTCTACACTTCTGTTGATTCTACCTTTCTAGATTGTTGTCAACCCTTCTCTATGCTCTTCAGTATTTGAATTTTCTAGCCTCTATCACTATGATCTCTGACTACATCAATCCCACTGATTCCTCTTGATACTATGTCCTTTGGGCTACTATAGCAAGGTACAATCTATGAGATAAAATCTCTTAATGGATCTTGCCCAATTTCAGCCCTCTTGGGACTATCACTTCACATTGCCCCACCACACACATGGAGGTATAGTTGCATGGAATTCCTCTTCCCACATGGATCAAAATTACCCCCTACTAGAGGTCTCTGCATAAGTGGACACCTCCACTCGGTCTCCTCTCGGCTTCTCTAATTGTGGCTGCTCCACAATTATCTGAGACTACTTCTTCTGTGGTTAAGTGGATCTCTCCACTCAGTCTTCTCTCAGCTTCGCCAATTGTGGTTGCTCCAAAATTGTCTAAGATTGCTTCTGAGACTACTTCTTTTGGGGCTTCATGTTGAGAGGTAATTTACTCTCGCTCACGACGACCAAGTCTCTAACCTTTTCCTTCCTCCTCAAGGCTTTGCCTGCATCTTAAACCTCAAGAGCATACAAGTTCTTGACCCATGAACTGATCTGTTTCACCTGTCCCGTGGCGATGTGTCTATGGAAAAACTTTCCCTTACCTAAAAGCACATCATAGCCACAACCTTCCAATACCGCGACTGAAACAAGATTCTTGGTTAGTCCTGGAACATAGATCACATTTGTGATCCTGAGAGGGGAGCCAAACTCCCTATGAAAGGTAACCGTACTAATTCCTGTAGCTCTATACCTCTCCCTATCTCCAAAATCTATGCTTTGCTTGAGGTCTTTCTCCTCAAAATCACTGAAGAGATATCTATTCCATGCCATATGGAATGAGGCATTGCTATCAAGATACCACACGCCTACCATGGAAGTGCTAGCCATGCATGTAATGAGAGTGAAATCAAGTTTGAATTGTGAAGCTAGAGCTTCACCTACTATCACTATTGTCGACTCCTTGCCTTCTTTCTATTGTGGGCATTTCTTGGCATAGTGCCCATGCTCATGACAATGAAAACACTTGATTTTCATTAATTCCATATTCTTTCCACCCTCCTCACCTTGGAACTTATTTTCCTTGGCATTCTTTACCTTACTCACTAATGAAAAATCCTCTTGCACTTCCTTGGAAGAGGTCCCATCTCTGGTGTTCCTATTGATCTCCTCCTGCATCAAATCCGACCATAATCATTCCCAATCTGGAAGCTTCTCCTGACCATTGATAGAGTCTTGATAACTTTGCCAACTCTTTGGGAGTCCAAGAAGAGCAAGGCTCACCATATCATCCTCGGAAACCATGATTCCAACATTTCTAAGTTCATCATGACATTAAGTGAACTTGGTCAAGTAATTTGGAATTGAGTTGCCTACCTCCATCTTGATTTTTTGAAGTTTAACGTTCAGTGCCAATTTTCTTTGGTCACTGTTGTTCTAATACAAGTCTGTCAATGCTTTCCACATAGCATACAAAGTTTCCTTGCCATGGAGATTAAAGACAATGTGGTCTCAAACTCCCTCAAGGATTATTTGCCTTGCCTTCACCACACACTTCCATTCGACCAAATCTTTCGCATCCGATGCTTATGGCTTAGGAATGTCTTGATCAATGAACTCCTTTAAGTCATTATCCTCCAACATAGCCTCCATTCTATCCTTTGAGGCTATATAATTCGAGCTGCCATCCAAGGCATACTCTAGACGAAAACCGTAGAATGCCATCTGTCGATCATGAAGTATGTATTACAAATTCAAATTTCACTAGTTACCCAGAAATAAAAACTTTTAAATCTCCTCTAATATATTGTTCTCAGCTCTGATACCATGTAGAAAATCCTGTAGATTCACAAGCTCATGTAATCTACTAAAACAAGAGACACGATTCTACTTCTACTCTTTACAGTGGAAGCCCATAAACATTGAGAAAACAATAATCAATAGAGGAAGAGAATAAAAGTCACATAACACAATACATATCCAGGGAAATCCACAACTCAAAACCCCACTATCTGTTTTGTATTAATCCGGAAAATCAAGATGAAATTACAATTCTTGTTCTCTCTAGAACAATCTCAACACTCAACAAATTCAATCTCCAACTCATAAGAACGCTGAAGGCCAAATCTTAGCCTCTTCACAAGCTCTCCAAGTCTCTATTCCAATGCGTAATTCCTATGGAGGATAACTTGTATGCAAAGGGAAATAAAGCCTCTAAAACTGTGCAATCCCTCAAGGGTCAGTTCCTGATTGCATGCACTATCAGTGCAACTTAGAAAAATCTAAAACAAATAGCACACTATCCTTGCACTCTAGTCTCAACTGGGTCTTTCTCATAATCAACATGCATGAGTTTCTGATGAGTAAGTATTCAGTTAACTAGAGTAGCACTGGTGGAGTTCATTAGTGACACCACTTACTATCAACTCACTATTAGTTCTCTCATTCAATTTGAGAACTAATTTAACTAAAATTAACTCAGCAAACTGAGTTACCTAATTACAACTCACAATTAACTCATCCTAGACGTTATAATATAGGGAGAACATATACATGACTTCAGAAAGATTTCCAACTTAAAATTCCTAAGCTAATTAAGTCAGTTAAACTTAATTAACTATTTACAAGTTGCTATGAGAATAGAATTCGATTTTAATTCTCAGTTTAAGTCAAGGACAAATTAAAGTGGAATTTCTAGATTCTATTTTTAGCATTTCTTGTTGCTATTTTCAACAAGATGTGAAGACAACATTTCTTCACATGAAACAACCTGAAGGCTTTGCGATGAAGGGTGAGAAATAACTGGTATGAAATTTAAAAAAGTTATGTATGTGTTAAAACAATCACCAAAGATGTGGTATAAAAAATTTGATACATTTATAGGGGGACTTGGCTTCACCAAAAGCAAAGTAAATCACTATGTGTATTTTAAATTAATTGATGACTATGTTATTTATTTGGTCTTGTATGTGGATGATATGTTGCTGGTTGGAAATGACATAGAAATTATCCAGGATTTGAAGACCTAATTGTCCTCCAAATTTGACATGAAATATCTTGGTGCTACAAACTATATTTTGGGCATGGAAATTAAAAGAGATTGGGCAAAGAGGAAGCTCTGGCTAAACTAGAGGAAGTATGTCGAGAAAATATTGCAGAGGTTTAATATGCAAGATAGTAAACCGGTGAAGATTCCTATTCATGTAGGTGTAAAGTTATCTACTGAACAATGTCCCAAGACACAAGAAGAGGAAGAGGACATGTCCTATGTTCCATATGCAAGTGCAGTCGATAGCGTGCTGTATGCAATGTTATGTACTAGACTAGACATTGCACATGTAATGGGATTATTAAGGAGGTTTATGTCAAAACTAGGGAAGGAGCATTCGAACAACAGTGAAGCGAGTTTTTAGGTATTTGTGTGGCAATAGTGATTATGGTTTTTTCTACCAAGGAAGACCAGGATTGGACAAAGTTTTGGAAATTCATGGTTTTGTTGATGCAGACTAGGCTAGAGATTTGGATCAAATAATATATACAAGTGGGTATGTGTTTAACCTATTTGGAGGTGCAGTCAGTTGGATGAGTAAGAGACAGTCTGTGGTGGCCCTTTCAACTACAGAGGCATAATACATGGCACCCACTCATGCAAGCAAGGAAGCAGTTTGGTTGCATAGATTGTGTACAAGTATGGGGTTAGTACAATGAGCTATTAGGATAGGCTATGATAGCCAAAGTGAAATTTTCTTGGCAAAAAACCCTACTTATCATTCAAAGACAAATCACATTGATGTTCAGTATCACTTTGTGAGGGATATGGTTGAGGACAAAAAGGTGTTGCTGGTAAAGGTGGACACTTTGAAGAATATTGTAGATGCATTGAAAAATTCTGCGAGCTATAAGAAGTTCTCTTGGTGTAGAGAAACAATGGGCATTGTAGGGCTGGATCAATGACTAAGCTCTCTTATGGCCCCCTATGGAAAGAAAACAATAAGTGGGAGAATGTTGAGTATGTGTTATATTCTTTCCATGACTACTCCAATCGTAGCCCTACATATGGTTTTGTGCATGGATTTCCCACATGGTTTTGGGCATGATGGTTTTTTTCCCATGGTATTTTGTAGATCCTGTCAAGGGAACTGCGATTATGTTCTAATCTAGGATTAATGGATTGGGGTTATGGATGCTTCGACATGTATATATATGTATTGTAACTTTGAAAGTAACATAATGAAAACTCAATTTGGTAGTCCCGATTTTCGGATCCCAGGGAAAATCTTTGTGTATATATGTTTTATGTTTTATTCTCTCAACATTGTTTATCTTTTGTTTTTAGAATTTGTATGTAGGTAATTTATGTACGGGGTTAAAACCTACAAATAATTTCTGCATAATAGAGGGTCGAGGACCATTGACCAAACTACCTTAGCCACCTGAAAGTGGGGCAAGAGGTGAGGAATTGATTCCTCTGCAGATTCACATAGCGATCATCTTGAGGGGCTGATCTGGCCCCACCTCTAAAGGTTTTTAGCTGTAAGAATTTTTTATGCAATAGCAACCAACATAAAAAATTGACTTTTGGGATGACATTCGTTTTCCATATTTTTCCCCAAATGGAGGTTTTAGGGTGTAATTCGGTGTTTAAGAACATGTGCAAATACCCTTATTTGACAATATAACTGGCCTTTTTCCAGCCCCACTTATCTTCCATTGAAAGAGCTACGGGGGCACAACCTATTAAATTCTTGATAAATTTATCTCTTTGGGGGAGAATAGCCTTTGGGATATTTTCAAGCTTCTAGCCTTTCCACTGATTCTACTAAAAAATATGGTCTAGATTTTCCACCCCACTTTGAATCATGAAGGTTCTGAGATCCACGAGGGAAAGATCCAATTCCAAGGGTTGGAAGCCCTAAATCGAATTTGAAAAAATCTTGGTGGAGTCTCCGTTCCCTAGAATTTCGCTTAGATTATTGTTAATAATATCCCTCGAGGAGTTAATTAAACACCAAATGGGGGAGCCCACTCCAAGGGCCTCTTAGCTCCCATGATCAATTTTCTAGGTTAAATACTTAGCCCTTATCACCTGATTCCACCATTGATTCAAATTCATGATCATATTCTAGTACAATTTTGCTCCCATTGCCATATTTGCTAACCCTGGGTCCCTTATTCCTAATCCCCCCTATTGTTTTAGGGCTTTGACCATTTTTCAATTCACTAAGCGGTACTTCTTAATTTATGTTCTACCTCCTTTCCATAGGAATTTTCTTATATACATTCCCATTTGATGCAACACACTCTTAGGGGCTTGCATGGTGGTAAAATGATAGAGAGGGATTGCTGACAGGACTGGCTTTACAAGGATTTCTATACCTACATAATTGAGCCAAATCTGTGTCCCCAATTTACAATTTTTATTTTCATTTTATCTTTCACTTTTTTGCACACGTAGGGGGAAACTCTTCTTAGGAAGATAGGGATCCCTAAATAATTGAATTCTTTCCACTCTCAGACTGCTTTAAACCCCAATATTTCTTTGATTTTTTTCTCCTTATGTCTAGAGATGTTCCAGCTATAGATGTGGTTTTTTCTGTCATTAGTGGCTCCCCCCAATGCACTAAGGAATCTATCTAATGTTTTCTTGAATCACTGAGTGATTGTGATTGAGTCTCCACCCATCAAAATAGTATCATCTACAAGCTGCCCATGATTTATAATTCTTATGCCTTAATTTTACCTTATGCTTAGAAGGTTGAGGGTTGCTCTTTCTTGCTCCAATTTTCTTCTTAGGGCATCATCCATGATAATATATAATAAAGGGTAGAGGGGGCACCCTTGACAAAGGTCCCTCAAATCTTTGAAGAAGCCTACCACCTTGCCATTAACCAGTGGAGCAATATAAGGAGAAGCAATACAAAAATTGATCCATCTAATGAAAGTATCATCGAGTCCCATTTTTTTAAGGACTTTGTTCAGGAATCCATGTCTTACCCAATCAAAAGTGTTTTCCATTTTTAGCTTAATGATCATCCGTTGATCCCCTTTGCGCTAGCTAGAATCTAGAGCTTCTTGGATAAGGATAATATTGTCAAAGATTTTCCTACCTCAAAAGACCCCCCTGGTTTTCAGAGATTAGAGAGGGCAACAAAGATTTAAGTCGAAAGCCTAGCAACTTTGAGAAGATTTTGTGGGAGATATTGCAAAGGGATATTGGGTGGAATCTAGAGAAAGAGGAGGGGTTCAATTCTTTAGGGATCAAAGTCAGGAAGGAAGAATTTATGCCACCCCCATAGCAAAGCGTTTAAAAGAGTATACCACCAATCTGTAAAGGTCCTTCAAAATAATATCCCAGAAGGAATGATAAAAGCTCACTGAGAATCCATTTGGGCCTGGTGCCTTATCAGGGTGGAAGGAGAAAATCACCTTTTGAATTTCCTTGACCGTCAGTAGGGAAATTAGAGAGTCATTCCGCTCCTCCGACACCATCGTAGGGATACTATCAAGGAAGAATTCTTCACTGACAATGTCACATGTATGGTCCCATGTATATAGATTTTCATAATTCTCTACCGATGCTATTTTAATTTCATCAAACTTCTTGATAGTCTCCCCCCAATGATTTATCTGAGTTATATTGTTTTTTGATTACCTGAACTTGGCTTGTTTGTGGAAAAACTTGGCATTCCTATCCCCATCCCTCAACCAATTATTTCTAGATTTTTGTCTCCAATACTCCTCTTCCTTTCTTAGTTTTGTATGAAGGGTCTAAAAAATGTCTTCTTCCCTATGGAAATCTGATTCTTGTACTAGCGTTGATTCCATTTTCCCCTAGATTAAAGCACGATTTTCTTCCATCTATTTAATGTTATTTTTCCTATTTGATTTCTTTTCTTTTAACCACTTTTTAATGTCACCTTTCAGTCTGCAGATCTTGGACTCCTAGATGGTTATTGGGATTCCCTCGATCCAGCATGACTAGGAAAGGGAAACCACCTCCGAGAAATTGGGGACTTCTAGCCAAAAGGGAGAGTGGCTGAAGGGGATTGGGCCCAGATCCAAGGGCTGGGAGATAATACAATTATTGGTAGATAATCAGAACTAGACCATGGGAGAATAATATATTTGAGGTTGTAATTTAGGATTAGGAGATAGTCAACGTCTAGGAAATGGTCTAGCCAGGCCACAATATGCTTCACTCCAACTCTTTTGTTTGTCCAAGTATACATAAATTTTTGGGGTTTTACATCAAAGAGATTCAGGGTTAAGATGAGGTCCTCCATATTCTCCCATTGGGCATCAGGAATAATGGAGCCCCCTCTTTTTTCATGATTTCCCATGGTTGTGTTGAAATCTGTTGTGTGTGGAGCATGATTGTTCAGAGGTCTTTGTTTCAGTCGGATGTATACCCCAGGAAGTTTGTACACCCCTCCACGCGGGGGGGACTTGTCCTCCCCATGGGGGTTCGGGGGGGGGGGGGGGGGGGGGGGGGGGGGAGGGGGCAGCCGAGGGGCCCGGGGCCAGCGGTCCCCCGGCGGGGGCTCGGGGGTAGTGCCGCCGAAGCCAAAAATAGATGTAAAATTGCCTTGTAAAAGTATAGTAATTTCTAGTCAATCTGGGCCATTCATTAGGTGGATGATCTGATGGTAGAAATTATGTTTAGTTTAAGGTTTTTTGCCCTAGAAGGAAACCCCTCTCTTTGTATGAGGGCATTGTATTTGAGGCTATGATATATATGTGCATTCTCTGAGCGAGAAACAGAGAGGTGAGACTGTGAGAGAAAATAGAGGATATTACAGTGGATCTAATGTAGGTCGTGTCTCTTCATTTTGCTGGATAATAGAAAGGAAGGACTGGTTGTTCGGGGTGGATGTAGCCCAAACTGGGTGAACCACGTATATCTGTGTCTCTCTTGTTTTATGCGTTTTCTGTGTTTATATTTCTGCAATATTTTATGTGTTCCATTGCTCCGTAATATATAATTTTATAACAACTGGTATCAGAGCTGAAGGTCTATTTGGCTGATAAACTCACAAGAAAGAAGGGTTCCTGGTTCGAGTGGGAGCAATGGCGGAAGATGGTAAGTTTAGGGTCGAGAAATTTAACGCAAAACTTCTCGCTGTGGAAGATGCAGATGGAAGATTATTTGTATCAGAAAGATCTATATCTACCATTGGGTGGAAAAGCAAAGATGCCGACGGGTATGACAGATGAAGAATGGAACCTTCTTGATAGAGAGGCACTCGGAACAATACGGTTGTGCCTTGCAGTGTCTGTCGCCTTCAACATTTCGAAGGAAACAATGACAAAAGGTTTGATTAAGGCATTGGAGAAACTATATGAAAAACCCTTGGCCTCAAACAAGGTATTTCTTATGAAACAGTTATTTAATATGAAGATGGTGGAAGGTGGATCTGTTGCAGACCATTTAAATGATTTTAATACTGTTACAAGTCAGTTATTTCCTGTAGGGGTAAAATTTGATGATGAAGTTAGAGCTTTGTTATTCCTGTGCTCATTACCAGAAAGTTGGAATGGTTTAGTAATGGCCATTAGTAACTCTGTGTCTGGATGGAAGATTATATGTACCAGAAAGATCTATATCTACCATTGGGTGGAAAAATAAAGATGCCGACGGGTATGACAGATGAAGAATGGAACCTTCTCGATAGAAAGGCACTCAGAACAATACGGTTGTGCCTCGAAGCATCTGTCACCTTCAACATTTCGAAGGAAACAACGACAGAGGGTTTGATTAAGGCATTGGAGAAACTATATCAAAAACCCTCGGCCTCAAACAAGGTATTTCTTATGAAATGGTTATTTAATATGAAGATGTCGAAAGGTCGATCTGTTGCAGACCATTAAAATGATTTTAATACTGTTACAAGTCAGTTATGTTCTGTAGGGGTAAACTTTGATGATGCAGTTAGAGCTTTGTTATTCCTGTGCTCATTACCAAAAAGTTGGAATGGTTTAGTAATGGTCATTAGTAACTTTGTGTCTGGATCTAGTACTTTAAAGTTTGATGATGTTGTCAGTGCTATCCTTAGCGAGGAAATGTGACGAAAAAGCTCCGGTGAGACATTAGGTAACGCTTTCAGTGCAGAGTCGAGGGGAAGAAAAATGGAAAGAAGAAAGAGCTCAGGATATCACAGTAAATCAAGGAAAGGTAGATCCAAGTCCAGATCGGGGATAGTGCACTGGAAATGCAGAAAGAAAGGACACCTAAAGAAAGACTGTAGATCTCAGAAGGGAAAAGAAGGAGATGCATAGCAAGAAAAAAATCATGAAGCAAATGTGATAGGTGAGGTGTTACAAGATGCTTTGATTCTTTCTTTCAAAAATATTACTGATTCCTGGGTGGTAGATTCAGGGGCCTCATTCCATGCCACACCTGATAAGAAATACTTTCATGACTATGTTCAAGGAAATTTTGGACAAGTTCGTTTGGGTGATGATAAACCCTGTAAAATTGTTGGAATGGGTAAGGTTCTTGTAAAACAGCAGAATGGAAACCAATGGCTACTAAAGGAGGTAAGGCATGTTCTAGATCTAAAGAAAAATCTGATTTCAACAGGGTAGTTAGGCAGTGAAGGTTGTGTGACAACTTTCATAGATAAATCTTGGAAGGTCACCAAAGGAGCCCTGGTAATAGAAAAAGGCAAAAAGGTTGGTACATTGTATTTATGCAATGGTATTTCTAACTCTGTTAATGCTTTAACTTCCTAAGGAGAAAATGTAGCATTATGGCATCTTAGGCTCGGACACATGAGCGAAAAGGGGATGAAGATTCTTCACTCAAGGAATTTGTTTCCGGGTTTGAAGAATGTTGATTTGGACTTCTGTGAGAATTGCATTTATGGAAAACAGAAGAGAGTAAGATTTCTCAGAGTTGGGAAAGAAAAGAAGAGTGAAAAATTAGAGCTTGTGCATACAGATGTATGGGGACCTGCTCAGGTATCATCTCTCGATGGCTCTTGTTATTATGTTACTTTTATTGATGATGCAACTAGAAAAACTTGGATTTATTGTATTAAGAATAAATCTGATGTATTTTATACTTTCAAGAAATGGAAAGCTTTGGTTGAGATTGAGGCAGGAAAGAAATTAAAGTGTCTTAGATCAGACAATGGAGGTGAATATTGCAGCAAAGATTTTGATAGGTATTGTTTAGAGCATGGAATTCATAGAGAGAAGACAGTTCCAAGAACACCACAAGCAAAAGGTGTGTTAGAAAGAATGAACAAAGCAATCATGGAGCATGCAAGGTGCATGAGATTTCATGCAGGATTGCCTTTACAATTTTGGGCAGATGCTGTAGATACTGTTGTTTATCTAATAAACAGAGGGCCTTCAAGTTCCTTGGATGGTGGTGTTCCAAAGGAAGCATGGACGGGTAAAAAAGGTAAACTACTCTTTTTTAAAGCCTTTTGGTTGTGAGGCCTTTGTCCATATTGATAAAGAAAATAGAACAAAGCTTGAGGCAAAGTCAAAGAAATGTACCTTTATTGGATATGGTGTTAATGATTTTGGTTATCACTTATATGATTATGAAAATCACAAAATCATTAGGAGCAAAGATGTAATATTCAATGAAAAGGTCTTGTATAAGAATCAGTTGCAGGAAAAGAACCAGGAAAAAGAAAACAAGGAATATGCAGTTCTTGATGAAATCACTAAAAAAGTAAAGGTGCCTAAAAATAATAATAATCAACAACCACTACAACAACAACCACCACAATAGAAACAGGAACCCCAAACACCTAAGAGTGGTGTTAGAAGATCTACCAAGATAAGTAGACCCCCTGAACGATACTCTCCTTCATTATATGATTTATTGTTGACTGATTCTGGTGAACCCGAATGTTATGAAGAAGCAATGCAGGTTGAAAGTAGGAAGAAGTGGGAGGTAGCCATGGAAGAATAGATGGACTCCTTAATGCATAACCAGACTTGGGACTTAGTTAGGTTTCCTGCAGGAAAAACTACATTGAAGAATAAATGGGTTTACAGGCTAAAGGAAGAAGATGGGGGAAAACAGAGGTACAAAGCTAGACATGTGGTGAAGGGGTTTGCACAGAAGAAAGGTATTGATTTTGATGAAATATTTTCTCCTGCTCTTAAAATGATTTCAATTAGAACTATTTTAAGCCTAGTAGCAGCTGAAGATTTGCATCTTGAGCAGTTAGATGTAAAGACAACCTTTCTCCATGGGGATTTGGAGGAAGAGATATATATGCAGCAGCTAGAAGGATATGAAGTGAAAGGGAAGGAGAAACTTGTGTGCAGGTTGAAGAAGAGCTTGTATGGCTTAAAACAGGCTCCAAGGCAGTGGTATATGAAATTTGACAAGTTTATGTCTGAACAAGGTTATACTAGATGTCACTCTGATCATTGTGTTTATTTGAAAAAGAAAAATGATGGAAGCTGTATTATATTGTTATTGTATGTAGATCACATGCTTGTTGTAGGGTCTAACATGCAGGAAATAAACATACTCAAAATAAAATTGGAAAATTCATTTGCAATGAAGGATTTGGGAGCTGCAAAACAAATCCTTGGTATGAGAATAACTAGAGACAGGAAAAATTGTAAATTAACATTGTCTCAGAATGAGTACATACAAAAGGTGTTGAAAAGATTTAACATGCACAATGAAAAACCAGTTAGTACACCTTTTGCTAGCCATTTCAAACTTAGTAAGGAAATGTTCCCAAAGACCCAAGAAGACATGGATTATATGTCTAAAGTTCCATATGCATCAGCAGTTGGAAGCTTAATGTATGCAATGGTTTGTATAAGGCCTGATATTGCACATGCAGTGGGAGTTGTAAGCAGGTACATGAACAATCCAGGAAAAGAACATTGGATGGTGGTGAAATGGATTCTCACGTATTTGAGAGGTACCACAAATCAAGCATTATGCTTTGGTGGTTCAAACATTTCCCTACAGGGATATGTTGATGCAGATATGGTAGGTGACAGAGATAACAGGAGGAGCACTACAGGATATGTATTTACTGTTGGTGGAACAGCTGTCAGTTGGGTTTCAAAAATACAAAGTGTTGTTGCACTTTCAACAACAGAAGGAGAGTATGTTGCTGCTATAGTGGTTAGTAAAGAAATGATTTGGTTACAAAGGTTTATGGGTGAATTGGGTAAGGAGCATGATATGGGCATGCTATACAGTGATAGCCAAAGTGCCATTCATCTTGCAAATAACTCAGCATTTCATTCTAGGACTAAACACATACAACTCAAGTACCATTTCATACGATCAGTGTTGGAAGATGGAGAGTTGAAGTTGGAAAAGATACACACTAGCCAGAATCCTGCAGATATGCTAACAAAAGTTGTAACCAGGGAGAAACTGAGAATATGCTCAATTTCAATTGGTCTTCAAGGATGATGATGAAGATGAGAAACAACCAGGTCCAAAGAGGAGTCATTGTCTAGCAAATGAAGCAGCGGTGGAGTTGCTACAATCATTCTCCAAGTGGGAGATTGTTGTGTGTGGAGCATGATTGTTCAGAGGTCTTTGTTTCAGCTGGATGTATACCGCAGGAAGTTTGTACACCCCTCCACGTGGGGGGGGTGTGGGGGGGACTTGTCCCCCTGCAGGGGTCCGGGGGCCAGTGGTCCCCCGGCGGGGGCTCGGGGGCAGCGCCCTCGAAGCCAAAAATAGATGTAAAATTGCCTTGTAAAAGTATATTAATTTCTAGTCAATCTGGGCCATTCATTAGGCGGATGATCTGATGGTAGAACTTATGTTTAGTTTAGGGTTTTTTTCCCTAGAAGGAAACCCCTCTTTTTGTATGAGGGCATTGTATTTGAGGCTGTGATATATATGTGTATTCTCCAAGCGAGAAACAGAGAGGTGAGACTGTGAGAGAAAACAGAGGATATTATAGTGGATCTGCTGTAGGTCATGTCTCTTCATTTTTCTGGATAATAGAAAGGAAGGATTGGCTGTTAGGGGTGGACGTAACCTAAACTAGGTGAACCACCTATATCTGTGTCTCTCTTGTTTTATGCGTTTTCTATGTTTATATTTCTACAATATTTTATGTGTTCCATTGCTCCGTAATATATAATTTTATAACAAAATCTCCTCCAATAATACAGTTATGCCCAAAATCTGTATATTTTAACTCCATTAGGGATTTCCATCATTCTTATTTTTCTTGCAAGTGGGTGGGTATATACACATTGATCATTGTGAATAGTTGTTGTTTCTCTTTAATATTAAAAATAGTTTCTATCCAATGAGTTGTTTTTAGAGCACTTACTAGTTGAAGTTTTGCCAGATTCCATAGTGTGCAGAGGCCACTTAATGCTCCTCTTGAAATTACTGTTTCCAAGTTGCTAGTACTCCAAAACTTGCTTTTAATTGAGTTGAGAGACTACTTGTCCAACATTGTTTCCTGCAAGAGGGTGACTTCTGGTCTTTCTTTTCTGATCAGGGATTTCACTTCCATTATTCTTTTTATTGATCCCAGTCCCCTACAATTCCAAGAGATGATATTCATTAATCACTTTTTTAGGTTCCCCACCCCCTTGTCAGGGCTCATATTATTTCCTTTTTTCCCTCCCCCTCCTTTGTTCCCTGCACCTGCTAGCTGACGAGGAATAGTGTGCTGGACTCCCAACTCTTTGTATTTTTCAGTTTTCTCCCTTCTGACTTCCTTATTTGTTTTTTTTTCCTTCTTTCTTCCCTTTTTTGACTGACTACTTCATTATTGCACCCGTTGGTTTCTCATTTGCAGAGTTTAGCTCAGTGAAAGGACCCAAACCTTCCGTAGATGTCAGGAATCCATCCACATCTTTGTCTTCCTCTGATGATTCATTAGAAATATTGTCAAAGTCGAGGAAATAACTTGACTCCTTATGAATTTTTGGGGGTTGGCCTAGGGGAGCAGATTGTGGGGTTGGGGCATCCTGAAAGGAGGAAGGGCGACGGGGGGGGTATTGAACATTCTACTACAACACTAGTGTTCAAGATCCCAAAACAATTCTTTGACACCAAACCAAGGCTTCCCCCATTAGGTGCACCCAGGGGGGGAGGGTAGGCCCGACCACCTTAGAGACCATAACAGAGCAAGGGGAGGTGACTAGAGTGAAAAACTTCAAAGTCTTACACCGCTTAACCTCCTACCATTGTTCTTTAGGGCCCCTAGACTATTTCTCTATAGATTCCACACCTTTAGGACAAACTTTTGCAAAGTGCCCATATTCATGGCATAACTTGCATTTGAAAGGCAGTTTGTCATAGTTGACTTCTAGCACATGCATCCAACTATCCCTACATATATTAGCAGTTGCTAAGAGACCTTTCTCTAAATCCACCTCGACACAAATCCTAGAACATTAGAAGAGGCCATCCTTTGGCTCAGAGCAATCGCTGTATCTCCCTAGGGAGTTCCCAATGACTCTAACAGTCACATCATTCCAACAATGAAGGGGGAGGTAAGGTAACTTCACCTAGACTGAAACTGAAGAAGGAACATCACATTCCAGGTTGAAGATGGGACTCCAGTGGTCTAGATAGAGCCCCTAAGGCCCCATAAAATATGGACCACTCCTAAACACTAAATATTGATCCATTCTATTCTCAAAGTAAAAATTATAGAAACCTTTACCAGAAAAGGAGGAGATGATGACACATTTAATGAGAGGATTCCAGTTCTTCTCAACCCAATCCTTTACCATTTGAGGGGATTACCAAAGACCCATGAACTAGCCAATGAAACCCCTATCAGTAAGCTGCATGGCACAAGAGTAGGCCTATAGGGCACACATTTCAATCTTGGGGATCTCTACAGCTTTCTTCACAAACTTAGATTCCCCTTCCTTGTAGAACTTCGGAGAAGAAGCCACAAAAAAATTTAATGTGACTATCTTCACAAGCAGCAGTGCCTCCTAGGATGATTTTGTCGTAGCATACCCAACGCCAGTAACAATAAGGTGGGCCGCAGAAGACATCCAACAAATCGATATCATGTTCGCCAAGGGGAAGGACAGTTCAAAAACAAGCCGACACAGGCAGGAAGGGATGGAAAAATCCAACCAGAGGTGCCAAGAACCTACCGCGGGGGCCTAGACGACTGACTACAGTGCTGGACCTTCACTCCATTGATAGGGAAAGGTGCCACACTTGCAGAGCTCCACCGATAATGTTGAACAAATAATCCTTATTAAATTAATTATAAATAAACTCTTGTGCATTTAATTATAAATGCTAATTCTCTCGCATTAATGCTTTCTAATTTTGATAATTATTTTACATGGAAAAATTTTCCACACAACGAAAACAAAGATATTACTTATAAACAAAAATGTTCATACTTTCATTAATAGTTAATAAGTAGTGAATTAAACTCTGCACTTAACTATTACTTTTGATATTATTAGCTTGACTATTTTGCATTTACTTAGAGCTATTAATTATCTCACATTAATATTTTATGCTTTTGATAATTATTTTACATGGACAAATTTTTCACACAACAAAAACACAAATATTACTGTTGAATAGAAATGTTCACATTTTCATTAATAGTTAATTTTTAATGAGTTAAACTCTGTACTGAAATCACTATTATTAACTTGACTATTAGTAGAATATTGTGCATTTAATTATAATTGTTAATTCTCCCTCATTAATGGTTTTGGCTTTTGATAAAGTGGCAAAAAACTACCTCTTTTGCAGAGCTTTGCTTGTGCAAAGAAAGCTTTGCATAAGCAATGCACTACAAACTAATAATGTTATGCCATTTGTCAATGCTAACACACACTCTTCAGCCATTTGAATTTTTAAATTGGTTATTTCAATTTCAATCATTTTAGCAATGCCTCTGTACAATGAAAATGTAAGAAAAAATCTTTACACAAAGCAAAGCTGTTTATTTAATTTTATTATTAGAAAATGAATACGTCATTAGTGAGAAAACACTATGAAAAAATTCAATTAAATAGCGGTAGAGACAAAGACTATGTTGCATCACAACTATTCCTCTTATTTTTATACTTTTGACAAGTATTACATATTATTTATGGTTTTTTATTAAATAAATATGGGATTTCAATGTTCATTTACTTCTCATCTAATGTAAAAATTAATGTATTATTAACTTGCTAGGGTAGTTGACAAAAAAAATTCTCCTCCAATTGTATAACTTTTAAACTGCCATTTGGACCCTCATTATATAAAGTTGTGACTCTAATGTGAAAAACATATCATTTTTATAGATCCCCAAACATATGTGATGCCATTATTAAACAACATTTTTACCCCCCAAAAAAATAATATTTATCCATGAAACTAGGAAATACAAAAGGTGTTTGAGGTAATTGGCATTTCAACTTTTGTTTGAAAAAGTTTAAGGCTATGTTACATGATTATGAGATTGAAATTCACTAACTTGGCATAAAGTTTGGAAGCTATCAATGGTATATCCTTTGAACATAGAAAATTTTATACATTTTGGCTTTGGTGTTTATATGTGGTAAATCCAAGTAAATATCATGAAGTTCAAATTGGTATTGGTTTTGATTTTATAACTTATAACATATTTTGTAAATGTTGTATCAAACAAATGTATAATATCATTTTACCTTTTGTAAGTTGAACCTGACTATCCATTAGCAATATGGTGTGAGGCACTTGGCTTGCTATTGATGTATATATTGTGACCTTCATGAAAATTGGATGATTATATAAATGCGTAGCTTGGATAAGTGAATAGGGTAGATATATATTCAAATTTGGAGATTCAATTTGCAATGAATACTTACATATCTCAATTCTAGGCATTGGTTCTAACAATAAAAGAGTTGTTGATCAAGAATCCTTGAGAAATATGCATATCTATGAATAAGTCATTTTTGAGTCATGCACTAGTTTTATTTTTGAATGTGGGGGTGATTAATATACACTAATATTTTCAAATATGTTAACCTGACATTAGTTCAATCCTATTACTACCAAAAATTTAGAAAACTTTCAAATTTTGCATGAAATAACCCATTACTTAGTTGTTGCATCAACCCCTTTTCATGTGGGTACCATACTTAGTCATTTTTTTACATTTGTAGGATGTATGATACTTATCCTTCACATCCTCCCTCCCTCTATTGTTTACCACCCTGTAATGCCCCAAAATGTAGCCAATTTCAATGCTTGTGGAATGTGGGATGTGGAATACCTTGTTTGTGACTTCACTCTAGCACACATCCTATAATATTGCATCTCACATTTCCGTGTACCATTTTTCACCCCATGTCACTCCAATTTCACTATCAAAGGCTCCATAATTAGTTTAATAAGCTGGAATTTCATATAAAGCACCACTTTTAGGAGAATTAAAGGCTCACTGCTGGCACATCTCTCACACATTTGGATTTATATTATCAATGAATATGCCATAGATTTTGTAAAAATATTGTGCATATGTTATATCAACAAGACAATTTTTATTTATTAACCATCTTTTTTGACATGCAATATCACAAGAAGTTTATGATGAATTTAATAACATTCAATACTAATTTTATCGTTAAATGATAGACTAAAGTACTCGATCATCAATTGTATTGAGACTTGTAAAACAAAATATGGTGAATAGAAAAAGAAACCCCTCTGATGGAGGTACTGTAAACACACTTGGATAAGAGGACCATGGCTTAGTGGTCTATGGATTTTAGATGGTAATTGGGATTGACACTAGAGAAGAAGAATTCTAATAGGATTTGGGTTTTTGGAACATTAAGTGTAGGTTGCATGCCTGAAGTCATTGATTTCATAGATAGTTTTTTGGTGCCCATAGAAATTTGATACAAAGTGATGGATGGTAAACCCTAAAGTTGGCAAAAACTCTATTTCCCTGACTCCAAGTATTTTCAAAAAGATGAGAAACAATTCCCCACTTCACAAAAAGTTTTAAAACCCTCTAAAGTAGATTATTTTATAGCTCAAGGGGGAGGGGTTGAGTTACTAAGGAAGTTTCTCAAAAAAAAACTTACTAATTCAACATGCTTCGTTGATCAGGTGCTCAAAAAATAGCTCAAATTTAAAAGCTATCGGATTGGTGTGGAACCTAGATGACCGCGTAGTGCTCGTCATCCTGAATTTGATAGAACACATTTTGCATTAAATGGATACATATGACTCTAGAAACAAGTTTCGTTTACTTTCCCAAACATGAAAATTAAAAAAAAAAAGGACAGCCTAGTCAACAGTCTACACTATTGAAGTTGCACTCACTAGGTAGGTGATGTGGAAGTTTACTTGGTCAAAGGGATCCTCGGCTAATGAAATTGTGCCAAGTGGCACATTCTGATTGGTCAAATTTTAAGTGGTTCTTATTGGTTGGAATGATGGCCAACCACGAGTTGAAAATTGGCCCAGTCGGAGGCCACCACGTGGCAGCCCGAGAGGCCACCAAAATTGTTGCTATAGTCCAGGTGGAGGCAGTAGGGGTTGAATCCACGACCTCCTAACACACATGCATAGCCATTACCGATACACCAAACTGTTGTCGCTTAACCATATTATTCACACAATGTATTTAAAATTTAATGTAGAATAGTTTTAAGGTGGGTGTAGACTTAATCGCCCCATGTGAATGCTACTACATCTAACTGCCAAGAGCTAGGTCACCACCAGAGCTTGACTACTAGGAAAAAATGCCAGGGTAGCCCATGTGAACACTGCTCTAAGCCACCAACATTTTATGCGATTGCCGAAGGAAAAGAGGCCAGCACTGGGGGCTAGCCCCTGGGCGCATGGCCCCCCATATGACCCTATTTTTTGCAGTTTTAGGCCTCCACAGCCAAATTAATAGCCTGGAAAATCCGCCTGGATTTTGGAAGATTTGGTGGCTCGTTAGCAGAAATCTAGGTGAAAATTAGGGTTCGGTGCTAGATTTTGGGCAATTTGTGGAGTGAATAGTCGAGACACTAGGAGAGGTCATAACTCAATTTTCGATGAAATTGGGTGTAGAAAGAGGCTAGTAACCAATTTTTGGACATTGTAAACACATGTTTTTACACATATGAGCGTAATAGAAAGGCCCAAGACATTGGAAGCTATACAAGGAGACATAGCCCAAGAGGGGTGAACTCCTTCATCATGTTGTTATTGTGATGTGTTGTTGGTGATGTTATGTACATTTATATGTTGTTTTTTAGTTTCTTATTAATGTTAAAATTTCTCATAAAATTAACATAAAAACTCATTTTCACTTGTAATAAACTCATGAATCCTTAGGCACATGAATAAAATTTTGTTTATAATATGAGGAGGATCTTAGCATAACAAAACTAATATTCTTAATCAGATGATTATGGTATCAAAGAACTAGGTTTTGTTTTTTCAAGAAGGATTAACTGTTTGCAAATTTATGTCATGCTTACAAGGTTGAAACTCAAAATAGGAGAAGGGAAGCTGGTTGAAAGCCCTAAAGTTGGGTCAAGGGGAAGGAGGGAAAGGTTGCCACAATCTCCAACACCAGTTCTTCCGCAAGTTGTATTTGAGACTCCAGTGAGTATGGATCATGAAAGAGAACCTAAAAACATGATAGAGGATGAGAAGGTCTTTAGGAAGGCTTTCTTTAATATGACAGAGATGGTGAAGGTCCTCTATGAAGAGAGAAATACCAGAGTGCAGGGTGAAATCTCTAAACCTCACAAAGGAGAAGGTTCTTCAGGAGGAAGTAATGGAAATGGAGGTAAACCTCCACCCTCTCCACCATCTTCTTCATATTCTTCTTCACAGGTATCTTCACCCTCTTCGACTAACACGACCCTTGCTCATACTCATCAACATACCTCAAAAGGAACTGGTAAATCACCCTTATTAAAACTTGATGTTAAATTTGAGCTTCCCATTTATAATGGTGAAGTGAATGAAGAGAAGCTTGATGATTAGATTCGTCAGTTGGAGGTCTATTGCAGAATTCAAAACCTTCAAAAGGATGCCATAAATATTCAACTAGCTTCCTTGAGAATGGACGGTGCAACAATAGCATGGTGGGAATCAAAGACACAAGAGGAGATAAACAAAACATGGTAAGATCTCAATTTCTTGGTCTGATTTCATTTCTGCAATTAAAATACAATTCTACCCTTTAGATTATATGCAGAAAACCATCATGAATTGGCAGAACATTAGACAAATTAAAGGTCAAAATGTGCAAGATTACACCCAAGAATTCAGAAAAAGGTCTCTAATGTTAGGTGTAGATTTTCAATCACAAGACATGTTGCAGAAGTACATAGGGGATTTACAAAGTTACCTTAGGCATACTATTTTAATGTTTAATCCCAATAATCTAGATGATATGTGTGTTCAAGCCACTCATGTTGAGGCAAGAGGGAAAAACATTCCAGAAGAAGGTAGTAAAAATCCATTTAAGGGTCAAGAAAAAGAAAAGGGTTTCAAGGGAAATAAAAATGCATCTATCATGAAAGAAGGAGATAAAAAAATATGTAAACATTGTTCCAAAGAGGGTCACGATGAAGCTAATTGTTAGAAGCTTCATCCTGAGATGAAACCAAAGAAATTCAACAACAAAGGAAAATAAAAGACAACTACCATCATTCAAGAGGATTTGGGATCCGATTTAGGTGATGAAACTAAAATTACAGCCATGGGTATAAAAGGAAAAGAATCCATTGCTAGCACTAGTATATCAAATTGTCATACTATCACTCCAAATAAAGAAACAAGGATTGAATTATTTCATGTGAGGGTAGTCTCAAAACATACAAAAATCGACACACTTTTTCATAGTGGGTCTCAAGCCAACTTCACATATGATTATTTCGTCAAGAAACTTAATCTTGAAACCATTTTACATCCCAAGCCATATCGATTGGGTTGGATATGCAAGGACACAAATTTACAAGTTACAAAAAAATGCATTATTTGGTTTGCAATCACAACAAACTTCATTGATGAAGTTGAATTAGATGTTGTACGACTTGATATATCAAGAATTTTTTTTGGTAGTCCTTAACCCTACGATAGAAAATAAATCTTCTATCATCATGAAAAAAAGTACCACTTCTTCAAAGCTGGTGTGGAGTATATTGTGAGAGCTCATCGCAAGAAACTAAATCTTTCATTAGTTAATGTAGGGCAAATGAAAAGACTAGTTAATTCAAGCAAGAATTTAGTGCTTATTATGATCAAACCCAATGTTGATGTTGACTATGAAGCATTTGATGGTTGTAAATCAAATTCAAAAACTAATTTGGTTGATGTAGTTAACCATGATGATGGGGTGTTTCAAAAAGCAAAGGGATTTCCTTGCAAGAGGAGAATCCAATATGAAATACCATTGCAACAAAGGTGTCTTCTTTCATACATTGATATGCACTGGATGTTAAGAAGGGAAAGTTTAGAAATATCAAAGCAAATCCAAGGATTGTTGAACAAAAGAATCATACGACTATCTCCTTTACCATGTGGTGCACCTCTTGTTTTGGCACCCAAGAAGAATGGTAAGCATTTCATTGAATGGGACTCAAGAAGTGGCTATCATCAAAGTAGAGTTGTTTAGGGAGACATAAGGAAGACGTCATTCAAAACCAAGAAAGGTTTGTTTGAATGGCTTATTCTGATTTTTGGTCTTTGCCATGCTCCTACTACTTTCATGCATGTGATGAGTGATGTATTGAAGCCATTTCTAGACATGATAGTCTACTTGGATATCATTTTCATTTTCAGAAAATTTCATTATGAACATGGCATGTGTGAGAAAAAAAATACTTGATGTCATATGTCAAGAATATTTTTTATTGAATATGTCAAAGTATATGTTGGATAAAACTTCTTTGATGTAATTGTACCATAATATTGGAGAAGGTAAGTTGAAGTTAGACCTCTCCAAGAATGATGTCATTATGGATTGGTCAATGCTCAAGATAGTCATTTGGATAAGAGGTTTTTTGGAAGTAGCCCAATGTTGGAGGAAAGATTTTGTTATTTTTTCTTCTATTGTAGCTCATTTTCATTCTTTGACAGTTGTGAAAAAGGTCTTCTAGTGGGGAGGAAAACAACAAGAAGCATTTGATGCTTTGAAACAAAAGATAAGTTCATCCTTTATACTTGCTCTTCTATACTTGAAAAATTCATTTGAGTTTTAGGTTGATGTATGTGACTATACCATGGGTGCAGCCTTTACGTAAGGTGGTAAGCCAATTTCATTTCATTTAGAGATTTACAATGGTGTAGTGTTTAAATTGCAATGACAAAGGCACTTTAATTAGACAGGTTTTCTTCTACTATTCCACTTGGTCAAAAGGTAAAAGAAAGGTATAAGTGACAAGTTTGTTGATGTAATTTTATATGCCTATAGTTTGTATAACTACTTTCCTCAAGCATCATTTTGTTTTACATGAAATTTATGTTAAGAAAAATACATACTTTCAAGGTGTATATTCAAGCTTGAGTCAAAGGAATCAAATAGAGGAATTTGTTTACCATTTTCATAATAATTTGGTGTATCATCTTGGTAAGAAGGATGTTGCTACTGATAGTAACATGGACAAAGCCAAATAGTTCATTGAACGACTCCAAATGGTACATCACATAGTGCAAGATGAACTTGAAAATGGAAAAGTCAAGTACAAAGCAAGAGATGACAAGCATTGTGTAGATCACAAGTTCCAAGTCGGTGATGATGTTTGGATTCACATTAGCAAAGAGAGGCTCCAAGGATAAGGTAAAAAACTGAAACCAATTAGATATGGTCCATTCAAAATTTTGGAAAAGATTGGTAGCAATGCCTTCAGGTTGGATTTTCCTTCATATATGTAAATTTATGCTATTGTTAATGTTGAGAACTTAAGGTTGTATGAGCCTCCATTGATTGAATATCAAGGAGAAAATGTACAAATTCCTTCCATAAAGGATTTTTCTCTTGAATACCTTGATGAACTATAGAAAGACACCATTCTTGATAGAAGAACAAGGTCTTTAAAACAAGGGAATGTGGATTACCTTTTAGTGGGGCTCAAGGGAACAAATCCTTTAGAGGCCAAATGGATCGAGATTGGAGAGGTGAGGGAATTATACCCTCACTTGTTAGACAACTGAAAGTGACCTTTTGGGGTCGAAAAGGCTTCCAGTGGGGAGGAATGATTAGGTGATAAAAAAATAGCTCAAATTTCCAAGTTGTTGAATTGGTGTAGAACCTAGAAAATTGTGTAATTCTTGTCATCTTGAATCTGACACAACTCATTTCGTGTGAAATGGAAACCGCATGACTCTAGAAACATGTTCAGTTCACTTTCCTAAACAAGTGAATTTAAAAAAAAAGACACCCCAATCAGCAGTCTATACTGCTGACATGGCGCTAACTCGATAGGTGATGTGGAGGTTGTCTTGGTCAAAGGGATCCTCAGCTAATGAAATCATGCCAAGTTTGACATTTTAAGTGGTTCTTATTGGTTGGAATGATGGCCAACCACAAGCTGACACATGGTCTAGCCAGAGGCCACCATGTGGCAGCCCGGTAGGCCACTAAAATTATTTCTATAGTCTGGGCAGACATAGCGGGGGTCAAACCCGCGACCTCACAACACACATGCATAGCCATTGCCAATACACCACACCGTTGTCACTTAACCATATTATTCACACGATGTATTTAAACTTTAATGCTGCATAGTTTGAAGGTGGGTGCAGACTAAGCTGCCCCATGTGAAAGATGCTACATCTAGCTGCCAAGAGTTATGTCACTGATAGAGCTTTACCGCTGGGGAAAAACACTAGGGTAGCTCATGTGAACACCACTCTAAGCTGCCAACATTTTATGCAACTGTCGAAGGAAAAGGGGCTAGCGCCGGGGGCTAGCCCCTTGGTGCATGACCCCCATATGACCCTATTTTCTACATTTTTAGGCCTCGACAACCAAATTAACTGTCCGAAATATGAGCGAAAATGAGGGTTCGTTGCTAGTTTTTGGGTAATTTGTGGAGCGAATAGTGGAGAAACTAGGAGAGGTCATAACTTCTCTAGTTTTTGACCCAATTGGGTGCAGAAAGAGGCTAGGTAGACATTTTTGGATATTCTAGACTCATTAGAGTAGGTTACAGAAACATTTGAGCAATGTAAACACATATTTTTACACATTTGAGCATAATAGAGAGGCCCAAGCCATTGGAAGCTGGACCAAGGAGACATAGCCTAGGAGGGGTGAACTCCTTCATCATGTTCCTGTTGTGATGTGTTGTTGGTGATGTTCTGTACATTTATATGTTGTTGTTCAGTTTCTTATTGATGTTAAAATTGCTAATAAAATTAACATAAAAACTCATTTTCACTTGCAATAAACTCATGAATACTTAAGCACATGACTAGAATTTTGTTTATAATTTGAGGAGGATCTTAGCACAAAAAAACTAATATTCTTAATCAGATCATCTACTCCACTTGAGTAAGTTCACTACTAAACCCATACAAAGAGTATGCATGGCTATTTGTAGTAATTTCTAGTTAGGGCTGCATGGCATATTTCCTTTATATTCTTCGCCATTTGGTGCATCAAGAACTTAGTTTTGATTGAGCTCATGTTACCTAAAATAAAATTTCTTACCAATTGGGGAATTTTCAAGAAACAAAGAGGTTATTTATGATCTCTTATTTAGTTTATGCTTTAGTTTACTGTATTATATTCATGGATTTTCTCTAGGAACAAAATGTAGAATTTGATGATGAACCTATTTAGTTTTGGTACCCAATATTGTGAAAGCACAAGGATCCTTTTCATTTTTACCAAGTGTAAAACTCTTTTCTCATAGAATTCAGGAAAATGATCATTGATACTGTAACAAACATATTTTCTCAAGAAGGTCAAGCTTTTGTTCTTGAGAAATGTGTTTTTCATTATCAAGATAAATTATCATATATTAGGTTTTTTGGGTTTGAAGGGAGCATATATTTCTCTCCTATTATGTATGTGATAAATTCTTCATAGTAGAGGTTTGTCAATAATATAAATTTTGGGCTCATTTCTTCAACCAAAAGAGAAAAAAATAGTTTACTGCAACCCCTATAAAAATTGGGGATTTTTATTTTCAAAATAATATCTCAATTAGATGAAATCACCTCTCATTTCAATTCATTCAAAATGAGGCAAGTCTAACTACATGATGGATTTAAGCCAAAGAGTATTTTCTTCGCCCATATGTTTTCTATTGGGTATGTTCATTTTTTAGTAGGTCCAAACAATTGGAAGAGTGAGTGGGAGATAATCAAAATATACAAGAGGAATATGTTATATACCAAGAGTACCACCTTAATGATGATGTAAATACTCTAGTCAGTACATACGAGAAAAAAAATAAAGATTGCAGTCCACAACCAATGCTAATGTTGATTCTCCACATTATTCTCCAAGAAGCTTTTTGATTTCTTGAAGTCAAAGATACATAAAGACCAATGAATTAAGGAGAGTTATGAAAAAAGTGTTGGTGATATAAGTGACAAATATTCTCCATGAAAGAAACATGGATGAACACACACTCCTCCACCAATTCCAAACAATAAATAAAGGTAGTTGAAAAGCATGTTCAAGACATCTAAGAAGAAGAAATAAACTTTAAGTATATTGAGATTGATACTCTAAGTATAGTTATTGATTGGGTAGAAATACAACTGATTGAGAATAAAATATTAAATGAGGAACTTACACATCAAGGCCTTGTTTTCAAAGAGGAGCTAGTAACATCTCATCATGTAGAATATGATAAACACTCTAGAAAAATGCAATTTGTGAAAACTAATTTTAAGAATAAGAAGATCACTAAAAAATGAACTCTAAAATAGACATTACAAGTATTAAATTCTCAAGAGTTTTATAATTTCATCAAGCCATTCGAGATTTTCTTACATATTTGATTAGTGAACAAGAGAAAAAGAACAAAATTATGAGGAAAAGGAGAATTTATTTGGAAGTCACTTTATGTCCTCAACCACTATTCATTGAACCAATAATTGAAATACCTATTGAAAAAGAACCTGAATCAAGCTGAAGGTTGAAGGGAGCTTAAAGTTTGTTGACAAAGATAATTTTTTTGTAGAAAATATTAACAAAATACTTACTTTGATTCTTGAATCCTAAGGCTTGACTGAAAAATCACTCAATATTTCTACATACTTTCATCCTTTAAGGAATTTGTACAAAATGATCTAGAAAATGATGAACATTTTTACAAATAAGTTGTAAGTACTTTCATTTGAATTTTTTTTATATGAATTATATTTAGAGGAAAGGACACAATTTTCCATCCAAGGCACAACTCAAACATTTAAATGAATGTTAGTTGGAAAGGATTGATTCAATTAGACAAATGATCATTGATTGGGACATCATTGTGGGAAACACAGTTGATATATATTTTCAAATTAATTGACTTGGGAAAAGAGTTGGATGACCCACACATGATAACTAATTCCATACTAATTAAAGATAAGTTGCAAGAACAATTGGGTACACTTAGGCCTTTTTTGGATGCTAATTTTGATACTATTATTGTATTTTCCAAAGAATACACTAAAAATCGTTATTTCTCTTTGTTAATAAAAATTATGATCAAGCAAATATGACACATCAATTGGGCTTTGAGTTGGTTTTGAGTTAAATGAAATTGAAAATGAAATATTTGACATCTAGGTAAATCATGACATAGTAACAACATTGTTACGAGAGTTTATTAAAAAATTGTTAAAGGATTCCATATAGAAAATAGTTGAATCATAATGACCCATAAGATCAAAGAAACAATTACAATAGTTATACTTTATTTTGAGGGCACAACTTTTAAAGAGGTATTCACCAGATAGAGAGAGAGAGAGGGTTTTTATAACATAGTAAGTAAGTAAAATCCCCTTCCAAGCCCTAATTCTTTCACATTTCTCTTTGTTTTTAATTACCTAACCTTTCATTTCAAAGTCCTTTTGAATGTTAAAGGTAAAATCCTAACTATATTCTCTATTGATCTTATAGGTATTTTCCATCTATTTTATGGTTCACAGGAGCCCTATTCCACTCCTTTTAGCTTAATGCATTTCATTTTATGAATATTACAAAATCGTTTTTTTTATAAATATTTGTATATTTAAAGATTCACAAATAACTACTTGGGGAACATAGCTAGTGTGATCTTTGACTTTATTTTAAATGTGGCGTTTCAAGTATGTGTCTCCTCAAAACATTTATAAGTTTAATTGAATGATAATGTTGAGTTCTCTGCATATGTGGTCCTTTTATCATCATCTTGCAAATAATATGTTATTCTTTATTGATGCTATGCTAGAAGAAATGTGTGATTAAATTGTTCAATTAATATTTCAAAGTTCTTGTATTATATTCATTTTTGTAAATATTAATTTCCTTTGAAATCTTTGGTAATTTTTGTACTTCGTTCTTGTAAAGAGGAGTACCATCTCTTTAAAAACTAAGGAGGAATTTTCCTTGAAATGTTATTTCCAAGTCTTAGAGATCAACATTTTTGGTGAACATACCAAGGAATTAAAACAAAAGGATGATTTCACAGGGCCATAGATTTTAAATGACTTGTCAAAATCTAGTATAACCCCAATTCCAATTGGACTTAAAGATCAAAGAAGTATCTCTAACTAGTTATATAGCTTGCCATTGTGTACAACAAGAATTTGAGAAGAGCTTGAATGTACTTGACAAATCTTGTCTAAAAAAGAACAATTCATCAAAGTAGAGGCAAAGAAGACTACAATATGAAGTTGGATTCTTTTGGATCCTACTAAAGAACTTTAACATGAAGTAAAAATAAGATTATTGAAACCACTCAAGAAACTCAACCACAAAGTTCTACATCACAGGTTTTGGTTGAAGTATCTATGGTAGACAAAGAAGTATAACTAATTGAAAATCCCAATAATGAGAAAAAGGAATATGTTAGAGAATGTAATCAAAGAAGAAGGCTAAGAACTAGTCCATTCGATTTGTAAGGGAACAACACTAGTTTCCTAATATTCTCTTAGGAGTTCTTTATGTTTTTAATGGTCATGGTGATATTAAAAAAACACCTAGATCATTTTTTTACTATTTGTGACATCCCATTTAATTGAGCATGACAACATTATGGTTAGAGTATTTCCATAAACTCTAATAGGCCCAACATATGACTAGTACCTTTTCCCCCAACATGATATATTAGTTCCTTTAATGATAAGGAAGATGTATTTATGGATGAATATGGCTATTTAATTGCATTACATACTCTTCTCACATAGTTCATGCAAACAATATAAAAAAGAACAAAAATTAGAGATTTCAATCTTCATTTATTTAGGGATTTGCAACAAATTCCTTAAGAATAATTTACAAATGACTTAGTTATCTTTGGATTCTACAACAATCTAATGTCGTCAAATGTAAAATATGCAACAAAGTTAGCCCAAACCATGACTTTGGATGAAACTATGAGAAAAAAAACTGAAATGGAAGAGCACATTTTGGAAGCTAACGTTGATCCAAAAAATATCCATAGATAAGTGTCAAACTTATTAATATAATCCAATGCTCCTTTCATATTTACAACCAATATGATGAAATATTCTAATTAATGCTGAAGTAAAATCGTGTATAAAATATGGAGAATCTCATCAAATTGGCACTAAGAAGGCAAGTTGTGAATGTATTCTAAAGAATTATTTTAGTTTTGAATTACTTTCCACAACAAATGATCAAAGAAAGAAAAATAACACAATTGTATGAGCCCTCCCTTAGGAAAGTTCAAAATATGTAGAAAATTAACATTGCTACATAAAAGCTCCAAAGTACTAAACCTTGATACTAGTTGTACTAGTGAAGAAATTAAGTAATACACTACCTTGTTTAAGGAGTTATAGGATGCTTTTGCATGGACTTATGATGATCTAAATTGGTAATAAATTTCATATATATATATATATATATATATATATATATATATTAATTTATTAATTTATTTGTTTTTTCATCAATACCACACAATGAAGACTATTCGTAGGTGTTTTAAAATGATAAGCATATTATAAAAACCAATATCATCAAATATTCTAAGTAATGATGAATCAAAATCATTTATCCAAATATGGAGAATGTCATCAAATTGTAACTCAAAAGCTAGTTGTGGATATCTTGTAAAGAATTATCCCAGTTTTGAATCACTTTTCACAAGGAATGATAAAACAAAGAAAAATGACACAATTGTATGAGACTTCCATTAAGAAAGTTTAGGAGATAGACAAAATTAACGTTGTTACATTAGAAGCTCCAAAATACATAATCCTGAGGACTAGCTATACTAGTGAATAAATTAAGCAATACACCTTTTTGTTTAAGAAGTTATAATGTGTTTTTTCATGGGTTTGTGATGGTCTAAATAAATATGACAAAATGATATTTCAACATATCATACCACTCAAAGAATGTTCGAAGCCTTTTAATAAAATTTGAGGATTATTAATCCAAAGTTGAAGCCACTTGTAAAATTGGTACTTGAAAATTGTTTAAAGTTAGTGCTATTTTTTCATTAATGAATTCATAATGTATATCCAATTTGGTTGTGATTACAAATAAAATTGGTGAGATTCCCTTTTGTGTGGATTTTTTTGACTTGAATTGAGCATCTAAAAAGGATAACTATCTGCTTACAAACATGGAAATGTTGTTACAACAAGTATTTGGTTCTACATTAATGTCCATGTTGGATGGATGTTTAGGATTTAATCAGGTACTTGTCGTTGGAGAAGACAAAAACAAAAATGCCTTTGTAAAACCTCAGAAAACATTTGCATATGCCAACACAACATTTAAAAGTGTTATGGATCATGCTTTCAATGATATAATTGGAAAATACATGGACTATGAAAATGATTTTCAATGATGCAGGAAGTAAGTCATCTCTCTTAAACCCAAAAAATGATTGTTGCAATATCATAGGGAAAATTTCTTGGTCATGTAGTAAGTAAATAAGGAATATATTGATCTAGAATGATTATAATAATAAATGATTTGAAACCACCGACATCTCACAAGGGTGCGTAATATTTTATTGAAAAGAGAAAATTTGTTCACAGATTTGTCGTGGACTATGATTTGATAGTAAAGATGATAAATAAGTTTCCAAAGTAAAATCAAGATTTTGAATGGACTCCTAAAATACAGATGGATTTCTAGAATATCAAGTAATCAATTACAATGTGATTCATGTAGAAAAGGGTGAGAACAATATTGTGAGAAGGTAGTTTTGACATAAAACACTATTGATGTGGAGAAGTCTCTTAGTTGTGAAGGTTACTCATCCTTGATGGTTTATGAACAATGGTATGATATCTAGTTCATCCAATTCATGCATAGTGATATAGTTTAAAAATAGAACTCGACCAAGTAATCTTTCAATCGATTTCATTAGAGAAATTTTGTGGTAAAAATTGGGCCTCAAAACAAAAATGTGAAACCAAAATCAAGTTTATAGAAAACCAATAATGTAGAAATTTAGTAGAAATTGCAACTGCTCAAGATTTCAAACTGAAAAACAAGAGATACAATTCTACTCTGTTGATCCGCGGAATGGAAATCAAAATTTAGAATAACATGCATAAACATGCAATAAGAAAAAAAACAAGAACACAATGATTTCTAGGGGAACCCAACTTGGAAAAGATCCTCAATCCTCTTTGAATTAATTAATTGAATATAGAAACTATTACAATTTCTTGCTGCAACTCTGAGCGCAACCTACAAAAGAATAATTATTCTCTCTATTGAATGAGAAACTCTGGCCAACACTTAACCAATTATCTATTCATCTAGCCTCTTATTTCCTTGTGCAATTCATGAGGAAATTAGCTCATAAAAGATAGGAATTTCCTCCTATTTTCTTGCGCAATGCCCAAGGATTGATCTTTTGAAATCATGCAACACCTATACACTCAAACTAGTATACAACTCATGTTACACTGCCTTGTCGTCTCGACTTCAGCTGAGGAATTCAAATTCTTTGCATGCATTAGCTATTTTTTGTTGATTGATCAGTTAACTAACAAATATATTTGTTAGATCATTGTACCACTGCACAACTGAACTTCAACTGACTCTATCAATAGTTAGAGGTCATTTAATTGAATGCAAATGAAAATAACTTAACTAGATTGCTAAAATTTAGCAATCACACGTGCATAATTGAACTCCAAGCCCTCTAACTCGAATTTACTTGGCTAACTAAGTGACAAGAGCCATGTCACATTAGTTAACTGCCTCCAAGTTGTCTTTCTAATAAGTAATTCAATTTACTAAATTTGACTAAGGCTGAAGTCAAATTGAGCATTTCTTGCTACATTTGTTTAAGAAATATGATTTAAAATGATGATGTCAACCAAGGGGGATGATTCACCATTTTTGGGTTTAAAAAGTAAAAGGATTAAAAAATAGAAAAGATTTCTTTTTCAACTCATATTTTCAGCTTCTATCCCTACAGTCTTACTCAAGTTTCAAGTGGGAGCACTAGTTGTATGCATAATTTAATTCCTCACCTAATGAGTACCCATGTTGCATACTTTCAATTGCCCTTGCTATAGGAAAAATAAGAAATATATGAAAAATGTGATTGCAATCACATTTTTTCTTGTATTTCTCATTTTCGTGTAGCATGGTCCATCAAAATTATGCAACTTGGGTACTCTTTGGATGAGGAATTAAATTCTGCATCCAACAAGTGATCTTGCTCAAAATTTGAGTAAAACTGTAGGGAGATAAGTTGAAAAAGTAGCTTTTTCCTTTTCCCCTCTAAAATTTGATGATGTAATCTAATCTTATTTTGTTATTTCCACCATTATTTTATAATATTCCTTAGGAGGCCCATTTTAGACCTTAAAAATTCTTTAATGATTAGTGTATATTTCAGAGACTACTATTTGATGCAACAACCTCATTTCTATGTGTAAGAATAATTGTATACAACCCATGAAGTGCCTCCAAATGTCATAACTTGGAAAAATCCTTGGCATCATGGGGCTTGGTGGTTTGGGACACATGGATATGAAATTTGAAAAGCCTTTGGATTGCAAGTAATGGTAATCGATACATTGCCTAAGAAGGAAAAGGAAGCTACAGAGGATTTACGGGCATACCACTTCATCATCAATAAAGACCAATAATAGATGCAATATGTGACCAAGTTCATGGATTACGTAATTGACATAGTCTCTACTGACCATCCCTTACATCATATCCTAATTTTACTGAAAGTGCAAGGTAAATTGGTTTTGGTTTATCTTCCTAAAAATACTCTTTCTTTTTATCCTACAATTGTAATATCTAGCAAGTATTGGCACCCTTTTAAGCTGCCTCTTTTCCAATGCACATTAGATGATGTGATTCATTTAAGCTTACTCAATCATGGATATGATCATAGTTTTTTTTCATTTTCATGTGGTTAAGTGACTCGGCTTCTTTGGGGTGTTTATAGGTTGACAATTTGTAGGGGGGAGTTTGACTGGAGGAATGAAGGAAACTCAAGAGATGTTGCATAAATAAACAAATTCATGATTGTATTGAGATACCTTCTCGAGAAGTTTTGTTTATCAAGGGCAAGTCTTATAAGTGACAATTTATGTTATTTATTTAACGAGTCTCAACTCTATTTCTTCACCTATGTGAGTATTACTTGATGCAATGAAAGCTAAGAGAAGTATTCAAACTAGTGAAATTTGATGATTAGTAAATAAAATCAGGAAATATGAATCAATGAATTATTTTCCTATTAAAACTCTATGTAATTAATCTTAAAAAGATAAATTCACTATTTCTTAATGATTATGTCAAAAGTATATGTGGTGTAGCCATATTCCTAGGAAAGGGTTGTTGTTTAAAACTTATATACATTTAGTATAGCAACTATCAAACCACTACCACAAAACTACCCTTCTTTATCAAGAAACTCCCTTTCTTATTGGCATATTGAAAAAAACCAATATAATTAACTGCCTTTTGGGTGATTCATTTACATCACCATAATTGTTTTGCATTATGATAAGAAATATCTTTCTTGTTAACAAATAACAATGTTCCAATTAGAATGTGCATTAACACCAACTATACTTGATTATAGTTATTCTATCCTAGTTTCTTTATTGATATCATCTTAATTAACTTTTTAATATAACCTTTCCCACCACTCATATTTTCACATGATTCAAGATTAATACTACCACAAGTTATAAATAATGAAAAATTTCCAATCTTAACCACCTTAATAATTAATAATTTCACAATAACTCTCACTTTAATTACAACTTAATAAAATTAAATTCTAA